>LR989954.1:5000-1205000 GCA_905147015.1 Laspeyria flexula | reverse complement strand
CGTGGGTTCGATCCCCACCCAGGACAAAATCTTTGTGTGATGAGCATAAAGGTTTGTTCTGTGTCAGGGTGTAATTTATCTATAATATGTATGTACTTACAAAAAATAATGTATATAAGTAGTATATCAGTTGTTTAGTACCCATAACACAAGCAAATATAATTGCTTACTTTGAGACTAGATGGCGCTGGGTGAATGTGGTAGAATATTATTATTATATTCATGTTTTGAAGAAGCCCATGACGATAATACATACAATTCAGAGACACAAATTCTACCCAGACATGATAGAAATGCATCTAATTGCATGAATAAGTACCTATAGTATAAGCTAAAATCTCTGTGTCACCGAAGATCATCGATATTTTTTTTTATTTATTTATTTATTTCAACTTACATCTACCATTACAGGTTAGTACAGTATTTAATAATATATAGTTACATATTTAACTTTTTGTAACTTTATGTATTCTTTGTGAATTCACGGAGAAAACAAGATAAAAGATCTGTTTCACTGGAAATGAAGTTAAGCGTGTGGAGTGCGCGAGTATGCGGCGCCTCTTTCAGTAAGTTGGTGCGAGCGAGAGAGTACACCCAAAGTCATCCCAACTATTTTGTTATTATACATGAAACAATATCACAATTCATCCACTACACTAACGAATCAATCGATTGATCTTAGGGGTATTTCCTATTATTCTGCAGGAGAAAGAAAGAATACAGTCATAATGAATCGTAATAAAATTATCGACACAAGTGCTCAGAGAAAATAGGTTTTAATGAAAGCGTTACCAACGTGTGGAAGATTAATGGCTCCTACGATGATAATACAACAATTCTCTGTGTTTAATAGCGTACTATAAGGAAGGTGTCATACTAGAAGATATGACTTGCTTTTATATACCGTAAAAATAAATTGGTGCTGAAGGAATAATCTCTCTACATTAGATATTATCTTTGTTAAGCTAGCTGTTCTCCTGTGATGTAGGGGTATTGTTTGGACCGATTTAAGCAAAAGTAATCTAATTAACACAAACCTCATTTTGAGATAATTATTTGACTTTAAATTCATTGCTTGACTGGCCTGTTGGTCTAGTGGTTAGTGACCCTGACTGCTAAGCTGGAGGTCGTGGGTTCGATCCCCACCCAGGACAAATCTTTGTGTGATGAGCATAAAGGTTTGTTCTGTGTCTGGGTGTAATTTATCTATAATATGTATGTATTTACAAAAAAAAAAATGTATTTAAGTATATCAGTTGTTTAGTACCCATAACACAAGCAAATATAATTGCTTACTTTGGGACTAGATGGCGCTGTGTGAATGTGGTACAATATTATTATTATTATTATTGCAGTAAAGTTAAATATCTCAAAATGAGGTTCGTGTTGCTTGGATCATTTTTGCTTAAATCGGTCCGTTTATACACCCCTCTGGTTGATATTGGTAATATTAGCCGTAGAAACTGTTAGTTAGTTAGTTCTTAACTTTAGTTACCAAACAATACTTTTTACTTTTTTTTATAAATCATAGACATAGTATTTGGTATTGGACGTCGTCGCCAGAAGCAGCTTGTGAGTTCGATGATGATAATCGTAGAAAATATATATTTAAGGAAATATAGGTTCATGCCAATTAACATTAATATAAAATATATTTCATCGCATGCAGTATACGAAGTACCGCTCTGTAGTAATTAGACGACACCGCGCGACGAGAATTTTTAATGATTTAGGAGAAATTTATAATGAAATAATTAATTATGAAATGGTGACGTTACGTCTCTCGAGACGGAACCCTCGCAATTATGTTTTGTACTTGAATATTTTGATTCTCGACAAAAGCTTGGAACCAATCCTATTTCCTGGCATGAATTTTTTAAAAGTAATTTATCGTAACCAAATTTTGTACATTTAATTTATAAGAGCCTGTTTCAGCACTGGCAGAAAGTGCCTGATAAGGGCATCTTTTTCTGTCACTTAGAACCGTCCTTTACTAGAGTGAGACAGAGAATGGGAGCCGAGTGCAGTCGCACTCCCAACTTATAATTTTCGAACACTCCTTGTAGTGGTGGAATAAGAATACATAATGTCCCTACCCCATCTCAATCCTTGGGTGTTGTAAAAGTCGACTAAGGGCAAGGACCTTATGCAGACAAGAGCACTGCCAGAAAAGGAAAAATTGAAATAAACTCTTACCAACCCGCCTGGCCAGTATGGTATAGTAGGCTAAATTTCCGTCTCATTCTTTGCAGGAGACCCGTGCCCAGCAGTGGGATGTTTGTGGGTTGAAATTATAATTTATGGATACAAAGTACATACATTCTCGAAAAAAATATCTATGAATCACACAAATAATTGTCTCGTGGAAATCGAATTCACGTCACCCTACACGGCGATGTTACTGGCGAAGCGACCACGCTACGTCACGGTGACATTCAATGGAAAAACTGGATCTTGCAAATCTTGATTGCACACCTTGCTCATGTATTTAGTTCTCACCACCTAAATGACACACACCTCTCACACTCTAATAAGTCCTTGCCCTTAGTCGACTTTTACGTCACCCACGGATTGAGATGGGGTAGGGACATTATGTATTCTTATTCCACCACTACACGGAGTGTCCGTAAATTGTAAGTCGGAAAAGTAACCCGCGATACAGAATTTCTTTTTTTTGCGGTATTTTAAAAAAGAAGGAAAGAAATTCCGTTACAACTCCTTCTTAACTAAAAACTGTATTACAGCAACCAAAATAAATAGCATCTGTGCCAACATTATTATTCAAGAGCATTCTCATTAAGTTTTAATGGGAGAATCTTCGACATCAGTTCGGACAAGCTGGTCCTACCGTTTGACCTCGAAGTAATTAAATGAGGCCGGATAATCTGTGCGTCAGGGCGACTGTATAATGCAGTTATTTTAGACCGTACCAGTGTTAGCTTGTAAGTATTTAAGTAATAGGTTTTAGAAGGTATATTAAAGAGATTAGGTTAATGTTGTTCTTGGTATTTTAATGGGGTAGAGATGAAAGGTCCCAGGTTTTCAATGTTTTAGGGAATTTAAGGTACTATAAAAATTGGCCAGCGTGTGTGATATAAGGAAGGAGAAGGAAGGAGACTTATGCCCAGTAGTGAGATATTAATGGGTTGCTATTGTTATTAGTAATTTTATTGTATACTAGAAGTCGAGCTAAGCTTTGCTCCCATCGTTCTTTATTTTGCCAATGAACAGCTCCTATTAGCCCTAGCGTGATATTATATAGCCTCAAACTTTCTTCAATAAATGAGCTATCCGACACTATAATATTTTTTCAAATCGGACTAGTACTTCCTGAGATCCTAGCGTTCAACTAAACAAACCAACTTTACAGCTTTATAATATTAGTATAGATAGTTTTCACTGTCATTTGATGAAGCAATAGAGAGAACATTGTCTCTTATGTTGGTAAAACTGTGGTGGATCTAGTATTCAAATGCTAGACCGATTCTATAATGCTGCAATACCTTCCTGTACGGGGGACTCACCCACAATAGAAAGAATGATGATGAATGCTAGAAAGATACACATGTGAAATTTTATTATAGGGCGAGAAGTAAAAAAGCGAGAATTTGTATGAAAGAGTACACATCTATAATATATATAATGTATGTATTTACAAAAAAAAAAAATTTAAGTAGTATATCAGTTGTTTAGTACCCATAACACAAGCAAATATAATTGCTTAATTTGGGACTAGATGGCGCTGTGTGAATGTGGTTGATTATTATATTTTATTATATATACATAGAAAAAGGCACTGACCCTGTCAGTGAGTTCAATATAAAAAAAAATATACCTTTCTGTGTAAATTTACCAAAGTATCGATACCAAATCTCCGTATAATACTCGAAAATATAGAAGAGAAAATATTTCATATAACGAAAAATGAAATAACCTCAAAACCGACTTTATTTATAGTAGGGGTAGATTCTGTGATCTATTTAATGGCGTTACTGAGTGCAGCGTCTTCCCTTCGCCTTAGATAAACCGCTAAAAGGTGAACTAACGTACTTACTTTGACTTCGGAAAGTTTCGGTACATCTAACAATCTTTTGAGATTCACTAGTAGTTTTGTTCATGACAATAATCTCTTATAAAATGGTAAAATAGTTGTTTCCAATGGTATTTATACAAGAAAATATTTTACTCCATTTTAAAAAGATAACACCCACTGTGAAAAATATAATTTCGGTTACTGTCTGTCTGTCTGTGAGCCCACTTCATTCCACAGCTGGGCTTACTAAGGTCTTCAATGACAAAAAAAGGCCAAAACAATTACTTATCGAACCAAATACACAAAAAATTATTTTGCGTACAAGCAATATTTAGCCAGCGTCAAGTTTAAAATAAGTAAATAACATATAATATCGAAATAAAACTTAGACCTTGCATGCCAATCACTTATCTATTCAGCTTACAAGCACTTTTATCTGCACAAAACAATATAAAACTTCAGTTTCTAGTCAATACTGTCTACGCTGTAGCCGATTTGCCTACGTCGTAGCCAAGCGTAGCGCTCAATATCAATATCTATCACAATATTGCTGTAGCTGCAATATGATTATCTAATACAAACCACATGGAATTAGATTATCTAAACAATTTCGTCGATGTTCAGTTGAGCGGTTACCGTGTTATCAATCAGTTCGCTATTAGATCCAGTTAGGGTGGAAATCGATTTCATATTTTAGTTATATAAAAATAGTTGATATATGAGATGATTTGGTATCAAAGTATTAAGAAAAAAATATGGAATGGCATAAAAATACGAGGCATCACGACTTATTTCCCGAAGTGGTAGGTATAGGTGCATCACTTCCAAATTTAGTATTTATGCTTGTTTTTATGTATGCAAAGCTATAGTGGCCGAATGGTTAAGTGACAAGCAAACAAATCGAAAACCAATTTATATGTGCTAGTTAAATGACTTACCATTTGGTGACGGTGAACGAAAATATCGTGAGGACTCACACACCCTAGAAGAAATTCTACATGTATGTGTGGGTGCTACAAAAGATCATTAACTAGCTAATGTAGGAAAGAAGCCGCTCATTGCATCTAACCAAAAAAAAATGTTTCCATGTAATGGGGGGCAAGCATATTTCCTACCATTGAAAATTTCAAGACAAGAAAGTCCGATGCCATATAAAAAAAAAAATAATAATAATAATTAATTGGTCACTTTCGATATCCTTATCAAATCTTGAAAATGAGAGTGATCATTATTCAAATTTTCAATTTCCAGACGGGTCATCTCCAAAGAATGTGGAGGGAATTTAACCTACTATACCACGCTGGCCAGACGGATTGGTATAGGGTTTGTTTCGAATTTTCCTTTCCTTTCAGTGCTCTCGTCTGCATAAGATTACTCCCTTAGTCGCCTTTTACGATACTCTCGGGTTGAGATGGGGTAGTGACATTATGTATTCTTAAACCATCACTACGAAGATAAACATCATTCACATCGACAAAAAAAAACAACACAAAATCAAACAACATACTGAATCCGAGGTGATACGTAATTGAAAACAAAATAACGTATGGGTGAATTTCAACAACTTCGATTTTTGCCTAATTCCGGTGGCGAATTTTATTTGCTTGTTTTCAAAAGATTTTTTTATGTTAACAAGTAGCTGAATAAATAACATTTTGAGTACTATGGTAGAGATAAAAAAAATATGTTTAGTTTTTGAGATATTTGAATTTGAAATCTTCAAACGCCACCGTAATTAGATTTGGCCCACCGAAATTGAAAACCATTCCACCGAAATTGCATAATGCCAGTGGAATTAGAAATTTTTAAAATACAATGTATTTCAAATCAACTTTATTTAAAAAATCTTTTTATTATATCAAAATAAACTCGGTAACAAACAAATTATTATATAGATAATATTGTTATCACATGTTTTTTCTACATATATCTACTTATTAGCAAAGAAAGACACTAGCTTACTATTCTAGGTAGAGAAACTAGCTCATTGCCTAGTGTACACGAGGCTAGTTTTTCAAGCTAGTATAAGAAGCTAGTAATTTTGGCTTTGTGTATACAGAATTATCTTCTTTTCTAGGCTAGTAATAGTTCCTTGTACACGAAGCCAGAATTATTAGCTTACTGGCAGTGACTTGCTATCATAGCTTCGTGTGTCTCAGGCATTAGCATGCCTAGATTGTCTAGTCCCCGCGCAGCAACTGCAAAGTCAAGTCAGGTGTATATAAAATTATATGTGGTGTACATATAATTTTATATAAATTCAACCTATTTTTTTTTCTTTTCTTGTATTAGCATTTATGGCCATCTAAATATCTATTGTTTTAGCATGGCGCCCCAAAAAAAAAACAGATTAGAGAAGAAAGGTTGTAAAAAAAGCGAATAGCAGACAGAAGAAGAAAAGAGAAAATAAAGAACGATCCTTTATTATATGCTGCTTTGAAAGGAAAAGACAAACAAAGATACATTAGACTTAAGGAAGAAAAAAAAATTATACCTGTGGCCTACTAAGCCATATAAGAAAGCCATATAAGGTCGTAATTTTTTTTTAAATTAATCCGATTTCGCTTTTGGCGATTTCTACGAGAGCGCGGTGTCATTTCTGCCATAGGTATAATTTTTTTTTCTTCCTTAAGTCTGATGTGTCTTTGTTTGTCTTTTTCTTTCAAAGCAGTATATAATAAAGGATCTCTCGTTATTTTCTCTTTTCTTCTTCTTTCTGCTATTCGCTTTTTTTCCAACCTTTCTTCTCTAATCTGTTATTTTTGGGGCGCCATGCTAAAACAATAGATATTTAGATGGCCATAAATGCTAATACAAGAAAAGAAAAAAAATGGGTTGAATTTATATAAAATTATATGTACACCACATAATTTTATATACACCTGACTTGACTTTGCAGTTGCTGCGCGGGGACTAGACAGTCTAGGCATGCTAATGCCTGAGATACACGAAGCTATGATAGCAAGTCAGTGCCAGTAAGCTAATAATTCTGGCTTCGTGTACAAGGAACTATTACTAGCCTAGAAAAGAAGATAATTCTGTATACACAAAGCCAAAGTTACTAGCTTCTTATCCTAGCCTGAAAAACTAGCCTCGTGTACCATAGGCATTGAGCTAGTTTCCAAACCTAGAATAGTAAGCTAGTGTCATTTCCGGGATATACAGGATGGCAAGTTAGTGCAGTAATCTATACGTGACAAGAACTAGCTTCTATTCAAGCCCAATAAGCTAGTATTAGTTCCATACACACGAAGTCAGAGTTAGTAGCTTACTTTGCTAGTGTTAGTAAGTTAACAAGCTAGTATCTCTGGCTTCGTGTGTACAGAACTAGCTTCTTTTCTAGGCTAATACGTAAAGAAGCTAGTTCTACAGGTAATGCTTAGGCATTACCTTTAGGCATTGCCTTTATTATAAAGGCATATTGACATTCTCTGATATGGTCTGTAACTCTATAAAAATGACTCTGATAAAAGATATAATTTGGTTAATAAAATTATATAAAACTCATAAAAATCGATAAAAACACCATTAAATCAATTACGGTGGTACTGATCAATTACGGTGGCACGACTTTTCGCCACTGGAGCCACTGGAATTGCGCCACTGTACTTAGATAAAGAGACAAAACTAAGATTATTAAAAATTCTATTGTTGCTACATAAGATTTAGTCAATAATAAAGGTAATGTGCTTTAATCTTAATTTGTATAAGAAATTTCGTATTAATCTACCTTATAGTTTTAACAATAATGATGCCACAGTAATTGTAAAAAAATGTATTCCAATGCCAGCGTAACACGTACTTGCATGTTTGGTGTGACCCTCGTACAGCACAACACACAACCATCTATCCCACTCGCAAGAGGGCAACTGCGGGGTGAGGGCGACTATAGTTCGATGACTCATATGTAATGTTGCCACAAGTTATGGAGTGTTCAAATTGCGCCAGCGTAATTGCTTTTTTCCTCGGGACATTTTTGGAGGGCAGTTTTAAATACTAAAATATTAGATAAATTAAACGAACTAAATATTTTGAATGTCGTTATCTAATGTATTTTAAGAATAATTCACTATATCTTAGATTAAGTTTATCAAAAACTCGAAATAAAGCAATTCGTGCGTAAAAATGGAATCGGGACACTCCACCGTAATTAGAAATTGGCCCTTTAAGATTTTTTTTAAATATGAAAATAAATAGTTAATTGCTAAAAAGCTTTGGCACCGTGTAGATAACAATGTGAACTATATTATAGAATTATTTATTATACGCTAGTTAAATTTTACACATCGATTTTCAGCGACGCCGCTCCAAAATCGTGCTTGGGAAATTCACCCGTATAACCTCTTGTGCAACAGTCATACAAGTTCCCAATGCATCACTGAAGCAGTTACAAACTGTATATTCCATATGAAACATTTTTGCAAAATAACCTTAATTACCGCGCCGTAAGTGTTAAAACTCATCAACTCGCAAACTGCACATATCAGCCGGCTCTTATCTCGCGAACTAAGTAAAAGTTTCCCTACGGAAATACTTTGTGTATTTCCAAGTATTCCGTAGACTAAGTGCTTCTTATGCACTTATATGAAGTTTTGTAAGCATAAACTTTTGCACATCACGAGCTCTTCCTAGAATAAGCTTTGCGTTTTACGAAGGTATCTATTGATAATTTAAGGTAATGTATACTGGTTATACTGGTTTTGAAAAAATGTCCGCATTAAGTTAAAGGCTTTGTCTCACTTGACTTAAGAGTATATAAAATTGCTGTGGAAGACGACCTGGGTTCAAATTTCGGATTCAATGGTCACCAAAACTTGACAAGCAAGGTTGATTCACGTCAATAGGTCTAATAGAATGCATAGAAAAGAGAACACTAGCAAAAAGAGCCGAACTTTTAAATAAAAAGAAGAAAAAATGATTTTATTTATTTTTAAATATAAAATTTTTAATCTATATGGAGTGGATTTATACAGTATATTGTAAGAAACTGTTCAGTGTAGTGACAGATTATGAATACATAATGTCACTACCCCATTTCAACCAGTTGGGTGTCGTACAAGGCGACTAAGGGAGTAACTGGAGCATTGCGAGAGAAGGAAAATTCGATACAAAAATCTATACCAACCCATCTAGCCAGCGTGGTATAGTAGGCTAAGTTCCCTCCAAAATATTTAGAGGAGACCCATACCGAGCAGTTGGACATTTTATGGGTTGTAATGATAGTAATTATTAATGACTGTAACAAAGCAACTACAAAATTCGACTCGTAAAACAAAACTTGTCAGCGTAAAGTTAGACGTAAAACATATTTCAATAAATGCACACAATAAGTATGCGACGTTATAAACTCTTTTGATCAGTCGCCCGTGAACAGCTGTTATAGTGAATATAGGATACAAGTTGTAGGGCTGTCTAACAACGTTTATATTGGTTTTTATTTGTAGCATTTTTGGAATTGCAATCTTAATACTATTGTTCGAAGTTCAATTTTGATTGTTCACTGATTTGAAAGGAGCCACTACGCTTGGCTACCATAAAAAATAATAATAATAAAATACAATTTATTTTTTTTATTTCATATCTTGATTTACTTTATTTTTCCCTACTGAATTCCAAGCAGGCTATGTGAGTAAGAATAAAAATACTAGACTACACCAAATCCTACAATATTATAAATGCAAAAGGGGATGGATTGATGGATTAAATGGATGTTATAGAAAAGCACATGGGCTAAATTTAACCGAGATACCAAAAGCTTCGCCCGAGCTTAGGTGAAGGTCAGTATATTTAAAATTTGGAATACCGTGACAACCCTACGTATAACACACGTAGGTTTGACGTAATTCCCATATGTTTTCCACGTCGTGTTCCCTGATTGTTGGAATAGTTACATGTTCGTGTCAGCGCCAATGTTTGGGAAATATTTGTCTGTTTATCAACCAATATTAAATGGAGGATGTTGAAACTTATACAGTATTTATTTAGGTTACAACATATTTGTCATGTATATAATTTTTTTTTGTTAAGTAATGTAGACTGTTCCGGTGGCGCAGTGGGATTTCCTAAGAAGTCCCGGTTTTGATTCCCCGTTCGGATAAAAACGGTATAAGCCTAGATTCTGAATATTGTCCTGTAAATAGCTATAAAGACTGGACCCCATCTAGTTGCATGGAATCACGCTTTTCTGTTTATATCCCTTCCTGTCACTTAGAACTGTTATTTACTGCAGCAAGTAAAAGAATCGATGATGCGTTCGACTCTTACTCTCTATCTCGTTTTAGTAATTCATCATTCTAAGTAACAGAAATGGATAGAAACATAAGAAAGTGTGGTTCGGTACTGCTAAATTTGGGCAACCCCTAATCTCCCCCTTCGGAACTATGTTATACATCTTTACCTACTACTTCAAAACCTTGACGGTACATTGTTGTAGTAGACAACTAATCGCAAGACAACTCATAAATACGAAAGCAAGGTTAATTGCTATTCTCAGCGATTCTGATATAGTAATGTGTGCTTTGATGTTAAGCCGGGTATTCACTATGTACGCAAACTAACTGTCCTCCGCGCATCTGCAACCACTTTTCAAATCCCTCCCTTATGAAGAAACCGAAGCACTCCTACAAATACCAACCTGAGTACACTTACACAAACACATACACACGCACACACGCACGCACACATGCACACACACACACACAAACACACACACACACTTTCTCTACTACTACATAGCATAATACGTTACATAATTATTACAATGTTTCCTATCCAGAGTTAGGAGAGGCTGGTAAGCTGTAATACAGGTCTCCTAGTACAGCTGCCAGTCTCTCACATAGTATTAATCTTTGAGTTTAAATATTGTATTACTACTTTAAATTTAATGTAATGTCTATGTGAGAGAAAACAATAAACTTATTATTATTATATTATTATAGTCCTCTTGCTCGCGTACACGAACACTGCTTTATTGTTCGCCCAAAAACTGCCACAGATTGGTTGATCGCAAAGCGCGCACCGCCACACGCTTCAAAAGCGCGAACGTGTCCACTATGTGGAGCAGTCGCAGAATCGCGAAGTGCAAGAGGTGGGCGAACATAGTGAATATCTCGCTTTATATCGATGCATCGAATTGTGAATCGAAAGAGATAGTATTATTGCGATTGGCAACCTAATCTGTACCGAGAGAGCGTTCACCAAATGGAACACAATATTCAGTACAGATAATACAATTAAAACTTTTTATTGTGAAGATCACATTGACATGTGCTCTCAATGTCAAAGTCAAGTGATTAGTAAAACTACACTAAAGTGAGATTAGATCAGATTTCATTAAGGTTTCAAAGTTAAAGCCTATGTTATTTCATCGTCTTGGGTACGAGAACTTAAGATCTATTCTGTTGTAGTCGTTATTTGATTTTAATTTTATTTTTAAGTACTTTTACCTTTATAATCTGAGATTAGAATTTGAAATAATCTAGTGCTTGAATAAAACCAATTACACATTAACGTTTAAAAACGCTGGTATTTGTAATTTTAAATGCGTATTTAGCCTAGATAAGAGCTTCATTTCCACTAAATGCGCACCGGGTAATTAGAAATGCAAGCATTTTTAAATCCTTATGAGAGAGTCCTTAGATTGTTTTTAGCCTGACGTTTTTATTTGCTTGAATTTTATCAAATGCGAAATATTTTTCACTTTTATTAAGAGCATAATATACGGCCGAAAAAAATGTAAAAAAAACTATACTTACAAAAAAATAATAGCTCTTTGTCAGAAAAAGAACGCCTTACAAGTAAACATACAAAGTAACGGATACAAATAGTTTAAATTTAAAAAGTAAATTACATGTCGTTAAATTAACCCATTAAGCTTAGAAATGTTTATCGCAATCCTTATTCAAAATAATAATAAAAAACTTACAAAACGAACAAACTATGTTAATCAGATACAATACAATTTCTTTCTTACTCCTTGAATTACACGATACCAAGAATAAAGTTTTGCCGCACAGACATCTTTAAAAACTATTTCTCAGTTTCAGAATAAATTTACAAAAGTCTACTTGTTTGAAATTTGCTTCGGTCTATTTTGCAATTTAAATTTAATTTGAAACTTGAAATAAAGTTGGTTTTCTGGAAACTTTCTGATTTATACGATATGATTGTAGAACGTATCGGATACTTGAAAGAAATAAAGAGTAATGAGAAACATACATTAATTGTATCCTAATATAACATTATGATTGCTAATTTCATAGTTCCGGACTGGCCTGTTGGTCTAGTGGTGACCCTGACTGCTAAGCTGGAGGTCGTGGGTTCGATCCCCACCCAGGACAAATCTTTGTGTGATGAGCATAAAGGTTTGTTCTGTGTCTGGGTGTAATTTATCTATAATATGCATGTATTTACAAAAAAAAAATGTATTTAAGTAGTATATCAGTTGTTTAGTACCCATAACACAAGCAAATATAATTGCTTACTTTGGGACTAGATGGCGCTGTGTGAATGTGGTAGAATATTATTATTATTATAGTTCCACAGTTGCTACAAACAACAAAACACTTAAGGTGTACAAATGGATCGCGAACTTCATGATTTTCGACTCAAACGTTACTTGTACTTATAAATGAGGGTATTTTACTTTATGAGGAAAAAGTGATCCAACACAACCGTTTCTTTGGGTGTGGGGAACATTTCTCAGCCTTACGTGAGATATATTATCATGTCTCTTTGAGATCCCCTGTAATAAATAGAGGCTGATTGCTTAGGCTTTTGTTTTGCTTCTGATAAAGTTGCACTATCACTATTTTGTTAGAGTAGCCGAGAATCAAACCCGAGACCTTGCAAAAAACTCCCAACGAAAAAATTACAATTTAGTTAATTTTTTTTTTAACTGCCTCGGTGGCGCAGCGGGAAGTGTATACGACTGATGTGCAAGAGGTCCCGGGTTCGATTCCCGGGTCGGGTGAAAATGGTATTGGGTTTTTCTAACATGAAATTCCAGTATTGAAATTTTCCCGGAGTTTGGTAAACAAATGTATAGTCCCGGTAGATGACAATAGGCTCGCCCCCTATGTGAAATGTGAGTGTGAAACACCTCTGCTTACCCCTTCGGGGAAAAAGGCGTGATGCTATGTTATGTTAATATTTTTAATAAAAAAATATCTCATAACAATCTATCCTTCTTTAATTAGGCTTAAAGAGAGTTATCCTCTATAGGTAGGCAGCGGCTAGGCTGTGTCCCTAACATTGCCTACGAACATTAGTGGCGATAACCGTTTACCATGAGGTGAGCTTCCTGCATGTCTACCATTTCGACAATAAAAAAAAAGACGTCCGTGTGGCCATTTAACATCTGTTTCACATAATAAGCGATGGTAGCTAAATTTATAAGGGACTAGCGTGCAAATCACGCGGTCCGAGTTCGATCCCGACCGGCATTACCAATGTGGATTCCTAAATGGAGTTAGAGGAGAGGAGATCTGATCCCAGCAGTGGGACTTAATGGGTTGCTGATTTTCACATAACATAGACCTGGGCCATGGAAAGGAGGAAGAAGTAGATTTTGAAATTCTATTTTATAGTAACACAGTGTAATGTTTGGCAAACCTTAGCTTTTTATTTTTATTTGTTTATTTTTTTGGAGTCTTCTAATACAGACATCACTTACTTAAATCGATGACCAATTATTCAAACGCAATGCTCTGTTATGCAATTATATAATTATGAACTATTAAAGTTATCTCACATAATCATTATGAAAAATCTATAAATAATAAACCGTTAGCATGTACTAAATTAATCTCAAAATATTATGTATCGACGTAAACAATTAACAAACAGTTTTTGTTTTGTCTAGCGCGTGTAAACCAAGATTAATCGTTTATCAAACCATCTGTCTTATGACGTCACGAAACTCAAGCCTTCAAGCTCAACGTCGATGACTGACGGCCAAGTGATGACGTTGAATATCGAAAAATATTATAGTTATTAGTAAGTATGTTTCGAAAAACATAACGAAATATTTTCCTCCTAATATTCCTTTTGAGATAATTGTACCGTCTGTTTGTGCTTTATGTAAACCATCCTCTTAGCTCTTTACCAACAATAGCTCTCTTTTTACCCGACTGTCAGGACGGGTATTGTTTTTCGCGCGTATCTTGTATGTTTGTAAATTTCTTTATTACCACGAATCTTTAAAACGGTTTCGGTCTCGGTTGGATGGATTTTGACAATTAGGGTATCGTTAGATTCGTCTAGAAAACCCAAGTGTCCTTAGATAGGTTTTAAGAATAAAAAGACTTAAACGGCGGGCTTTTGACGCCAAATTGTAAGAAGTTCAATTTTTTTTAACCAAACCTGTCGAGTTGTGAATCAAAATAAAGAAAATCAAAAGGAGATTACAAATATTCAAAAATATATTATACATAACTGAATGGTTCTAAATTGTAAGTAGTTCTATTTTTTTTTTAACCAAACCTATCGATTAGAGTCTCAAAATAAAGGGAATCCAATGGAGATTACAAATATATACATATGTTATGTATTTAAATTTAATCAGGTAATATTACAATAATGTTACGGTCTTTTTAGTGCTTTGCTCTCTGTTGATTTTTTTTAGAGAACTTTTTTTTTCACCACCTAAATTATCTGGACTCACCCTTACATATAATAATAAATAATAAATAATAATGATTTATTTGTGAGAATATTGTAGTTACAAGTTGTTATACATAATAATGTCCATAATATTCTACCGTTGCCGGCGTACAAATTTTAAAACTATAATAATCAGGAATTTTAATCTAAATTAACAAACCAATTTATGAGAAAAAAAAAAAAATATGTCAATTATAGGTACAGTCAATATCTAATAAAAGTCTTGTGTCAAATTTTTCTTTCAAAAAGTCATCAAGTGAGTAGTAACATTTGTCTAATAGGAAGTCAAATAATTTATTTTTAAATGTCGTCAGACTAAATTTTTTAAAGATGTCAGGTAATTTATTGTACACACGAATAGCCATGCAGAAAACATTATTAGAAAATAGCGATAACCTTTGTTGAGGGATGCATAGTTTGTGAACTTTACGACTCTTTCTAGTGACTACGTCATTATGTTGTTCAAATAAAGATGTATGTTTATGTACAAAGATACAAATTTCGAATATATATAGGGCTGGGAGAGGTAATATTTTAAACTTTTTGAACAGAGGGACACAGCTATCTAACGGTTGGGCCCTAGCTATAGCGCGAACACATTTTTTTTGACTACGAAATACCTTGATATTATCTACGGAATTACCCCATATTATAAGGCAATAGCGCAAAATAGAAGACACGTAACCGTGATACGCAAGTAATGCAGCATCAGTACCAACTACATGTGTTATTCTGTTTAGAGCGAAAACAAATCTCTGTAATTTTGTGCATAGTCCGTCGATATGTGTTTTCCAATTGCAATGTTTGTCTATTATGATTCCTAAAAATTTTGTACTCTCTACCTCTTCGACAATGTCATTTGCGTATTTTATTTCTAGCTGTGGACGTTTGCTGTTATAACATTGAAATTGAATCATTTTTGTTTTGTTAATGTTGGCGTGTAGATTGTTATCTTCTAACCATTTTATTAGATTGTTTAATGTGTTATTCACCTCATCTTGGTATTTAATAATATTATAATCTTTGGGTTCAATACTAAGGGTGGTATCATCAGCATATAGTATGCAATTATGGGTAGTGATATTTGGTAGATCATTAATATAGAGTAAAAATAAAAAGGGTCCTAATATGCTGCCCTGAGGAACACCACAAGAATTTTGGCGAAAGGGTGATCTGTACGTCTTTTTTTCGGATCCTGTATATCTGGATATTTCCACGCATTGTAGGCGATTGGTTAGGTAACTTTCCAGCCAATTTAAAGCATTGCCCCTTATTCCGTAACGATTTAGTTTATAAAGAAGCAGTTTGTGATCCACAAAGTCAAATGCCTTTGACATGTCCAGAAATATAGATAGTATAGGCTTTTTATCATTAAGACTAGAAGTAATAAGTTTCATGAGCGTAAAACATGCAAGAGTTGTTGATTTATTTTTCCTAAAACCAAACTGCTCATTTTTTAGTATTTCATAAGTTGTTACAAAGGAGTTTAGTTTATTATACATGACTCTTTCAAAAATCTTAGAAATTATCGGTATCAAAGTTATAGGGCGATAATTACTCATATCACTTTTATCTCCTTGTTTGTGTAGTGGTTTTACTATAGAAAGTTTGAGCCTTGTGGGAAACAGACCTTGACTAAATGACAAGTTGATAATATGGCTAATGGGAAAGGCTACAAATAGAGAACAACGTTTCAGTATCATAGTATTAATGTCATCATAACCAGTTGAGTTGGTTGAATTGAGAGAATGAATTATTTTGTGAACAGTAAGGGCGTCAGTCGGAGTTAAGTAAATGCTATTAGGAATGTCAGTAATAGTATGTCTATAGTCAATGTCTCGATTTACATTAGAGTTAATAGGTTTATTCGTCAAATTAATAAAAAAGTCATTAAATTTACTAGCTATCATATCAGCACGAGTGTATATGCACTGATCTACTGTGATGGCATCAATTTCAACTATATTATCTTTGGTCATAGTATTCTTTTTGATAATATTCCAAGCAGCTTTACATTTATTCTTAGAATTATGTATATAGCGTGTGTTATCTATTTTCTGAGCGTATGAAATGCATTGCTTTAATATCTTTGTGTATTTTCTATAAGTCTTAATATGATGGTCTTTATTTGAGTTTCTTAATCTATATTTTAGATATAAGCTTCGTTTCCTAATGCAACATCTTT
Source organism: Laspeyria flexula (assembly GCA_905147015.1). Lineage (NCBI taxonomy): Eukaryota > Metazoa > Arthropoda > Insecta > Lepidoptera > Erebidae > Laspeyria > Laspeyria flexula. Next base: position 1,188,120 of record LR989954.1, on the reverse strand, counting down.
TTATACCCTTTGTGATCCACTTATTTTTTATGGGTTTATTTGTAACTTTGATCTTCAGAATGGGGAAGCATAGATTATAAAAGAGCGTCAATATATCATGAAAGTAATTGAATGCTATGTTAGTATCATCTGTGTCATATATTTCTAAAAAAGAAAGAGACGATATACACGATATAAATTTTTCTACATTTTCTTTGCTTAAGTCTCTTCTCTTTTCAAACCAAAATTGTTTTCTGCCTATTGAAGTATCTACATAGGAATGGAAGCTTAGGGATTGGCCAGTCTCGTGATCGGACAATGCAAGATTATGTATTTGAGGCTGAGCGTCGGGTATATCGCTAGCTATAAGATCTATACAAGATAGTTTTCGTGTCGGTTTATTTATGTGATTGTGGATGTTATAGTTTTGCAAAATATATTCTAATTCTTTGGAATTTTTATTTATCTTCGTTGTGTCAATATTCCAATCCCCGCATAAAATTATATTATTTTTATTTCGTTTTGTTAGTTTTCTCAAAATATTAGCAAGGTTTTCCAGGAATAAGCTTAAGTTTGAATTTGGGGTACGATAGATACAAACTACGAAAACTCTAAGCGTAATAATTTCTATGGCACAGTATTCAAAATGAAACATTATGGGCTTGGGTAAGTTATTGATAGGTTTACATTCTAGATCGTTTTTTATCATTATGCAAGTTCCACCCCTGCGTTGGTGAGGTCTTGAAAAGCACGAGACTAGCTTAAAGTTGTTTAATATCAAATTACATTCTGATCCTTTCCTTATAAACGTTTCACAAAAACATAAAATATCAATATTTGTGCCATTTGAATCCAGTTCTAACAAAGTTATTTCCAACAAGTCTATTTTATTTAAAATACCGGCAATATTTTGATGAAATATGGTGCATTTACGTTTAGTTTCGAAATAAATTATTTTCTACGTTTATTGGTGGACAAGGATCGGTGCAATTTTTCTGTACATTAAAATAATATGGAATTGTCCCCTTTTTCCTAGTGATCGGTCTTACATTGTTTCTAAGAATTGAGCTATCAAGTTTTGTTGTAAATTGGGCGCGTCTTATTCTAAGTGCTGTGTCCATAATTTTTTTGTAATTAATATTGTCTACTTCTATATTTAGTTTGAAACAAATCAGTTTTTTAGATATAATATTATAATTGTTACGTCTATATATATTCTCCGATGTATCGATGAACTTACAGTTGCAATAGTTTTTTACATACAATTTTAAATGGGTATTTAATAACTTAACATTTAAATGTGCATTGTTTATGATATTTAAAACAAAAACTCTAAATTTCTTCAATTTACTCATTGCGATACTCATCTCTGAGAGAAACAAATAAGGGTTTTTATCGTTACTCCCTATGCCTAGTATTACTATGTCATCTTCATGCAAGGTTTTAACACAGTCGTCTACAGTACTTAATATCTGTGTACTGGTAGCCCCTGGCTTTGAAAATCCTGACACGGAATATACGTTGTTCCATTTATTTCTATCTCGTTGTATCTTTATTTCCTTGGCAAGGTTGGATACTTGTTACTTGTTACATAAATACTGAAGCAACAGCACTGGTAAAATTTGCTCAGCAATTTACGCTATTATTTCACGCCGTTACTTCCTTATATACAAACGACTAAAAAACCAATAACCACAACATGCCACGGAGCCGGAACATTAACAATGATTTACCTCTCGTATATCCTATACCTTGAAAGAGTGCCATGATTTTCCTCCTTCCTGCTCCCATACATACGACGATTTGTTTAATGTTCGTGAAAAACGTTTTTGGTACAATTTTCTAAGATTTACAAGAGCTGTTAGTGGTTCGCCCTATAATCTGAGAGATGGTAGATATTTTTGGCATGCTCAAATATATTTTGACAGTTCTCTTTTAATATCCAAACATAAAACCACGTGCTTGGCTGTGGCTGTTTTCTGCAAATTTTTGTATTACTATAAATATCAAAACGTTACACGTTCTGATAATATTATTATTTGTCTTTTCTCAGGGACGCCTTAAAAGACGTCATAAAAATCAAGTACAGACAGCAAGCGTTTGTTGTAGATACGTCAATATGCTGACAACGTTACCAATTTCTAAATGAAAGTCATCTGACTGGCCTATTGGTCTAGTGGTTAGTGACCCTGACTGCTAAGCCGGAGGTCGTGGGTTCGATCCCCACCCAGGACAAATCTTTGTGTGATGAGCATAAAGGTTTGTTCTGTGTCTGGGTGTAATTTATCTATAATATGTATGTATTTACAAAAAAAAACATGTATTTAAGTAGTATATCAGTTGTTTAGTACCCATAACACAAGCAAATATAAATGCTTACTTTGGGACTAGATGGCGCTGTGTGAATGTGGAAGAATATTATTATTATCTGAGAAAAATTTCATCTGAGTCTTACACAGCAATATTTTATTAAAAAAAGGCAACTACCACATTAGGCAATTTTTTTATTGTTTTTTAGAGTTACAACTACGGGTTCAAATTAGACAACAAAGTGTCAGACATGTTATATGTTCCCGCATAGGGATCAATCCTGCAAAACTTCCAAAGGAACCAAATAAGGCGACATTTCCCAAAACGATTTCGAGAAGACGAGGTTCAAGGATCAATGTGTTGGAAAGGAAATTATAAGAAATATAGTATCGCTCATAAAAAAAAAGAGAAATTAGGATTGGGGACTTCAACGCTTCTGAGTCTGTTTGTAATTTTGCCTACGACACAGCTTGTTGCTAACTGCGGACATTGACTTTATAGAGAAGGAACATCCCAAAAATTATCCACGACGAGTAAACAAAGAGACAGTACTTCATCCCAGTATTAATGTTGAGATAAACACAAACTAAGAATAATAACCCAATGAGATTAAGAAGTAAAAAATGATGCGCTGAGACGAGGTGCAATGTATCAGGATTACTTGTGACACACTGACTTATAGTTTAGAGGATTTTTTCGGTAAGGGTAATTTTGGCTGCTTACTTTCTCTAAACATGTAAACATTGTAATTAAAATACACCTAGTACCAGAATTTTTCAAAGTATATATTATTATATTACAGTCAAAACTCATAGCCAGTCAAGAGTAGTTTTGACTGGCTATATTAGTTGAAACTCTTAAAAAAGTAAAGAGATAGATACTAAACAAGTTTTCAATTAGTGTAATTTGAGTTCGTGAATATATTATATACACTATTATATATACTATAATTATTTTGTGACATTTAAGTTCATTAGTTTTCAACATACACACTACCCAATTGCCTAATCTTGACGTAGATATCGCCTATGACGTTACAATTTATGGGTACAACATTTTCTTTAAAATAAAGTAAATAATTACTATAATATAAATACTAGATATAATATACTAACTAACTATATAATAATACTAGATAAAATACAAATAACACTAAATGATACTCCAGCGGTTTCCTCAAGCAATAATGTCCCACTGCTGTTCACGAGTTTTCTCTCCTCTATCTATTGAACTGAGAGGGTTTTACGCCATAATTCACACACGCTGGCCTAATGCGGGATGGTACATCAGCGGTCTCCGCTGTCAGAAAATAGAATGCTTCGTCTGGTAATCTTCTAAATTTAAAGTAAGTCCATGTAACAAAATAAATCACTGCACATTAAATCCTTCTAAATATTTCAACTGTAATTCTGAAACATAAATCTGTCCAAATTCGCACCAACTAAATTGTATGTGCAATGCTCTAGAAGTCTAAAGTCAGCCACGCCATCTGTCCGGATTTAGCCGTCCGGTTTTACTCGTCCGGTTTTGATATGAGTACTAAGATTTTGCTAGTAACTATTGTAGTAACATTTGGTTGTTATTTTTTATTGCCTGTCATCGTAAACGCTGTCGGAAATGTTTTTATTTAGTAGTCCACCATATCAACGCGGATACGAGAGGATGTGTTTCAATCTGTTCTTATATCTATACTAATATTATAAAGCTGAAGAGTTTGTTTGTTTGTTTTAACGCGCTAATCTCAGGAACTACTGGTCCGATATGAAAAAAAAATTTAGTTGGATAGCTCATTTATCGAGGAAGGTTATATGCTATATATCATCACGCTATAGCCAATAGGAGCTGAGCAGTGGCCAAACGAAAGTGACGTGAGCGAAGCCCCGCGCGACTTCTAGTTATCTATATAATATTATAAAGGTGAAGAGTTTGTTTGTTTGATTGAACGTTGGGATCTCAAGAACTTCTGATCAGATTTGAAAAATTCTTTTAGTATTGGATAGCCCATTTAAGGAGGAATGCTATAGGCATATATATATATACCTAATATCATGCTACGGCCAATAGGATCTGAGCAGTAGCCTATATGTATATATATATATATGTAGTATTATATATATATATATATATATATAATAAAGAATATAGCCAAATAAATAAATAAACGTGCATTAGAAACGTGAGCATTTAATGTTATAGATATTATTGATGGATTCATTTAATGTAGCTGTTGTAATGTATAGCAGTGTTTCAGCCGCAAAAATAATTTTGTTTGACTGTCACCACGGCGTAGTGGTTAAGTTGGTCGCCTTGCCACTGACTTTATCGTGTTGATTGACATGGGTTCGATTCTAATACGAGGCGAATACAAAAAAAAATTGTGTTAATTTATAGATATTTGTTTCGAGTATGGGTGTACTTTGTCTCCGTTAAATGTATTTACAAGGGCTTGGACGTTAGTGTGTGCGTTGTCTTATTTTTAAAAACTATAAATTGACTAATTACTGAAGAATTTGAGGTCAATACTCAAATAAAATGCTTTAACTATTCTTCATAAATTCAATGAATATAATGTATTTTATTTTCTATTCTACACTCACTATCGACGTGAATGTGTTCATAGTAACAGCTAGCATCTAGCAGCTCGTCTGGCTTTAGCATGGATTTTAGATGCGTTTGTAATAAAAACGAAACGTCCCGAACCGTGACTTTTGAATGGACGTGAACGTCTATAGTAATAGGAGAGTTCTTTTATAGCCGCTTCTGTGACGAAACAGAATTACACTACTGCTGTATAAAAGTTATTGAGTTTTCCAGCTCAAGTTAGCGGTAGGTAGGCGGTAAGCGGTTACACTAAGCGTGTCCCATTAGAACACTAGCAAGAATATAACACTAATGTCATTATGGCTGCAGTCTTTTAGGGCGGAGCTACTTGCGCGGGCGGACGACTCAGTTTGACTATGCATTTTTTTATTTTATTTTTTTAATATTCTACCACATTCACACAGCGCCATCTAGTCCCAAATTAAGCAATTATATTTGCTTGTGTTATGGGTACTAAACAACTGATTTACTACTTAAATACATTTTTTTTTGTAAATACATACATAATAGAGATAAATTACACCCAGACACAGAACAAACCTTTATTGCTCATCACACAAAGATTTGTTCTGGGTGGGGATTGAACCCACAACCTCCGGCTTAGCAGACAGGGTCACTAACCACTAGACCAACAGGCCAGTCATGCATTGCAATGCATTACCTCTTTTAAATGTATTATAACTCTGCTTTTTCACTCATCTCTATTTCGGTGATATCAGCTGAAAACCTTCATCATTACAATCCATAAACGTCCCACAGCTGGGCACGGGTCTCCTGCAAAGATTGTGGAGGGAATTTAGCCTACCTACGCTGACAAACGGGTTGGAATAGGGTTTGTTACAAATTTTCCTTTTCTCGCAGTGCTCTTGTCTGCTTAAGGTCACCTTATACGATACCAACGGATTGAAATGGGATAGTGACATATGAATTCTTAATCGGTCACTACACGTTCAGATGAATTTGGCCGCTTTTATTTTAGATTAAGAAAACATTTTGGAACTTTAGGCACAACTTCAAGATTTGTTTTATAGAAGACCCAGTTTTTTGGCTTGAATTGGTAAGCGGTACTATAGCCTATGGACTCCTGCAATACCAGGAGCATCACGAGTGCGTTACCGACCCTTAAGACAAGTTTTTACTCCTTTTTAGAAGGACCCTAAACTTTAATCTCTTGGGAAAACATCTTTAGGAAGTTCATTTGACATTCTGAATATTCACAGTTTGTGTGAAAACAATACTCTGTTTCTAAAATTCAACTTGACACAATGAAATATTCAAACTGGTAATCGCGTGTCTATTTGCTAGCTGTAGTATGCTAATGCATGCTCTTGTGCTGCAAATGCATTCACGAATCAACTACTCCGTCTCTTTAACATAATCTACTTAAAGCTTAAGTATACTTAGTTTAAATATTCAGGAGTTGATGTAGTCGCTGTTCAATGTACTCTTGTAGTTGATTATTTGAAATAGTAATGTCAGACATTTGGGAAGTTAATAGTTTAGAAGTAAATATATTTGGGAGAGTCAGTTTGGTGATGTTATATTATCCTGCATTCACGATCTTTAATAATAATATAATATTCTACCACATTCACACAGCGCCATCTAGTCCCAAATTAAGCAATTATATTTGCTTGTGTTATGGGTACTAAACAACTGATATACCTACTACTTAAATATTTTTTTTTTGGTAAATACATACTTAATATAGATAAATTAGACCCAGACACAGAACAAACCTTTATGCTCATCACACATAGATTTGTCCTGGGTGGGGATCGAACCCACGACCTCTGGCGTAGCAGTCAGGGTCACTAACCACTAGACCAACAGGCCAGTCTTTAGTCATTATGGGCACAAAAGACATAGGTTCTTTTTATATGCAATACCATTGCTGAGAGGAATGATGTTGAATTAATGATTACCTTAAAAACAATTATCAACCTGTACTTGTCCACTGCTGGACAAGTATTTTATATAGGTACAAAAGCATAATAATATTTTAATACTTATAGCTAAACAATAATATTTGCAAATATAAACTGCGTGTAAATTCATTTAACCTTTTTAATTTAATTAGTTTATTTAGAAAAATTTAAAGATAAAAGTAAACCAGTGGGCAATGTCATTTAATTTAAAAAAAAATCCTTCTGTTTTTTTTTTTATTTCAATTTTAATTACGAACATCTATTCAGTGACTGGAAAGGTTGATGATGACCAAAATAATAACGCTAGAAGGTACAATTAAGATAATCTTCTGAAAACACTGAAATACGTAAAGTAGGATACGCTGAACCAAATCCTAAATTAATCTGTATAAGAACAATAGAGCAATTCTATTATCAACCCAACCACCACAGAATCTCAGTTCCCATTTCTTAATCCATCCCTATTTTGTAAAGCAATACGGACAGTTTCAACAAAGACCATGAACTTTGTTCGGCTAATCCACCGCTCAAGTGACCACATTAGGTGGGACGTAAACCGGGACTACCGCCAATATAAATCCAAAACAGCCACCGTGTTTTATGGCCACTTTCGTTTTGAACTGTATAAGGTATAAGCGACAGCGGAATTTGGGCAGCGGGTGTCTATACGACTGCTGCTCAGGAGATTCTGGATTCAATGTAAAAATGATTATAGAAAAATCTAATTCTCTATTTAAAATCATAAAACGAGTATTCACGCGATTATGTATTAGGTATTTAACATACCTTATTTTGATTACAGGTTGCAGCGGCTGTAGTCATAAGTTTATAACCAGACTGGTGAGGTAATATTCAAATGATATTTCAAATGGTATACAAGAAAAAAAGAAAGTTTACAAGTGAAGAAGTTTTATTTTATGTATATTTTAAAGAACCTCAATGTTATTTTTAAATATATTCCACGACTATTTACACTTAAATTTATAGTTGCATGACTCAGTTACACGGAGTTGTTGAGTGCAACAGACAAATGGATGGACAGAATGAAACAATAATTCTTATGCCAAAGAAATAATGCGTGATTCGCCTTTAAAAAATGTTAAGTAAATATTTTCTTTATTTAAACAGCGATTAGTTTGTAACTTGCGGCAACTTTCAATTACAACGTGTGGTCTGTACCAAACTGCATTACATATTTTATTTTAGAGTGGGTGACTCCACTCCACAGAGATAAGAGCTAGTTCTAAAACATTCTCAATTTATAGTAAAACAGTAAATACGAACTGGTTCCGAATAATTTTGTGGTTAGTGCTACATTTTAGGTGTGTGTGTGTTGTGACTAATACTGCACCATTAGTAAATTAGAATAGAATTTATCTATTTTATATTTTTATTTCACCAATCCGGTAAGTTGGGTTTAGTCTTATTTAAAAAAATTCTTTACTTGTAAATTTGTAAATATTTATCGTAAATCGATTCAAATTAAAAATTGTTCATAAAAATAAATCTGTTTATATATTCAATATACTTAAATAAAATTACAAAATTTTAACACTGGCTATTGAGAAACGATTTTGATAATTAAAAAAAAGTTATTTATTTTTATTTGGATTTTCTAGTTATGGTTCTCACACAATAGGCTTCCCATAATATTATTTTATTTATTTTGTTACTATACAGATACAGTATAATCTTAACCCGACGAAATTTTGTATCTATATTTTTTAATGTACTTGTATGATCACGTAATACTTTTAAAAAGTCTGATTTTGATAATTGTTTGTATTGTATAATTTTTAAATTGGTTTTATACCAATAATCTTAATATAAACCTATCTTTTATTACACGCCAATACATATTCAGTAAAGATCAAGACAGAAACTTGATTCTCAACAAAAAGCCTTCAATAGCTTGCCCTTATAAGCTTAAAAGCTTCATCATCATTACCTAGGGAAGGTCCAAGAACATTATACAACAAATGATCGACCTAAGCACCGCAATTTGAGAGGTCACTAAGCCCAGTCTGGGTTTTGAATATAAAGTAATAATTTTCTACTAAGAGTTCTTTTGTACTAGTTGAGTGATTTTCTGTCTCAGAACCGAGTCAAACGGTTTGATTAAAAATTTGTATTTCAATAAATTCGATTTCACTTTGTGAAATTTATACGTACTAGTCAAGTTACTTACTATCTGCTAACGGTGAAGGAAAACATCGTGAGGAAAACCACATACCCTAGAAGAAATTCTAAGTGTATGTTTCATCCATCAACCCACACTAGGCCAGCGTGTATGGATTATGACCTAAACTCTCTTAGCTTTCTAGATAGAGGAGAGGAGATACGAGCCCATCAGTGGGATATTAATGGGCTATTGATGATGATCATGATGATGAAACATCGAAATTGAATATTGAAATATGATTCCTTTATAACCGTTATACTATAGTCTTGTCTACTGAACCTTTAAGCTAAATTCACACGTACAGCCAGTCCCATACATCTACCCATACACAAACACGACCCTATCCATTGTTTACGATGTCACGCACAAGTTATAAATAACAGCTATGAATCTAGAATGTCTTAGTCAATGCTTCGTGATCTGAGACAGAACATCTTTATGATGTTTGTGTTGTTATCATCCTCAACTTCTTCACTAATTTTAATTTAATTACTTCTACTACAAGTCTATCAGCTGTCTTGATACTGGAGAGAAAACACTGCCTAGGAGTATGTACCTGCTGCTAGGCAGTGGTTAAGAATTATAATTAGTAGTATCTAGGTCTTGGCCATAATAAATATGTTCTGTAAAGAAATAGCAGGGCTGAAGAGTGATAATGTGTTGTCGTGAGTTTTACTAATGAAACCTGTGGGCGGAAGATACACATAATAAGTATAGACTAGATTCCACTGATGACTTTGCTCTCGAGATAACCGACATTAGGCTCGTAGAATAAGAAAGCTAAAGTGGCAATCAGCTGATCACATCTGCAGAAGGACCGCTGCACTATAGAGCAAGCGTCTCCTTGAGTTGAGACCGTTACTCGGTAAGCGTAGAGTAGACCGACCTGGAAAAAGGTCGCTGGATCTGACTTTATTAAGTCTGAGTATAAATAAGAAGTCAATTTTATTCCCCAGCTCCGGCGAACGGGAAAGAAGGCCAAAATAATATAATATTCTACCACATTCACACAGTGCCATCTAGTCCCAAAGTAAGCAATTATATTTGCTTGTGTTATGGGTACTAAACAACTAATATACTACTTAAATACATTTTTTTTTGTAAATACATACATATTATAGATTAATTACACCCAGACACAGAACAAACCTTTATGCTCATCACACAAAGATTTGTCCTGGGTGGGGATCGAACCCATGACCTCCGGCTTAGCAGTCAGAGTCACTAACCACTAGACCAACAGGCCGGTTAAAAATATCCTTATAGTATCAGTTAACACATTTTACTAAAACCATTCCAGAAAACACAGAAATATACTAGCATTTAACAGCCATTGTGAAAAATTTATTCATTCAAGTTACAGTGCAAGATTTAGAACAACTGCAAGCGAGAGCAATATATCATTTTACTTTTACATTTTTGGTTTGTTGCTTTTGTTCTTTAAACGTATAGGGAATATTACTAACATGGTTTACAATGCTAACAGAATTGTAAACGCGTTTGAAATTGCTTCTGGTTCCAAACTAGGTTAGGTTTCTTTATTTTTATTTTAGTTTTACGTACAGGATCAGTTTTAGCTAATTTTTTTCTTTGCTAAAAGATGGAGGCTGTCTAGAGAAATTACTCGTCATCTCGATATTTGTTTGGTCAACTACTTGAAATTATAACTAAGTATCATCATATCAGCCCAACGACGTCCACTGTTGAACATTAGGCCTCACCATTAGGAGGTTTATTATCGCTCGCTGTGATGGAAATTATTCCACCACAGCGAGCGATAATAAAAACTAAGTATAGATGTCGTCAAATATTTGAAAATTATTTGCAAACATTTGACAACTATGTCTATTGACCTCAGTTTATCAAGTGTCAAGATTGAGATTAGCTTCCAGTTTGTCTCTGGCGCAATACTTAACTCTTAAACTATCTGAGAAAAATAGTTGACCCTCCAGCAGCTATAAAATGACATTTAAAGGGTTAAAGGGCCCTTACTATATTTTCTATATAAAATTCTTTTGGTTATTGTACTTTTAACTTCCACTCATCTTCAATTTGTTGGAGTCTGGGCCTAAAATAAATTGAAACAGCTAATTTACCGCTACCGACCACCTGAAAGACCAAACAAAGGCGAACAAATTCGTATCTGTTTGTATAGATGAAAAGAAAGAAAGAAAGGAAGAAAAAATATTTATTTTGTTCTCACAAATAATAAAAGATCAAGTAACGGAACTGATTCATTTACTGAAAGGGTATACATAGAGGTCCTAGTACACTTACGATAAGGTATACATAGAGGTCCTAGTACACTTACGATAAGGTATACATAGAGGTCCTAGTATACATAGAGGTCCTAGTACACTTACGATAAGTTAATAAAACAGCTTCTTGTAAATGTAATGGATATAATCGTGAGTGGAAGTAAAACTAGCTAAATTGTTCTTTTATACTATCAATACATTATTTATTATAACACCGTTTTTTGAAAGTTTTAGCAGTGATACAACTCGCCCATAATCACATATGGATATGATTTTAAAAATAATTGTGTTTTCAATTACTTATAATAATTTAATAGCATCATGCTACACCAATAAGAGCTGAGTAATGGTCAAACAAAGTTCGACGTAACCGAAGCCTCGGGCAAGAGCTATATACGAGTAATATGATAAAGTATGTAAGTCCAATACTCGACAACGAGTGGCTTCAGCTAATTATTTTTATTAAATCGTTAAAGTGCAATGAAAACTCTTATAAGGAGAAAAAAAAATTAATGACACAATACAAACGTAAAAACACTGCAGTACAAAATTACTATGGTCATTAGTCATTGGTATTAAAAACACGCGGCCAGAGTCGCGGGAAATAAATAATTATACCTAATTATCATCATCATCATCATTATATCAGCCGCAGGAAGTCTGGCTGGACATAGGCCTCTTCAAGAGATTTCCAATAGGGCCGGTGGTATGCGACCTGCATCCAGCGCGATCCTGCTATTCGGATGTAAAATGTAAAATGTCGGTGGCGCAGCGGGAAGTGTATACGACTGCTGTGCAAGAGGTCCCGGGTTCGATTCCCGGGTCGGATGAAAAATGGTATTAGGCTTTTCTATCATGAAATTCTAGTATTGAGATTTTCCCGGAGTTTTGTAAACAAAATGATGTTCCCGGTTGATGACAATAGGCTCGCTCCCTATTTCAACAGACCAAACATAGCAGGCGAAATGTGGGTGTGAAACGCCTCTGCCTAACCCTTCGGGGAAAAAGGCGTAATGCTATGTGTATGTATGTATCGTCTGTCCACCTTGTGTTCTAATTATAGTTTAAAATAATTTTATTGCAAACGCACAAAGCAGATAAACTAAATGAGAAACGTTTGAAACACTAAACTGTTCGATTCAAAATGCCTAACGGCGTCGCTGGAGTGGTCATTCACTGTACATGCCTAAGCTCCCTTTGTGTTTGAATCATGCCAAATTCAGTATTTAATGGAGTTGCATACAGATGTTACGTCGCGGATTAATTGCTAGGCAATTTGTGTTTGACTGGGATTAAGGATTGTATTAATGGGCGATTAATATAATTTATGATGCAATTTCAAGATCTGACTGTTGAAATAATTTTCGATAATTTATTTAAGATAGTGGATATATAAATCTTGTCTTACAAATTTAGTAAAATAATTAAAAAGTGAAAAGAAAATATTTTTGTTTTGTAAGCTGGATGCAGGCCGCAAACAACCGCCCCTATTGGAAATCTCTTGAGGAGGCCTATGTTCAGCAGTGGACTTCCTGCGGCTGATATGATGATGATGATGAAGCTAAAGACTTTGTTTGGTTGAACGCTAAGTTCTCAGGAACTATTGATCTGATTTATAATAATATTAATAATAATATTCTACCACATTCACACAGCGCCATCTAGTCCCAAAGTAAGCAATTATATTTGCTTGTGTTATGGGTACTAAACAACTGATATACTACTTAAATACATTTTTTTTTTGTAAATACATACATATTATAGATAAATTACACCCAGACACAGAACAAACCTTTATGCTCATCACACAAAGATTTGTCCTGGGTGGGGATCGAACCCACGACCTCCGGCTTAGCAGTCAGGGTCACTAACCACTAGACCAACAGGCCAGTCAGGCCAGATTTGAAGAAATCTTCTAATGTTGACTAGCCCATTTATTTAGGAATTTTATCAGTTATATAAAATCACGCTACGGCCAATAGGGGCTCAGCAGTGGCCATTATAAATAGCGACGGGAGCGATACCCTGTGCGACTTCTAGTTTGTTACTTTTATTATGTAGTGACTCTGTCTTATTTAACATTTCAACATTTATAAAATGGCATCTCTGACATCGTATGACAGATGAAAATATTTTTATTAGCACGTAGAAGCTAGTTACTACTTAAAACAAATCATCTATACACTTGCCTTGATAATAGAGAAAAATAAAATTTTATTATAACTAATTATGTTTTTATTTGTTTTGTTCAATACAACAACAAAACAAATAAAATTATGGTACTGAGATGTTCATTACAATCGAGGTTAAGCAACACTAGGCAAGTTCAGTCTATGATGGGTGACCATTTGTGACAATTTCTTTCGCGAGCGTCTCCGTGCTTTGGAATTCACGCAATCTCGTTGGTCCCGGTTATCACTTAATGTGGTAGACGTTGGCAGCCTTCTGAGTGATTCGATAAATTCCTATTCTAAGGTGTACCTCAAACCAATTCAATAATAAAGAATATAATCTGTTTTAAATACAAATTACAGCACTACTCTATTCTAAAATGAAAACAACAAATCAAACGAGGTCTCATACATATTTCACCACAACAAAACCGAAGACAGTAACTCCATTACAAGTCACCGATAACTTGACTATTTAGGCATGAATCCCCCCTTATTCATAAAGACTACAATGAATAGCGTCATGAATATGCGATGCTATTGTCAACGGTTTTAGGGCCCGTAAATAAATGGGCCCTTAAGGGTGAGTTTTTACTTATTTAATAAGTATGATCGAAGTTTTTAAGGAAACTTTCCTAATTTTACTATTCATCGTCATCATTATCATCAGAAACCCATTAATGTCCCACTCCTTCGGGTCTCCTTTTCTCTGTTTAGAGAGTTAAGAGGATTTTTAGGCCATAAATTCCACACACGCTGGCCTAATTTTACTCATATTCATAGATAAAAAAACTTTTATTGATTCACTTTCAATATGACTAAACAATAAGTTGTGGGTGGCCGTTGGTGGCCGTGGCATAAAATCATTTTATACCCCCAACAACCAACCAATCCACTTTGGCGGCAATTAGGTGAGGTTTTGGTATGACCAGCAGTGGACTATATAATATATTATGATAATGATTATGAAGTTGTCTACGTAGTGTCACACTTTTTTCTCCGAAGGGGTAGGCAGAGTTCCATCACATCCACATTTCGGAGCGATCCATCAACCATTCTATGAACATGTGTTTTGTAAAACGATAAGAAATTAACGACACGACAAAAAAAAAATTAAAATAAAATTGGAGGAAGACTTCCTCAAAAACGTATTTATTAATATTCGATAAGATCTCAATAAGGTATCTATAGTCATGGCAATATTTTTTTAGATAATTCTGTTTCTAGTAAAATGATAAGGTAACAACAATAGTTAGTTAATTTTGCTTAAACAAAACGATAAGTACTTAATTAATTTTGCTTAAAATATTGTCTTCGCCTTAACAAAAACACTCAGTAGAGGCTTAAATGATTCTTTGTCGCTAAAAACTTCGCTTAAGTTCGTGAAAATTTTCCAAAACATTTAAATAATACAATAAACTTTAGGTGCTCGTTGTTATTTCGTAAAATATTGTCTGTTTTTAATTAAGACATCATTGGAGACGTATATTTTTGTTTTTTAGGGTTCCGTAGTCAGAATAACAAAAATGGACCCCTTATACTTTCGTCGTGTCCGTCTGTCCGTCCATCCGTTCATATACTACAGTCATTTTACTCAAAAACGACTTGATGTAACTACATTGATGAAATTTGAAGAATATGTGTCTTGTGTTGGTCGCTTCTTAGTTTAGTAGTAAAATAATAAAAATAAATATGTTTAAGCGGGTTCTCCATACAATTATTTTTTAGTTATTGTCGAAATACTGCACTTCTTAACAAAAGGACGTAACGCGTGTATAATGGAATACTGACTTAACTAAAAACAAGCAATTTTTGGGGATTTGCAAAAGAAGATCTTGCTTTAAGGATTCATCCTACTTGTTGATGGATAAAATTAACCCTGAAATTAATCATGGATGCTTGTATGGTAGGTATACGATGGTAAATATTGGTAACAGAAGCTCTGTATGAAACTTAATTCTAAGTCATCTACTAATGAATCAATTTTCCTTTCGACGTCGTTCGACTGGCCTGTTGGTATAGTGGTTAGTGACCCTGACTGCTAAGGCGGAGGTCGTGGGTTCGATCCCCACCCAGGACGAATCTTTGTGTGATGAGCATAAAGGTTTGTTCTGTGTCTGGGTGTAATTTATCTATAATATGTATGTATTTACAACAACAAAAAAATATTTAAGTAGTATATCAGTTGTTTAGTACCCATAACACAAGCAAATATAATTGCTTAATTTGGGACTAGATGGCGCTGTTTGAATGTGGTAGAATATTATTATTAAACATGCGGTAAGCGCTATAAAGATACGCTCTATTGCTGCGGAACCCTGCAGTAAGCAGGTTCCGACTATGATGTCGGAACCTGCTTACTGCAGGGTATGATGATGACATCATCGTCATGAGCAACCCATTAAGTCCCACTGCTGGGCTCGGGTCTCCTCTCCTCTAACTAGAAAGCTTAGGTTCCGACATGCTCTTAAAAAAATAAAAAACACACTATGGCTAATACATTACTAAAACAAACAAAACTCGCTTCTAAAACTAAACACCGTAGTCCCAATGCACTATATATTTCTGCTACAGTCAAAGTTTAGTTAAACGTAACACACCCAAGGGCATGGTGTGCAGTGAGTACACACCAAGTATTTATTTGTACGGAACCGTGAGAAAATAAACTCTCTGTATTTTAAACACGTATTGAGTAAAATGAAATTGAAATTGACTGATAAATATTTTTATTTTATATTTAAACAAATATGACACTTAAAATTAACATAATCCAAGACATTTTCCTCAAATTACTTTAGACAAATATACACACACAAACATAATATTAACATTTTACTTTTTTTTTAAGAACTTTTATAGAACAAAGTTGACCTACGAGGATATAAAACATAATATATAAAAAACATAAACTCAGCGTCAAATCGCGTTTATGCCTTGACCAATGTGTGTTAACAAAATATAGAAGGAGTATTGTAAGCAATCAAACTCACCTGATGGTAAGCGGTTACCGTATCCTATAAACGTTACCGAAGCATCAAAGTGTTATGCACTGTACCCAACGATTCTTTTTTTTTGTAATTGTATTAAATTCGTATTGAAAATTTTGAAAGTTGTATTAAACACATCCACTCTTTAGCTTTCTTCTCTATCTAGAGAGGTAAGAGTTTTTAGGCTATAATCCACACACGCCTACCTAATGCGGGTTGATAGATGAGACATACACTTAAAATTTATTCTAGAGTATGTGTGTTTCCTCACGATGTTGTCGTTCAGCGTTAGCAGATGGTAAGTCACTTGACTAGTACGTATAAATTCTACAAAGTGAAGATTACATTGGAACTGCCGATCGGAATCGAACTCAGACCGCAATGAATCTATAACAGAATTTGGTTTGGTATTAGTCAGTTTCGTTGGTTTACTAAGCGAGTAATCATTCAATCAGTCCAGGTTGGTTGGACTTAGTGAATGATTACTCGCTCAGTAGCGTAGTAAAAACACAATTGATAACGTCAAAGAAAACGTGACTAATATTTATATGCACACAATTACCCTTTCTCGTTTCACCCCAATTTCTCTACAAGGTCACGTTAAATCATCCAGCATTACTTTACCTCCAAATCTAATATAGCTCCGTAGTAACAGCCACCATCAATTCTTCCTTAAACAGAGAAAAAGCACATACCGCATTATTTACTCACTGTCAGAGTAAAAGCCGAAACGTATACATTTCAACAGGCACGTACTAACCTCATCTGTCCGCGTATTTCCATCTAATTCTAAGAAACGCTGAATTATGATTAACTCGAAATGAAATTAGAAATCGAGGAAATGTTTTGTTCGCGTGAGTTGACTTCAATGAATTTAACACCTCCATGAGTTACTTATATATTTCTATTTATAAGACGGGATTGTTTCAATTAAAATTTCAGGTGATTATCAAAAATTATTTAAAGAGTTCTTATAAGGATGAAATAAATTGTGTTCTTTAAATAATGTATTCAGCTTATATGGTTGTTATAATACTAGTGGAATTAAGCTGTTAAATTATACATACATACATATAGATCACGCCTCTTTCCCAACAGAGAGGTAGGCAGAGACCATTTCCTTCCACTTGCTACGATTCTGACATACATCTTTGGCTTCTTCAACATTCATCATCATTCATGCATTCTCGCCGGTTGAGGGTACTCCTGATCTGTCCCTTCTTAAGAACGTCACCTATTTGGTCATGGTAAGTTCTTCTAGGTCTTCCCCTTCCAACGTTTCCTTTCACATTCGTCTCATATATTTGTTTTGTCACTCTTCCTTCATTCATTCTCTCTACATGTCCAAACCAGCTTAACATACCTTTCTCTATTCGACATCTATTTTTAATTTTGTTAAATTATATGATGTCAAAATGATAAACAAGTTACCTTGAACTCAAAAACCTTTTGCTTGTATTGTATTATTAGCTTTTAATTGTATTAATTATTGTCCTCAAAAGCTCGAAAGACTAGTCTTACTTGCATGCAATTATTGTACATTATATAGGTACTTATTCATACATAAAAATCTCAGAAATCGTCAACATTTTCAATTCCACATCAACATGATGTTAAACCATTTCAATTCTCTCAGCGTAAAATCTAACTTCATTTAGTTAGTTGGTATTACAACTATAATTTACCGAGAGTGATTTATTTATTATAATTTCTCTTGCTTGTTAAATTTATCAGTGAAACCGCAGCGGAATTTACGCACCCTAAATATGCTTAAAACGCAACACATCACAATGGCAAGCCCGCCAAAAATCCTTAACTTACAAACCTAAATAAATATTCCGACCGGGACTAAATCCTACCTATTTTAGTTTTAATCAAAAACTTTATATATTATTCACATCTCATATTCTTCTGGGTAACGTTGAATTTCATCAGGCTTGTTTTATATTTAAGCTTTTGTGGTAGAACGTAATCGGGCATAATAAAATTTCAACAGAACTTTAAACATTTTTTTAGGTTTTCGCACGTTAATTGAATTTTGAATGTACAAGTTATTATTTTGATTTTAGAACATAAGTGAAGTTTAGAGTGAATAAAATTTCATAATATTTTTCTGTATTGAAAAATAGCTCTTATTCCAATACATACAAACATAAAACCTTTATTTACCTAATTTTTTTTTTTTTTTTTTATTTATTATCTCAGAAAAAAAACTTACAAACTATGAAGTATAGGTCTGCCAAACTGCTTAGCAGTTTGTCGGCAGCAGTTCTCTAAAACATTAATTTTCAACAAAAAACATTCAACTTACGCAACATGCCCATCGCATTACACATAAAGGTTTGTTCTGTATCTGGGTGCAACTTATCTATAATATGTATGTATTTACAAACAAAAAAATGCATTCAAGCAGTATATCAGCTGTTTAGTACCCATAACACAAGCAAATACAATTGCTTACTTTGGGACCAGATGGCGCTGTGTGAATGTAGTACAATATTATTATTATATTATTGTTATTATTATTATTCCTCGTTAAGGACTGATAGAGTGGAAATATTTTTTTAACAGGGCCTTTACGTGTTTATTTGTTTTACAGTTGTAATATTCATTTCTTATGTTCTGTGGAAGGTCATTAAGGAGTTTAGGTATTAGCCATTGTTTTGTTCGCATGCCATAATAATTATTTGTCTTTGGAACATCAAGTTTGTTTTTATTTGCTAAACGTGTTGGGTATTTATGAACTCGTTTTATGATATAGTTTTTGTTATTTTCACAATTTTCGCTTAAGTAAAGTAGTTTATATTTATTTTGTATTGGTATTATTTTACATAGTCTATAGATTTTCTCATATTCCTTATTAATTTCCTTTTTTTCTTTTGTGTTAAGTAATAATTTTAGTATTCTTATCTGTAGTGTTTTAATTTTGTTTAGATGGGTTGCAAATGTTTGTCCATAAACACCCAGCGCGTAGCTAATTGTAAATTAGTAAGTGAGAATCCAGAAGTATGTATAAAAAACTTTTTGATGTAGTCCCTCCTCCCACTCTCTCTCTTAATCAGCATCGTTTTCCTTTTCCTCTCTATTTCCCTTTTCCCTCATATTTTTTTTTGTTTTCTCTAGGAAGAGGCTTGGATGTGTTTTCTTCAATAAAACAACACAGCCCTGATCGGCGATTATCACTTACCATCAGATTAGCCGCAAACTAGTTAGTCTGCTACGTCTAGATTAAAAAAAGATTAATAAGAAAGCTTTTATTATTTCCTAGACAAACTGCTAACTAATAACTAGTTTGAAACATAGATAATCTTGGTTATGCCCTTGGATACTAATATAGAAACCTCATTCCACACCGCAAGCCTCAAATGCCTTACCGTTGGAAATTAAATTAATGAAATAAGTTATAGCTTGTATTACTTTCGACTCGCCGACTATTCCTATACTAAAATATACATGAAACTAGTGCTTTGTTACAATATGCCATAATATTAGTAAGAATTTGCCTTCCTTTTGTATACCAAACTACTTTATTTTTACAAAAGATTAAAATACGATAGTAATTTTAATAATTTGTTTATATAGATCAAATTTTAAAACAATTAACATAATCTATACTTTCCTGACTCACACAATATATCAACGCACAGCCTAAACCACTGATCCTAGAGACTCGAAATTTTTAAGGTGTGTTATGTGATTATAGTATCCAATAAGAAAAGGTTTTTCGAATTTCAACCTCTAAAGGAGTGAAACTGGTGGACAAAGTTTGTATAAAGAAATTGTATTGAACTGTCTGCTACTAATACGTAAACAAAAACTTAAACAAACACGTGTTACTTGCTTTTTGAAATTTCAACCCCCAACGGTGTGTAATTGTTTTTATAGATGGTTTGTAGTTAGGCAAATAGCATTTCAGTTAACAAACCAGTAATTGGGTATTTAAACGTGGTGTGATAGTGGTAAAAAATACTATAAAACAATATGGATGTCATTTTTAATGTTTTCTGCTTCCATATAGTATTTAAATCTAAAATACCTATGTGTACATAGGTTAAGTATGTATCTAAAGTATACACATATAATAAGTAGATCACATACATCACGTATAAAGAATGAGCGTGGATGAAGTATAATAAAATTAATGGGGTGAAAAACATAAGGCCTAGGCTTACTGGCGAAGTAAAATGGGCATTTAAGTTTTGATTTAGTGTGATAGTAACGCAACTTTGTAGATATTTTTTATCGTTTTATAGGTTATGGTTCAATACTTTTATGTGTCTATTTAATACTATTAAACGAGAATTTTTTGTATGAAGGTTATGTGGGTATTCTACACAATTTTTATAAATTCAGACTCTAAAAGGGTGAAACTTGGATCAAAGTCTGTATAGAGAAATTGAACACAAATAAACTAAATTATTAAGCCCAGCTGTGGAACATTAATTAGTTGCTGATGATGATGATGAAATTAAATCATTTTTTGTTTTTTTTTTATTGCCTAAAGTGGCAGACGAGCAGACGGCCCACCTGATGGTAAGTGGTTACCGCCGCTCATGGACGTTGGCAATGCTAGAGGCACAGCCAGGCCGCTGCCTACCTCATATATCGTATTATTTCTGGCATTTTGAAAATTCAACCCCTAGGGAATAAAATTGTTATAAAATTTGTTTTTAATCTGAATGCTTTTTATTTTATAGGTTTTGTAACCGATAATACACTTAAATATAAAGTTTCAAGGTTATTGATATAATCTTAACAAATTAATATTCTCCAAAAGCACAAAGAAAAGCCCTTGACTTCAAACTTCATGTTTGCCTAATAATATATGAAAGACGTGTACATTGCCTAACAACAAACACCTTTTAAGCCTTTGATGAATAAGGAACGCTGAGTAATGAAGTACATTGACCTTTATAGTCAAAGGAAATTTACCTTCATACGCAAACAAATTTTCTCGATACCAAGAAATCACTTTGAATTATAAAAACTTTAATCATAAAATTTAATAAAGAAGTTTCTTTTGTATTACTTTCAGATTGATTGATAAATGTTCAGATTAATTATTTAACAAAAAAGGTTTTTAAGTAAGTTTTATTGTAAATTCTCGAATTTTCGATCTTGGAAGCTTACATAAAACCAAAATTCTTATTTTTATGATTGTTACAAATTTACTTTAGTATTTATGTATAATTGGTATACATATTTCTTTTGAAAATGAAATTTGTGTATCTAATCATCAGCATCTGCAACACCTTAAGTCCCACTGCTGGGCTCGGATCTCTTCTCCTCTATCTCTACCTAATAGTGAGGTAAAACTAAAAGTTGAAGGCAACCTGCTTGAGATATAATTTACATAACCTGATCGAAGCCAAAAAAACTCTAATAAAATTCACACGCGATTCGGTCAACCCATCAAATTAATTTGCACCGATTACACCCACGACTTTCAGCACATTTTATTCGAAGCTCGGTCGATCATAAACTTTTAATTGATCTCTATAGGTACAGTATAAATAATAATAAGGTTTTCTGAATAAATATAATACTTTGGTTATTCTACTTTAATACTACCGTTTATTATGTAGCCTTCCAAAGTTTGTTTTGAAATTAAATTAAAATAGCCTGAAGGTATTTATGTAGGGTAAGATATCTTTACAGTTGTCTTATGGTAATAGAAAATGTTTGAGTATTTTATGAGACGAGAAATATTTCAAATAGTAATTTTATACTTTGACCTTTTGCAGAACTTTGTGTAAATAATTGTTACGTTATTACATAATTGGTTGAACTTTTAGTAGACCGATACTGAACAGTAATTATTGATCCATTTTTTTGGATAATAATCCAACTTATGTTATTCATAAGGAAACCAATTTGCATGCATTTAATAAATTAATTAATTGATTCTACTACCTAATATAAGTCAGTTCTATTCATCTTTTTTAATTTATTTATTTGTTGGCACGCTGACCAAACAGGTTGGTATAGTATTTGTTTCGAATTTTCCTTTTCTTGCAGTGCACTTGTCTATTCTTAATCCGTCACTACAGGGAAAATGCTTAAATATTACGTTCATAATTTCAACCCATAAACGTCCCACAGCACACAGGTTTCCTCCAAAGATTGTAGAAGAAACTTGACCACGCAGGCCAGACGGGTTTTAGTATTCCTTTTATAGCAGTACTCTTGCCTGCTTAAAGTTCGACACCCAAGGATTGAAATGGGGTAGTGAGTAGTAGTGACATTATATATTCTTATACACGGAAAAGTAAATATTATGTTGTTTTTAAATTAGAATATATAATTATTAGAATAGTTTAATTGTCCTAGTTTACATAATCGTTCCGCATAATATCCACGTATCTGCAGTACGAGTACGCCAGCCAACTGTAATGAAGGCAAGTGTTATGATTTCACTAATACAGCACTTATAAGTTCAGTTATAACAACGTACCCTGCACTCTATTACAAAGTTTTAATTGAACGCCTCAATGGGAGCAATTAAAAATAATAGAGTGCTGGTAGGTGTGCTTATTGAACTATTGTTTGGTTTTTTGATGGCGAGGGAATACAGGAAGAATTTTATAAATATATTTTTTTTTATTTGTAAAATTCTTCTTGGCCGTTTGCAATAAAAAAATAAATATTTTTTTTTGCAAACGGCCTAAAAGCGTGATACGATCATCATCATTTATTTTCAACCCATAAATGACCCACTGCTAGGCATGGGTCTCCTCCAAAGAATGTGAAGCGAATTTACCACGCTGGCAAGAATGGTTGGTTTGTTTCGAATTTTCCTTTTCTTGCAGTGCTCTTGCCTGCATAAGATACACTCTATTAGTCGCCGAGATGGGGACTACCCCATAAGACTACTCCGTCATGATGTCACTAGACATTATGACGTATTTTTATCCATCACTACATGGAATGTCATCATCAACAACGCATTAGTGTCCAACTGCTGGGCTCTCTCCTCTACTCTATATAAAGAGCTGAGAGGGTAGTACTGGGGTGAAACTGTATTAAATTGTCATTAATCAATACTAATGCGCTAATCTCAGGAACTACTAATTAATTTATAAAAATATATTTTAGTGTTTTATAATCCATTTATCAAGCAAAGCTATATGGTATATATTGTAACATCTCACCAATAAGAGCTGGGCAGTGGCCAAACAAAGATCCCTCGCAATATCTAGTACATTTTACATTTTTGAGTGTATGGTTTTTGTTGACGATTTTATTATCATCTGTGGAATTCATTAAAATTTAATTCCACAAATTCAATTAAAAATTCTCCAATATCCACACCACATAAACCATTTTGCAACGCCATCTGTTATCTATAATCGTAGTTAATAAATGTCGTTACAATTTTCAAAAGTGATTCATATCTGCGAGGCCGTTAAAACAATCCTTCAATTTAATGGCGTCTGTTCATAAGTTTTATAGGCAATTATTAAAACATGTCGCTTAGATAGAACATGTCACACCCACGGTGGAAGATAAGTCTTAAGATGAGAAAAGCCGCTGAGCTATTTTAAACTTTATGCTTATTGTCGGAAAATGGCAATTGCCAGAAAGAATAATCGCAACTTTAATCCGTTTTACTTTAGCAGTGATATGTATGAGACATGGTTATGAGTTCAAACTTAGATCGGTGTTAATTTGTCTTTGTATGTTTTGAATGTTAAATTAAGAGCTTAAATGAATGTGTGGTTGTGAATTATATTCGGAGGTATTTATCATTCTGTGTATTGCTCTGAATGGTTTAAATGTTTATTGCTAAGTAAAGAAAGGTATTATGTTGTTATTTTTATTGATTATATTTTTGGTTGTTCAGTATGTTGATATTCATCATCATCATATCAGTCCAATAACGTCCCCTGCTGGACATAGACCAAACCTAACTTCCGCCACAGTGAGCTAGTCTGTGCCACCTGTATTCAACGATCTCCTATAACATTTACCTGTTGACATAATTAATAAAACCGGGACTTCCGTTAGTTGATAAAAATTTTTTATAGAATTCGTCTGACGAAAGTTAAAACGACGTAGAACAATTTGTACAGCAATCAATGTTACAATTCGTACAGCAATTCAGCTATTTTTTGCTTAAAATGAAATCCTTAGAATACATTTTATTTTCACGAAAATTTAGAACCGGATTAAAGCATTCATATCAATACGTGTTCAACAATTTGAAATGGGACATCGAGACTTTTGATCCGTGAAAATGGAACGGACCCCATTTGGATACATTTTTGGCGTGAAGCCAAAAAAAAAAGAATTAGAATTTTATACGTAAAATCTCATACTTTTTACAATATTTTACTCTGACTCTTCAATTTCAATGAAAATAATAAATAATTTGAAATAAAATCATGACCCAAATTAAGACTTCAAATGAGCAAATTAAATAACTTCATCGCTTGACAAATAGCGTCCGTAAAAGATCCTTTCTAACTGGTACAGATGTATTTGACAAGAAGGAAAAGTATTTGATTTATCGCCACTGATTATGTAACGAAGGTTCGCTTTTAATTTTGGTTGTAAGTTGATTGGCGTGGTACAAATTTTCTTATTTAGGACTGAGGTATTCGCAAAAAAGTTGCGTATCGATGTTTTTCTTAAGTCTTTCTGACCTTTTACGATTCAATCTATTTTATTTGCATATTTTACGAAGGCACTTTTATCTCTTAAATATATTTTTTTCAACGTTACAATTGTTTCAAACTTACCGTATCTGACTTTGCGTAGTATACTATTCTTGTCAAAAAATTCAGTGTCAGTCAGTGCATAATACCTACAGCCGCAATTCATCTTACACATAAGATAAGCTTTGATCACGAGAATCGCAGTAAACGTAGATAGAACCGCGAGAAAAAGCTAGTTTGATATAAAATAATAGTGTTATCAAAATCGACTTAAATTCTCATTTCCATTTAAACAAGTTAAACTACTGTTCAAACGTATTCCTCATAAATTCACAAAACTTTATAATCAATTAGCGTGAAACTCGATTGTCATTCGTTTCCGTCGAGAGTGTTTGAATCGTAATTAATTTGAAATTCCACTCCGAGTACCTCCCTGGATAGAAGAAAATTAAAACTAGCCGACGAAAATAGACGAGGAAATGTATTTGATTACACATTTTCACTTTATCTATTCGGAATCTAAAATATTTGATTAATTTGTTGATTAAATTTGGATTTTTTCTTTCGTACTTGAATATATCTAAGAAATCTGACATTGTTTCTTTGATTTTTTTAATATAACTTAGCAAATCATCACACCTATTTCCACTTAGGCAGACGTGTATCAGACCCGTATTTCGTCACCTATGTGTAGTCCCATGTAATAGGCCCTGTAATATTGCTATTAACCAGACACATTTTGACTGATAATTATCATAATCAACCCATAAACGTCACACTGCTGAGCACGGGTCTCCTCCAAAGAATGTGGAGGGAATTTAGCCTACTACACCAAGATGGCCAGGCCGGTTGATAGAGGGTTTGTTTCGAATTTTCCTTTTCTCTCAGTGCTCTTGTCTGCATAAGGTTACTACACCCTTAGTCGCCTTTTACGACACCCATGGGTTGAGATGTGGTAGTGATATTATGTATTCTTATTCCGTCGAGAAATACACCAGCCCTCTGGTCACGTGAACCACTTCTTGTTTCAATGTTCATGTTATATCCTAAAATAATAAAATAAGAAATTGACTCAAAACTTAATAGAGTTGAATCTATCAAAAGCCTGAGAGTATGTTGTCATACCCTTCAAGAAAATTGAAAATATGAAAGGCCGAACTGATTAAGTGGCTTTTCAAACCCTTCCGGATTCTGCACTTGGACCTTCTTTGTATGGAAATCGGCTTGTCCAATGTTTGACGTGGGTAAAAATTTTAGGTTTTTTCGACCCGTATGAATGTGTAGGTATTCTTTTTGAACTGTTTACTTTGATAGCAATCAGGTGCGTTACAAAAAAGTGATCTTAAGCTCTTTATGAAAAGATGAATTTGTTTAATATTCTTTTAATATTTTCAAAAGATGTTTCTTTTTAAAGATTTTCGTTACTTTACAAATTAAAGTCTACAATATTGCCGCTAATTGGTTGTTTATTTGTTAAATACAAACAAAAAGTCATGTATAATAATAATATTTTACCACATTAACATAGATCCATCTAGACCCAAATTTGCTTGTGTTATGGGTACTAATCAACTGATATGCTACTTAATTATTTTTTTTGTAATTAAATTCATAACTTCATAGATCAGTCATCACACAAAGTTTTATCCTGGGTGGGAATCAAACCCACAACCTCAAGCTTAGCAGTCAGGGTCACTAATCACAAGCCAACAGGCCAGTTCAGGTTACATGATTTATAATTAAGTTAAGTTTTTAAGATTATAAAGCATAGACCTACATAATCTTCAAAAAAGTATCTTCTTCTTGAATATAATATATATTATATGCTTACTTGGCCCGTTACCTACAAGATCATCAACATTTTATAACCCACATACAGTTTAAATGTACTTCGGTGGTTATTGATTTCAATGTTTGTAAAGCACCCGGCAATGTTTGAATGAGTTTCACTGAAGTTGAATTTACGAACAGTTACGACAATGTTTTTTGCTGGATTTACCAGAAGTAATTTTCGTTACGTTTAATATTTTCATTCATATAATTATGACGTTATTTGTTTGGAGGAGACGCGTGCCCAGCAGTGGGACGTTTATAGATTGTAATGATGATGATGACGTTATTTTTGTTAATGAAGTTGATAAAGTGGAGACGAAGTAAGAATATCTCTCGCCATTTCTGTCACCTCGGCGACTATAGAATCAAATCTTACAACAGGAACACTTCGATAACAAAAGAAAAATACGAGATAATTATGTGCCAAACTGCGTCACCAATATGGTAACGGTTAGCTAATATGCCCCTCTTGCTATTTGCGTCAATTGGCCTATCCACTAGATAAACCGACCTAATAAAGTAGTGGGGAGCAAACAGATGCAAATTCACCAGAATCAATCGTTATGGAGTACTTGAGAAAGACCCTGTTTGTTAGTGAATGATAATTTTGAAGTAGCAGCAAACTAAAAACATTAAATTTTGTAACAATAACTTATTGTGTAGTTACTTAAGCGTTAATATTAGTAACAAATAATGTAACAAGAAATATCTCCTGTGGTACCTGCTCCCCCCATCAAAATATCAGCTAATTCCTAATAAGTTCAACAATCATTCCTTCATCTTCATTGGTTTGAATTGCGTTAATCGTTGAAGTGAAACGTCGCCAACACTTCAATGTATAAACGGTTAAGTTTTCGTCTATCGGCAGCAGTCCCAAGTTTCTTAGAAAGTTGCCGACTGATTTCACTGATTCGATTAGACAACTAACTTGTTCCAAATACGGAATTACTTATGAAGGAATATTAAGCAGATTAATCGCCAACTTTGTTGAAACTGAATTTTACTTTATATTAGTTGTCAATCAAGCTTCATGCCTAATTTAATAATAATATCTTGGCGATCGAGTTTTAATCAGCTTAGCACACAAGTACAATCATGCAATTAGTTTGAAATTCTACCAGATGTATGCAGATAAATGTTTATAGATAGACTATGTTTCACTATTAATATAGATATCAATGTACAAATATCTACTTACATATCTACAAGTACTATTTACAATACTATAAATAAATAATAATACAAATGGTAATGTGGGCTAGGCGTCAAAGTATTCGTCGGCATCACTGTCACAAGGGAAAGTGCCCAGAAGACTAGCAGCATTGCCACGCTGGATGGCAATGCTGATTCTCTGTGCGAGATAAAAACCAGCCCTCTGGTCACTTGAAGTATCGGTTAACCACGGCGCTAGTTCATTATAAACGCAGAGGGCACTCGCGAACCTAATGCTTCGACCCCAAATACAAATTAAATCGAACAGAATTAAAATCTAAACCGTTTCCAAAATTCTCGTAACAGTATAATAATATCATGATCATCATACATCTAATGAGTGCTATGTCCACTGCTGGACGTAGCACTCACCAATATGCCAACTGCAACCAACGGCTACCCACAACCTTAACTAAATTTCTTGAGAGACGGCCTACCAGATAGACCGACGATCAGTGTATAAATACATTTAATTTTCTTATAACACCGTGTTTACAAAAACTGATGATTTACTTTAAGTTAAAAGTACCACTTTCTTTCATACAATTGATTATATTTAATGAAAACATAAGCGAGCGATTCCGTTCACCTTTGCGAAAGTTCTAACAAATACATCAACCCGAAGTTCCATCCTTCACCTTTGCCTCGCTAGCCTTAACTGTATAATAATATTATCTAACCAAACTATCCTTTACATCAGGCAAAGATAGCAAAAAGTTACATAAAACTGAGTCTCGTCAGCACGCGTATTCGTCAGCTCGTGACAAATGTGGGAATCCTTGGCCCGGGACCGATACGAGGTAATCAATCAACGCTCAGTCGGGACCTTTTGCGTAGAGGAGGACACAACGGGATACGGGATCTTCTGAAAAAATGTGATGTGCTCCGTAAAAATAATGACTGCAGTTTTTGTGTGTAATGAAATTTTGGAGGATAAGTGCTTTGTTATTTTAGACATTTTATCAGTCTCAGTTGGTGTATTGATTTTCGTTGTGATGTTTTAGTTTATTGAATCACAACATAAATCACTTTTGAAAGATTGGCAATATAAATTTGAATTGTGCATGCAACGTTTCAGCCCGACACACATTTAAAGTTTTACATAAGCACATAGTATGCAAGGCAATTGTCACCCTGACATTCACAGTCTTGCCACAAATACCTCTTGGCAAAACATTATAGTGTTGACAAAGCATAATAATATACGAAGTGACTTTGCCATAGCAACTTTCAGAGACATACCGCGTAAAAGTTGGTTGAAAAATCTAAATGACTTAATCATCTATTTCTTTATAAAAGAGGGAGCAAATAAGTTATTGGGTCACTAGAAGTATGCTCTAGTGAAAATGTGGTCAAAAGTACAAAATCTTAAAAAGATATTCAAAATTAAATGTTCCTTTATTAATTTGGAGCCCGTGGAAATTTCCCGAGCGTCACATCACTAAGGCGCGGCCTATCGATCTCCTGACGATTCCAGTTATACCGGCCATGTACGTCATGCGTATTAATTTTTCTACGGCTTATATGAATTGATGTTTGTTCATCTCTGAATTTACGAGTGTAAAATTTAACACCCATATTAATGACCGTGCTTATAAAGGAACGATTAGAGGTTATCACAGCTATTGATTAATGAAGTCGGTTATGTTTTGTTAATGCTATTTAAATAATATCTTGTAGATGTTCAAAATTTAAAATGATGAGTGTAATATTAATTACTTCTACATTTAACTAACATGCGAATCGTTTTTTTTGTCATAGGATAATAATAATAATATTCTACCACATTCACACAGCGCCATCTAGTCCCAAATTAAGCAATTATATTTGCTTGTGTTATGGGTACTAAACAACTGATATACTACTTAAATACATTATTTTTTTTGTAGATACATACATATTATAGATAAATTACACCCAGACACAGAACAAACCTTCATGCTCATCACACAAAGATTTGTACTGGGTGGGGATCGAACCCACGACCTCTGGCTTAGCAGTCAGGATCACTAACCACTAGACCAACAGGCCAGTCATCATAGGAATAGTCTAAAGTTATGGGTATGTACCTTGTGATTCAGTTCTACATTATTGCACGTTGATAGAATGCTTAATTTGAAGTTTATTTCACATAAAATAAATAAAACCTTTATGTTTCTGCCATCGTGGAGAATATTCCATTCTTTTGTTTTTTTCCGTAAAATATTCCATTGTTCCCGCTCATACAGAGCTCGTTATTATGCACTAAAGTGGTTATTCGTTAACGATATTGAGTTAACACGACGATGTGTCCAAGACAGCGAGTGATCGTGTTAAATGACTAATGATGTTGCCAGCGCAGCGTAGGGCTTTTGGGACTAAAAAATAATAAAAAGTAATGTATGGTGAGATTTGTTGCAGCTCCCTGGCCTTTACAGTTCTGAATACCGACGAAATGATGAGTTTCTATTGGTGAGTTGGAATAGATGAGTGTTACCAGAACTAATTGAGAGAAGCGCAACATTATTGCGAGCAGTAATATGACTTAATTATTCATCTAATAAATTGTCAGCATATTCTCATTTTTATTTATTTCGATTGGTAGTTATATCCTTGATTTTGTTATTTTCTAAACACGGTGGGTATTTCTCACCGAATTAGTTTCTTTCTTTTTTTTTCTTATTTTTATTTAAAAGACAACGCCCGCACTAGGGAACAAGCCCTGTGTCGCGGGGAGCTTTACAAACATGAAACTAACGGACACAAAGTACACCCAGACTAGAAACAAATATCTATGAATCACACAAATATTTGTCTCGTGTGGGAATCGAACCCACGTCACCCAACACGGCGATGTAGTGGCGAGGCGACCACTTTAACCACTGCGCCACGGTGACAGTCAAATAATATAATAGATAGTAAATATTAAAATATCAGTTCAATAAACATACATATATTTGTATGAAAAAAAAATGTATGGCTGAATTTAAATCATGTTTTAAAGTACTTTGGGTAGTGGTTGGCAACATTGAATGTCATTGTCTGTTTATACAGGTAATATTAAAGCTACCGATGGGTTTTACGGAACCTAATGAATATGTATGGGTTTTAATGAAATAATGTTATAAGTATTCATGTGTATAATTCGCGCAAGCTGTGCCGGTTTTAAATGTGTGTTAATGTAAGAATATCTGTACGTATTACCTGAAGTTTCCTGTCGCCAAGAATGCTAAGGGCTTCTTAACTTATAATTTCTAATTGAAAATCTTAATACATATACAGACAAGGTTTTTTTAATTACGATCAAACGATTAAGGTATCAAAATAAAACAATTAATTCGTTCTTTTTTGGCTACTTTGGATATTTTTTCAAAATATAAAAAATATCTGATACTTAGATAGTATAGGACTAGTATGAAAAAACATACCTAAAGAGTTATTCAAACTCTAAAAAGTTTTGTCGTTCCATGTGCCAAACACATAGCTTTGTCTCCAAATATTAAACAAAATTATTTACATCAGCAACCCATTTAGTCCCACTGCTGGGCTCCGGTCTCCTCTCCTCAAACTAGAGAGCTGAGAGGGTTTAGGCCATAATCCACACACGCTGGCCTAGTGCGGGTTGGTGGATCAGACATACTGATAGAATTTCTTCTAGGGTATGTGGGTTTCCTCACGATGTTTTCCTTCACCGTTAGCAGATGATAAGTCACTTGACTAGTACATATAAATTCCACAAAGTGGAATCCACATTGGTACTGCTAGTCGGGATCGAACTCGAACCGCGTGATTTGCACGCCGGGCCTTTGTTTATTCAATAAACAAAATTATTTATTCTTATAAAATTATTAACCTTAAAACTTAACCGTTTAACCTGTTTTGCAATAAGAATATCAATATCTACGTTACATGAAAGTAAAATCAGTCAGTTTAAGTGAAACGTGCAGTACTTGTAAATTTTACTCAAAAATATTAATTGTAAGTCCACGAATAACCTTATTATTATTGCGTAGAAGCTATCAATATAGTTCCTACTAATATTATAAATGCCAAAAACAAGCCACAGTTAGAACAATAAACGAACAGAGATTTGATATGGAGAACCATAACTTATTTTTACCGACATATCATGCGAATAAATCCGGAGGCAGGACTTAATATATTAATATTTGTTTTTTAATGACTATAAAGTCGAACGTCTGGATGGGAGGCTAGGGTGCTGCGCTCATGGCATGAGTAATTTAATTTAGCTGAAAGAAACGACATAAAAGTAAAAATTACCCATAAAGTGGAGTGGGCAAATTTTCGTTTGGTATAAGTGACATACGACAGAGGCTTAGGCTTTTGTGCACTCTAAAAAAAGTCCCTGGGTATATACCTGAGAATTCGTGTTGTTTTTACAACTGTGTAATACACAATTAGTGATCTGTGTACATCGTTCCAGCGCACACCAAGAAATAATTTTGAAAATATATCCCACTCAAATAGTAGGGTATAATATAAGTAGGATGGTATTTTAGTATTTATTTATTTTTATTTATATTATACCCTCATTTTTGCAATGCCTGTCAACGGCGCTAAGTCATGAACTAACCTATTATATAAGACCTTGTACCACTTAGTTGCAAATAAATGTTTGAAGTTTGAAGTTTAGTAAAAATAATATTAAACCCATGTCGTGATGGATTAATAATAATGTCACTAACCCATCTCAACCCGTGGGTATCGTAAAAGGCAACTAAGGCCTTCTGCAGACAAGAGCACTGCAAGAAAAAGAAAATTCGAAACAAGCTCTGTACCAACCGCCTGGCAAGCGTGGTATAGTAGTCTAAATTACCTTCACATTTTTTGCAGGACACTCGTATCCATCAGTAGGACGTTTATGGATTGCAATGATGAAAAAAGATGAGATGATTTATTTTAGCACTGCAGATGACCAAGCGTTATAGTAACAGTTAACAACCAGTTGTGGAGGCGTTTATATTAGTATATACCTGTAATAAAGTAAACTTTGACTGTCACCGTGGCGCAGTGGTTAAGGTGGTCGCCTCGCCACTACATCTACGTGCTGGGTGACGTGGGTTCGATTCCCACACGAGACAAATATTTGTGTGATTCATAGATATTTGTTTCTAGTCTGGGTCTACTTTGTGTCCGTTAGTTTCATGTTTGTAAAGCTCCCCGCGACACAGGGCTTGTTCCCTAGTGCGAGCGTTGTCTTTAAAAAAAAAAAAAAAAAAAAAAAAAAACTAACTAGTAACTATACATTATATCAGTAGCCTCGACGTGGAAACATTCCTTCTTACTCTTCCAACTTACTTCTGATTAAATTATTTGCTGGCTCCAAGTAGGTTAGGCATTCTCTGGATCTCCAGTGTCATAGCTTGGTATTTGCAAGGGTTCATCCTTGTTACTTCTGGTTACAGAAGTCACAGCGAGAGCAGAAATCAGCAGTCTCTTCTAACTTTATACCACACTTTTTACTCGAAAGTTAATGTCACCGAATGTCATAATACCGCCTCAGTTATATCTTATGTCCCTGTTCACGCCATTTTATCGACTTCATGTAGATCTGGCGCTTGTCTACTTAATGGTCGCTATAAATTAGGTGGGGGAAAAGTCCCGAGTTATTTTATAGGTAAAAGGTATTGGCAGTTTTATTTGGAACGTAAGTTAAGGTACTGGGGTATGTTGGCAAGAGACGATTGATGGGGGCGTATATTTTTAATATTTTGATCGCTATGTGTGGGTTTGACCTCCAATTTAGATAAATATTTATACATGCAGAATAAGTATTTGTGAATCGAGTGTTTATTTTTAGTCTAGATCACTCACTTAAGGAGGTCGGGACTGCTGACTAGGTTTTAGTTTCATAACGAACCATCTTCAGAGCGAGTCTGCCATTTTCGCACACGCGACGCGGCCGTGAAAGTGACTCGTAATATTTATTTTGCCTCTTGAGTATAATATAGTGTACAGACCTGTAAGGTTCATTTTACACTTTTTTCTTCCAAACTTCCATACATTTAGCCCCTTATAAACTTAGATACAAAATCAACCCAAAATAATAAATATAATTATGCCAAGAAAGAATGGGGAAGAACAAATTTCTTAACATCTAAAATGAATATTTACTGCCCGATTTCAATTAACTTTATTATCTGTGCAATCTTCGCGGACAACTTTTAATATAAAACATCTGTAACAAGTTATACAGTAATAAAATTAAAAAGGGATTTAATTTTTCAATTCAGGGTTTTGTTATAAAATTCAACAGTATTTTTTACTGCTTTTAGGGTGGCTCGCGCGCGTGTGTGTGTCTGAACTATCTGATATTACAATCAGATTCAAATGCAGTGTGTACACACTTCAAGTAACTTTCCTCAACAAAGTGACATTGTAGACACTGATGGGCTGTCTAGTTGTCGGCTTAACTCCTTTATAGTCTGGAAGTTAATATACGTTGTACAACCCACGCATTTATTGAAAAATAAGCTTTAGATACCATAAATCTCCACAGTAATTACAATCTTGAGTAAATTATAATAAAGCTGAATATGGCTAAGCAGATTTCTCTCTTGACAAAGCAAACTCTCTGAGATGTGATACGTGATGCAATGTGATGACGGGGAAATGTCAGTTATGAGAGCAACAAGTTGATGTACAATGTTAGGTATAATCATAATAATTATTATAACTTGCTTATTTCATAATGTTTGCCGTATTGGTATTGTGGTTCAAAAAATAAGGACGTGGTTTCGATTAAGAGGTTTAAAACAACAGTTTTTGAAGTGAGAGGAAAAGGTCTAAGCAAACCTCATTTAAAAAAAAAACTTTTTAGTTTTAAAGTTCTAAGTTAGCGACAGTTAATCTCAGCATCGTCAGCGTTATTATTTGCTTGTAAATTTTCGCGTAGCCTTTGCTATTGCTGTTATTTTTTTTTTTGATGGATTAGGTATTATTTAGCAACTGCCAAAAAGGAGTGTACTGTTTTTTACCATAATGTATTTTGCATGAATTGCCTTACACTCGTAGATATAATTTAATTTTGATAGTATAACATATCTTTAACTCTAATAGCGTTCTTATAGGTTATTTCAATCAATCAATTCAGCCTTTTGCAGTCCACTGGTGAACAATGCTTCTTCTAACTTGACTGACTTGTTGGTCTAGTGGTTTGTAACCCTGACTGCTAAGCCGGAGGTCGTGGGTTCGATCCCCACCCAGGACAAATCTTTGTGTGATGAGCATAAAGGCTTGTTCTGTGTCTGGGTGTAATTTATCTATAATATGTATGTATTTACAAAAAAAAATGTATTTACGTAGTAAATATAATTGTTTATTTTGGAACTATATGGCGCTGCCGCTGTGTGAATGTGCTAGAATATAACACGCAAAAAGATATTCTATTTCTGTCCGATGTACATGTAATTACACCATTATGCTTTTCGTGTATATTTAACTCCCACTGAACTGTCAATAACATTATATTGACATCGATCGTCGTCAAAATGTTACTTATGTTCTTTACAAAGTTTCTTGATCATTACTTAAACTAATGAGAAAATCTTAGACACAATTTACTTTCATTTAATCGATCTAAATTTGTTAATGCTAAAATTAACAATATCTTGTAAATGGGTATTCACGTGACAATGCATTAGGTATATGATATTTTAACCAGGTAACACCGCCCGTGAGCAAAAGCTAATTGTATTAGTCGAAACGTATTTTGTGAATGTATCTACAAGTCATAATATCCTGTAAAAGGATTGAATTCGCTGATATGAGCCTAGGGTCTCTCGATTTAGTTATAGTATAGAAAGTACTTTGATTGTCGGTATCGAAATTGAAAATAGGTACATTATTATTTGTTGTGATATGTAGTGAATATAATAAATACGGAACGATTACCGCTTGTCTAAAGGGGCTGAGATCAGGGGAGAGAGATTTTGAAAAAGTAGTTAAATCTTTGAAATTCAAAGCGATCTCATTTATTTTTTCAAATATTTGACTACGATGTTGATGTTGATACATTATTTCAATTTCGATATTTATTTAATGTCCGAGATTCCGAGTGCCTACTTATCTTCTGGTTACTTATCGTACAGCAGTTAGCAGTAGCAACAGTTATTAGGTACGTAATGTCCGATCTTGGAAAAGGCCCAAAACGAGAATGGCTACAACAGAACGTTTACTGTATTAATGGCTGTAGGTGTGGTTAATGTTCTAAGTTTTAAGTACCTAATGTTGGAGTTCACGGGAATTTTATTAAAGTTTTACCTATTAAGTAACTTTTATGGTTTATTTTTGTTCAAAATTACCAGACGTATTAGCGTTATGTGTGCCTACCGAATGGTTTATAATGTATATAAATAACCATATTTTTGTTAAGTAATGTAATGGCAAATTGTCCGTACAGAAAATCTATCATAAAAAACGAAAATCAAAACCAATCTTTTAATAATTCTTTATTGAATAATTCTTTAATGACGTAAACAAGATTTGTAAGTATAGTGAAATTCCCTTCCTTCGACAGTT
This sequence comes from Laspeyria flexula, assembly GCA_905147015.1. Classification (NCBI taxonomy): domain Eukaryota; kingdom Metazoa; phylum Arthropoda; class Insecta; order Lepidoptera; family Erebidae; genus Laspeyria; species Laspeyria flexula. Next base: position 1,151,482 of record LR989954.1, on the reverse strand, counting down.
TGTTGCTTGCTAAGCCACTCCAGCGAGCGGCCGCGCCTCTCATGGACGTTGGCAATGTTAGGGGCACAGCCGCGCCGCCTATCCAGAAAGGATAGCTCTCTCTCTCTCAAAGTAATGAAAACATCTGCGCTAGGGAACAAGCCCAATGTCAAACATAAATTTCGGTCAGACTTAGGATACCATAGCCTTTAGGAAAAAATGGGGCTACTTTGATTATACAATTTCTATAATAAAAGTAACAGTGTGCTTTCTATATTAATTTTATTTACAAAACCAGTTAGAAAACAACAAAACTGTGTGAACTACTAAAAGTACTGCAAAAAGTAACGGTTGTCTAGCGTAAAAACTGCATGACTAAAATCACACCAGCAGATCAAACTCACCCCAATTCATCGTAACTATTATTTTGTGAATTGCACAAATATCGTCCTTATGTGGACTCAGCAATGCATTCTACGAGTATCCAGACCAACTGAGTAATTAACAAGCAATCATCAAGCCAACTTATCTTCACAAAATGATATCGATGTTAAAGTCACTTATGCTCGTTTAAGTTCAGACTTCAGTACATTTAGACTCGTTGAATTTTATCTAAAATGACTGTTACATTCGTAAGGAGCATTATATTTTATGTCGTTCTATCTACCCACGCTCGAGATGTGCGATTCGGCCTAATGTCACCGGAATATTCACTTCTTTAATACTTTTTAATGTGTACGACACGGGGACGTAACGATTTTGTTAATGTATTTATTTATTTTAAGGAATATAGCCTTTTTACCCTAAGATATAGGCAGAAATGAATCCCACCTACATCTTGACAATTATATTATCATATTCATCATCATATGGCCCAACGAATGCCCAATGCTGAACATAGGCCTCATCTAATTTACACCACTGCGAGCGAATTATATTATAAGGTGATCTAATTGCGCGGGATTATTTAGCGGGATTATTTCCGGATTCCATACCGACAATTTTGTTTCAATACGATATATAAATCGAAATACTCTACTCTTATATCAATTAATTTCATCAGATCATTACATGAAGGCTTTGTTCGGCTATATCAATGTACAGCGCTGCGGTGTGTGGTCTGCAACTTCGGGAACATAATCTTATATAAAAAGCTTAGAATGGTCGCTCATTCCATCGAAATCTACATCAGCGTCAAGAGCATTAACTTACGTTTATATCTACAGACACAGAAAGCTTCTATACAGTTTGTAGCGTGGTTATACAGGACGTAGAGCTGTCAAATTCTATTGGCAAATATTTTTTTGTCTGACACGGCACGTTCCATATCTATAGATATAAACGTAGCTTTAGGTGTGCCACACTGCAGACTACGTGATCCGGCGTTGTGCGTTAATATTTCAGAGCAGGTAATACACTGATGAAGCTTGGGTCTTATTCTCTGCTCTGCTCTGCTGCCTCGCTTTGCACGCTAACCACATTGTTACTTATAAAAGATTGTATTTTTTTAAGAAAGGCGTGAGTTTCTTCTTGCCAGTTCTTGTCATAGCTCCATCCCGTCAGCGAACTGGTCCTAAGCAAATTTACTGACACTATTTTTCGGATAACGCGTTACATTCTTAACTTGTGACTTTCATCAGAGTTACTTTGTAACTTAGATGAATAATCGAGATTTCATTTAATTTTAAAGAAAGAAATAAGTATCTTATAATTAGTAAGGTATTTAATAGGAAAATCTCGTGCAGTATAAACGACTATTACCTTATCTTCAAAGAGCGTAGGTAATAAGGCTGTCGTCAACCTCGTCTGTAGTGCGCACAATTTATGTTGCACTGTCTCGGGAAATATTTACATGCAATTGATATTGTGTGTAAAATGATATCTCACACTTATTTAAAAGCGAAAATTAGCATGGATGTATAGACAGACTCGTAGCCAAAATAGCTAAAAGAATCTGGTTGAAATTTGGCACATAGATACATTATAGTTTAGAAAGCATATAGGCTAATTTTTATCGTGATGCCTGACCGTGATGAAATATATACTTTATTATTTAAAATTAAATACAAGAAACAAAGAAACATTTTATGAATAAAAATATTATGTATTAAGAATATGTGACAGGATTTTCATTATTCAATATATAATCGTATACATATACATATAAGATGTAAATACTCTATTAGCCAAAAGTAGGTCAACTAGAAAATGTAAAAATTAAGCCCGCCTTTTGTTCACAAATTTTGTGCAATAAAGTTTTATAAATAAAAATAAATAAAAAATATTTAAAATACTAGAATACTAATTATTTCTGTTGTATGTTTACGTCGTTGGGCTGATAGCTGATAATTATGATGATGATAAACTTTCACTTAATAATTATGATTATTTAAAAAATACATAGATATTGATATCCAAAATATACTAACTACAATACAAGATTTTGAATAATACATCAGTCTGATATATATTGGTCATAATTTACATACCTTACCCACGTACCTTTTTGAAGCACTGAATTTACTTCTCAAATCTCGAACCAATTTATTTTATTTATTATACATGTAGTTCTGCAGTTAGCATTGCATATACGCATACTTATGCATTTCTCTTTAAAACAAGACCACAAAATATACAACAATAAATACAAAAATCAAACTGTACTGAGTTGAATATAAATACCGAAGCAATTTGCGTTCGAATCACGTTTCGGCAACAACGTGTTAATCTTTTTAAAGGAAATGAGAAAACTTCGGACTCCAGGCTCATGTTTAAATGTGGTTAACGTTTTTATGGAAAAATATGCCTTTTTCATTGTTATTTTCTTTTAGGGAAATCTTATCGTTGCGTACAGTAAAAACCTTGAGGCTCTTACTTTCATCAGTAGCTTAAAAGATTATATCAAGGACTGAGGGATTATGTCATTAAGGGGTGGATTAGCTGGTGCTAAGATACGGTGTATCTTATACACTTTTTACTGTAGGTACGTAGCTTGCTATAAAACCTGTTTATAACCACGAGGTACTGCGACAAAACATTTATTGTGTTCAGATAAATTAAATTTAACGTGAATATTGTTGTTAATATTGTTGACGTACAAAAGCAATATTAAGTATTAAATGATAGGTTAAAAATATCTAAAATCTAATCTTTTTAAGGTTCCGTAGCCAAAATGGCAAACACCACATAGTTTCGTCATGTCCATTTATGTACATTGATGAAATTTGGAGAATAAATGTCTTGTGTGGCCACTACTAGGTTTGGTAATTAAATAATAAAAATAAATATTTTTAAGTAGGCACTTCATAAAGTAACAGAAGAAGAAGAAATACATTATAGAAATTATCTGTTAATGATCCACTGCCGGGCAAGGAGCTCATCTTCTGAGAGCTAACAGATATATGACTAGAATCTAATGTGAGTTGGTGGATCAGACATATCCTTAGAGAAATTCTAGGATATGCAGGTTTCCTCACGATGTTATCCATTACTGTTAACAGATTGTAAGTTCCCAGATATTACATCAGACAAAATATGTGTAAGTAATATAACACACGAGATAATCTGTGAACATATTCGAGGATTATATCTCCTTATGAATACCTTAACGACACCACAACAAGGGGCGTAGTAGTACTCTAAGTGGTACGTGTAAGCACTTATTAAACGTAAATTTATCACTGCCTTAGCGCCGGCTCAATTATCAGAACGCCGTACTGTTGGCGACAATGATTATTCATGCAGAAAGGTCTTTTACAAGTGAGATTAGAGAGAGTATATAGAGGAAAATATCAAATAACGTATCTATAATTTTAATATTTTTCCTCATGCTGGTCTTAGCTACGGCAACAGATACAGCATCTTAAGCATTTTCTAAACCAAAATAGAGACCAGATGAGAAGAGAGAGAATGTTTTAATAACAATCATAAGTTCTTCAATCACATTTTATGATTGAAATTTTGGCAGGTACGATGTGTTGTGTGGTGAAATTGGTTTCAAAGGCAGTCATCTAACATGTCGACGCTACGCATGCAAAATCTCGTCTCGTAATTGTTCTGTGAGTTTTCAGTTTTTAAAGACGCTTCTGCCTTTTAACCCATTTTGTGATATATATTATCTAAAAAGAAAAATTTCAATCAAAAGTTTGCATTTGGGTTCATTATAGGGCTACTAAATGGATGCCCCAAATAATTCAAGCATCGATAGGCTTTTTACTTATCCACTTATAAAATTTTACAACTTACATAGATTAGACTTTAAAGACCAATGGTCGAGAGTCAGTCTCGAAGAAAAATCTGCTAGTCTAGCTACATACATAGTCACGTTGTATGGTAAGGCCAATGCATTGCCTAAGGTAACCTTCGCAACATGGTGATGTCTGTGAATGATGTATGCTTATTTGCCACTCATATTGAATAAAAAGATGAGTTTTGTATCCTTTCAAAATTTATAATACCGTCTCAACGATTCTATAATGTTACAAGCCGACATTAATCTAACTAAGTGTCAATTAAGTAGAAAATACGGGAGGCGCGAACGTCTATAAATACGTTCGTTGTGACCCCTGAAAAGTCACACCGATTCTGTGTCAGACAAGTGCGATTAATATATTCTAATAAAGACCTAACATCAAACAATGACTTTGGTATGATAGGCGGCATATAGCATCACATGTTTGAACATTGAATCAACTTTGTCTTTTTAATAATCAGCGCAGTAATTGGATATTAATGGTTATAAAAAGTCTTGGTAATTTTCAAAGCACACGAAAAACGTATTGTGGTTTTGAATCGTAAGATCGTGGGTTTGAATGGTGATAATTTTGCAAATGTTTAAACTATTTATTTTTTGCAGAATAAAATAATATATAAACCAATTTGGTTGTGATTTTTGTTTATTTGTTATGATTATTGTTTTTTTATTTTTTCATTAGTAACATAAACCCGCGGGGTTGTTACTATCAATCAATAACTTTGATTATTCGTTTTAGAACTATTATAATTGGCTTGAAATTACTGAATAAAATATTCGGTTCATTTACCAGAAATAAACGGGAGCAAACATTGTAACCGGTTTAATTAAATCTAACTAAAACTTCACTAACTTTTGATTGGATTTAGAAAGAGTTACTAACAAGTCTGATATAATTAATACTTTTCTGATAAACAGATTTAATTGTAATTAATTATTGGATTAAAATAGAATAGAATAGACACTTTTTATTTGCTAAGAATGTAGGTATTACAATAAGGTCTTACAAACTAATATCGAAAAAAAAAAGGCATCCAAAAATTAAAAATACTTATAGTTGACGTTGAGTTAAGTTTATCTATCTATATATTATTATTATAACAGTATATCTTCAGGGGGATTGTGTCAAAACTTGCATGGTGTTAGCGTTGCTTTAAACTGTACACACTTTATAATTTATTTACATAAATTATGAGCAGCTTTTGTTTCTCCAAACAAACCTCCTAACGCCTTTGGATCAAAACACGATGACGTCACTACATGGGCGCGTAAACATGTTTTCGTTCACTAAACAAGATTTATTACATTGTACTTTTGTAATACTAAGCGCGTCAAAGTTTCAGCTATGATTGAGTGAAATGAAAAATGTAAAAATAGGGCTTATTAGAAGCCTGTAAGTAGGCTTACTGCAAAGTTATATTATCACACATCTCTGCACTTTGAAACCTTCATATTATGACTATTGTCATTATGAATGACAGATATTAATTAATCAGTTTTATAGAGAAACATGATCATATCAGCCAAATGACGTCCACTGCTGGACTGAAGCCGTACTAACCTAGTTTTCACCATAGAGAGAGATTTTGTGCCACCTGCATTCAAAGACTTCCCGCAACCCTTACCGTCGTCAATAAATCTCGTGGGAAGTCGCCCTACTCTGCTTTTCAATACATGGCATGGTCGCCACTCGTGCCTATACATAGCCTTGACAAATAAAATTTTCCGCAAAGTTAAATAACGCAATATTTTTTATTTCCCCTGATAATGTTAACATCATTATAATAAAAATTAAAATAAAACCTATATACCACTGAGGGAATACTTCTAAAACTGCTCGCGTAAACTTCAAGTGGCCCAAATAAAAATAAAAAATCTAATTTTCTTCAAAGTATGAAATAAAAAATATTATTATCGTTATGAAGTTGTGTTCAGTTTCAATTTTTCAGACGGTCTGTTGGAGGTCCCTAGGGAAATCAAGGCGTGTTTCAAGACCGTCTCATTTAAGGCCCGTTCTTCATTAACTGAAATAGAAAAGAAAAAAGCCGATGCCAATTATTAACATATTGTTTTCCAAAGAATGCTCAATGAATATCAAAGACGGTTTTAGTCAAATCTCGTACGAAACAATAAGCTTTGAGGGCCTATTAGTAATCTTCACAAGTCACTTTTGATATCACTGAGACATGTTTGAAAACTTAAATTTAGTTAACTTAATTTTAAACGATATAGCAACATTGAAATCGACAAGCCGGATTTCGAGTTACCGAGTAGGCCCGAGATGGCAATAAGCTTGCTCCCTTTTACATGAAATCTAACATAGCTGGCGAAATGCGGGTGATGCACCCTTTCGGAAAAAATTCAAATTTATTTATTTTCGAAAATGGGTGTTCATACAATGACAGGTATAAAGTTTCTCCATATTCTACCTGTAAATAGTTATCTATATAATGGCGTGGCGCTATGTATTTGATTCATATTTATAACAATCTACAGAAAATATCAACTATGTTGGTAGGTACGTAGGAACATCGTAACAAAACGTCGCCTCTGACCACAAACCCACTCCATTAACCATTACAAGGTAGGTACCAGCGAGATGAAGTGCGTACATTGTTCTCCGCTCCACGCGACTGTACTAAATCATTCTGGGAGTTCGTCACGCACAACTCTTTTGTGGTCCATTGTACGCGTTTCTAAAGGCTATTGTCCGAAGTACAGGTGAATGGATATGGTATATAGTTTACTGAGGGCTGTTTTGTATTCGATTATGCAAGTTGTAGGCAGCCTTTATAAGTTTTAATAGGGTTTTTCTTGGAGGTATAAATTGTTGATCAGAATAAATAGGGATTATAAAAAACTTTTCAGGTGTCTTCTACCAACCACTGCTGTAATCTGGCTCGTTAGATGCGGTGCTCTGAAACAATTTTTATTTTATATATTATTTATTAATCATTTATATTTATATTTTTTTAAATAGTACAGTCTATGATGTGTGTTATTTTTTTAACAAGGTATTTGAGGGTAATAAACTTGTTTATGTATGTGACTTGATATTAATGTTTATTGTAAGAGAAAAATCTCATAATGGCAATAATTTGTATAAAAAGCTACCCTCCATTAAAAAACGCGTACGTGCACAATAAATAAAATTCTCTGACAACTTAAAAGTGATTGTCTCGTAACAGGTACTATTTGTACTGAATACGAGTATAACAAAAAAAAAATTCTTACTACCTCTCTCAAGTGCTCTGTGTTTATCTTATTCTCCCTAATTCATAATTATCTTCCTACATCCGAACATTACACAAAGGTTACCGTTGCTATTGTTGATTATGTTTTAAGCCTATTTACGACCGCCCCCTGAGTTATGAGGTGTCACCAGGACTTGATTTATTAGTTCAGACACGCACTATGGGTGTGCTGTTAACCTTAAGATAATTAAGGTTGGAGAATATTTAAGGTCTAGAAATGATAACACTATGAACGACATTTTAATTTAGTTAAATGTCAATGAATATTGCATAAAAAGGCTGTAAATAAATCCATTTAAACATAAATATTCGGTTTTAAGATATCTAATGAAATAAAATGTATGAACTTACAAAAACTGTTTTTACTTTTATATCCATATCCATACATATTATAAAAGGCTTTGTCCTGACTGACTGACTGACTGACAGACAACGCACAGCCTAAACCACTGGTCGTAGCGACTTGAAATTTGGAGGGTGTGTTTTTCCTAATGTCTAGAGGTGTACTAAGAAAGGTTTATCTATATTGACGTAAAATGAAATTCAAACCCAGTAGTGGAGTGTTGTGGAATTCATGAATTGCACTTAAAACAAAGATCTATGTAATATCGAAAAATACGCGGACGAAGTCGCGGGCAAAAGCTAGTATTCTAATAAAAACAATCCTCGGCGGCTGTTCTCCCAGCGGACAATTTTATAATGCTCTAACTCGCGGCTATTCTCCCGGAAGATATCGGCGCGAACTGATACATTTTTAAAATTTTCTCAATCATTTTTCAATGTATCGACGTTTTTTGAAGGTCAGTAGAATCATTACAAATAGGGTCATAAAAAGGCATAATACTGACAACATTGACAAAATAAATACTCTATTATTGTCGTTGAAATTGAAAACAAAATTTGACATATTCTGTGAACTTTATGTGAACTGTTTTTGTTTTAACGTGTAAAGTGGTTTTTGTGGACTTTAATTATAGTGATAAAGACATTTAATTATTATTTTGAACTGTTCGTTGGGTTTGAAAACAAGCGTAAGTGTTCTTTTTTTTTTTTGAAAATACGGTGATGAAACTAATGCGTCATATTTTGGTAAGTTTAGTTGTTAATTTTGACTATTGTATTACAATGTTATTTTAATTAGATATTTATGTGTTTATTCATTTAACTAATATAACACATTACACCTGAATTTACTTACTAAATAATATAAAACACAAAAATACATAACCTCACTTTTTGCCATAGAAATTGTAATTTTTTTTTTTGTCATATTACCAAATACTTTTTTTTATAATTAAAGTACGTGTTTGGTACCACAAGAAGAATTTTAACGAAATTTAAAGATGTACAATTAATTATATAATTATAATAAAAAATCATCTCGTGGTTGCGGGTAGTGGCATACTCGGTACCTCGCGGCCGGGTGGACAGTTATTTTAGACTTAAAAATTGTGTAAATTACATTTATCTTGCAACTATTATATAGAAAATATTATCTATGTAGTTTCCGAAAATACCTAAAATTTGATATTGGTGTCATACAATACTACGAGTAATCGTTGTTTGAAGCGAGCGGGGCGACGCGACGACGTCAAAATGCGCGCCAATCCACCCGCGCGTGAGCGTGCCGCGGCTATTTAGCCGCTGCGGATTAGGAACATAATATAATATATATTCTTAGCTGTTTACATCCAAGTTCACCACTTGATATCAATCACAAATTCTGCAAACTTTTCCCCTCCAATTAATTCAATCGATCAAACACATTGTCGCCGACTTCACCAAGTGATAGCTACACGAAGCACTTGTGTGGAACTCCTCACCCAATGAACGGAACGCCAGTTCTGTCTTGTTCAATCGTTTTAGACAAACTTTGTTCTAAAGTTTCGAGACTGCGTTGTGTGGTTTATTTTTTGTTAGAACTTCTTGGTTGGTTAATAGCTCTAGAGTGTCTATTGAAAGTTCTCGTTGAAGAAATCTTTTGGGAATGTTATGACTTGGAAGTAGATTTTGTGCTTCTTTTTATTTTAATGGATCTTTTCATTACATATTGGTGATAGTTGAATTTTAAAATGACTTTTAAAAGACTGTCACCGTGGCGCAGTGGTTAAAGTGGTCGCCTCGCCACTACATCGCCGTGTTGGGTGACGTGGGTTCGATTCCCACACGAGACAAATATTTGTGTGATTCATAGATATTTGTTTCTAGTCTGGGTGTACTTTGTGTCCGTTAGTTTCATGTTTGTAAAACTCCCCGCGACACAGGGCTTGTTCCCTAGTGCGGGCGTTGTCTTTTAAAAAAAAAAAAAAAAAAAATATATTTTTTTATAATAGTAGGTGTGTAACTATTGGAGTAAAGTTAAATAATACCTACGTATTTTAATTGAGGCGCTGTTGGTTGCAGGCGGGACAGGACCGTTCGCAGTGGCGTAAGTTAGGTGAGGCCTATGTTCAGCAGTGGACGTCGTTGGGCTGATATAATGATGACGATGAGTTCAATTAATTTCGTTATAAAGATGCAAAACAACTTTCAAATAAAGGTGATCGATCGCAAACAAGTTGTAACGAAACATATTTTAATTTAAGTAATTTTATATAGAAAATTTAGGCATAAAAATAATAACTGTCGTAGCCTATGAGAGTTTTAAAGAATATTAAACCTAGAAAACGAAATTGGTAAAATAATTATAAAGCTATATACTCAATTTGTTATTTCTTCTTTTATCAAACAACTGAATACACAGAAAAATAATAAGACCAATAACAAAAAAAAAACAAAACAGAACAGTAAACAATATTTTTTCCACAAAGCAAAGTAAGACGATGGAAAAACAATTGAAATTGAATTTGATGAAGTACGAACGGAAGGAATACTAAGAGAGGAAAGTTTTGCCGTTTCAACACCTCCAAGCGTGGTGGCGAATAAATTGTGCGACAACAGTTACATGTAAACATTACAAATGTGTTCGAAATTTTAGTTCAATTTGAAGAGAAAAAAATCGAATTAGGACGAATTAGGAAACGGATTAGGAATACAATGATAATGTCACTCCATCTCAACCGGTGGGTTTCGTAAAAGGTGACATAAGGGAGAATAAAAAGCCAAGTAAGCAAAGTAGGCAAGAGCACTGCGAAAAAAGTAAAATTCGAAACAAATATTTTTGTTTTGTAAAACACAGAAAAACGTTAATCGTGTAGTAATTTTTCATCATCATCATCTCAACCCATAAACGTCCCACTGCTGGGCACGGGTCTCCTCTAAAGAATGTGAAGGAAATTAAAATTTAGCCTTCTATACCACGCTGGCCAGACGGGTTGATATAGGGTTTTGTATCGAATTTTCCTTTTCTCGCAGTGCTCTTGTCTGCTTAGCCACCTTGTAAGACACCCATGGGTTATTCCGTTATTATACAGAAGATTGATTTTGATATCTTACAACTATTTATTTTCATCAATTACTTCCCAATCAATGCTTGCAACAAGCTGTTAGATTTACAATAAACAAGTCCACTGATCCGTTTGTGTCAACAATGTTCGTGATACGTGATTCCAATATGAAATATGTCAGTCTGTGTTCAGTGGATTGCGATTTAGAACGGAAAAATTGCACTGCTTTTGATATGTGCAGTGTCGGATAAATATTATTTATTTATTTGTTATGATAATATTTTGCGAAGGTGGAATAGGAAATTTGAGATGTTTATTATGTTACTATATATTTTTTATAAATAGAAAATATTCGCCTGAAACGTTCACTCATGTTGCATTTTTATTCTTTGTAAAATCCGGCAGTAGCCGAAGTGGTACGTAACCTATACATGAGGTCAAAGTTTCACTGCCTCGTTGCCATAACGGGAAGTGTATACTACTGCTACTGCTGTGGTTCTAGGTTCGATACCCAGTCGGATAAAAATTTTAATGGGTATTTCCTATCATGAAATTCCAGGATTTAGATTCCTATCACAACCCGTAATTCATGGGACCAATCATATCTGGTGAAATGTGGGTGTTATACATCTTTGCCTACCCTTTCAGGGAAAAAAACGTGATGCTATGCTAAGTTTTCACACATTTTCTAGAATTTATATAAAAGCTCAACGACTTATGATTTCTTTTTGATAAAGAAATGCATTGTGATACCAAGCTTAGCAATGCATTAATGATACACAGCTGAACGAGTTGTTAGTATAAACAAGACACTAGATAAACTAAACAAAACATTTTCAATTAGTGCAAAATATCAACCAATAAATGAAACATGTTCTGCAGAACAAATGGTTATGAAATCGTTAGGTCGGGCCGAAATTTGATATTTCAAAGTCATCCAATCTTACTGTCTCATATTTTTACCCTAACACATATTGGGCGCATGAATTCTGATAGAATTTATCGTTAGCACTCTGAACTGTCGCGGGTTACATACGGTGGGACTCTTTCCGGAGTATGTTGGAATTTGATGAAAATGTTTTCTATTTTAATTCTAGTTTTTTACTCTTTACAAATTTCTAATACACATAAAATTTTTGTGTTGTTTTTTTTGATATTATTATAATTAACCATATTATTTTTCTCTTAAAACTTTTATGCTTGTTTTCTTGGAATGGATTATAAAATGCGTGTCACCCACCTTTAGAACTCTCCAAAATTTTGTAATTTAAGTATCCCTTTTTCTCGCCGTCGAACTTAAAAAGCCTCTTTCTTAAGAAAGTTTAAGTTTAAGCTGAGAAGATTTACGTCCTAATCCACACACGCAGGTCCAATACAGGCTAATGGTTAAAATACATACTTACAGAACTGCTCCATGTTTTCACTTCAACTTTAGCAGATTGCAAGTCAATTAAATTCCAACAATTTACTGAATTCTACAAAGTGATATCAACATTAGCGCTGTGAGTCGGAATCACACTCCGATCTCATGTCGGCTCCTTTGGGCCACACGAAAGTAGTTAAAACAAATTGCGCAACCTTTAACCCCGTATATTCTTACCACGCACGTTTTGTATTGTATCTGTGGAGGTATAACAAATAGATCTTATTACTCGGCCCGACCTAACCTCCTTGTTTTAAGAGCACGCCTTACAAAATGTAAGACTGAATATAACAAGGAATAGTCGTTTGTTATAATTTGTATTATGATCTTCAAGCTTCAATATTTGTTTTGGAATATTTTAATTTTAATTTCATTTTCTAAAGCTGTTTTTTATAATTATTTTAAAAACAAATTAACAATATGAATAAATGTAGAAAATATCAGAAATGCTTTGCTGATCGAATAAAATACCAACATATTAAACTCATGCCTTTTTTAGATAACAACATAATATATGGTTTTTTATGACTACATCTGACAATGTAGTCAATGTGGCTGCATTCTAGGTGGCAATGATAAACAAAAAATCAATGTAGCAATAAAATAAACAAAACGCTTAGAAAAACTTCACATAGCGAAACCATCAGTTAAAGAATACGACCGCAAACTAAATACACAAAGCAATAATGTGTTTGATGATGACGTTAATGAAATTACCGATTAAAAGTGGATGGTATTGAATTACCATCGTTTACTTCGACGTAATAGAACTGACTCAGATAATAGAAGGCTAAAATTCAAATATCCTAAAAATGGGTCGTGCATGTAGGCGAACTAAACGTGCGAACGTAACAATGGACTGCAAGTAAAATGACAAATGCCCCTTTTAAAATCCATTCTCCATTCAAGTAAAAGGCAGCTACAATTTTCCATTTACTCCAATGACCTTAAAAATGACGGTACGGAAAGTTCTTTGAAAGCAGCATTCTTCACAAAGCTAAAAGAAAAAATCTATTAAAAAGTGTAGTTAAATCACTAATTAGTTTCAAAGAGTCCGGAAAAAGGCGAAGTTGACTCGAAAGAATTACACACAATTACTAAGAGAGTTCAAAGAAGGGTAATGATTTCATTTCGCGCGGTCAAAGAAATTATCCAGTTTTATTATTGCAATTAAAATGCATGATGGTTAAACTCGCGGTTCTTTTACGCGTTTGTAATGAGGAAAAATTTTCATAATTTCTTTGGCGGTTAATGAATGTTTCACAAGTTGAAGTAACTTTTAAGTACATGAAAATGGTTTTATTTGAGATACCGTAACCGTAAAGTATTTTTCATGATTAAAAATATTTATTTTTGTTAATAAAAACTTTTTAAGCACTTGCCTTAAGTAAAATTAGTAGTAGTGCCTCGCAGGCATGCTTGCATCCCTCTATGAAAGGGCTGGCACGTGCGGAGTACTACAAAAGTATCATGTATGTTATGTTTTAGGATAGGTGGCAATTTTTGTTATCTTGGTTTTGTGAAATGTATTCCAATACAAAACTCAAAAAGATTGATTTCTACAAAACAACTTTGATTTAGTTCAGAAAATTAAAATGCACATTTGAATAAACAGTTCAAAAAAATGTTTAAGAACAAAAATATTATAGTTAATATTTGTTAGGCTTCTTTAAATATACTTCAACCGATCTAACAAAGTTCGCTAGCAAACCTCAGAGTCTACTAAATCTGTGAACCAGTAAGATGGGTGAACACAAATATTTGCTGCTTGAAACATGAATATGCATCTCCAGCGGTCCGGCTTAACGTGTAGAAGTATGAATTATGAGACTACGACGGGATATACTTTTTTGTTACGACGAGGGAACAATGTAAAAGAATCAGTGCATAGTCAAAACTCCATATTTATTACAATTCCTCCATATTTATTTAATTTTTTGTGCATTATTATTGAATTCATGTAACTTAAAGGTGATATCTCAGAAACCCAAATCTTTTCATTATACTGTCTTACGATTTAGTGTACAAAAATGACTTCCCTGTAAAAATAATTTCTAAGCTCGGGTAATACAAGCTCCCAGCATGTCCTGCTGAAACTAACACTTTGTTCACTGAAAGTGAAGCTCAGTCACAAGTAATGAAGTAATTGGATTTGACTAGTGAAATGGATGTATAATAATAATATATGTACTAGTTAAATTACATACATTTATTCAATAAAATATTTACACATAACTAAAAAATTATACATAACTAACCTATTTAAAAAAAAGAAAACCAGATACTCTATTTACAGGAAATTCCCATAAATAGAATATCTGATTGAGATCAGATTCCTGAGGAAACGTACCCAAACTTTAAATTACTATCTTATAACGGTGAAGAAAAACATTATGGGTTTCCTTAAGATGTTTTAAGAGCAATGGTTAAATCCAGTATCTCAAATTGAGACAGTTTATGTGAATTAACATCTAACTTCTTCAGCAAATGGCTTTAATAAGAAGCTGTATCTACCTATTTTATATTGTGCTTTTCTTTAAAGAATTTTAGAATTTCATAAGTAAAAGAATTTTACAACGCCTCAGCTTGTAATTTAGACTGTTTTATAATAAACTGAAGTTCCTAGGATAGAGTTACTTACGGAAAATCTTTAACGATGCCTCGCTCTGATGAAAACTGAGTAACATGATTTTGTTATAAGCTAAGAATTTAGTTATTGCACATTTTTATACGAGGATCTTTTGAATAAATTGTATCTTTATTAGCTTAGGACCTAACTTTTATCTGAATAAATATAACACAGTTGATTACTGAGAGTTTTTACTTGTAGCTATTTACTTGATAAAGATTTTGATATATTGTCTTTAAAAATAATAACTGGTTACTTGACGATTTAAGCAATATAATTTAATATAAATAATGTTGGTTTAAAAAATTGAATTCCATTCGAAGAGAATTTCCTTATTTGTATTTTTACTATAAAGAATTTTTGAAAAATCTTAAAAAATATCAGCAATAATAATTATGCAAAAGTGACACCTCCAAACAAAGGTAACTTCTAGACAATAATACTCAAGCATTTGAAGACTGTTAAAAACACATAGCTGTTATAAATATACCCTAAAAGACCAAGATATCTGACACTCAAATTTTAAAAGCATAATATAATCCTCGGTTTGCGGCTTATCAACCGGTAGTACACAACACTTAGTCCGGACGTATCGTTCAAGTGTGACTGATTATGTATTGGTGATGATATGATACTTGTATAGGTATTAGAAAACAGTACGTTCTAAATTTTTTGAATTTCATAAATCTATCTATTTATGATCAATTGCTGCCATTCAGTCCCGGCTGCCTGTGACTTACTCGTAGTTGCACAAATGCTTTCGAAAAACAAATGCCATAATAATGTATTAAATTGTGGATAAAATATTTATGAAAAATATGTACGTGGTTATTTTTTTTATAATAAAAGTATTCTACATTTAAATATCAAATCTATCAACAAAAGTTGAAATGAGCTCTCACGCCAAATATTGATTGTTCTAACCGCAGCACAGTAAGTGGCTTGTTCACGTAACTGAGTATTACAATCAACAAGAACCACAAAAACGTGATGATGTAATTTGATATTTAACAGATAGTTATTTATAGTACATTATGATATAAGTGCGGTAAGTTGATAATTACAGCCGAGGCGATATTGCTAGCCCTCGCCTGCGGCTCGGGCTACAAGAAAGCAGAGAGCACGAATGTCATACGACGTTTTATAACATATTTGCGCATTTATTTCCTCGCAAATATGTTATAAAACGTCGTATGACATTCGTGCACTTTGATAATTACAGCCTCTGCAATATTGCCTTGGCTGTAATTATCAACTTACTGCACTTATATCATAATGTACTATTACAAGTATACAACAATATCAGTGAGGAACATTTCTAATGACGACTTCCAACAAAAAAATCATATTTACGTATTCGTAAGTGATGATGAGTTCATAATTAATTCTATATTAATTAGTAATACACTGTTACTGATCAGTTTTTATTGTGATTTTGATTACAAATAGAAATGATTTTTCACTAATAACTCAAAATAAAACTCCGTCTTAACCCGTCGAGTCACGGAGTAACAGCACGTTTACAATCCTCATCTTTTGGGGAGAAATCCGTAGACAATGATACGTAGACAATACGTTGAAGAAGACACTTTCTACCTTCTATCTTCCTTCTTTTCCTAGTAGTTCTACGAGTGAGATACATGAAAATAAACTATCTTTGGAGAAGTAAATAGTAAGAACCGTCTAATTAAACTTAAACAAATACCCAACTAATATAGCAGTCTAGCCAACATTTACGCTGTTACATTACACAACGTAAGAACTTCCCTAATTACCAAATTAGCTCACCAACATCCATTACGCGATCAAACAAACAAAATAAACATTTCAAACTTTACAATTATACCGAGCAAGCAACCACATGACGTCACAATCTAAGATGGCGACTACACACCGCAATAATGGCGCTAAGTGGATACAGCTGTTATCTGTAATGCTTTCAAAGTACGTTTGTTTGTGTATTTGTCATATTATAAAGATAAAGGCTTATTTGTACCGATGTTGCATACTTAGAGGTTGCAATACATTAAAAGTTACACTCAGCTTACAGTACAACTTTGTACAACCATGCTTCACCGCGCAATGGTTCTACAGGCCTACTAATTTTAATAATCATCATCCTATCAGCCGCAGGAAATCCACTGCTGGATCCTTGAGAGATTTCCAATAGGGCCGGTACTAATTTTAATGATAAATGTAGTTTAAAATACATTTTACTTACTAACTTTTATTAAAACCAAAGATAGACGTGGGCACCGTACCTACGTCTTGTAATATAACAAATTGAATTTATCTCCAATGCATATAATATTTCATTGAAGTTGATTATCCGATGAATAGAAGTGAAATCCTTATCTTCAAATGAATCGAAACATTTAAGCGGAATCGTGAAACAACCTATTTTTAGATCATAAATAAACTTTTACAGTAAATGTATCTGATATTTATGTAGGTATAGATATATAGGTAAAAAAATACCTGTACTTACTTGTAATTTTAGCTATGACTGTAACAGTATGAGATGGAGAGTCTATTTAAAAAAAAACGGAGGTAATAATTGTTGTATTCAAACCATGAATCAAGTTGAAATTACAGTTCTGCAATCTAAAACGACTGTAAGTTTCGCCTCGTATTATGATATAATTCCTCAAAGGATTATTTCTATAGAAGGACATCTTCTTATTCTTGTACATATAATATCCATAAAAGATTGTAAAACTTGACTTTTCTCCCCTTTGGCAGTCATATACAAAAACTAGTTACACAAAAATTTAATTCAACATTTACAGAAAACAATAACGTTAAATACCCTCGAGCGGCATTAATTATAAGTCAAATTTGTTCATCTGAACACACTAGATATCCCAAAGGCCCTAGTAGAAAGCTTCTCATCTAATTTCAAACTTCAAATTAGTTGGTACCAGTTATGATAGGAATACCGAAATATTTTGATTACTTAATGATATCCTCTGGCGTTAGGCCTTGTCCACAACTCCACGGCACGACGCGACGCTGACGTAACGTCGAACAACGCGATGCCAGCATGTGCTGATTTACGTTATATTAAATTATTATGCAATAGGTCTACGTCACATACAAAGGTCGGGCAAATAAATAAGGTTTCATATTCCTTAAATAATTATATTTATGGAATATGAAATACCTTATTTATTTGTCTGACGTTTCGATCGAATTACACCGAACGTGGTCACGGGCTGACCATTTCTTAAATATACGTGACGTAAATCCGTTGCATAACAATTTAATATGTGTACAAGTTGCGAAAGTTTAATAGATTTTATTATATTATTACCATGTCGATAAAATGCATGCCACAAAGCTGCGTACTGTTGCAGCTTTGTGGCATGCAGTTTAAATCAGAATTCTGTGATTTTGCACATCACGGTACCGCGCATTTTCACGTAACGATGACGCCGTGACGTGGTGTTGTGGACACGCCCTTACCGGATTGAATTCGTTAAAGCAAGGCAATGTTATTTTGGGTCGATGAACAGGTGTAATATCCTGATTTTATTTCTAACTTCAAATTCAGTAGGTAGTGGATTTTCGTTTGATGTTATTTGGAAGCACTTAATGAATTTACTTTATGGATGTATAAATTTGTTGATATTAATGAAATCGTACCACATTTCATGTAGGTGTTTGTAATTAACTTAGAGATGGATCGTAATTAATAAACAACTTATGTTACTACTAACGTAACATAGTTATTACTTAAATAAACTTTAATAAACTTAAATGCTTTAGCATAATATATTATTTTTAGTATTTAGTTTTAAATGTGTGGATACTTTATGTAAATTTCTATAAAAGAAACCAAATCGATATTTCGTACGCTGTGACTGAGGGCCTTAGAATTATGACATTCGAATTAGTCGATTTTGTAATTGTGTTCAATTGTTTTAAAATGACAGCGAACATATAAATTTACTGCAATATTGAAATCAAATAAGCCAAATCTACAGATCCCCAGTACGACCTAAGCACACTCTTTGATGTCCCATCTCATGCAAATATGTATTTTGATTTTTTCAACTAGTGACTTCTTATGATATTTTAGAGGTAAAGGAAGAAATAAGTATAATAATATAATATAATAATATTCTACCACATTCACACAGCGCCCTCTAGTCCCAAAGTAAGCAATTATATTTGCTTGTGTTATGGGTACTAAACAACTGATATACTACTTAAATATTTTTTTTTTTTGTAAATACATAGATAAATTACAACCAGACACAGAACAAACCTTTATGCTCATCACACAAAGATTTGTCCTGGGTGGGGATCGAACCCACGACCTCCGGCTTAGCAGTCAGGGTCACTAACCACTAGACCAACAGGCCAGTCAACTTTATTAGAAAATACATTCACGCCTATACATTATTTCGTAAATGAGAGACAAAAATACCTTTATAGGTATTACAGCCCTAGCCGAATGAATAACCTTGTGTGATAAGTAAATCATAACGATACTGAACCACTTATAAGCGAGTTGTATATAATTACTCAAATTTAATAGAAACCAAGTTTAATAGTTTCTACATTGCCAGTTGTTATTAAATTTTCAATATACGCTATGTCAACCAATCAAAAGTTAGATTACGTTGGATATATGTCGCTTGTTTTCTAAGTTTAGCTAACTGTTAGATAGTAAACATACATACATACATAGCATCAAGCCGTTTTCCCCGAAGGGGTAGGCAGTTTCACACCCACATTTCGCCAGCTATGTTTGGTCCCATGAAATAGGGGGCGAGCCTATTGTCATCAACCGGGAACATTTGTTTACCAAACTCCGGGAAAATCTCAATACTGGAATTTCTTGTTAGAAAAGTCCAATACCATTTTCACCCGACCCGGGAATCGAACCCGGGACCTCTTGCACAGCAGTCGTATACACTTCCCGCTGCGCCACCGAGGCAGTTAGATAGTAGTAGATAGTAAATGGATTGCAAATTTGTTTGAAATTTTAAACTATGAAATAAAAGGTTTTATTATCATTAGCAACCCATGTTCCACTGCTCGGCTCGGGCCTCTTCTCCTATATCTAGAGAGCTGAGAGGGTTTTTAGGCCATAAGCAATCAATATATTATACTAGCCTAATGTGGGTTGGTGGACCTTGGAAACCGCAACAAAATTCATCATCAAATTATGTAGAGGGAATTAAGTCTAAGTACCTATAACACGCTGGCCAGACAGATTAGTATAGGGTTTCTTCCAAATTTTCCTTGTTTTGCAGTGTTTTTGTCTGTAAAGTTACTCCCTTGGTCGCCTTTTACGAAAGGTACAGGACAGGTTGAGATGTGGTGGTAACATTATGTATTCTTAATCCGTCACTACACGGATAGCAATTAAATTAATCAGAAGTAAGTGTAGGAATTGCAATATCAAAGACAGAAACAAATACCTTTATTTTTAAACCTAGAATACAAGAACAACGATATTACTCTCGTTTCTTTGGTTAAAACCAAAATTTAAAAGCAAGTTAAAAGCAAAATTGCCCAACAACATTATAGTCATATAGCACCTAGACTGTACAACAAACTTAACCTAATTTACAAAACTAGAAAACTTTCAAACTCCCAAATTAAATCTAAAATCAAAATGTGGCTTGGGTCTTTAGACTACGACGACACAGAAAAACTACTGATACTGGTGAAATAGAAACACACACTCACACTCACACACACACACACACACAATTCTCAAAAGTTATTATTATTGTTTAAATTTTATTATTCTACCTACTTACTAAATAGACTGTACTATTAAACTACACTATTTCTTGGGAAGGAACTGACTCCCAATATACAGCTCACGCTAGTTAGGGATTCAGAGCCTACAAACTATTTATGTAAACCTTTCTATGCAATAAAGATTTATTATTATTTATAAAACGAAAACTCATGGACTTGTCGTAGTACTAAATAACATTAGTAATCCTAAAATTTTATCAACCAAAGGTCTTTAAATTATGAGTAACAGTCATCCAAGAATTACGGAAACAGTGATAATTTACTAGGAGTCCGCTCACCAAAATTATTTTATTGTTCTAGTTCGGAAACTTTCTTTTAGTTTCTAACTAAAAATTTTGGGCATTTTATGCTCGGTTTTCATTTGTCACGAACTTTTTAACAATGACTGTTCTTCAATTTGTCCTGGATATGAATCATAGTGTTATTGTAATTATAGAATTTCACTTGTCAGTCAAATTCTTTTAGATATTAATTGTTATTCTAAGAGTGCCTATAGTACTGGAAAATTTACTACACATAGACAACTCTCTTTGTTATCAAATCAAATTATAAAACAAATGAAATATTTCAGTAAAATTTAGATTTTATAAATGTCTATGCTGTAATACTCTCAAGATGTTAATTGTATTGTTAGATATAATAAAATTATATTTAACTTGATATGTTTTATATTTTAGTCACTTATTATATTGCAATGAATGCGATATAAGTATCGACAGGTTACTAGTTCAGAAATATAAGTCCATATTTAGAGACAAAAAAAATCGTCTAGGTTCACATGCATATCGACAGTAGAACTAGAAAGATCTTTTTTGACATCAGAATATTTTGAAGAAGTACTATAAATGTACACAACACGACCTAATATTTTTGAAAAATGGTCCGTATAGGTGCTCAGTGCCAGAACAAACTGCGCACATTACTCATGCATAACTGCCATCCTGCTATTGAGAGTCTGCTTCTAATATCCCTAGTGATTTACTATCAAAAAAATTAAAGTTCCCCTACCAAAAAGAAATATATACATTAGAAGAATTAAGAAACTGCGATATATAACTTCTTACTTTAATTTGAAAGAAATGGTACCTCGAAGCAATATTAATAAAGACTGTGAAGAGGGTCCGTATATACCTTAGGCTTATTTTTGTATGCGTGAAAAAAAGAACATGACATAAAAAGAAAACGTTATAGGTGAACTGAATAAAGAGGGAAACATGTAAGGCTTACAAGGTATTCCCAATAATACATTTGGTTACCTAAACAAAAGTCTTGAACATCATAACAAGTCACCCTACGTGAATGAATAGAATTTACTCGGAGATTTTAACGTCCACGATAGAGCCTCCCATGTATAACACCTCTGGGAAATTTGCATGAAAATTCACATCCAGATTTCCATTTGAAACGAAATTCTGGCTTTGAAACGGTTCTCCACGGTTTCGGGGACATATTGTTGGTTATTTCGGTATATTTCTGGTACGAGATTCGTTCAAGCACTGAATACGTTTGAGAGCCCGTTCTACGTCTATTGTGAATGACTTTCAGTTAAATTATGTTTATAGCATGCAATTATTCGTAGTAACGTACTACATAGGCACTACGTAGGCAAATTTGCTGACACAACTTTTCGGATAACTTGTTACATTCTTGTGACTTTCATAAGTGTTACCTTGTAACCTAGATGAATAAACGAGATTTCATTTCATTTCATACGTTAACGAAGTAGTACTTGAAAAATTAAAATATTTTTGGCTGCGTCAGTAAAATTAAATATTCCACCAAAAATATTTAGCTTGTAATTATTAATAATATAATGTACCTATGTCTAATCTATGGTGAAGGAATCTTTGATAGTAAAGTAATTTGTGTAATTTTCTTTGACGTCAATTTAATAAATTATCTCAATAAAATGTCAAGGATCTAAAATCGTCATATAAATTTGTAGCAAACTAACAAAAAAGAAAGTTATGTGGAAGTTTAACTTTTCTTTGTCCTTATATAAAAACTTTTGGTTGTTAAGGGTGGGTCTTATTATCAGGGAAACTTTGATGAGAAATGAATTTTATAAAATAATCTTTTATATGGTTGGTTGGACTTTTTGTGTGGAAATCTATTAAAGTATTGAGATTATTTCCAGCATCCAAAAAAAATAATAAACTTTAATTATTAGGACGATCGATTACACCAAAAGTTTTCAAAAATATCTGTAACATAATAATGTAATAAACACTGGAATAACAAAAATTTAAATATTAAAAAAAAAAATTGAAAACCAACCTTAGCGTAAAAGAAATAATCGTTAAAGCTGTAGCAGATAGTGATGGCCAAAATATTGGACTTTTATGATAACAGTGAACACGATAGGTGTTACTAACATAAAGTAAATACAACGTAACTGACCGGAAAACCAGATGACGAATTTTATGATTCTGTTTACGATTCGGATGCAGTAACTTTTAGGTTCGTTTGTATTTAATTGTCAAAACTAAACGTCATTCAGAATTTTTTTATTGGAGTTTTCATAGAGAGAACTTCAAAGATTTGAATTAATAATCACTTATGATCAGCTTTTGAGTATTTGAAATTATAAAAGTTTACAGTATTGTTTATTTTATTAAAGGCGTATGTATAAAGCTTTCTCCTTGTGTCGGCTTACCTAGCGTAAATTTAGCTAGAATACGTAAAGTTCTACCAAAGCCGTCAGCCGTAGGCTTTGGCTTACTGTATTTGCCATCAGGCCAACCATATGCATTCGATACTGTAGAGGCTTAGTCACGCTTCTCTCAATCGAGATTTTGGCCTCACTCAGGTGTCAATTCAAGTTAGTGTTTGTAGGTATTTTACCAGTAAAAGCTACCTACAAAAACTGATCTACCTATCTACGAAAAAAATCAGTACTGAATTCTTTCATAGTTTTAAATTAACCATTTTGTATTCAATCCTTCTTTTAACTAGATCAAATCGTGATCGTGTTTTTATGTCTTATCAACAGTTTTTTTTTTTTGATGACCTTTAAATTCATTTTAAACGTGCTAACTCCATAATATATCATATGCACTGTATCATGCCGAAATTATCTTTCACGCAGTAAACATAAAGCCTAAAATCTTTGACCGTACCACTTTAGATTATAAAATAACACAACAGCATTCAAGAACCTTCTAAGGCCAACTTTGTTTTAAAATGACACCCCATTACCACCGAAGGAAGGCGCCATTTTAGGTTCTCAAAACACAGTAACCCCAAAAGATTCATTACAACAGATACCTTTCGTTTCCACATTAATTACGTGCGTGACTTGCTCAAAACTTAGGGGTGTCGAATGAATAATTTGTATGAATTAAGAGGAGAAATGTTCAAATGAGAAATGAATTTGGGAAAGATAATTTATAATCCGTATGCCAACAATCGATGGGTTTCATTCGATTATAAACAAGCCCTGATAGTACATTAATTTATGTTTGGAAATTGTTAGAAAACAGCACCATGTTTGTGTAAATTTTACCACCTCAGAGTAGTGTTTGACATAATATTTTGTTTTTTTACTTTGATATGTCCTAAATGTTTGATTTGAACTAATGGCGAATCACTGCTAGTTGGAAACTTTCTTTATTTATAGTTTTTAGGACTCCACCCAAATAAAATGTTCTATAATATGGCAATACCTATGCATGTCATCTGTTAGACACTACATGCAAAAAAAGGCTCAAAAATTGTTACTAACCAAAAACTATGCAATAAAAAGTTGAAACAATATAATGTTCAAATAAAAACTACTCGTGATAACCCTATTACAAACTTGTCAGAACAGGTTGCAACATGTCTGAAAGGTTTGGGTTTAGAACACAATGGTCGCTATAATTAATTATGACAAGTATTACTTCTATAAGGGAGGAGGAATTCATCGCGACATCTCCTAGAATTTCACAACGATGCTTATTGTCAAGACCACCCCTGTTTCTGTCTTGGACAGTATGTTTGGAATAAAGAGGATAGTGGTGGTGATAAGTTTACAATACATTTCATTTGGCATGAAAGGAAATTCGGACTAAGTAATAAATATCGGAGTAAATAATAGTAAACAAAAGCGGGACACTGAGTGTTATGGCACGTGTTAGGAGAGGTCTATGTCCAGTAATAATAGACTGCATTATTACTTGAAATAAAATTTGTTTTAGGTAGGTGGTATTATTATATGAAGTTCTATAGGACCGAGTTTTTAGTTGTTGCGCTTAAACGATTAGTAAGATGATTGTAAGACCACAGCTCGCAGATCCGATATTAGTAAATACAAAAGGTTCTTAATTGGTGTTCACGAGCAGAAAAATGCAGTCTAGAATGTCCTCCCACTAGATAAATCGACGACCTAAATATAGGTAGGAGAGAGCTAATGCAAATCATCCAATTTTTGGGTGCTGTGAAACTCATTTGTTATTATTTTCAACTTATTGATAATAGTTTCTGTTTGATTACATGGCACAAAATATTTCTTCCGATCTTTTCTTTTGAATTCAATGTTACCGTCAAGACTTTCTAAAGTTAAGGTAAATCCAGCTTAGACTTGCTTAACATATTAACAAAGTCCGAATCCCCATTGAATAGACCAGACCGTGGTTGACCATTATCCTAAAACTTTACGAGTTCTAGATTCATCTTAGCCGTTACAAGTTTGTGGATATTTACATAATATGATTTAAGGTCGACATGACTTATGAATTCATATTTTGAGTAGTTGATCCGAAACTTCATTAAAATCTTATATTTTTAGACACATTGCAACTGCCAATTTTTCTTGAGTTTCTTGATTTTGTGCTCCATCGCTTCCACTAACAAATACTACTGGACATTCGATGATGTTATATTATATCAAATAATTATGTAAACAATCAATTAAGCAATTATATTTTTTAAATCTTTTGATTGATTGATTACATAATTTTTGATCAACTTTCGTGGTACCAATACAGTCACTGGTCTGCAAACATTCGCGTAGGAAAAAGTTAGTAATATTTCAAAACATTTAATTAATTTATTGATCAGAGTCAATTAATTTTTGATTATTTTTGGCAACAATTAAATTAAAATGTTCGTACTGAATTCATAATATTAAATGATATCCACGTAACATGTATCCTCAAGTAGTATAAATATTTAAATGTGTAGTGAATCTAAACTATGTTATAAATAGTTATAATAGAGTTCTGAAACTTAACAATTTTGAAGTAGCTCTGTGGTCGAACTAATATATGAATATTTTAAAATTGTTATATTATCTTGTAGTGGTAATCTCCTACCGTACCTATTAATTTATTTAACTATTTACCTTCCAATTACCTACATGTTGTCTAAGAGCAGTTATAAACTTACTTTTTCAGATTTGTGAAGACATTATTTTAAATACTTTAATATGTTTTTAGGTTTCACCACGAGTCAATTTTTTTTTTAAGTTTTGAATATGATATATTCAATAAAATATTTACACATAACTTAAAAATATACACAGCTAACCTATTTAAAAAAAAAAGAACCACATACTCTATTTACAGGAAATTCCTATAAATAGAATATCTGATTGAGATCAGATTCCTGAGGAAACGTACCCAAAAGGCTGGCCATATTACCGCGTTGGATAGCAAGGCTAATGCGTTGCCCCAGGTAGAGGCCAACCCTTGAGTCATGTGATACCTCAGAAATACGCTTACAAATTTCACGATAAAATTTGTGAGCGTTTGGCCCCCAAGGTCCAAGAGTTTCAACCCCAAAAGGCTCAAAAATGTAAGTCTCACCAAGACTTTCATATTTACGCCGAGTCAAAATTAAATAAGAGCAGTCAATCTTATATTATATTGACCCCTGACTTAGCTTATTAGGCAATACGTTATAAGGTAAAATTTTTGTATAAATAAAATTACTGTAAAAATAAATAAATAAAAATTGTTGTAAACAAAATTATGTACGCAAAGCGGCAAAAATTAACGCCACGAAGAGTTTTAGCTATACTAAAATAAAATGAATTTTCACGTAGCACAAAAAGGTGGATCGTAAAAAGAGCTCATGACTTAATTTGAGATTTAAGGGCCAACAAACTTGAATAAAAGAACAACTTACTAAAACATATAATTTAAAAGTAATAAAATGGTTAAATCCAAGTAAAATTGCCCAGACAAAAATAGATTAGCATCTTTTAACTTATCATCTACAAAAGGTAGGTAAGTAAAGGTAGTTAGTTAAATTATACACAAATAAGTATCCGTATGTCCTTATACCTACATACTAACAAAGTATAGCAGAATTCACGTACATTTTAATTAATCAATAAGAAACGTGCTTTAATCTTTAATCTTAATTTCGTTACCTTATTTGTAATATCATAAACAATAAAGCTTATACAAGAATACATCGCAGACTCATCCTCAACAATTTCATACTCGACTTTCATCTTGCATACCCTAATTTCCCCCATTTCGAAAATAATCATGAAAATTTAACACACAAAATTAACTCCAGCGTTTTCTTGGGAGTCTCTCAAACGTTTTCTCGCATCACTACCTACGGCCAATCTCTGGGAAGTTAATCTCAAAACATCGTGCACTTGCAAGCTATGTATTTTAATTTAGCCAGTTCACGCTGTGACACGTACCTCTTAATTAACTCGGAAGGGAGTTTATTACCTACAACGTTTATTTTATCTGTGTGAAAAGCGAAGAAAGTGCGCCTGGGGAGTGTTTACTGTGTTCCTAACCGTTGTAGGAAACGATAAATATATCATCTAAGTAAGTTAATACGAACAGCTATCCAGGAAGATTTCACAAACAGTTCTTGTATGAAATTTCGATGCTTAAAGAAGCAATGTCATTGTGATAATGTATCATTCACATGATAGGCTCATCAAAACCATCGCAAACAACATCTCCATTGTAACGAATAGGAGAGCGTATCGTAATATCTTTACTACTCTTAGGCCCTGTTTTATTACTAGTAGATAAAGTGACTGATAGACCTTATAAATATTTTTTCTTACAAAGTGATGACTATCGCCGTGACGTACCGTGCCGAGTGACGTTTCCTATTGAATTCCTACTATTGACAAATATTTGAGTGACTCATAGATATTTTTTTTTAGTCTGGACGTACTTTGTATGATTTAATGTTTGCAAAGTTTCCGTGACACTGTGAAACATAGCGCGTGTGTTGTCTTTAAAAATATGTTAAAAACAACGGTTACTTAAGTCTAAAAAACTGAGCCATATTCTATGATGCCGTCTAAGCCAGGACCGAAAACCGAAAGGGCCAAAAGGCAGGAACTCCAAACATTCATTAACTTCTTAATGTTTAATAATCGACAACTATTAAGGAAGCAAACTGGACAAATTTGAAAGTTTTCAGCATCGGAGAAACTTCTAGTAGGTTTCACACGTGAAGTATCCATATTGAAAATGTTTTCGGACATAAGTACAAACAAATTGCAACCTTATCCACTAGAATTTAAGAATGATTTATATTTAACCATCTGCAAATGCAAAACTTTGACTGGTTATTACATGGCAAAATTACCTTTGCAATGTTTATTAAACAAACTCAGTCTTATGTGCTCACTATTAAGGTTCAAGTGATATCATGTTGAGTAGAAAATAAGGTATTGCGAGTCGATCGTTAATAAATTTTAGAAAACTTTTAATGGGCACCGCCATTGCAAAGTTTTAATTTTCGATGGGTGCAACTTTTTTGCCTTGACTTTGTACTTGATATTGATGAAAATTTTGAGCAATGTAATAATTTTGTGGGGTACCTAAGAACTGTGACAAGTTTTATTTTTACCCACGACGGAACGGAGACGTAATATTTAAATTGTGTTTTTGACCTTTCTATGAATTCCTATTCAAGTTAGCAATTAAGAAACGCATCGTAGTATAATTTACAAATTAATTATTATAGTTTTAAGACATTTTACTAGTGCTTGTAATCAAATTAATCTTATAGGATCACTAACATCAAGGTTTGGCTGAAGAATAACTTATGTACCTAGTAAAACATAAAATTGGATGGGAAACATATTTTTAAGAATTACACTTATTGGCACTTACTGTTTGTCATTTCCCATGGCAATGGAATTCTCCTTAAAGTTTACGCATTGCAGCACAATAACTTCTACTTAGTACATTCATTCAATTGGATTTACATATTACATTTGTATTTATTATTTTAGTATAATGAAACAAAGATTGTCTGAATATATTGGTGTACCACAATTTCAAGCTGCAAGTTCCACGGTAAGTTTAGGTGGTATGCCATAAAATTTTGTTACAGTGTGTATACGAAGATAGTGTCTTGAAACTGCTTCAGCAACGGAAGCCTATATTTTACCGATAGGGAGATTTACTTGTATAATTTCAGTATAATACTGAAAGATACTGTATTGTTTGTAATAGAATGTGATGCCACGTTCTTTGACACAAGATAAATTATAAACATAAAAATAAGGGAAACAAGTAAACCTAGCTTGACTAGCGTTCGTCTGCCCTTCAGAAAACTGTAGCCATAATAACATTAGTGTTGTGTTCTTGCTGGTGAGTAGTGGTATACAGAACCCATTGGGGAGGGATTTAAGAACTAAAGGGGTGGCAACGTGCATATGATTTTCCTGGTATTGCACATGCCTATAGATTACGGTAACCGCTTACCATCAGGGGGACTGTTAACTTGATTGCCATTTATAGTATAAAAAATCTTCAAGATTTAATTCAGTACTCGGGCAAAAATACCAGATTTTTCTATCAAATCTTAGTATCGGCTTAGCGCGCGTCAAATATGCCCAGTCAATGATACGTGGAACCTAACAAAGCTTACAAAGGTGGGTATAATGCACTCTGCCCACACCTCTAAGGATTGTTTTTGTTACACATTGTTCCAATTTAAACAAGCTAATTTCACTTCCTCTAGAGTTTTTGTCCTACTTAAATATGACTGTCGTATTTTGGGCAGTTGGCAAATCACAATTTCTCATAAAAGATCCAAAATGGACAATATTGATGATCTACATTTAAATCTGCTACTAAATATTTTCTGATGTCACCGATACTAAAATGGAACTCATTGCTGTGACATAGATTAACCAGCTTATAAAAATGATGATTCGTAAACTTTGTTATAATACACTGCAAAGTAGTTTTGTTCACAGTTCAAAGTTGCATACAAATGTAATATTATTTGACAACTTTCAATAGACCACAAAGATATAACAAAATGAAGTCCTCGATAAAAACATTGTAAACGTGTTTCTGTAGCGGAATACACAATATCTTAAAACTATAAATTCTTGCCGAAATATGAAAACGATACTGCTGAAAGACATTTATATACAAAGATTAGTTGAAATTAAAATTTCAGAAGTATGTTGTCGGGCAAGAAAATTTTTGACTTATTAAAAAAATATTTTAAATTATTGTAAGAATTTTATACTAGACTAATCATCACAAGATTATCATTCATGATGCATACCAAAGTCTAATTTAAATAAAAGTATTATGTAATATAAGTTTTATCAAAAAATTTAATCCAATATTGGAGTTATGAGACTAGCGTATGTAATGTTTACTGCCTCCGTGGCGAAGCGGTAGTGTATACAGTTGCGTTTCCTGAGGTCTCAGGTTTGATCCCTGGGTAGAAATAAATATATGTATGATCTGCAAAAATCTTTGGCTTAGATGGCGTTGTATAAAAAATATTTATATTATTATGAATTCTTGTTATAAATAAAATGTCAACCAACCAACCCGCATAAGGCCAACGAGTGTGAATTATGACCTAAAAACTTTCTAAGCTGTCTAGACAGAGTAGGGAAGACCCGGGGACATTAACGGGTTGCTGATGATAAACAAAAATTATGTATATAATTATTGTAAGCAAATGCGTTTATCGGAAACCAGTCGTTCTCGTTCCGTACCACCTGAATGGTTCTATTACACAAACCGCACGGGACTCGTTCCGGACGCCGCTGTTTTGTAAAAATATGAAGCGATTAAAGTAAATTCACCACGAATGTTGAATGGTAAAACGTTCTGTTGTAAATTTTTGTTGATGTTAAGTGTTTGAGCCCGCTTGTAATGTCCCAGTATCTTCACGTTGTTGTTTGTGTGTAGTTAGATAAAATTGAACCACCTGCAAAATTGTCCAGAAATGTTATCGGGAGAGTAGGGTTAAATAGGTACGATACGGATAAACTGAAATTGTTTGGGTCTGCCGTCTAGTTAAGTAGATTGGTCAAAGGGTTTGTTACCAATTATTGTCGACGTAATGATAATATTAATATATTAAGTATTAATTATGATTATAACTGTATTGTAAAACGGAACAAAATACTCCACTTACCTACAGACTGAGTGAAAAATTATTTTTGCCCGATATAAGACTGAAAAAAGAACCAAAAATAAGTCTCTGTAATAATAATAGGAATTAGGAGCTTGTACTTGTAAAAATTTTTTTATTCATAAAATAATAATACGATACGAAAATGCTAACAAATATGGCATAAATTAAGAAAGAACGTACATATTCTGAGAAAGAAAGAACTAAATTTATGCCCGAGGCTGAATAAAGTGCCGACGAGTATATACTTAGTACCAAAACATTAATCCTCAAAAGCCAATGATTAACATACTCCACGCGGTCACACTACAGCCGCACGCGAATCACCTGCGGCAGTAAACAGAGCCGCTGCAACAAAAGTTAATCGCCATTTTGTTTGAGCGCTTCCAATTTGTTGCAAATCAGACCGCCATTGTGGATAAAAGTTTGTGTTTTTACTCCAAAGTGTCTGTTTCCTGTTTGTATTGTTTTATTTACGCGTTTTTTTGTATCAAAAGCTTTTATTTGGGTTATTTTAGACTATTTCGAACATTTTCATACGAAATTTAAAAAGAGTAAAATAATTTGAACGTAATCCTGAAATTATTTCATTAACTTAAGCAAATTATTATTGATAATTAATAAAATTTAATTAAGAAGATACAAATCATACAAAATTGTCCAATGTCTTTAGAATAACAATTCAAAATTGGGTAAGTTTTTGGTCTGAGTGAGGATCAAGGGCTAATTGGCTCGCCCTGATGACGAGCACTCGAATTGGAGTCATGATTCAAGAATTACACTTACAAACTCTCTACGATAACGCTGGTGGATGTAAAGTTTGGAAATGTTTGAGTGGTGTAAAGGACAAGGTTTTGGACAAAGTTTTCAAACTCAACTATAGTACCTAACTTGACTGAAAAATATTTTATTGTATGTACAGCATATCTCTTTCTAATACATACAATAGTCTACGCTGTGTTAACAATATATTTTTAAGACATCCCACCTTTTTATTGTATGAAAAATGACGTACTGCAAGTAAAAAAAATTGCTTTATTTGTATAAAGACACGCCTTTTATCCTCGAAGGAGGAGGTATGTTAGATCCCCTGTTACAAGGGACCAGCCTATTGCTACTGATTCAGTCACAGTCAGTCATTACTCAATGATCGTACTTATATTAAAACCATACCTAGAAGCTTACTGCTTCTTAATGCCCAAAAAACAGCGGCGTTAATAACTTGCACCATACGGAGGATCAAAGTATAATTTGGGACATTTGGGAAGTAACAATGTTTTCAAAGACAATAAGAGATTTCGCGATGCTGGGAATATCGTTTTATACTTACTGTCGGTTTTATTGTTAGGATTTAGAGAGCCATGACAAATTTAAGTCTGTGTTTCTATGAAATTTTTCTTAGGAATTTCACCCGCACAAATTAAATTAAATTTTATTTTAAGAGAACTACCTTCTATTTTATTTTGGACTGACGTTAACTTGCGTGTTTTGAGAGTGTAAGAGTAGCGATATTTTTCAATTTAGTGCATCTGGTGATGCCCCAATAGGTAATACTCGAAACAGGATCTCGATCGTATTTTGTAGCCGATGTTCTCTAAAGAACATTAGGCTTTAGCAGAGAAGTAGTAAAAATATGGGCAACTGAAGCTGAGATAGTATGTTATTAGTACGACAATTTTGCTTTATGCAATGGCTTGTCCGTATCCTGGACGTATCGTAAGTAAAATGAAAACTCGAAAAATATTCTTTTCAATTACTATATTAAATATTTTCTTAGTAATAATACAAATTAATTAATAGTATTTTCTAAATGCAATTTGGATGCAATAGTTTTTTTTTTACATAATATAATAGTCTGACACCATTATTCTTTTCTAAAAATATAGCTAAAGAACATCTACGAATTATTCTCACTAGGTAGTTAATTAATATTTAGTTAAAAGTGATATTTTAAATAAAATAGCACACAGTGACCATTTTAAGCGTTAAATAAGGCAATTGCCAGTTTCTTACTTAATGAGATAAGAAAAATACAACCAACATTTTAAGAAAATTTACGTGCTGCAATTATATTTATAATGAATGATGATGAGATCTCATTGATATCAAGGACAATTTGATACAATATTCTAGAGATACGTTAATTTTAGGAATACTGAAAACGATACTTCTATTACTATTGGAAGAGAAACATTAATTTATTTAAAAATTTTACGGTAGCAATTTAAACTACTAGTATAAAATAAATGCTTCACAGTTATATTATTATCTGTTGAGACGTTTTTGACCAATTTACTACCTAGATAAGATTAGAATCTCATTTAGGTACGTTATTGAAAAAACTTTACATTAAAAAAACATCACTTTTGTCCACAGTTTCACAATGAAACAGATGTTTTAAGTACTAATAACATTAGAAACATAATACTCAGTCTTCCACTACGAATTACATCATCCTTTCTTTAATTCGACCTTTTTCACGGTACCTGTACTTATTACAGTATCGCTTGAAGAACCGGACGTCGAATGTTCCAGTTTCACTGAATCTCTTCTATTTTGATCACCAGTCGACTTATTTTTTGAATGTTTTCTCAAAATTGAAGGTGTTTTGATGCTTTTTCTCTGTTTAAATTGTACTGCCTTTTCAGGCGGCCTATGAATACTTGCAGTCCTATGCTGAAGTTTGTTATATGCAAAATTAGGCTTTATTTGAGCTGTCTTTACAACATTATCCACATCGGGCAAGTGTAAATCGCTTATACATATATAATCTTCTTTTGTTTTAGAAACTGTAGAGCTCAGGTTTAGTTTTACGGGTACAATTTCTAATTTCTTTTCAAAAATAGTTTCTGGACCTTTGGAGTCTAAAATATGATCCATATTTGTTGGCGAGTCAACTCCTCCAACCAATTCTTGAATCAATTTGTCTTCAAAATTTTCAAAGGTCTCATCTTCAATTTCAATATCGTCTTCTTCATCATCATCATTCGAATAGAATGATGAAAATGATGTAACTGAATTTTGTCTTGAGCAATGAAAATCGTCAGGTAGACGAACTCTTGGTGTATTGACTGGAATTTCAATCTTATTTGACGATGGAGTTATAACAATTTTCGATTCTTGTGACGTTGGTATATCACTAGACGCTATTATAACTCTTGGAACCCTTTCATATGTAATTGCTGTGTCTTGTTTTTCAAATAATTTGTTTCTCTCAAAAGATGCATAGCGAAAAGTATCAAAGTTAGGTGTCAGAAAATTTATGTTTTCATAGTTTCTAAATGAAATATCTTCATTATTTTTATTAACGTTTGAAGTATCAAAAGAAGATCCACTGTCTTTCGGTTTTGTATTTCGGTAAGCCAGACGTCTTTCTAATGTTGTGGTTCTTGGCGGTGGATGTGGAGGAACTCTTGGACGATCAATTTGACCCTCCGTAGAGTAACCACGAAAAGCCTGTAACGAATTTGGTTGCAATGACAAACGTTTCTGTACTTTAGGTAAATCTGGAAGAACTTTTGGGAAATTAAGTTTTTTAACATATAGTAACGTTTCTTCAGCAGTCATTGGATTATTTGTTTTTTCTTCTCTTGACGTTACATTTATATCATTTCTAAATGTAACGGGTGGCAATATATCTACAACATTACTACATTCCATCTTTTTCTTTAATTTGTCATAGTTTACGTCAGTTACAGGGTCAGACGCGGAATGTTTATGAGAAATTATCAAAGGCTTTTGTTCAACTGAAAGAGTAACTATATTAGTAAAAGTTTTTTCGTCTGGTCCAATTTCAGTTTTATTATTTGTTTCAATTATAGCAGGCTTTTGTTTTAAATTGGAATGTATTTCATCTTCAAATGATTTTGATATTTCAATTGGTTCTTGATTCAGAATTGAATTAGTACGAGCGGCGGGCGTTGCATCGATTGCCACTGATACTTTCTTAGACTTAACGCTTTCAGTGGCTTTACTTCTTATGGAGTCAGTGGACTTGCTAGTTTGCTTTATGCTACTTAATGATTGTTTATTGCTTCCAATAGAAGAATGCGAACCAAAAGCTGATGTTGATGTAGTTTTATCAGATGTTCTTGTTTTACTGGTTTTGGAAGCAAAACTTTTCGAATTTATACTTTCATTTATTTTCGAATCATCCTTTTTTCTGTTTGACTCTGAAAGTAATTCTTCAGATCTTGTAAAAGGCTTCACCACTGTCATATGTTTTTCATTTAAATCTGAGTTAGATTTTCTTAAAATACTCGGGGAGCATCGATGCATCATTTCGTTGGCAATCCAATCCCTCACTTTAGTATGAGCATCTAAGGTACTAGTAGATAAGTGGCGTCGCATTCGAAATCTTTCTCTAAAACCACCGGAGTCATCTGATTTTGGTGTCTTACACAATTCAGATTTATTTTTATGTTTCTTTGATTTACTTTTCATTTTGTTAAGACGTATTGCTTTAATGACGTTACAACTATTTTTAAGAGTTTGCAGAGCACTTTTATCATCTTTTGTACTCTTTTGACCGATTACATCCACTTCACCTATTTCAGCACGGGGCTGTCGAGAACTGTCGAGTGTTGGTGCACGAAGTCTGAGATTACGTTTTTTGAAATACAATATTGAGCATATGCCAAAATTCACCATTAAAAAGAGAACACATAAAGAGACTATCAGCGCCATGGTTGCACCTGATGTTTTCATGGGTATGGTGACTTTTGGTTTTACAGTTGTTGTGTGTGTTGCGGCTTTTTCCATTAATCCCGATGGCATTGGATGCGCTGGCTTCCCAATGGACATAATCTCTTTGTATATTATGTTAGTATCCTCCCTGGGTACCGATTCCGAATATGGCCTTAATTTGCCGTATGAAGAA
The DNA here is from genome assembly GCA_905147015.1 of Laspeyria flexula. NCBI lineage: Eukaryota > Metazoa > Arthropoda > Insecta > Lepidoptera > Erebidae > Laspeyria > Laspeyria flexula. Next base: position 1,115,534 of record LR989954.1, on the reverse strand, counting down.
TAATGTGGTATTTCAACTACGCGTGGTGCCCATATTCTACGTACTTGATCTATAAAAAATAAAAGAGATCAGTTTTATTAAAAAGCTATTGTATCTGTATTAGTATAAGTGCACGAATAGTGTGAAATTTTAGTTAAATGCACTTACTTTCTTGAAATATGACTATAGTGTTTCTAATGACATAGAATTTTATTATAAATAATATCTACCTGTAGGATTGTTCGTGCTTCTATGCACTGATTTGACAGGTATTTGTATAGGTTTCTGCGTTGTTGGCGTTTGTGTATACTCAAACAATGGATCTACTATAAAATTACGCATTCTTGAAGGTAACGTCTGAGACCAGAATTTGGTAAAATCAGACCTATAGGATGCTTCTTGTCCGGGCGGTATATCTGTGAAAATAATAGATAAATAAATAAAAACCGCAATGGATGGTAGTAGGGGTGCGAAAGAATATTTAGTTTCTAGCAATTGACAAAATATAATCTCGGTATCTCGGTATCGGTAATAAAAGTAGACATAAAATCGAGCATTCGATGCTTTTAACGAACGTCAAACAGAGCCACGAAAATTTGGTTATTTTACTGTAATGTAAAATTAGCTGAAATTGACAATTTTATCACGTTTAATAAGAAATAGTATGCGCAATATTGCATACTGTTTGAAAAAAAACAATATAAACAACTTACCAAATCTTAGATATGTTTGATGAGTAGCATCGTATTCAGGCCAATGTAAATTATACAGACTCCACTGTCTTTTATCTAAATTAAGGAACCTCGTCAGGGTTTGAGTATTTGGTGATCTGATAAAATATATTTTCAATATTATTTATTACTATTCAAAAAGTAAATAAGCTAAGAATAAGTTTGGTAAAAAAGGGGTGCAGCTGTAATCCATTAATATCCTACTGCTGGGCTCGGGTCTCCTCTCCTCTAACTGGAGAGCCGAGAGGGTTCAGGCCATAAGGCACACACACACACGCTGGCCGAGTGCGGGTTGGTGGATCAAATATACACTTAGAATTACTTCTAGGGTATGTGGATTTCCTTACGATGTTTTCCTTCACCGTTAGCAGATAGTAAATCACTTGACACTTGACAGCATGATTTGCATGCCGGTTACTTGACAAAAAAGTATTTAATACTAAACGTAATATATTATTATGAATGTAATCATATTGGGCAGGGCACATAGCTCGTAGAACTGATGGCCGATGGGGGAAAAAGGTTCTCGAGTGGCGGCCACGTATTGGAAAGCGCAGCGTGGGACGGCCCCCACCAGATGGACCAGGTGGCGGGCGGCCGTTGGTTGCAGGCGGCACAGGACCGTTCGCAGTGGCGTAAATTTGGTGAGTCCTATGTTCAGCAGTGGACGTCGTTGGGCTGATATGATGATGATGATGATGAATCATAATATTTAAAAATATTAAGCATATTTGTTTATGATGTTTCGTTAGTGCGAACTCCATTAAGTTTGTACTAACGTTATGTTAACGTAACGTTTACTACAACTCATAATCCCATCAACGACTCGTTTACTGTACACGCAAATTTATGAAAAAAAAACATAAAAATGACTTACCCATATTTGACGAAATTAGTCCACGCTCTCATAATTATTTCGCTAAGCAATCTCTCTTGCTGTGAATAAGTATTTTTTACTTCTAATGGTATCCCAAATACATAGGGTAGCTCTTCGCCATGCACGCTCTTGTTGAGCTGTAGACAAGATATTATAAGTATTATTATAAATAAAGAAGTACTAAATGAATAAAATCTTTACAATTGATCAAAAACTCTTGATTTGAAATGAACAGTTTTCAACTTAAAAATTACGGCATTTTTAAAAGTTGTATCGATTTTAATATCTATTGCATTGTAATAACTTTCGACACTTGTATCGATAGACTTGAAACTTAAAAAATCATGTTCCTTTTATAGTATTGTTCCATTGTTCAGACCCTGAAACAAAGAGCATTTGCGATACGTTTTACCGGTCTAGCGTTTCCGACTGAAATGCTTTAGTCGATTTGACATCGAGAAATACGGTTTGCTCGTGAAATCTTTAGATTTGCTTAAAATGCATATTCGCTTTGAATTCTCTTGTAGTGAAATATTTGGAACACGTAAAACTGATGAGTATTCAAGATATTATAACAATAATGATTCAACTTTTGAAATGGTTTTGTGTGCAAATTGCTTACTTTGGATCTCGACATTGACTAAGTGAGATTCAGAATATTTTTTTTTTTTAATTTTTATATACCACGACAATGGCAAGGCGCTAAGTTTTTACGCCTACACCACCATCTTCCTTCATTCTTCCATCATCCTTTTTTTGAAGAACCTCGTACTGTAGTCCCTTGGGAAAATCTAGCTTATTATGCTGTTGCGTTTTGTCTGGTAAGAGGGGAGTGCCAGAGGCTCAATTTTTCCCTTCAAGCTCTTTAAGAACTTCATGTGGTGGCCAACTTAGAATGAGCTAACCCCCATTTCATCCCCTGGTTAAAACAATTAAAACCAATAGCGATGCAATACTCAATAAAGCCTAGTGAAAATGAACAGAAATTTATTCATTACGAACTGTTGTCACGGCTCCGCCCACGCGGAATTCGCTTTTCGTGACCAACGATGCATTTTTTCTAAAACTATATTCGCATAGGTATTACCTTTCTAATGAAATTGATTTGTGTCACATAGATCAAAGACTTTTAATGTACATAGGTAGAAATAATTATTGTTTTTTATATTGAAGTGATATAGAAAATCGTATTTTAACTTACCGCAGCATATTCTGAGGAGATGGAGTTATGTCCAAATACGTAGAAGTAGGATTGTTTGTTAGCTTTTGAGTGGTAGTCAGCGAAACGGATAACAGGAGCCAAGGTTCGAGCATCACTAAATATGTTAAGTATGACATCACGATTAGTTTCCACACTCCATCGTTGAGGGTCCAATTTTGAAGGAGCGTATCTAAAAACAGTAGTTATGTCAATGCCATAAATTACATCACTTTATGAGATGATTACAAAAGCATAAAAATGGTAATACCTACTTTACCAATAAATAATTAATATCTTGATGTAAATAAAACCTGGTCAATCTTTATTTTTATATTTGACTGGCCTGTTGGTCTAGTGGCTTGTGACCCTGACTGCTAAGCTGGATGTCGTGGGTTCGATCCCCACCCAGGACAAATATTTGTGTGATGAGCATAAAGGTTTGTTCTGTGTCTGGGTGTAATTTATCTATAATATGTATGTATTTACAAAAAAAATGTATTTAAGTAGTATATCAGTTGTTTAGTAACCCATAACACAAGCAAATATGATTGCTTACTTTGGGACATGGCGCTGTGTGAATGTGGTAGAATATTATTATATTATTTTATTATTATTATGTCTATTCAAACATTAGTCTGTTATAATTGTTTACAAACAGATTTATAATGTAAACTTTTATGTATAGGTATAGTACAATGTAACGCTTATAATAGGTACATTTTACTAAAAAGTTCTAATATGACTCCAGCTAATTTCCTTATTGCTCAAATTGCTTACTAAACGGACAGTGGCTTAAAAACAAAAAAAAAATCTAAAATTAGAAGCTCTTTTTAAAAGAGCAACTTCTTGTTGTAACGAAAAAATGTCTTGCTTTTCGTTTCCCCAGCTGAATTTATTGCCTACTTTTCATTATAATTATCTCACAAAGCAATCTAGTTGATAAATCATTGTCATGTTGGATGAATTCATGTATAATCTATTGTAAGAAATTTTAACACATTAACAGCTTATCTTTATTTATTAATATTAATTGTGGGTTCTTCTAGTCTTTCATTTAAGAAACAGGTCATAATGAAATTGACTTAACATTTTCTACATCAATTACTTACTCCTTTAATACAGCTTTCACCGCCTCATTCTCAGCACCATCTAAGATAATTTTAGTGTATTTTTTGATGATGTCATCTCTTTGGTTATCCAGTATACCATGTTCCAGTTCTATAACTCCAAAGTCGTGGTATCTTTCCAATTCTGTTACTCCAGTTAATAGTTGGTACCTGGACGATACATTACGTATTGGTTATTGATAAGTACGTAATAGAAGTTCTTGGACAATAATTACAATCTGATGTTCAATTTATTGAAATTGAAATTCTTTATTTCCAGAAGTTAACCTAATTACATAAAAGTTGTTTCCTAAAATATGTATATTGGTTTTTAGAAATTAAACGAAGAGTGTCACCACTTGAATTGCTTCAGTGTTTTTAGGTTATTTATAGCAATAATATAATAGTGCCGTACTTTCTGAACTAGTTAGGATTATATCCCAGGTGCCTCCTGAGATATAAACAATGCCTTGTTTGCAACGTCGCGTCGGTGGCAAAATATAATAAGGTGAAGCCTATGTCCAGCAGTGGACGTCTATGGACTGATGATACTGTTGATAACGTCAACAGTAGCATCGACGGCTAAATAAGCAAGCAATTTAATTTGATAGATTTGATTGATGAATGAAGATTTGATATAAATATGACCTAACTTTACTAAAGTTCCAAAAGGAATATAAAAGTTCCACAAAATAGTTTGAAAATTTAAAATTAATTTGCTAATGTTGGTTATTTTGTTGCTGGTGAACGTTATTATTTCGAGTCTATATTTTGATACTACTTTTCTAACGATACAATCTACCTATACAAAAGCATCATATAAATATATACACATTGTATAACCCAGTTCATGTAAATATATTCTTTTGGAAAGAAAGATAGACAAACAATGACGAACAGAACTATCGCTATCAATATCTGCCGATAGCATAAATCACCCCAATTTTATCTCACATGCCATCGTTAATTGAGACCATAGCAGATGATAATGTGATACTTCTGGTCTTGCAGGCGTCCATAGACTTCGTAACCATCAAGAGAGCCGTAAGCTTAAGTGAAAAAAAAGCATTTTATATTTTTATTGAGTTTAGTAGCTAAACTTGTAGTCTATAAGCCAAATTGCTAGCTTTCTTTACTAAACCAATCAAAGACCCCCGAATTTTTCAGCACCCTTCTTATTACCATTGGGGTCTAAAGTCAACCCACCAAAAGCAAATAGTCATACATGGCTGCGGTCTTCTATAGAGTACAAAAGTGAAACAGCCCCTTTGGAAAACCAAAGGGGCTGTTTCATTTAAAAAGAAATCTTACTGTACCCTTCCCCTCTTAAATTAATGTGAAATTTAACTACACAGCTCTGTATATTTATTTTAACATCAATAATAATATAGATAATATATTATTATGATATATTGCATATCTGCAATGCAAAACTTCACCACTTAGTTTCAAAGAGCTCAAATAGAAATATATTTTCTTGAAAAGAATCTATCGATATTCAATTTATCAAGAGGATTACAGATCAAGTAGTGCTTAAAATTGTCGGATCAATTACGATGCGAACGGAGCGTAATCTTGACTTTTATTTATTATCTCCCAACTTGAGAATTGAAGAAGGCAATATTAATTAATGATAAGGGGTTTAAACTTTTTATGATAGAAATAAAATGTATATTAAGCTCGTTCATGGCTTATCTTGTTGATAGGAAGACATGATAAAATTGCTTTGCGGATTTATTTTACAACAAAAGACATATAAATCCTTATTTAGGGTTTGGTTAGTATTTAGATACAACACTTAAAAAAAAACGACTATTTCAAGTACTTCAAAGCCAAAGCATTAAAGTCAGTACAATAATCGAAATTACTGATACTTATATACCTGTTTACAATTTATAATCAGTTATTTTTGGAGTCGGTGCCAGCCGAGAAAGACAATTTCTCTAAGCCTATTTCTTGTTAAAATCGTAATGAAATTGTAAATCGAAGTAAATAGCCTAAAGTAGGAAACAAATATGTATTGTAATTTTTCTTTAAATACTTCTGTATTCTGTACTTACTTGCTTAAAAGATTCGGATATGACTCCATAGTTTTGGCTGGTTCGCTTGGAATGAAAGAACCTGCTACAACTGGTCCTAATGGGGTTTCAAACTCTCTGGCCAGAATTTGTACATTCTTGATTTCGGAAAGCCTGAAAATAAAGCACTGTATTTATTTTCTATGATTTTTTGTATAAATACTCTCATCATCATCTGCAACCCATTAATGTCCCACTGCTGGGCTCGGGTCTCCGAGCCATGCAGAGTTTTTGCAGCTATGTATGACTCTGTGCAGATAAATACTCTACCCACTTGATGATAAATTTATACTTACAGTTGTAATCGACTATGTATATAGATAGCTATTTAGAAAAATATAATTTCGAGTTAGAATTTTGTGTTAAAAGTTGTTAACCTAAATGGGAGATTCGTGTTGGTGATTTGTATTGAAATACAGTTTAAAGGCAAAGCAGATAAAACAAATAAAAATGATATTGATAATAATATTCTACGCAAATTCTGAATGCAAACAAATTGAATCGATTGCGCTTAACATTAAAACTGGTACGAGTATATACATATTTTATAAGCCTTTTAAATTTTCTATAAACGTTAAAAGCTTTTAACGCTTGAGCATGAATGGTATTGAGTTTATTGTTCGTTTACGTACTAAAGACTTGAGAATAGAAGCACTGTGAAGTTTCATTGAAGGAAAAACTTTAATGGCGTTAAGTATTATTGCTTAATTTATTCTGAATTTGAAAGAAAGCTTGCCGCTAAAATTTAAGAGCCCATTTAGACAAGAATTTCTATTTCAAAATGTGGCGGAAATTATATGAGGCCTATGTCCAGAAAGTAGTGGATTGTATTTCACGGTGATGATAATTATTTATACATTATTTTTTCTTTTCTGCACGTCTATGAGTTGTTATTCGTTTCATTTCCGCTGAGATGGGATTTCTGGCTGGCTAGGCTAGGCTTGGCTAGGCTTGGCTAGGCTGCCAGCATTATGATTTAGGAAGGGAAAGGTTTAACTACAGTAACATAACTCTCTGGTATATCAAAAAAGAGCTTATTTGCTACTACTATTATCCATTACTTAACGGCATGTTGGTTGTAGAACTAACAAAGAGGTCTTAGCTTAGATTCCTATTTTTTTTCAATACTCACGGTTTATTTTGAAGACAAGTCATCATGTCCTTAGAATTAGGATTGCAGCCTAAACTTTGTGCTACTTGAAGCGTGTATGGTGTTGGATCCTTTGTCATAGCCCAGTCCGAGAGTGCTGACCCCGACATTAATATCGCTCGATGGAATAGACCTAAAAATTAAGTTTTATTATCAATACTAATATTTTCATAGTTTTATAGTATAATAAAAAAATATCACTAACTGGATTGCATTGATACTAGACTAAAATAATGTACACCGAGAATTAGTCGTATCTAAGCTCTATAAAAATATTTAAACTCTAAATTGAAAATTATGACATCATCATCATCATATAAGCTCAATGACGTTCACTGTTGAACATAGGCCTCACATTATTTCCGCCACATCAAACAATAAATTAATCATAACATACCATCGCATAATCATAATATACCATCAGGTGTACTGATGGCCTCTCAATTAACAATAGAAAACTTGAGTAGTAAGATCATTATGTAAATACTCACCATTGGATATTGGAGACAGCATCAAGAAATTAACACAAGCCGCACCAGTACCGTGGCCCATTAATGTTACAGATGTTGGATCTCCGTTCATATCTTCAATGTTATCTTTGATCCACTGCAGAGCTGCTAGCTGGTCTAGCAGACCATTGTTACCGTACACATGTTCAGTTAGACTTGGTTTCATAAACCCTGGAAAGTGCAATTTATTGTAAATTAAATAGTAGTCGTTTTTATATTGTTGAATATTTTCAAGGTGATGAACATGATAGACAATGTGATCAACACTTCAAGTTACCTTCGACATTTCAGTAATTAAGACAAAGAAGCAGATGAGTTAGCAGCATACTTGATGAATGATGATATTGGAAGAGACCACTGTCTATGGGCATCAAGTAAAACCGTCATCGAATCTAACTTCTAAATAAAACCCTTATGCTTGCAGCATAAGAGTAAGAGTCCCTCACAGAACTTCAATGATTTGCCCATTCAGGAATATATAAGTAAAATTTGAATAGCTTACACTTCAGCCCTAATTAAAAGAAGAAGGTTGCGTTTGTTTTTTATTTTAAATAATGGTCTCTAGAGAACATACAAACTACGATTTTTTCCGTTAAGTTGGAAGTACAAGGTTTCTATTGGAGCCGGAAAATTGCATGGTATTGAAATGAATTGCTTCTATAGGTATATTAGTCAGTTGTAAGCATTTCATTCATTAGCATTATCAGCTATTAATATATCTCAGGTTAATCAATTTAGGAAGAAAATATCTTGCTAGGAACAGAATCAATTGCTAGATTTAATGTCTTGTTTTTCTTGGAATAGGATTGGATAGGAATTATTTCTTGCGTCATAATGTTAGTTAAGTTTATTGTTCTTCCTTATATGTGCGATTTACACGTAAACAGATACGGACTTATTATTTTCATTATTTTTTGGGTTAGATGCTTGCTTCTTTGCTACGTCGACCAGTTACTGATCTATCGTAGCGCCTACTTGGATTTTATTCTAGGATTTGTGGATTTCCTCACGATGTTTTTCTCCACCGTGAGCAGACAATTACTTAAATTATTATAAATTCCACATTGGTACCACTGTGCAGAGTTGAACTCGGACCGCATGATTTGCATGCTGGTCACTAATCCATTCAGCCACCATCGCTTCCTTGCTATATACCAAAATATAACTTTTATGCAAATATGAATTTTTCATTCATTTGGAGTAAGGTTAGTTTCAAATGACAAACCATCTAGTACTACTGCAACTAATGCTACTATCAATGAGTCAAATTTATTGTCCATGAATTTCATATCACGATTATCATCATCTTTAGTTTATTCATGAACATAACATATTATATCTCGTTTAAGCTCTCTTCTATCTAATCCTAAGTTTAGCGAGCCATAATGCATCGTCGCAATCTCTAAAGTAATTAAAACTTACCTAATATTCCGAGCCTGAAATTGACAGTGATGACCATAATATTGCCATATGCAGCCAGCATCTTGCCATCGTAAGAATTGCCAGAACTCCAATCGAACGAATCACCGTGAATAAAAACCAGCACTGGAAACTTTCTTGTTTTTTGCTCTGAAAAAATTAAATATCAACTTTGAATGTTGATATCAATAGCTTTTGTTATTGAACCATAATAAATAAACATAACCTTTATTTTGCCTTGAAGGCAAACTGATGGAAACAAGTATTGAAGTATGAATAAAGGTATCAAACAACTTTTTTGTTTATTTAACTTATGGGTCAAGTAACAATATTTATATGAAATGTTTTCGAAATATTATCGTACATGATCTATTTCCAATTAATCCAAACTTGCATTGAATTATAAATAATTCACTCTCAATTTCTCGTGTTTATATGGATAAGCCATTTACTACAATTAAAACATCACAAAAGTCCGTGTAGTGACGGATTACGGTGTCGTAAAAGATGACTAAGTATGTAAGTAGCCTTATACAGACAAGAGCACTGCAAGAAAGGAAAATTTGAAACAAGCCCTATACCAACCCGTCTGGCCAGCGTAGTATAGTAGGCTAGATTCCCTCCTCATTCTTTGGAGGAAATCCGCGCCCAGTAGTGGGACGTTTATGGGTTGAAATGATGATAATGATGATGCTACAATATTATTTGAAAATTAAATGTTCTCCATTATCGTAAAGGTTATGAATAGGTGATTTGACTATGCACGTAATCATGTTACGTCTCTTAAACTAGGCAATGCTATTTCTTTATTTCAAATTAGAAGTCACGCGGGGTTTCGCTCCCATCGTTCTTTATTTGGTTACTGCTCGGCTATTGGCCGTAGCGTTACGTTATATAGCCTATTTTACTCAGTGATAATGTAGCTTTCTAGCAAAAGAATTTTTTAACACCGGTCTAGTTGTTTTTAAGTTTACTCGTTACATACAAAAATACAAATTTTTCCTCTGTATAATATTAGTGTAGAGTATAGATATACATCATCATCATCATCATCATATCAGCCCAATGACGTCCACTGCTGAACATGCCTCACCTAATTTCCGCCACAACGAGCGATTTTGTATACATACATCGAAATATTTCATACAAAATTAATAGAAGACACATTTTAGTACCTAGGTACATATCAATAAATTAATACACCCGTAGATTGAATTCTGAGTACAGCAGATGTAAGTTAAAAATTCAACAAACACTGTATCCAAATAACATCTTGTTAAAATGTTAATTCAAAATTATTCAAAACAACATTTTCATTATACCTACTCCTAAAAAGCTAATCTTTATTTATTTGATAATCTCCCTTCTAAAAGGAAAAACGGATAAAAAAGCTCCAGTTAATTGTAACGTAATTTGAATTTAAGAATATCAACTCTATTTAATGAAATTAAGGTTTACATTTCGTTGGAGTATTTTTCGTTTAGCTGTAATCGTAGGGAAGATCAAAGGGTTCTTTCCACAAATCAATCCGATCCTTCGTTTGTAACTAATGTTTTAACGTAAAAGCCTACCGAATTCATGAGCCTCTATGTAATAATGAAGTTCAGAGAATTTAGGATATCAAAGAAAGGCTACTTATTGTATTGGGTACGAATATGTCATAGGTTACATATTAAATTTTAAAAAAACATACAGTCGAACATATAACCTCCTCCTTTTTTGAAGTCGTTTAATATTATTTTAAACGACTTCAAAATTTATTATAATTTATTATATAAATTTATTATTATTAAACGTAATCATTTTATGAAAGATAATAGCAATCCTATGATTGATCTTTCATAAAATTATTTCGTTTAAAGTTTAAATTAATTGTTGGTAGTTCAAAAGTTTCAATTTATTTATTTTAATTAAACTGTCGATAACATTTAAGTTAATTCTATCCAAAATTGAGAATTTCTACTAACAACTAAGTTATCTGTTTTATTTTATGTGTATATTTAGTGTGAAAGAAGTTGAATCATCATTATTATCATTACCTGTAGGGTGATAAAGCGTAAAGAATAGGTACCACAATGGCTATGAACATCAAACCAAATTAAAAAAAGGAATTCCACATCCACATCCAAAATTAAAATTAAATAATCCCTAAAATTGATTTTGAATATAATTACTTAGAAACTTTATTTTAAAGGAACACATGTATTTATTTTGAATAGATTAAAATAACATAATATTTATTATTCGATCCTAAAAACTTCGCTGTAAACGTACTCCATAATTTTCTCGATTGTTCCCCGTAGTGACATCTGTTAGCAACTGTACAGACTGCTTGCATCTTTCAGAAACTCTGAAAGGAAAGTCCTGAACACTTTCCACCGACTTTCACCGTAAAATACTCAACGTTGGCCAATTTCAATAGTTCTGATCAAAGTTCATAGAGGGCATTGTTATCAATTACTTTGAATTCGTAATTTCTTAAAGTAAATAAATAAATAATATATGTATACTATATATAATAATATGAATAATTAATTATGAACGAGCACGTATTAGCATGTAATTACTAAATTATTTTGATGTGTCTCGATTAAAATAAAAAGACTTTGTGATAATGCAATTGTATAAAGCATCAGACGCCAATCATAGACTGGTACATAATTTATCATTCTTGTGAAAAAAAATTCCCTAAATATTAATGAAAAACTTTTCATCTAACGTTAATTTTCTTCAACTTCTGATGCAAAACAACACAACCGCTTAAGTAATTAACAAAGCAACTATTAAACAAGTTAAAAGCTAACTCGTTCTAAAACTCAACGCATTAACACGTTGGAGGTAAAAGTAAAAAAAACAGCATATGAATAACTCGGCGGAAATGAGGGAATTCTAGCGGTGGCGCCGCGTACCGGCTTTCAGTGGAGCTATGTAGCTTTTGTGAAGTAAATTGTTTTACGCGAACATTAATGTTTATACTCACACCAAACGTACCAGTTTTATTTTATAGATAATATTTATGGAATAAAAACATAAACCGGAATAATTAATAAAATGATATACTGCAACGGAGATTAGTATAAAAACATGAAGAGTTAACAATATTTTCATACAATGACGAGTTGAGACACTAACAAAGATAATGACTGTGTGCTGATATAATATCAGCGCATAATATTATGTGTACGATAAATCATGGTATGGCTTGTGGGGTTATATTTTTTTTAAATGATGATATTTTAAGGATACGAGTGCATTATGATACGAGTGATATATGATTATCGACTGGCCTGTTGGTCTAGTGGTTAGTGACCCTGACTGCTAAGCCGGAGGTCGTGGGTTCGATCCCCACCCAGGACAAATCTTTGTGTGATGAGCATAAAGGTTTGTTCTGTGTCTGGGTGTAATTTATCTATAATATGTATGTATTTACAAAAAAAAAATGTATTTAAGTAGTATATCAGTTGTTTAGTACCCATAACACAAGCAAATATAATTGCTTACTTTGGGACTAGATGGCGCTGTGTAAATGTGGTAGAATATTATATTATATTATTATATTATGCCACCAGGGATTCTATAATGAATTTCGACATCGAATTTGTCAGAATCTTTATGGCAAATGTTTTAAAAAGACAGCAACCATTTTACAACATCCAACAGCAATAACTTTCTCTCTTTCTTTGACCAAGTGATTATAAACTAGTGAGAATAAATTACAATAGGTAGATTTCTAGAGAAGACAATACGAAACATAACCGAGTTCTAAGTCGTCTCGAAAACGTGGTTAGTAGTTTAATATCCTTTTTTGTGATGAGAGAGTGCTCAGTAATGAAACGGTTGCAAAACTGCCTCGGTGGCGCAGCGGAAAGTGTATACGACTGCTATGCAAGAGGTCTTGGGTTCGATTCCCGGGTCGGGTAAAATTTGTATTGGACTTTTCTATCATGAAATTCTAATATTGAGATTTTTCCGGAGTTTGGTAAACAAATGTTCCCGGTTGATGACAAAAGGCTCGCCCCCTATTTCATGGGACCAAACATAGCTGGCGAAATGTGGGTGTGAGTGAAACACCTCTGGTTATCCCTTCGGGGAAAAAGGCGTGATGCTATGTTATGTTATGTTGCAAAAATGGGTAAATATAAACAATATGCTAGACTATCGTTGACTTTCTAAAATATATTGCTTTGGTGTGATCATGCGTGATACTTGAGCCCTAAGCACATAGTATTACAATTTTATTAAATTAATTATATATGTGTTAAGCCAGTCGTATTTTGAATGTTTTAACCGCACATACACGGTTGGTAATTCAAAATTCTTTTGGATATTGAAGATTTCTCATTGGAGATTTATTCGCAATAAAACAAATTTCTATGTTGATTAATATAATACATTAATACTTTACAAATGTGCTTAGGAGCAGTTTTTTGTAAGATCAAATTCTACATCAATATTTTGGAAAAATAATAATTATGATTTTTTCAAAATTGTTTGTGGACGTCATTAGGCTGATATGATGATGATTTTTTTTTTTTCAACGATAAAATAGACACCGATTATAATATCTGACTAGTGCAAGTTAATTAGCATAACATTGGGAACATGAAGTAAACGCGTTAAAGAAACCATGTCTTTATATTTCATGCCAACGGAATATCTCTATCCTTGTCTGACGTCTCTAAATAAACTGAGAGGGTTATACTTTTACGAATGGTACGTAAATCACCGAGCCTTTTGTTCAAATCAAAGTGAGATTTTCTTTGACAAGTCAGCGTTACATTTAAAAGGTTTGAAGCTATTAATGATTTAACTAAGTACTGTGACGCAAGTAGTGCAATAAATTTAAAATTAGAAAATAAATCGCTTAAATTTAAAGACTTGGGCAAATGGATTTCAATTGGAGAAGATTATATTTTGGTGAATTCGTATTTTTTAAAGACATCAATATATAACTTGAACCGCAAAAATACGTCTTATTTCACAAGTGGATCATTATCATTTCAATCCATAAACTTCCTATGGCTGGGCACGGGACGCCTCCAAAGATTGTGGAGGAAATTTAGGCTACCTTACCACGCTGGCCAAGTAGTAGAAGTCATAAGTGGATAGTACATATATTATTATTTCACCATCAGAGAAATCGAATTTTGAAATTCCTAGGAATTTTGCGAAAACACTGATAAGACAATGGTTAAAATCTCAATTGTAAAAAAAACCAGCCAGTCAGTCGGACGCACACTAAAGGTTCCGTAACAATGAATGAAATTTCGAATTATCAAGTAACTAGGTACGACATAATATACACAGAAGACATCACTAACTCAGAACATTCTTTAAAATTCAAAAACTTCAATGACGGAATGCCGATCTTTGACATAAGCTTCGTATTATGTTACTGATACGAATGAATTTAAAGTAGCCTCGATCGCTAACAGAGATAAAATAATTTACATAGGTATTCTGTTGTTATATACCATGCAACTATTAATATAACATAGTCCATAGACCCTCCATGGACTTATAAATGACCATTATACAACAATAAAATAGACACTCACACTCATATACACGCATACTCTCACTCACTTTCACACAACACACACCAGTTTAATTTAATTTGTTTAATTTCTTTACATTTTCATTTACTATTATAATTTCTTAGTGTTTTATTATTTTGGTACTTTACATATTTTATTATTTTGGAAAAATTATTGTAACTCGGGAGAGGGCGTTGGTATCTGTAACACAGTTTTATTACTTCCTCAGATATCATCGTTTCAATTGTTATTTGCAAAACTTGTTATTTATTCCAAATAAAGATTATTATTATTATTATTATTAATGAATAATTTTTTTAATAATTATAATCACACAACCTCACATTTTTGGTTGAATTCAGTTGTTTGTATTGTTCACTTACTTACATATTTTATTGTAGAGTAAATAAATCACAATATTATCATAACTTTGATTGACTTATAGCTGAATCCTTAGTATCATTTAGAAAACCAGTTTAATAATAATATAATTCACTCTGAACTCAAGAACAGCAATATCTACGGACACTAAATAAGCACTGGTATGCTTGTTTGATAATTTTCAAGTATTTTTCCAGGCGTTAGAACTTGAGCAATAAGCATCTGCAACGTATGTACATTTATTATAAGAATGTCGATAGTAATCTCAAACGAAAAACGTAAGATTACCAAAATAAATTTTGAAGTAAATGTCATAGCTACAATCTCGATAATAAGGTTGAAAATGCTTTGTGAACGTAGAAACGTCCCGTCAACTCCAGACGATAACCCAACAAACGCAGTTGTAGGTAAAATGTTAGAAGTTTAATTTTGTGCAACATTACTGTGTGAGTACGTGAGTGGGTACTTCAGTGCGTCCGGTTTGCAGTCTTGTTGTTACATACGCTTTGAGTTCAAAAACGGTGCAATTCTCTATTGCATTTTAAAAGGAAGTCAGTGAACAAGTTTTGTTATATAATTTTATTCTTTCCCGGTTTCAAGACCGGTTACTCTTTTTTTTTTTTGTTTTTGTAAAACTATATTTTGAGGTATTCTTTAACTTATAAAGCAAAAAAAACTACAAGTGACGCATTTTCCCATAGTCTGTCTAATGTAACACATTGTAACGAACAATATTTATACATTACTATGTCGTAAGGTATATGCTTTGTTAAAGTGCTTCAAGTCTATTCCTCCAGTTATCTTTTTTTTAATCAACCTGTGTTGTCCCACTGCTGGGCAAAGGTCTCCCCCAAGCTCCCCCATTCTTTTCTAATGGATTTTTTGATCCTCCAGTCCTTGTCAAATGAGTCCAGATCGTCTCGCCAGCGCTTTCGTGGTCTACCT
Source organism: Laspeyria flexula (assembly GCA_905147015.1). Classification (NCBI taxonomy): domain Eukaryota; kingdom Metazoa; phylum Arthropoda; class Insecta; order Lepidoptera; family Erebidae; genus Laspeyria; species Laspeyria flexula. The sequence continues at coordinate 1,099,621 of LR989954.1, read as the reverse complement.
CTCCGACGATATCCGTCTTCCGGTAGCCAATGCGTTACGATCTGGGCCCACCTATCTGGATGCATCCTGCACACATGTCCCGCCCATCCCCATTTTAGTTTGGCCGATTTGCGGCCTACGTCTTCCACTCCTGGTTACTGTTAGAATCGATTAATACATTTGGTTTTTTAATGGTTTGAAAAAATAAATTAGGTGTTACTTTATTATAAAATAATTTATAGGCAAGTCTAAGATTCTTCGTTAAGTTAATTTAATTATGCTCAAAGTGCTTCCATTTAAATTATGTTTAAATATTCATAACATTAAAAGTGCTTAGAAGTATTATTAGCTGCTTCAGTAATAATAATAATAAAACGTTTATTTGGGGCAAGCCCATATAGTGTTAGTAACAATGATCTTATAAACTACTGTTAGTAAAAAACATTATTTATTAAAGCTAGTGTGGAGCTCCATCCAATGTTGCATCATTAGAGACTCCCATTTGTCAACAAACACTCTCAGGGTACCGTTAGTACTGCCGCTTACGCGTGCAAGGAAAGAGGCGCACCTTTTACGCATTATTGCTGCAAAACTATCAATACGCCTTTCGGCAAACATGCTTGACGCACTGCAGCGCCACGGCAGCCCCAAAAAGTAATATAGCTGATTTTTTTTTCTGTTCGACATTTCGTCAGTTTAACCATGAAATTGTAAAGCTAGATAATTATTATTACTTTACAAAGCACTAACTCATGACGTATATTTTACAGGAGCCTCCAACTTAAACTACCACAGTTATTTTGTATACTGTCACAAGTGAAATTTTCACGTAATTTTCCTACAAACAAAAGGCTTGTGAACAAAGAAGCCTGAACAATGAATAGACGTGTTGGCTGCAAGGGTTCAACACCATTGTTTAATCCTGTTTTTTAAATGTCCGAAAAACATTTAGTCATTATTCTTCTTCCCATGTGTCAAGACCTTTATTATTCTAGTAACTAAACTTATTACTTTCTGTTAGCATAAAAATAATATGTAAGAAGTACCTACTTAATTTTGATAAAAGAGTTTGATTACTGACTGGCCTGTTGGTCTAGTGGTTAGTGACCCTGACTGCTAAGCCAGAGTCGTGGGTTCGATCCCCACCCAGGACAAATCTTTGTGTGATGAGCATAAAGGTTTGTTCTGTGTCTGGGTGTAATTTATCTATAATATGTATGTATTTACAAAAAAAAAACAATGTATTTAAGTAGTATATCAGTTGTTTAGTACCCATGACACAAGCAAATATAATTGCTTAATTTGGGACTAGATGGCGCTGTGTGAATGTGGTAGAATATTATTATTATTACGCGTAGGATTTGACAAACTCTTACTGATCAGACATAAAGTACATCAGATTTAGAAATCTGAGTAGAGAGAGAGATTAAATATTGATTTCATCCTTTTGCCATAAGAGGATTGAAGCCATGGTAACGTGTTTTCTGCTTAACACAATTTCATGGCTTCAATCCTTCACTTATGAAGATCATTAACACCAACGAGGTAGTTAATCAATTAATTTAATAATCTTTTATAAAAGTTACTTATTCTATCCAATTACTCACAGTACTTATAGCAATTGGTTGCATTACACACAGATATTACATACATTAAAGACAGGACAAGACGACTTCTTTTACTCGTCATCATCATCATCATTTCAAACCATAAACGTCCCACTGCACTGCTGGGCACGGATCTTCCGGCCGCTGGGTTAGTATTGGGTTTGTTTTAAAATTTCCTTTTCTCGCAGTGCTTTTGTCTGCATAAGGTTAGTCCCTTAGTCGCCTTTTACGACACCTACGGGTTGAGATGGGGTAGTGATTTAATTTAATCCTAATACATGAATGTGTCTTTCACTCAGTTCAACAACAACACTGAAAATTATCTATGGCTATCTTCCTTACTTACAAAATAGAAGTTTTAAATAAATCACGGTTAACTTTGTCAAAGAAACATAATAATAAAATATTCATAATATGTCAATCATTAGTATGTCTTATAACAAAGTAGTAGGTACTAGTAATGTAATTACTTAGTTCAAAAGCTTGATTGCTTTCTCAAGAATGCTTGATAAGTATTGACCCAAGTGAATCAACATCATTAGCTATTCGGTCAGCCTTATTACAAGGAAACGTTGGTTATTTACGCACGTTGCGTCTAGTCAGCTTAATGTATATATTTGCAACTTCGCCCATAGATTATCTTGGTTCAGAATCTGGTTTGTAATAAGACTCATGTTTTATGAACTTAAGACGTAGATAACACATGGATTGGACGCATTTTGCAAATTCTTCACGTGATGCTGAAGGTCGTATAATATTCAATGTATGTATGAAATTGGCAATATTAGCAGTTGGTAGATAGTTATGTTATTCAGAAATCTTCATGATAAATCTTAATTATTATAAATGTGAAAGTTAGAATGGATGGATAGATGAATAGGTATTTGGATGTATTTGTTACTCAATCTCGATCATACACAAACGGCTGAATGAATCTGTATGAAATTTGGCACATAAGTAGATTACAGTCTGGAATAGTAGGTACATAAGCTGTTATTTACTGATATATCACACGGGTGGAGCCGCGGGTGAAAACTAGTTAAAAATGACTGCAGTTATTATAGAATACTTATTTCATTATAAATTAACTGTGTTTTCAAATTTGCACGTTTTAGTAATATCAATTAAAAAAATAAGTTTATTTAAATGTGATAATATTTTAAAAAATATAGCTTTATATTCAAAATACATAAAAAAAAACAAAATATTTAATCTTGTTCAAATATCCATGGCCATCATTGTTTTTAAGACCATCGCACCTATCTTTTAGAAAAATAAAGTAAGACTAAATTGCACCAATAAACCTCCAATTTAACAGAGTCAGGCCCGACTCGTCACTAATAAAAAATATAACATCCCGACTCGTCCCCGTATGGTTTATATTAAAAATTCAAGCCCCGGCTCGTCACATACAGACATAAAGAAAAGCAACTATAAAATTACAAGTCCTTATATAGACCAGTACCAACAGTATCCACACACCATCTTCTTCTCCATGTTTCTTAACCAGTTCATTCACATCTTCAGTAATATATATAACAAGCTCTGTCACCACATCGACATGTCCTACCCCTACAATCCAGTTATAAGCCATCAGCTGCGCACTAATTCCGTCCTATTTTAACACTTCCGTCGTAGATGTGCCCAAATTCTTGGTCTAAAAATATAAATTTGGAACTAATAGTGAGAAGTGAACTTTGGAACGCTGCATTGAATTTTAACGGTGAAATTTATTCTGTTAGCTGTGAATGAGTAGTAAAAATAGAGACGTAGAATACGTTAATATATTATATTGGTTTAAATCAAAAGTTTTGTGTTACTTATGTATTTCATTCATTAAATTAAAATCAAATACATCACACGTTTTAATAAGACAATTTGTCTAAATAATTTTAAGTTAGTAATAATGAAAGAATAAAAGGTTATAATAATTAAAATATTCACAATAGTTAATGATTTAAATATCAATTTTTGACTACTCAACCAGTCGGCTCCAATAATTTATAAAAATTATTGCAGCTGACTGGTTGAGCAGTAGCAGCAACATTGATATGCTTAAGTATATTATTATTTTGCTAATATAGTTTTAAATCAATTATTTGTTTTATTGCAGATGGTAAGTCACATATACATTCCACAAAGTGAAATCCGCATTGGTACTGCCGGCTGAGATCGAACTAGAACCGCATGATTTACATGCCAGTCACTTATCCATTCGGCCATCATCGATTATCGAGGTAAAAGGTAAGAATCATCATTTCATTACAATCTACAATCGTCCCACTGCTGGGCACGGGTCTCCTTCAAGGATTATGGAGGGAATTTAGCATACTATACCTCCCTGGTCTGAAGAGTTGGTTGGTTTGTTTCAAAATTTATTTTTCTCGTAGTGCTCTTGTCGGCATAAGCTTACTCCCTTAATCGCCTTTTGTGACATCCACGGGTTGAGATAGGGTAGTGACAAGACTATTATTTTGTAAATATTAAAATTCTATTGGTTGTTTTTGAGACGTCTATTTTCCCGTCTCCGTTTTAATGGAGTCCTGGCTTGAAATATCTAGTTCATTTTACAACGCAAAATACAAAATGATGTTAGCTTTGTCTACTAAATGTGTCCTAAATAATACTGAGTATTGGCCTATTTCCATTTTCACAGTTAGCGAATGTCCAAACACTATTTCAGTAGATTCGGCCAACATTATCGTGATTGACATATATTTACTCTTACGAAGTTCTGTGATGGCGCCAAAGTTATTTTAAACGACGGGAATAACCTGTATTAGTTATACGAGGAAACAGTTTAAGAATTTTACATTTGGCTTTTACATTACACTTTGAGTTCTTTATTGCTGTAGTAAACATTTGCTAAATATTATTTTTCTGCATTTATTTAATGCCGCTCTAGTCAACCCACCACGGTTAGTGTAATTCGATCGAAACGTAGGGCAAATAAATATGTACCTTGCATAATTATTAAATATGTGTACAAGACGTGAAAGGTTAAAAGATTTAGGTTTTGCTATATGCACAGTTTTAAATTTTGTAAATAAAAAAATAAATTATTTCGTATACACATAATTATGTTATTAAAATTTTTAATGATCTATAAAATAGATACAATCGGAAAACTTCTTGCTGGACCACTTTCCAAAGATTTTCCGTGACTTTTCCTAATGAAAGTTCAAGTTCAACCATTCAATAGTGCGAATAACACAGCACATGTCTATATACAAGAAGATTCATTAGTCAAGTACCTAATACATAGCAAATGTTTATAACTGGTCCAGCAAAAAGGTGTCTGATAAATGGTACCTATTTTATTTAAAAGCTATAATGTTCATTAAATTAAAAACATATTTAGATCTTTTAATGAATGTGCATTTTAGCTGAACATAGTATGAAGTTAGTGTCGTGAGTACCTACTAAAAGTATTTCTCCAGTAAAAAAACCCTAAATGTCATTTAAAACTAAGTTAAAATAAAAATTATGTATTTACAAAGTGACATCTAATATTTACGGATGAAATGTGCCCGATGAAGAACATTTTGTCACAAGAAATCATATTCAACAGCAGAACATAATATCTTGTTGAATAAATATATGTAAAAGAAACATTTATCACGCTTGGGCACTATCAATCTTAATATTACTTCCTTCTTCGTTTATTTCACCCATAACTTACTCAGAAAAATGATGACGTTTATTTCAGTACGTTAAAAATACAATTTTATTTGCTGACATATCGATAACATTGTAGGTCAGTGACGCGGGAAACAGTGCAGTCAACTGTAAAACGGGTCGGAGGGCTGTAGTTCATATGGGTAGTGTTTTATATGAGTGTAGTGAATGACTAGTGGCTTGGGGTCTGATACAAAAAGGCTCTTTCAATTTAGACATTTGTTGTCGGCCTATGGTACGGTAGTAGTCTGTCTGAATGATGATCGTTCTTTTTCATACAAAATGTACAAAACGAGTGTTACGGTAACGGTCAACAGAACGGCGACGTCATGAATGCCAGGTGCTCATTTATTGCCCAAATATAGGCATGATATCACTAACATTCAGACGCACCACAGTTTCAATTTTAAAGTTTGATGCACTGCTGCGGGACGCAAAACCATCCGATACAAAACGTCTTAAGTGAAAGAGCCCTAAAGATGCAGATGATAATGTATTTAACAAAAGGTGGTGTGACAACATTAATGCAGTTTGAACGATACTGAGTGTTGGCGGATATTAGATGAGGCCTATGTAGAGCAATCGACGTTGGGCTGATATGATGAACAATGCAGCTGTCCAATATTTACTTTAACTGACTTTATAACATTAACTAGACAAAATAATGCTGTAAACTTTGCTATAGTTTGTGACAAAATGTTTACTGAAAATGTTCATTTATAACTGTAATGTCGAAGCATTTATTTATGGTCACAAATTGTTACACAGTAGAAATTCTCTTTACATGCTTTTTATAAATATGTATACCTTTAGAATACATAGTCTATTTGTAAAAATGTATACTAAGTATGCCATTGAAATAAAAATATTCATCATCATCATCATTTCAACCATAAACATCCCACTAATAATAATATACTAATAATAATTAGTAGGCTAAATTCCCTCCGCATTGCTAGGAGTAGACCCGTGCCCAGCAGTGGGATAAATATTATTTTAATAATATTCTTTATATTTTAAAGATTATAACATAATTATTGCCTTAAGATGATCAATGTTGAAAAGAAGCCTGGCGCAAGAATATCCGTGAGAGAGGCATATTTTATTAGACCGTTCAGGATCTGTGGAAGTCCACAACGACCGATACTTAGCGGTTTGCATTAATTGGCTACTGTAATTAGGGACGTACCTTTTTTAAGTTAACTTTGATTAACAATTAGCGATAAGAACGCCCATTGTACCCACATGTTTTATTTCTTGTTTAATTATTGTATATTGAACTCTAGGCCGTAGACATAATATTCTTTTTATTTTTTTTCGAACAATAGAGTTAGGCCTGGTCTTTAACAACTATTATTGTTCGCGTAATACATAATCACCTGTGATTTTATTAGTAAAAGCATTAAACGTTAAGATGTGACTGTGAGCTGCACGATAATATAATAATAATAATATGTACTTTAATTTTAAGATCCTAGTTCAAGAAAATTGTCTGTTTGTTTTCCAGTATAAAATAAAAAAAACAAAACATAAACTGTTTTGTTTTTGGACTGAATTCAATAATGAAGACACAAATATCAAACCAGTAGATCTTTACCTATCATTTGTTCGTCGTTTCCATGGCGAATGGAAATGAATAGAGTATTTGACTGGCTTGTCATTCGGTAGATCAAAGGCCTGTTGCATGAGTAATGACAAGTTGTGAACAAGATCGGTACGATAGCTCACTTCCTAACTGACTTTAGCAACGTCATGAACATAAATGCGAGTCGATAATTGAGTCACTATTCGGTTTTGGCCAAACACAGTTGGATAAACATACGACAATGTTGTTGACGGATTGTATTGTCTTTGTTAAATATTTTAGATAAGAGTAAAAAAATGAGCCTGAAGTAAGACTATACATAGTATCTAAAGAAAGCAAAGCAGTATTTATCAAATTTTATATAGGTAAACAAAAAAAAATTTATTTTAAGATAGAAAAATTAAAACCTAAAATTGGACCGATTTAAGCAAAAATTATCCAATAAACACAAACCTCATTTTGAGATATTTGACTTTAAAATTCATTGCAGTATTTCTCTGGCTTTGTAATGCTAAATTTTGTTTTTGTAATTTTATATAATCCTATATGAACTTAACTAAAAGCCAAAGAAATACTACAATGAATTTTAAAGTCAAATATCTCAAAATGAGGTTTCTTAAATCGGTCCAATTAAAGTAAAACGATATAACTAAAACTCTACTTTTTTTATAATCAAACGATTATCTAACTGAACAACCAACTCCACCAACTATTCAAAAATAATTCACAAACTTATTAATCCGCAACACATTTACAAGGAGCTTTAACAAACAAGTCTCTTTCAACTTTTTATCTTTCAAACAATGTAGATAAGAAACTTACTACAAAACATCGCCAAATTATCGCACAAACTGATACCAAACTCAGAAGCCAAAGTCAAACAACCTTGTATTTAAACAGCTATTATATTTTTGACGGATAAGATACAATTAAGTGTACGTCCTTAAAACTTTTCACTGCTCATTTCTGAAGCTAAATAGGCAATTCAACTTTTTGATGAGCGCACCATCTATTAGAGCCTATTTACTTCGAGGGATGTAAAAATTGTGAAGCGTTTTGAAGCTTTTGCAACTAAGAGTTACGGTTAAGAGAATTTTAGTGTTAAGTACAGTATAATATTAATTATGTTATGATGTTTAAGTATTATTTAATAGCATTAAAGCTAAAAGGCTCTTTAAAGTTCTTAGTAAAACAAATAATGATTCCTGATGAAAGATGAAAATAAAACTTAGTAAAATATTTTTTCTCCAAGAATCCTAATTATTATAGTAGGAGATGAGAACGCTTGTAGCATTGTGGTGCTGATATGTTTATTATCATCGACGTTAAGGAATGTTTGGCAAGGTCAGTTCATAGATGGGTGACCGCTTGTGGCATTTTCATTCTATAAACGTCTCCGTGCTTCGATAGGCACGTAAAGCTGTTGGTCCCATTTTAGCACTTAAAGTGGTAGTTTAGTTGAAAACTTAAACTTTATGAGTAGGTACCTAATTAAATTTATTTGAATGATGACAAATATTTTCAATCATAAACATAATAATTATAAAAGATAGTAAGCAAAGTTTCCTTGACTTGAAACGACGAAAACTAGAAAAAAAAATCCAAGTCGTTAGGAAGACAATTTAAAAGTCTCACCGGTAAAGAAGAAGAGAACTGAAATATTTTAATTTAACAAAGGCAGTATGTAGTATTTCAAATCAAAATTCCTGCGTCGCTAACTAAATTGAAACAGATTCCTTTATATTTATTATTATGATGTGAACTCAGGCCGTTCTGGTTTCACGATGATTCATTTGAGGAATCTCAAATATTTAGCCTCAGCTGCCAATTTATTGGACGACAATATTATTTACATGACAACTTGATAATGTTGGGGAACTAGAAAAAATATTTCATGTGTTTTTTCTATGCTTACTAAAAAGATATTGTTAGGTCTGGAGCACACGGGCCGAAACCAGAGCAGTTTTTTTTTGTGACTGAACATTTTGTTTTATAATCAACCAATTGAATCTATCACCGCTCAGTGCACGTGTGTTCGTAATTAGCACAGCATCTTTTAGTATTTTCTGTTCTTTTGAGGTCCGGGCCTTATGTTTGACATAATCAAGTAAATAAAATTTACATAGTAAGTATATAAATATATTATATTTACTTGATTATGTCAATCATTCTATCTGCTGAATAACTTTTTAAGTCAAAAATCTTCTGTCTTCATTTTCTTCATTACATTTGATTCGTAATTAATCTTACATCAAAAACGCTTTATTGCTATTTTCTTTCTAAATTAATCAGCAAAGAGTCTTTGCAGATTATTCAGCATCTCGTACTCTAAATTTTAGTCTGTCATCAATGCTTTCGTAAATGGGCCACTTAAAATTCTGCTGACCTCGACTAGATAACAACACTTTGAAGATATTAAACCGTTCTTATTGTTCAGTGATTCATTCATGGTATGTTTAAAATGTTTGTTCAACTGCCAATTCATGTGATAGTACGAGATAATGTACACGTACGAGAAAACATAAAGTATAGTGCATATTATATGGAGCAATGAGCAACAAAATTGCTGTCGAAAAATTTAGTGAACTTGAGCAAAAAAATCCACTTCTACAGTAATATTATCGATAAGTAAAGCTTGTGTGTAAGTTTTGGCAAAGAAGTGAGTGGTATCTGAAACTACTGATTGAATTCAAATTTCTTTTTCCAATATAATTTTTGTGTAATCACACACATAAATTATGTTTTTTTTATAGATTATTATTTTTTGATTTTATTTAATTTCATTGTACTGCTATACTGGCTTTAAAATTATTAACTAATTTAAATAAATGACCAACGTATTATTGTTACGGTGAATTTGATATCTTCAAAGATAAAGCACAGTGATAATTCACAATTGTTTTCTCAATCCTTTAAAATAATTGATTTGCTTAAAACCTTTCTGTACCCATGACACTACGGGTTCGGCCCTTAGGGTCCCATTCTGGTACGCCAACCGCCGGGATGCACCACTGGCTTACACCACTCTTGATTTGTATTTAATAATTGGCATAATTTGTTTAATCAATTATTTCAATTTACTATTAAAATAAATTACAATTAAATCTATATACAATTAACTACTTAAATATATATAATTTGGAATTTGGGCTTGCTTAAATGCTTATGAGAGCTGACTTTATTTTCAGCCAGTAAAAGTCAAATGATCAGACAGAATATTAATCAATATCGATGTTGCGCAACATAAATTCGCCAGTGAACTCTGGGTTTTATGTGTACAAGTGCCAATTATAGGCGCCGAGGGATTCTAGCGCGATTGTAAACCGATGTTTTAGATGCTTGTTGTGTAATGGTGTCAAAAACATCATGTGGTTTTTACGGGGTGCACTAACGTTGTATGGAGGAGTGAATGGGTATTTTGTCGGTTCATTTTGTTAGCCTGAAATGTTTTAGTGTATTATTCGACCATTACTTGTCTGCGTTTACATAGTTACATTGAAATTAATAATCTTCTATTCGGATCACATTGGGGATGTTGATGATAAAAGTTTCATATGAGTAGCGTAGAAATCAATACGGAAGAATTTTGTTTCAAAAATTCAAAATTTGTTTTCTATTTGGATTATATTGAAAATGAAAAAGTAAAGTAAAGAAATTATTTAAATCATTTTATTGGGCATGCTTAGTTGATTTACATAGCAACCAAAAAAATAAGATTGAATACGAAATAATCTTAAAAAATATATATCAATATTATCGTGATATTTAAAAAAAAATGGTAAGCAATTAGTGTATCCAATTTCTAAATCCATACAATATTTTACACATATTTTATAATATAAAAAAATAGTATTTCCGAAAATAACAGACAACGTTACATTTAGCAGCCGTCTCGTAATTGCTAAGTGCCAACTGCTGAAAAATAAAACAGTAAATTACTAAACGTAAAATACTACGCATATTTCCTCGGTCTAGCTTAAATATCTTATACCAAAATACAAATTGTAAAGTAAATTTATTTTAGTGCATTCGACCTTGTGACGTCACTGTGACATCACGTTACCACTCAATTTATTTTCTGTTTACGATATTAATCCAACTACCGTGACGTAATAGACCCGTCTTGATTTAGTTGTAAAGCTTGTAACGCACTTTCAATTGATCGCAAGCGACACTTTTGATAGCGACTTTGACTATTTTTAATTACAGTGTAATTATATTTTTAGCAGTACAAGTGCAATAACAGTCGCCAAGGTTATGTTGTATGGTATACCTATGTTAAATAGGATTGATTGAAATTTCCAGTGACGTTTCTGGTGCTTGACAATTTAGCAGCCGACATCATTTCCCAGAGATGACGTAACAATGGAACAGAGTTGTAAATGTTATATTAAATGAAAAGCCGCTAGAAAATGATCAACCTTATAATGTAGATGAAAAATGTAGAAAATGCCATACATATTATCTTCCAACTTAGATATTATTATGCTTTACATTACCAGAGTGATTATCATAAACTAGTAAAAACAAAAATATAGCACTTATACTTTTAAAAAGACACACAACAGTTCAAGACTTCATTAAACTCATTTCGAGTAACAGCTTTTTTCACCAAGGCGGTGGTAAACAGGAGTACGGCCTCATGGTATACCAGGTATATTGCTTGCAGCACTAGGGACATCACGAGTGCGTTGCCGATCTTTAAAAAACCTGTTCAATCCTTTTTTGAAGAAACCTATATTGTAGTTAAAGAGTTTGCGTGCGTTAGTAACCTATCTGCACCTTCTTATAAAGTACTTTGCATACGTCTCCCGATGAATGTATTTCCTAACGACAAAAATTTCGAATGCCGTCGATAAAGTTGCCTGTCATTAGTCGACAGTGTACAAAGAGCCTAAATGTTTGGTACACAGTTGTGTTGACATCTTAATTTATAAGCTGATATTTATGATAAATTGTTTTCGTTTAGTTTATGAACTTTGTGGTTAAGCGATAAATTTTGTAAGACTTTTGTAAGTTTAGTTCATATTTTATGATAGCAATACAACTGAAATTTTAGTCAATCAAAAGGATTCGTTAAAATTGTACGAAGTTTTGTATTTAAAAAAGATAAATGCGAAGTAGAAGTGTAATTTTGAATATATTTACAGTTTTTCGTTTCAACACTTACTGAATTAAATTTATTTACAACTGGAATTTTTGGACCTTTCTCGAAAAAAAGCGACAGTCTGTCACCCAATTTTTTCGAATATTATAAGAATAAAATTATTTCGAAGATTTAATACTAATTAAAAAAAAAAATTCTTTGAAAGAACTATTTGATTGGGTTTTCAAATTGATAGATCTCTTGAAGAGTAAAAAGTCTTTGTTTATTTACTAGGTACTACTTACTCCTCTAAAAAACCTATCTCTGTTTTGTGGGTACTGCTTTTTAATTACAGCATATTATCGGTGTGTATTTTTTTTCTCTCACATTAAAGGGAATATAAAAGGGTCCACTGGTTTTCTCAAAGGAGATCAATTCTTATGTGATTGAAGAAAAGAAAACAACGTTTATTTACGTTTTAGTATTATTAAAAAGGGTGTTTTTTTAATAGAACGAAACCAAAACTTTCCATAGAATTTTTTGGTTTCGTTCTATTAAAAAAAAAACACCTTTATTGATAACTTCTAAGTGTTTATATTTAGACTCTATAAATATTTATATAACTGCCTCGGTGGTGCAGTGAACACTGCATACAATTGATACGCAAGAGGTCCTGAGTTTGATTCCCGGGTCGGGTAAAAATTGTAGGTATTGCATTTTTTTATCGTGAAATTTTAATTACAAGATTCTCAGTATTAATCAGCTTAAAAAAATATTATGTCCTTGGTTGAAGGCAATAGGTTCAAGTTAGGCCCCTACTATCTAGAACCTAACATAGGGTAGTGGTGTCATACATGTCTTATAGGTAATATGATGAATGAATACTTATCGATAATATGACATGTGATGATGTGATATATTTACAAAAAAAACATGTATTTAAGTAGTATATCAGTTGTTTAGTACCCATAACACAAGCAAAATATAATTTCTTAATTTGGGACTAGATGACGCTATGTGAATGTGTGAAAATATTAATTAACATTAAGTTCAAAAAAACAATTAACACTTCGGAGAAAAAACTTGACGCTGTGTTAAACTTTATAGTTTGAAATTAATATAATACAACAAATAAAATAATTTCTAACTACCACTAGTATCAAAATTTATGTAACAGGACTTACCTCTATAAGGAACGTAGATGTTTAAATACAGACAGTCTTCAGACTCATCCATGAGGTAGCTTTTTAACAAACCCATGTACATCTGGCGTCCTTTAGAAGGTGGGTTTTCCTTGTTTATGTGTGGGAATGCTTGAGGGCATACAGGGGCGAAGTGAGTCGCCATTTTGGTTCCCGACCATGGGGGCGCGCTGACTGGAACAATGAAGAAATTTTGTATTACAAAAACGTTTGCTGTTGGAAGCACTTGTAGCACCTAGTCAATTTTTTTTTTAATGAGGAATTTACCTTAATCATAATTAAAATAAGATTAAGACACTATGTCTATTTTTTTAAAACATGACTTTTTTGAATCATGTTTCTCTGTCACTAACATATTAATCCTATTAATTAATTTATATTATTAGTTTAGTTTTATAGCTTAGAAACCTTAGTAGCAAATTTTGAAAAGACTTGCTGATCGACGAAATAATCTTGTAATTTTGCTAAAGTGGCAGTGCAGGCCACATAGCTCGTAAAACTGATGGCCGATGGGGAAAAAGGTTTTGGCGTATTAGAAAGCGCAGTGTGGAACACCTTCCACACAATGGATCGAAGACCTAATAAAGGTTGGTTGATATGATGAGGATGATATACATCAATTAATTTCTTAATTTTGAGAACAATGCTCTTGTCAGTGCAGAACCTTCCAAGTATACCTTATATGCAATGAGTTTTTTTTTCTAATGGTTTAAGAATGAACTTATATAAAAAAAAACAAATTTTAACTTTTACGTAACCCCTGACAAGAGCTGATAACTTTGAAAAGGCTGCACCGATTTTGATGAAACATGTATATTGTATAAGAAACATCACGATCATGTCAGGATTCAAACAAAAAAAACCGCATCAAAATCAGCCCACACACAGACACGTAAATAAAGATTGCCGTGTCTGTGTGTGTCTTATAAAGATAACACCCCTCTTTTTGCGTCTAGAGTTAACATTGTGAATGATATAACATACAAAGTATGCAAACAAAACCAATGCAGCATTTCAAACAGATGCAAATTGAAAGAAATAAAGTTGAATTATAACTTCAATATAAAAACTGAGATGGTGGGATGAACATAATAAATAAACGGCCAGCGTACAGCATAGCAAGCGGTCTGGTTATCAAACTGTTTACCATAGTATTGCAAAACGAGGTCATAAATCTTTGGCTGCGCTTACCATTGCTACTGGTTAACTGAGTATTATTATATTGTTACGGGTATCTTATTCAAATATCTTTAGTTAACCTAGAAGTCATTAGAACTAGAAATTAAAGACTATAATTTTATTATAACTATCGGAACTAAAAAATAAATTATTATAAATTCCCTCCACATTCTTTGGAGAAGACCGTGTCCAGCAGTGAGACGTTTATGGGTTAAAATGAATCGGAACTATAAACAAGTTAATAGAAAGCTTATTATAAGGCTTATAATAGCGATGGTGGCTGAATGGATAAGGGACCGGCGTGCAAATCACGCGGTCCGAGTTCGATCCCGACCGGTAGTACCAATGTGGATTCCATTTTGTAAAATTTATATGTAGTCAAGTGACTTACCATCTGCTAACGGTGAAGGAAAACATCGTGAGGAAACCCAAATACCCTAAAAGAAATTCTATGAGTATGTCTGATCCACCAACCCGCACTAAGCCAGCGTGAGTGGATTATGGCCTGAACCCCTCAGCTCTCTAGTTAGAGGAGAGGAGACCCGAGCCCAGCAGTGGGACTTAATGGGTTGCTAATTACTTATAATAAGGGAAAAATTACAATGCTATAAACTAAATTGAAAAATAAATCGGAGTCGGCGAATGAAGTACGCGGTGTGTAGAGGTCAATTTTAGCTCAAGGATAAAATATTTAAAAAAAAGAAAATAGTAAACTGCTTATTGAGGGAAAACGAATTATAATACAAAACAAATTTAATACAAAAGTCTAATAATCTATAAGTTTGACCACCTTGGTGGCGGATCTGCACAAATATTTGTATTATCTGCAAATATTTGTGTTGGAGTTTGGGTGATTTTCTTATTATTTAGAAATATACATAATATATGTATGTTTATCAGTTATCTAGATCACATAATAGAATACAAGCTCATTTTAGCTTCGCTCCCAACGTTCTTTATTTGGTCAATGCTCAGCACATATTGGCCGTAGCGTGAAGTTATATAGTCTATAACCTTCCTCGATAAATGGGTTGTCCAATACTAAAAGATTTCGGTTCAGTAGATCCCGAGACGACCCCCTACAACATAACAAACTCACAAACTTTACCTCTTTATAATATACATACATAATACATATAGATCACGCGTCTTTCCCAACAGACGGGTAAGAAGAGACCATGACCAAATAGGTGACGTTCTAAAGAAGGGACAGATCAGGTAACCGTCAACCGGCGAGAATGTATGCAAAGACTGATGAATGATGAAGAGGCCAAAGATGTATGTCAGAATCGTAGCAAGTGGAAGGAAATGGTCTCTCTATAATATAAATATAGATATAGATTTTAGCTGCCATTATAAAATGGTTCATACTTCCATTTATGGAGGTAGTTTCAAGCCAGCATTAGCGATGATTCACTACAAAGTCATGCAATCTAAATTTCCATGAAGACAGTCTTTACTTTTGAATTCAGCGTGATTGACATGTTTGTTAACAAGTAGCAAGATCTACACCATTTTATTTTCAAAGAATAAAATGTTAGACCGTTTGTGGAATGAATAGCGTGTGCAACTAAAATAAAAGAAATTGAACTTCTTTTATTATGTTTTGTGAACTCTCATGACCTCTAATAAATTGAGATTCTTAAAAAGGCAAAGGGCACCTAGAAATGGCCTTTATTTCTAGGTTTTTCTTTAATCAAGTTTCTTTTTGATTGTTGAAGGTGACATATAAATGGTTCCCTTGACCATGAAACACAAAACAATTATTATAAAGATACTACATAAGCGGATCGTTTTTGAAGGTATGACAAAATTATGGCTGTCTTTGATATCGGTTTTATTTCGTATCAATTTATTTAGTATCATCGTAATAAAATTATGTTTATTGTATGAGGATTGATAGTTGGTTTATTGAAGTAACGAAATTATATCTGTGCGAGTCCCACATAACCGTCTGATATCCCGCACGGGGCGGTAGACGTAACGTATTTCCCCATTAAAAAAAAAGGCACAGTAAATAAATAAATAATTTTCATTCATGTCAGACTATAGAAAATACATTTGGATGTTAGTTACAATAATATAATAATAATTATTACGATTTCTATAAATTTATATAATTTTAAGTCGACAATGGCGACAATATTGAAAATATTGTTTCACAATATTGTGTCTTGCCATGAATATATATTATAGGAAAACTAATTAAAATGATTTGTTAACATTGTAAGCAATTCGTGCTTTTACAAACATTACTGATATACGTTTAGTCTAACATATAGCACTAATGTATTTAGTTAATGGAGCATAAATTGTTAGGTGTTAAACTGAAAATGAATGGGAATTCTGTTCCTTCATAGAAACTTAGTAGCTAAGTGCTTTTATGAACTGAACGGTCTATGAAATATTTGTACACACTTGAATACAATACATTATTATGTATTTTGTATTTATAGATGAACTGTATTGTGTGAGGCCGGAGTCAATCAAAACTAAAATTAGATAGATGATGTTGTTGTTAAAAGAAATTTTAACATCAACAATTTATTGTCACCGAAGTGTAAATGATTAATATGTATTGTAGCAAGAGTTTAATGTTTCATTTGACATTATAATTACTCATTGCTTGACATAACTAATAATAATATTCTAATAATAATATTCTACCACATTTACACAGCGCCATCTAGTTCCAAAGTAAGCAATTAGATTTGCTTGTGTTATGGGTACTAAACAACTGATATACTACTTAAATACATTTTTTTTTTGTAAATACATACATATTATAGATAAATTACACCCAGACACAGAACAAACCTTTATGCTCATCACACAAATATTTGTCCTGGGTGGGGATCGAACCCACGACCTCCGGTTTAGCAGTCTAACATTAAGAATGTTTAATTTTAGTAGGTGATTGATTTTTTTTAATTATTATTCTTTGGATGTCACTACAATGACAGAAATGTGTTGCTCTGTTTTTTCAATGTAATCACTTGTAGCAAATTATGATTATTATAATTTATTCTATTCTGTCTTGGCGTGTTGTTTTAAGATTTAAGATAGACTTAGACATCCCTCATATATACTTATATTATAAAACTGACGAGTTTGTTTGTTTGAATTTTGGAGCCCCCCCCCCCCCCTGTCAGGTGAAACGACGACCTAATAAGGGTAGCGTGTGGCCATAGGTTGCAGGTGGCATAAAATCGCTGGATCTGATGGAAATTGACGAAGATGAATACATCCGAATTGAATAATTATGTTTGTGTTGGATAGCTTATTTATCAAGGCAGACTATAGGCTATATAACATTATGTTACAACTAAAAAGCTAAATAGAGGCTAAACAAAAATTAACGGGAGTGATACTCTGAGCAACAGCTACTTCAAACATCTGTTTTCTTTTATATCAACGATCAGCGGGCGTCACCCGTTTTGACAAGATTAGAAATGTAACATCAAAGGTAGCTTTAAAACTATTCCCATTGCTGAAAAAGTCATTTTCAGACATCCCCCAAGACCACATGGTGCGTATCATCCTAGTAGACTGAGAAACGTGGACGTGAGAGATCTACTGCCACCTGGCTGACAACAGCCCTAAAAGACCTGGCACTAAAGGCCATAACACGAGGAACCGTTTTGGGTAATTTTATTTTTCTCTCCTAGTTAAGTACTTTTGATATTTTGTTCAATTGCTCGGTAAAGAGAACGAGTGGGTAGTTTGTGAGATTAGCTTATTCTAACAAAATAATACTTTGAATTGTCTAAACTACAAGCAATGAATCTTAGGTATCCTTGAAAATTAGGTAAGTGTGAAGACTGACTTGCTCGATTTTCAATACATCGATGGGTCTTATAATAATATGGAACCATCTTTAGCTGGTGAAATCAGGGTGCGATACATCTCTGCCTACCCTTTCGTAAAAAAGGCGTGTGGCCCTGTTATGTTTACTATTTACACGAATCTATTTGTGCTGGAATAGGATTTCAGAACTGCAGATATGTGAACCGGAGATGTGTGGGCGTTGGAATAAATACAGCTTATTGCATTTACCTGGTGGCATAAATCTCAGGTTACCCGTCGGTGGAGCAGCATACGGTATACCCAAGAACATCTCCACATACTGGAAGTCGTATTGTCGAGTTGGCCTTACAATCAGGCCTCTTAATGCACCTTGTCTCAGGTGGTACTCTTTTGTCAGACGCTTCCCTACATCATCCTTCGTGAAACTTCGGCTATCTACGTAAACATTCGATGCTCCTTCGTTAGCCATCGGAAGCAAGAGCGAGATGAAGATACAAATAAACATATTGTGATTTATAAACGAAGTCGCGTGCCGGTTAGTGGCCATTTTGTTTATGAGCATCGGTTTGCTCGTTTTATGCTCGACGTGCTCAAAATAGTTGCCGTTTTATTGTTTGTTTGCACTCAGATTTTATTATACACTGTACACTGTTCTGCGATCTTAATCTTTGTATATTTTTAACATTCAAACCGTTACTTTTTAACTATAACCCACAACACTAAAAATAACAACTGTCAACAATGTCACTTTTGAAATTGGAACACTTTTTTTCTAATTTTAAATTCAATCCAAAATTATTTATTTATTGTTAATGATTAGTTATTGTTTTATTTATAAAAAAATTGAAATAATGTTTTTATGTCAAATATTGTCACAGGCTATTTTTATTACGTGATTTTTTTAACGATCGATAAACGGCGTTTGCGCGTTCTCGGCGCGTGATTCCAACTGGATAGCGTCCAAAGTTGTCCCCGAGACTCTAATACCGAAATACTACGGCATTCGAAGCAGAGGGGATGTACATTGCTAAGATTGTTTCTAAAGATGCGAGCATTCCTATGTGGTGGATTTTCTTTTATGTCAATCTGGACTTAGTTGTGAAACAGTTTCTTTTGGAGCTAGACTATTTTATTTCCGAGCGCAACCACTTTCATCTGTCAAATATATTAAATTTTGGTTTTCTTGAAGTATAAATTTTATTAAATTTTGTATGTGATTGTCCACTGCTCAATAATGTTGAGTTTGGTTAAGTGTTCACTCAGGCACATTGATTTTAGTAATTTAATCATTATTCGTTTCAAAAACACTCACAAAAATTTGGATATCTGTCACACTTGTTATTTTAAAAATATTAAATTTTTAATTGATAGCAAATAATGCATTTGATTTAGAGAAATCTATGTTTATTAATTTATAGGCTACGTCACTCTGCGCCATAATTATTGTTAAACAAGTGCACGTCCGTTTAATCGAATAAAAAAAATACTACTGAATGCAGCGTTCTCACAATCATAAGAATAGACTATACCTATATGTTTTAAATACGCTGCAGTAAATAGTGCGTATTGTGGGTATATCAACAATAATAAACATATAACAGAGCTATAGTCTTCTTCTTTTCGTATGGGCTTGAGGCAGCCCATAGTGGTAGAATTTATCAAGTCGCCCAGAAGGCTTCCAACTTGACTTAATGACTACCACATTAAGAGATAACCGAGACCGACGGCTTTACGTGTCTTCCGAAGCACGGAGACGCTCGAGAATAAAATTGCAACAAACGGTCACCCATCTTGAACTGACCTTGCCAAGTGTTGCTTTACCTCGATGATCGTAACGAACATCTCAGTACCACAATGCTACAAACGCCTCTGAGAGAGTAATCTCTATTTTCTAGTAAATAAAGTTTTAATTTAAACATTCATAGTGTCTGATAAAATGTGGCTATTTTCTTTAAATAATTCATTCAATAATAAACAAGTACAGCTTCCCAAACGATTTGCTACAATATTTAATAAGACCACAAGTTTCCTAAAGTTTTCCAATTTCGTCAACAAAACTTTCGCGCACAATCTATGAAAGTGTAAACATTTTTTGTCGTGAAATCCGTTCAGGAATATGTTACTAACTTGTAAAAAGTTGTGTAATTGTATTTTACTTATAGAAGTAAACTACTTAGTCGTTTTCCATTAATTTGCATTGAATTCTATCATAGGTCTTAACTGATGATATTTAAAATGAAAATTTAATATATTACACCGTTAAAAAATCAAGCAAAAATATTATTGAACTACCAACCTAAGTAGCCGCTCACACCCGACACCTATTCTCTAAATTTCAATGATATTATTATCAAATAGTTTTGAGTAAAAGTCTCTGATATATATCGGGTGGACGAACATGACGAAACTATAAGGGTTTATGACATATGTATTTCAGAAAAAGAGACAAAAATATTTATATACAGAAAGACGTGGAAACTGTAGAAAGCGACATTAAAATATTTGTTAATGTAGGTTCAATTTACTGAATATTTAGTTATTAAATTAGCGTAAATATATTTGAATGCTGAATGTCAAACAGATTCTTTCAGCTATTTTGGAACGATCGAGTATAGATAAAAAAGATATCTCTTGACATTTCAATACGAATTTAAATGAAATTAATGTTACAATGGGCGTTTTTTAACAAGATTATAACGACGTATCTCATGATTCATCTTTACACTCTATCTCTTTAACAGCGCGCGGCACGCGTTATTATAACGTTAGGCCAACGTTGATCTATTTGTGTCACAACACGTGGCACCCGGATAATGACCGGTCAGGAAGGAAACAATGCTTTGATCCGGATGTGTTGTAAATAAGTCAACCGATTTATGTTCCACTGGTGGGTTAGTATTATTTTTTAGTGAATTAAAACAGCTTACTACCTGATAATAAGGTTCAATTTGCTTCTTAAAATATACAATATGAGTGCCTTGTTAGTTTCTCGTAGTTTTATGTATCTGCTCATTAGATTGTGGTTTCAGTCGCTTAATAGAACAATTATTTGAGCGTTCCAAAATACTTGTTCTATGTGTACTTTCGGTCCTATAATTGTGTGTTTACGGGACAATTCCACTCTCATGCCCACCACTGCAACACTTATAATCCAGGGTTAATAGCAATGACCCTTGCGAACACCGAGGTTTGATACTCAGGAGTCCCAGCGAATGGCTAACCTACTGTCTTGGAACCCGCAACGAAATTAATCAGAAAGAAACTATCCACTTCCTTCCATAGCAAAGTGGGAAACAAAATTATTCTGTAATAGGATCTAATCCTATTAGAAAGACTATAATTGTGTGTTTATAAAGTCTCCAGAGATATGTAGCTTATTTAATAACGCGGAAATTGCCTTTAAATGCCTTCTAATCATCATCATCATCATCATTTCCAACCCACAAAAACGTCCCACTGCTGGGCACGGGTCTCCTCCAAATAATGTGCGCCTATCGCCTCACCAGTCAGCCTATGACCGCAGCCGATATAACCTCGAAAACACAACGTTTTTCTAAGTAGAATTCAAAGTTAAATAATATATATTATGATCATTATAATATAACGTACAACGCGAAAACACAAAAGTCAAAACAATCTCAAATAAGTGACAGTAGAATAATCACAGTTGTTAAAGCGAAGTAATTTTAAACTTCTTTTGAAATAGAACTTCAAATAAATTCAAAGAGCATTACATTAATAATTATTCATATGTATACGCTCCGCGATCTTTACGTATCTTAAAATAAATTGTCATAGATTAACGATTGTTTCGAAATAGGTACAAACGCAAAGTTCAGTCGCTTCAATGATTTAAAAATAACTAGATTTAGCTAGAGATTTAGCTCACGATTTCTCACATATGTATATTATATTTGCTAGTAAAGTTATTTTAGTAAAATGCTTTCTCTTGGCTAATTGGAGCAAAGAGTATGGTAGTCATCGGGAGGGTTTTCCCCAGCAGTGGGAGTGCGTAGGCTAACTGCAACTGTGCTATAACTTGGTTTTGACATGTTGTATATTATTATTATTTTATAATATTTCTTATTTAAAATTGAGTTAGGAAAGTGCAGGCAAGTTATAATACTGGGTCACTAAGCAAAAAAATGAAATTATTTTAAATAATAATAATAGAAAGACTATTATATAATGGTTATATAATGGTTAAGTAATCCATAAACCAACGAACGTCTTGTAAATATTCCATTTAGTGTAAATTCAAACTAATTTGAATGATAAATAGAAAACTAATTATGAAAAAAAAAAATCTCTTTATTTAATAACAACGCCTATCAACAGAAAGATATATCCTCAACACATACGGTTAAATAACTTTTACCTTAGTTAACTGATTCAAACGACCAAACAAATGCTTACATTATTATCGGGGTAACTTTTTACCCACATAATAACATGTCTCATCTACATAATTGCATACTTAATCTATGTAACTTGTGGCACATTCGCCATGTTGGGTCGTATAAAACAGATTTCCAGGAAAACAGAAGATGGATCGTCTATCTGCTTGCCAATTACAGTATTATTTCTATATGTGTTAATTTATTTTTATATCTTTATTAGTCATAGTCTTAGCATTTAAAAAACACTTAGTTTGAAAAAGCAATCTATTGCAAAATTTTGCTCGTAAAGTGATTACTGGTTAGACGGTTCTAGGATGCAATCTTTTTTTTATAATCGTCTTAGGTGAGAATTGAACTCACAAATCTGTAAAACAAAAACATAATCATTAAAATCATTACACCATTGTTCAATTTATTTTATTATTGTTTCTAGGGTGAATGCACCAACAACCGTCCATGGAACATCTCAAAATACATGCAATTCCTGTTAAGCAACTGACAAATTGCTCCAAAATAATACAAATAAACATTTGCAAGTAAATACCAGGTGCTAAACTTGAAATACAGAAATACTCACAAGGGAAGTATTCCGAGCTCAGCGATACTATGCGTATGCGTATTGCTGAGCACATGGTTTTAATTGTTTTTTTATGTACCATGCAATGATTCATAATATCGCGAAATATAATTGTAAGATTTATTTTTAAAAATCCATAGAATTATGATGAATAAGAACAATAAAATGTGTGTGGCCAACACACATTTTATTGTTCTTATTCGACTTTTTGCAAACTATCAGTCAAGGTTACATTAAATAAAAAGGTATTAAAAATGTGATGATTAAGAACCACTAGAAACAAACAATAGCGCTTATTGTAATTAAATGTAACTTCATAATGTATTGTACATAGGTTTCATCTTTTATCCATAAAGTTAATTATCTTTATTCTATTCTAATAAAAAAAAACAAACATAAAATTGCAAGTAATAAACTTGATTTTTTTAAATCAGTAAATATTATATTTTCAAATATTGAATCGTTTTCACTTGTTTTTTCCATTTCTTATCAATTTTAATAATAATTCTGTTACAAAAACTATTAATGAGTTATGTAAATAATTTCCAAGCATGAAACGAACAAACTTTTAATGGTGACAGCTAGTCACCTGTCAACCTCTTTTCACGTGTCGCCACTGTAATAAGCTGGTGGACTGCTCGCGACCAATTTAGACATGTTTACTATGCTTAAAATATAACGTACTAGGTCTCATATTTAGAAGTATATTTGTATACATATTAGTCTTTTTATGATATGTAAATAGTTGTAGTGCTGGCTGATGATTGGTGCGTTGACCCTGCAATTTTCAGTTTCTGTTTTAGGTATAATTTGTTAATTTTCCATTTTCACTATTATTGTCTATTGGCCAGCGTGGTATTATACATATAGTAGGCTAAATTCCCTCCACATTCTTTAAAGGAGGCCCATGCCCAGCAGTGGGACGTTTATAGGTTGAAATGATGATGATGATTATTGTAAAGAAGGATATGTGTAAAAAGTGTTGGTGGTTGCATGGGAAAGTCACAACATACCCTAGATTTGTATTGTAGTAGAGAAAAGGCATCAGTACGAAAATTATATCACCTTTACATAATGTAATTAAATACCTACCTAAGTTAACACTAAGACCAGTTAAATCTTTTAACAATATATAGTAACTACCTATGCATATATCATGCCAATTTTCATAATCATCATATCAGCCGTAAGATCATCCACTATTGGACATAGGCATCTTCTAGAGATTTCTAATAGAACCAGTTGTATGCGACTTGTATCCAACATAGGATGTCCCACGCTGCGTTTGCCGGAGTCTCTTCTTAATTCAAGAATGTTTCGACAAAATTCACAACATGCAAAATATTGTTTTGCAACTGCGTGGTTGTATAAAAACAATATTAAAAACCTTTTATGAACCTATTCCCAAGTTGATGATTTATGATATAAACATAATATTGTGGCGGTTCTGAAACTTTGCCTAGAATATACTACGAACTTAGAGATTTATAGATTTTATGTAGGTAGTAGTCGTGAACTCACAAATTATAACTGAAATAATTAGTTCTAAACCTTAAATTATTCCATTTCTTTTACTGCTGTAGGCGACTAAAGAAGTAACTTTATGCAGGTAAGAGCACTGCAAGAAAAGGAAAATTCGAAAGAAACCCTATACCAACCCGTCTGGCCAGCGTGGTATAGCAGGCTAAATTCTCTCCACATTCTTTAGAGGAGACCCATGCCCAGCAGTGGGACGTTTATGGGTTGAAATGATGATGATGATTATTGTAAAGAAGGATATGTGTAAAAAGTGTTAGTGGTTGCATGGGAAAGTCACAACATACCCTAGATTTGTATTGTAGTAGAGAAAAGGCATCAGTACGAAAATTATATCACCTTTACATAATGTAATTAAATACCTACCTAAGTTAACACTAAGACCAGTTAAATCTTTTAACAATATATAGTAACTACCTATGCATATATCATGCCAATTTTCATAATCATCATATCAGCCGTAAGATCATCCACTATTGGACATAGGCATCTTCTAGAGATTTCTAATAGAACCAGTTGTATGCGACTTGCATCCAACATAGGACGTCCCACGCTGCGTTTGCCGGAGTGTCTTCTTAATTCAAGAATGTTTCGACAAAATTCACAACATGCAAAATATTGTTTTGCAACTGCGTGGTTGTATAAAAACAATATTAAAAACCTTTTATGAACCTATTCCCAAGTTGATGATTTATGATATAAACATAATATTGTGGCGGTTCTGAAACTTTGCCTAGAATATACTACGAACTTAGAGATTTATAGATTTTATGTAGGTAGTAGTCGTGAACTCACAAATTATAACTGAAATAATTAGTTCTAAACCTTAAATTATTCCATTTCTTTTACTGCTGTAGGCGACTAAAGAAGTAACTTTATGCAGGTAAGAGCACTGCAAGAAAAGGAAAATTCGAAAGAAACCCTATACCAACCCGTCTGGCCAGCGTGGTATAGCAGGCTAAATTCTCTCCACATTCTTTAGAGGAGGCCCATGCCCAGCAGTGGGACGTTTATGGGTTGAAATGATGATGATGATTACATTACTGTGTTATGTGTTGTTTCTTTCTTCTTATGATCAATTTGATTTCTCATCATTGAATAACATTTTCACTTGATCTAAAATTAGCATGCCTTCCAAAAATCTCATATCAGACTAACTCATCAAATCACAGCAAACAAAATAATAGAACACTTGCATTCTGAGCGTCACTTCAGAAATCCGTTTCACCGCGGACACCAAAAATATCACGGACATGAAGGCACACGAACAAAAAGTACGTCGCAGTCGACACAGCTGCTCCGTTCCAGAGATATCGATTGCAAAAAACACAGACAAACAGACGGGCTAACGGCTTGTACACAAAAGATCCTTTTTCATCAGATATTCGTTCTAAAACTTCTTTTTAACCAAATTTGCGGTTTGTGTGTTACTGCATCGAATAAAGGATTATCAAACTTGTTTGCACTAATAGAATTTGCGTTGAAAGAGATTCGTGTGTTGAATGTGCGAGTAAATCAGGGATTTGCTTCGGCTTAGCCTGATAATGTTAATTTAGTCTGTTGTGTTGCGTTAATGATAATTTAGGATTTAGTGCTTTGTTTGCAATTAATTCCCTTAATAACTTTTCGTTTAATCTGTTATTATTGATAAATTCATTGCAAATTCAATGTAATTTGCGTTTTCTTTAATATATCTGAAATCAGTATATAGTATAATTTTGTGTTCAACGGTGTTTTATTGACATAAGCTTCATATTTGGATTTCATACAGACAATAAAATAATATTACTGATAAATAAATATATCCATTTAGGGATTATATTCTTATAATTATTATCCTTATTATATTCTTATAGACACCTAATTATCTCCTCTTAAGGAAAATTTAAATAATTAACAACCTTGTTTTAGTTCACATAGTTATTAATTAATCAGCATATTTGGCATATCGCCCATCTTCAACGTTACAAGATTATTACAGCTTCGCCAAGCCTCTAACGACGGGTTTTGTAACACCATCAAACTTAAAATATTCACACCATTCATTATTTTCTTTAACATTTTATCATTTACTTCAGGTTTGCTTTAAAATTTCATCTATAAATCTAGATTTGTCGAAAAAACAGAAGTTTAAAAGCTGCCGT
The DNA here is from genome assembly GCA_905147015.1 of Laspeyria flexula. Taxonomy (NCBI): domain Eukaryota; kingdom Metazoa; phylum Arthropoda; class Insecta; order Lepidoptera; family Erebidae; genus Laspeyria; species Laspeyria flexula. The sequence goes on along the minus strand of LR989954.1, from coordinate 1,072,841 downwards.
TACCTTTATCTATTGGTTATCTGACAAGTTTTTATCTTGACAAACGTTACAAGTTCTGAAGGCTTAGGTACGAAGTATTTCACCTGAAGTATTTCTTTATTCTTTTACGTATCGGTTCTGTGTGATTTTATATGTCTAGTTTCTATCCAATTTCTTCAGTTTGTATCACACTAAAGTAGCAGATAAGCTTACAGTTGACGGTGTACTGCAATAGTCTGTACATTTGTGTTTAGATTAACCATTGAGCAATCTGTATTTTATCAAAAGTTTGAAATAAAAATGAATTGATATTTGTTAGTCTCACAATAATTCGAGAATGGCTAAACCGATTTGGCTAGTTTTTATCTAGAAACATTTGTGGAAGTCCAGGCAAAGAAAATATGAAAAAATGCGAGGAAAAAAGTAAAATACGACCAATTTTATTTTCCCATACAAATTGTTCTTAGCTTTCAACAACGATAGATGAAATAAAATCATTCTACTGGCATCCTATCGATACTTCTATCGATAGATTGAAATAATACAACAAGTAGCTTTGAAAATAACTATATATTATTTATATTGCTTCGAATATTTTGTTATTATATGGTTATATTATAATAACGATATAAGGGGTTCATTATAATTTAAATTTTAAACAAGACAACGCTTTAGTCCGTTCAAATAATGTATTCGATAAGATATTTATGTATAAAATGTTCCTTTCCGTGAGTATTACAAGATTCCCCCATTGTACTCTCACGAAAATTAAGAAGTCATCCTAAGCCTCTTCAAGTAAATCGCAGAATAAAAATCCAGTAAATACAATCGTATAAAAATATAATCTTATTTCTCGACAATACAATATTGGCTTAAGAACAAAATCCGTTTCAGCCATCTTTGCCAGATTGTACGCACCCTAATAGGGGGTATAATAAATATTTGCGCGCAGATTAGAACAGATGCGTCGTGGGCGTCCTTATTTCTTGGCTTTGATATGAAACAAGACTAAAAAGAAAACCTTGTTCCTGTAACAGATTATTTGGAGAGAGGATTTATTGATTCAAATTTGGCTTCCACTTTTCCGGGTCTAAATGAAAGTTAATGGGGTAACGACTGAAGTTCGCATGAACGTCATGTTTCTCAGAAATAATTCAATAAGTGAATTTTTCGATAATCCATCACTAAAATTTGCCTAAATTGCCAGCTTCAAAAACACAGTGAAATTTTATTCAATGAATTTGACTGACCTGTTGGTCTAGTGGTTAGTGACCCTGACAGACTGCTAAGCCGGAGGTCGTGGGTTCGATCTCCACCCAGGACAAATCTTTGTGTGATGAGCATAAAGGTTTGTTCTGTGTCTGGGTGTAATTTATCTATAATAAATATATGTATTTACAAAAAAAAAATGTATATAAGTAGTATATCAGTTGTTTAGTACCCATAACACAAGCAAATATAATTGCTTACTTGGGACTAGATGGCGCTGTGTGAATGTGGTAGAATATTATTATTATTAATGACACAAAAAAAACCACACCAACACAAAAAAACCGATCAATCGTGAGTCAGACCTATACCTATACATATTACAACGTGTACACATCCCGAAATCAACAAACACAGTCATCTCCTTCTCTCATTCTACTTTGTCCAACTTAATTAGTAAGTATATTACTTCTGGGATAATTAAATCCAAAGATCCAATATTTCAATTACATAATTCTCAACAAAAGAACATTGTTGCCGATATATAAATGGTACGAAATTTCTAGGAACATTAAGTAAAGAAAAAACGGAAAGTTGGCATCAATTCTTCTCGTAATTGTTAATTAGGAGTTTGTATTAAAATTATAAGACACGACGACAACAAAGAGATTTTTTGTTTAGGTTACTTATTGTTTTTTAGATATTAATATTCCTGTAGATATTGACTGGCCTGTTGGTCTAGTGGTTAGTGACCCTGACTGCTAAACCGGAGGTCGTGGGTTCGATCCCCACCCAGGACAAATCTTTGTGTGATGAGCATAAAGGTTTGTTCTGTGTCTGGGTGTAGTTTATCTATAATATGTATGTATTTACAAAAAAAAAAATGTATTTAAGTAGTATATCAGTCGTTTAGTACCCATAACACAAGCAAATATAATTGCTTACTTTGGGACTAGATGGCGCTGTGTAAATGTGGTAGAATATTATAATATTATATTAGAATGTTACAATTTACCAATCTATATTAATATTTAAGAGGAAAGACTTGTATTTTTGTGTAAACTTAAAAACTACTAGACCGATTTCAAAAATTCTTTTGCCGTTAGAAAACTATATTATCATTGAGTGGCTATATAACACATCGCTACGGCCAATAGGAGTTGAGCAGTGGCCAAATAAAGAACGATGGAAGCGAAGCCCCGCGCGACTTCTAGTATCTTATAGAAATAACATTTTGTGGAATCAATTACATAAATCACGCATACGATGTTTATGTTTATTGTTTGATGAATCAAAATCACAAAGCTCTTCAAATTAGTTCCTCGAACAAACAAACAATAATATCATAATGTCCAAAGTACAGGAGATTTCGATAAGTAGAATAAGACGTAGTAGAATCGAAGTAGAAAAGATAATCCCATGAATAGGATTGACATAAGCCATTGGCATGTCAAGTGATCTGTCTTGATATGATTATTGAAATAAAAGACTGATTTTGAAGCAAATAATCGTCTCATTATACACTAGATGATAAATTAATGCTATTTAAAGCATATTTTCAAAGTTTTTTACACAAGTGGTCTATGGATCAGTTTTACAAATTAATGCACTTAAAGTGCAGAGTAATAACATTTTCAGGGCTCTGATGCGGTTGTCTTGGTGATATAGTGCTACAAGCATGTTTGCAGATGCAAATATGCTTGTTGATTTCTATGCAATAATGTGTAAGAAAACGTAGTAAGTGTAGTAAGTGTCTGTGGTACAAAGTATGCGGGGTAGCCGTAACTACAACCTGAAAATGATAGCAAGAAGGCTGGACGCAATTTTAGCTCGCTTCACCAAATGACATGCAGACTACTGCATGTGAGATGTGCGTCTGGTGAATAGAGTCCAATATTGCTCAATGCTTTATTTATCTGTTTTTTATTATTATTTATTAAATAACATAGGTAGGTCTTGAGTTGTTATTACCAACACTATGGGCTCTAAACGCCTCAAAATGAACGATATTTTCATTATAATAATTATAAAACACATGTATTCGGGATTGTAACTAAATTTTTACATGATTTACCTCAAAAATATTAATTAATCACAAGGTTTTACTTATATTGCAGCGTGGTATAGTAGACCAAATTACCTCCACATTGTTTGGAGGAGACCCGTTCCCAGCAGTGGGACATTTATGGGTTGAAATGATGATGATGAAGGTTTTAATTCTAGTTATAAAAAATCAGGAAAATTCTTAACCGTTTATTTATCTTAATTTCAAGTTAACGTCCGGGCTATGGAACGAATCCAGAGTTTCAGTGAACTTTACAAATATACAATATAAATCGTGTGGGAATCGAACCCACAATACTAGATACAGCAATGTTACTGCCGAGGTGACAACCTACCCGCTACAACAGAAAGATTTTATAAGCGTAGGTACTGTTGGCAGTCAATTAAATAATTTGTTGAAACATGATCTTCGTTTGAAATTTTTATTCTATATAGTACTTCGGATCCGTCCCTAAAAATTTAACATTGTAATCCACACCAAATTGTAATTATCTGCCTATTAAAAAGAGTGCTCTGAGCTTTCTGTCCGCTTTTTTCATGGTTTTACCCTTGTGAGCGAGTTGGTTGAAGGAAAATTGGCTGACACCTTTTGATTTTGGGTGACGTTGATTAAAATTAAATAATTGGGTTTGAATTATCTTTTTTAATGACAAAAAGCCGAATACGAAATAATTGGTGGGCAACAATTTAGGCGATAGATCAAAAAGCATTTGGATAATGTATTGCAAAAGTTCCAGTTTTTTTCAAGAATATAACTGGAGGAATAGACTTCATGCAAGCACCCAATCAAAGCATAGACTTTACGAGATAATGTATAAATTTATAATTATGTAAGAATGGTTCGTTATAATGTTTTACATTAGATAGACTAGGTGCGTCAAAAATGCATCATTTGTATTTCTGGCTTTTGAAGTTTGTTAGTTGAAAAATACCTCAGAATAGTTTTTTACATTTCATTAATTTAGGTCATGATTTTGTATTTCTGTGTTTACTCGACTGCCCACAAGGAAGTGTGAAATTTATGTGTATTTTTTATAGTACTGTGTTTTATACGTCATAAACAGCAATATAAATAAGTTTGTCAGGTCCTGAATTACAAGATATTATCAGGTTCCTAATTTTGATAAGTTTTTAAGGTTCAAAACACAAAATATTCAGTACATATTTAAATATCACCTTTGCCACGTTTTATCTATCACTTTAACTGAAATAAATCTACCAAATAAACACTCCATCATTCTATCACTCACCACTTCCCCCGAGATAAGTACGACCAAGACCGTATCTAGAAAAATATATGGTACTAAACACGTCATTTGGTATTCAAATGGTATTCAACAAAAATGATAAGATGGCTGGACTAGGTGCTGGTTACCGCTACTGACACTAAAGTACCCATTAATGATGGTGCTGATAAAAGCGAGACAGAATTTCAAATGTACCATTAAAGGAACTGTATTTTTTGGCGCTCTGTATTATTCAAATTAATTACTTTTTTATGGCGACCGTTGGGCGGCGTTTATTTTTACGACAACGAATTTTTATTGTTTGGTGTGAATTTCTTTGGCAGATGTGTTGAAAAGTGGAGAGATTTTTTGGATTTCGGCCGAAGTGAATATTAATGACTATGGGGGATTTTTATATATTTTTTTGTCGAAACCAGCACCCATCTATGATGAGAACGTATTATTAAATACTAAAATAAATATATACCTTAACGACTCTGAACAACGGTAAATTATTGTTTACCAAGAATAAACATGCACGCGGCGCTTGTAGTCCTCAAGCTAAATCGCGCTCAAAAGTTTTTAGCATATAAATCGTCTTAAAACATCTATACGGCCAATTTCTATCTAGATTTATACTTTGATAAAGAGTTAGTTTTCAAGTTTATCTAGGTATGTAAGTGTTTTCTTTAAAAACAAAATATTATGTGCTATTAAAGTTTCGTAGAATTTAAAAAAATATGCTGCCACTGTTAGTAGAAGTTGAACTGCTTAAAGCATCAATTGAATTTGGTGCTTATACGCACGTAGATAGGTGTCATAAAAGATAATACGACGCTGTATTAATTATAGACTAACAAGGAACATGTAAATATGAAATGAAGCGGTTTCCCTAGAGTGTGAGAGTTTTGCTTATTATATTTACACGTGACGTCAACGCTTGAGTCAAGCTTGTTATGATTTGAAGCCGACGTAAACATATTGTTATATGTTTTTCCTAGTTTTTACCCGCGGTTTTTATTTTTATTTTATTTTTTTATTTATTTTCAAAACCAACAGCGATATACATATTATAAACCAAAAAGGTAACAATAATTTAGGTATGGCCAATGATAGGTTTTTTTATGATTTCTCTGTACATATTTCGGCTATTGGTAGGTTTTGCCTACAACTCGTCTTCATAACCCATCATCATCAGCAACCCATTATGTCCCAGTGCTGGGCTCAGGTCTTCTCTCCTCTAACTAGAGAGCTGAGAGGGTTTAGGTCATAATCCACTCACGCTGGCTTAGTGCGGGTTGGTGGATCAGACATACCCATAGAATTTCTTCTAGGGTATGTGGGTTTTCTCACGATGTTTTCCTTCACCGTTAGCAGATGTTAAGTCACTTAAATAGTACATATAAATGCCGGTCGAGATCGAACCCGGACCGCGTGATTTGTACGCCGCCGGTCCCACATCCATTCAGCCATCATCCCTTAAAAATATCGCTCTTATGGATTTTTATTTGGCTACTACTAAGTACCTATTGCGCGTAGCGTTATAATATAATATATAATAATATAACTTCCTCTTTAAATGGACAATCCAGCACTAAAATAATTTTTCAATTCGATTCAGCACTCCTTAAGATTAGCGCGTTCAAACAAACAAACTTTCAGCTCTTTAATATTAATATAGGTAAAGAATTTCAATTTCAAATTTCTATTTTACAGCTTAAAAACACCGTTATTTAATGATTTTATTGCAGCAAACTGTGTTTTTCAGGCGTTACGTAAGCTTTAGTTAATAAGGATCAAATAAATACATCACGTAAATTGTTTGGGTCCTGTTTGTTAATGTTGAGACAAGGGAAACTCATTTTGTTTTGTACTTTTACTTGTAGCTTTGCTTGTATTGTATTATTTTTAATGTTAACGAGCCCTAATGTTTTTAAATGAATAAACAAACTTTTTCTTTATCATAGACTACAAACCGCGCTGACGCTTCAGTCTCGACTTTTTTTTATTTGGCCACTGCTCAGCTCCTATTGGCCGTAGCGTGGTGTTATATAGCCTATGTTACTCAGTGATAATGTACCTTTCTAACGGCAATTTTTTTTTTAAATCGGTTCAGCAGTTTTTAAGTTTATTTGTTACATACATTTCTCTTTCAAAGTCAAAGTCAAATCTTTTTATTTCATTTGGATCACATACATGATACTTATGAACGTCATACAAAGCCAGAAAAAGTGTCAGTAAATTTTCCTACAGCCAGTTCACTGACAAGGTTGAGCTCTGAGAAGAACTTGGCAAGAAACTTTACAATATTAGTATAGAAGTAGGTATACATGGATTCAAAACAGAGTCCACTAACTTACTGTAAGTTTGCTATGGAGATAATATGTTATGATTAAAAATATTTTATACAGTTAGATTCAAGTTCTAAGACTACCTGCTTTTACGCGTAATAATATTTGTCTTTATGTCCTTAATAAAACATTTTATTTATTTTGAAATATTGAAAAGTGGGTATTTTTTAGTGCCCCGTTAGTGGCATTTAACTCGTGCCTTTTCCGAATATAGGTGGTTAAAAAAATACCTCTATATTAATCCAGGGTATCAGCTATCTCCATACCAAATTTTATCAATATTGGTCCAATCGATTAAGCGTGAAAGTGTACAAACATACACACTCACAAACTTTTGTCTCTAAAATATTAGTGTAATCCCTTCAAGCATTCTGAAGATAATATAAAGGTCTTTTGATACATCATGATCACACTTGGAGATATAATTTGTGTGTACTTACTTATTAAACATAATAACAAGCTAATTTTCTCGTACACAAGATAAAGTATATTAACTAGTGACAGAAACAGACTGACCTATTTCTTATACTTATTTGCGTTAATACAGCAACAGAATAGCAAACACATAAATCTATATTATGCTCTTACTTTTAGTACAGGAGCTTGCAGTTTTTTCAGATGAAAATGTATTTTTATGTTTGGTATTGAGGTATAGTATTGTTCATATTATATTATAGGTTTAGAGGAACACGGATAGTGAAATGTGAATGTATACGGGTCCCTAAAACCTATTCCGTTCAACCAAACCAACAAACTCTTCAGCTTTATAATATAGTTTAGAAAATAAATGCATTTTGCAAAAAAGAAATATTATTTTGAAGACGGCCCAACGGGTCTTATGAAAATCGACCTTAATGCCAAGAAATTGATTTCCTCTTACCTAATGCTATATCCTTAACTACTATCTTATAATATAGACATAATAGTGCGCCGATATTGTAACGTACAATAACATAGCAGGCTCTTGAACTAATAATCGTGTTTGGACAGTAAAACGGAGCAAATCGAGCGAACGGCTAAGTAATTATGTTGGATACTATTTTGCATGCTCCAACAAATACGTTGTTGATGTTGAGTGATTTGTTTATGACTATGTGTGTACCTTTCTTAACCTTGTTGGAAAAGTGAAAATGAGTAAGTTGGGTACAGCAAACTCTACCTTGTTTAATAGTATTAAGGTTGATAATTGTAAAAAATAACTACTCACCTTTCAAGATTTTGCCTCTAACCTTTACTTTACAAAAATATCACCATTTATCTCTGCTAATACTTCTTATTAGCAATCGAAAGTATTAAGTCCACATTTCTAGCGTATGTGGTGCACACTAACGCCTCAGTGGTGCAGCTAGAATATAGTTATACTGATAGACTGCTGTGAAATAGAAATATATCTTTTTCTGCTCCAATTATATAGGACCTCATAATTCTCACATAGCTGTCAAATTTTAAGACGTTACAATTTAAAACGTTAAACTACCTTTTCGAGGATACACCTGACATTATTATAACTAATTTTTGAGGAATAATTGGTATATAATACTTCTTATTCATTTACTTTTTATTTTTTGGCATAACTCTCTTCAACAAAGAAGTACGGATAAATTTAAAAAAAAAACATTTTATCAACATACAAATTTTCTTTTAAATCGTTAAAGTTGTTTCCTATACATTATGAGTGCAAAAAGTTTACACAACAATAACTCGTTGAAAACTACACTTATTTCAAAATCTTTTAAAAGTCATTCACTGAGATACTCTTGATTATAATCAGTCATTTTAAAACTAAGTCCTCCATAAAATAGTCGTATCTCCTAAAACAGAAACCGTGACGTGATTGAAGAACATTTTCACCGCTCGCAAACTTTGTTTCTTGTTAACTCTCAATGTGGGATTTGTCGTACCGAATTCGTTGATAGGACAAAACGACATGATAAGAGCGGTCTTATCTCTGCCTGATTTAATATTATTCTAGTTCTTTCCAAGGGTGGATGGACATTGCTTTTATCAGATAATAGATTTTTTGTTTGCCTTTTATTTTTGAAGCTTGTTTATATAGAAGTGAGGTAGCTTGATAAGTATCGGAAAGTTTGCTGTACATGTTTTCTTGTGAAATAATTATAAATAGATAAAAATATTAGATATAATCCTTGGTTTTGCTGATAATGAAGATAATTATTTCAAAATAAAACATGTATCGAAAAATTTTATTTGGTACCTACTTTTGGTAATTGAAAATCATCTCAAAGAAAGTTTTTAATTATTTTGCTGAAATGATATGCCAGTTAACTGTCCGCAGGTAAAAGAAAATCATTTTTGAATTATAAAACCACTCAATGATAAATTCATGTTCATGTAATTTTTTTAACAGAATATTTGAAGATAGACACATTTAAACATCGCAATCAAAACAGAAACGAGATAAAAGATCCAGCTAAAATAATAACGCCAGCGAATACTCAAAACATGTCGCCACATCGACCCAATTTCAATCCCAAAAGCAACCGTTCTGCCACTACCAAAAACCGATTGAGGCGTGATGATACACAGACCTTTAATCCACCAGCCGGGTCTAACAGTCGGGAGTGACGTGTGTAAATGAATAATGAAAACACAAATGGACGAAGCGGACGCACTGAATTGACATACGGATTTGTGGTTCTGGAATTTTTGGGTTTGCTGTTTGCTTACGTGATGATATTATAATACTGTTGCTGACTTTTGTGATATTTGAAGAAATATGCTGACTTGTTAAGTAAGTCTTTTGTAGGACATGATATTTGTTTACTTACATAATAATATCGGTTTTATTTCTTCTTTAAAACAACTGTATAAGTGTGAGAGACAGTCACAACTACTAACAACTCTCTTATGAAAAAGTTTGTTTGTAGATTAATAAGTAGTAATGTAAGTTATCATTTTATCAACACTAAAATTATGGAATTAATTCTGAAAAAAAATCATTTAATTTAATAAATATCATAGCCAACCGACATTTCTTTACTCTTGATAAACTTCCTTATACAAAGGCTCAAAGATTAGGTACGAAAATTGCCAAAAAAATTGGACCTTAATGCTACCTGAAAACCACTCTGTTTTCATAGTAGGCAACCAGACATTTACATTATAAATTCTCATTGAAATTAATTTTACTTCTAGATTGTCTTACCTAAATACACCTTCAAATAACAATATTTAAATAAGTTCTAATTTTGTTAATTAGTCTTGAACTTGGAAATATTAATGAGAGCGATTTTATCACAGGTGTCCTTCAAGGAGGCTACCTAGGGCCCGTGAAAATAATTGTGTTAAAGTAAACAAAAAAAGGTTAACCAATATTTGTTTTACTGGAATCTCGACTAAATTAAAAATGTAGGGTAAATATTGCTCCTTTTTATATAAACCACGTTTAGAAACAATTTAAGGTCAATGTAAAACAATTTTCAGCTTCCGTTGAATAAGTACTTGAGATATACATCTATGTGGATATTTTTATCCTGTTTATATCAATATAAACTCAAATTTATCTGACGACATTCGTTTTTACCCGACTGGCAAAAAGGAGGGTCATGTTTTTCGCGCGTATGTATGTATGTGGGCATTTCTGTTCCATTGTGACCTTCTGTAGCCTAAAGGGCTTGGCTGATTTTAAAGTGTGAAGTGTCATTAGATTTGTAGTTTTTCCCCGAGTGTCATAGGCTATGTGAAGTCAACAAAAAACCAATATGGCGGCCGTAAACTGTCAAAACAGACGTTTTATTAGTGCTATCGCAATATGGGTATCAGATGATAGCTAATTAATATCCTAATTCAATTATATATGCACTAACTATTGCCCGCGACTCCACTTGTCTTTTGTAACCTAAATAGCTTGACCGATGTTGAACTATGAAAATTCACTAAGTTATAATATACATAATAATTAATTATATTGAGTGACGAAAGCTACTTTTGGCAAGGCAAGGCAAGGCACTCGGGTTTTTTGTTTTTTTTAAATAAACACTTGTTGTAGTCTTACCCAAAGTTGAGATGTTTTTGTATAATATTATTTTACCAAAAAATTAACAAACGATTTTATATGAATTTTTATAAGCTTTTATGTTTTGTCACTGTTTAGCTAGCTAAAGTATACATAGGCCTCACCTAATTGCGGGTGGCCTTTGGTTGCAGGCTGCACAAAATCGCTCGCTGTGGTGGAAATTAGGTGAGGCCTATTGCTATCATCATCACTATAACCCATAAATGTCTCACTGCTGGGCACGGACTCTAGAAATACTAATTTCAAGTAGATTAATATCTAGTTTTAGAAAAACCTTATACCTACCGCCATTTTGCCCGAAACGGGAATTTAGGGTCTTTTGGACAGCATTTAATAGCAATAACACTGTGCAACTGATTTTTCTTTATTTTTTATGTATCTATAAAATCTATGCCTTCGTCAATTATTTCAAAGTCCATTGTACCTAATATTAATCTTTGTCAAATTTCCACTTCCATTTTGAGGCTAAATTCCCGGTTCACCCAGAGGCCCGTTTTATATGATATTATTCAAGGTTGCCTTACTATATTACATTAAACTAGCTAAATAAATTAGAAAAGCAATTTCTGTTAACTTTGCAATATCGTAATAAATTTGTGTTTCGATGGAAGAAAACGTAGTCTTACAAAGGTACGAAAGATCAGAATAAAGATAGGAAAATTATCAGAAAGTATCCCTCTCAGCTCTCTAGTTAGAGGAGAGGAGACCCGAGCCCAGCAGTGGGACTTAATGGGTTGCTGATGATGATGATGATGATCCCATGAGAATTGAAGTTTAACATTATAGACGAGGGGTCTTTAATATACAAAACAACAATAAATTATTATGCTTTTTATTACTTGTGCTTAATTCTCAATACTTTATTTCAGACTATAATATCATTTTCAGTATAAATAGGGATGGTATCAATAAGTCAGTTTTTGTTTTTATTTTATACTGCCAACAACGTCGGTAACAGGTCCAAACAAGTAAAAATAATAATTTAATACTTGTTAATAAAGCTAAATTAACACAAATTGCTCATTTCACAATATTAGACACAATGGCATGTTCAAACAACATTTATTAAAACCAAGAAATATTTTTTATTAGATAATTTCAAACGTACGCAAAACTGGTTTGTGGCCGACAATTGGAAAAACCGCTTTTGTGTATTTGTCAGTCAGTAACATACAAAATGTTGATGAGGGTGCTCGCCTTAGGTAGTGGTATAATTTTATTGATTCCATAATTTTATTAATGGATTTAAATATTTTCATTTATGGCTTCTGGCTTTGTGTGATAATAAAGTGAAAATACAATGTTTTATCCCTATATTTGATATTGTAACATCAAAATAAACGATTGCAAAAAAGGAAAATTTAACTGGCTTTTCAATCTTCCTCTTGTAAGCAAAGATCCGTGCCTAGAATGTAACGGTGCACGGTTGTTATTATAATTTTTATTCAATCAGTCAGTGTTTAAAATACAAGGCAAGAATAAGATGCAAAATGCATCTTATTCTTGCCTTGTATGTACCAGATTCCTTTCCAGCTAACATATTTTATGCGCTGTTATACAATTACGATGAACGCCACCCACCTTTGCATTGTTCTTCATTTGATCAAATCTGTAGATACGTCTTTATGTACCAAGTCAGAATAATATTTTATAGAACTAGCTCTTATCAAATAGGGCAGCCAACAGTGCTTTAATAAATCAGACTATCTTCAGGATCGATATCTTAAATTCGGAAAAAAACTACAGAAATTGTATATGATAAATCTACCTCCACTATGTTTTCATATTCCATTTACACAGCCATGTTAGAATTTGGAGATCTGTAGATAATAACAGAAGAGTAGGCGTAAAATGAGTTTTTTAGACTTTCAAATTTTATCCTAACACATTTTGGAGAAAAATATGAAAGTAAAATTACCAATAAACGAGCATGTCAGCACCAGTGATTGAGTTTTACGAAGACTGAAGGTTTATCTTGTCATTTTTTATTAAATTATCGAGTGTTTTCGAGTTTTTATAAGAAAACACATTTCTAGCCTCGTTTGTTTTATGAAGGCAACTCAAAATACCTCCCTGTAATAATTCTATTTGTATATTTTAATTGCAAAATATAAGTTTGAAAAGTCAATACCTATTTTATGAATTTGATTGAGCTTGTGAAATACATTTACTTCAACTTACTCTATTTACTTCAAAAGACTTACAAATTGACTTGCCTAACGATTATTATCCTACGTGGCAACAAGAAGCTTTACATGCCTTCGGAATATAGGAATACTCAGGAGTGAAAATGCTACAAGCGGCTGTCCGGCAATGAACTGACCTTGCATGTCCTATTGAATGTGGGTTTAGAATGTGTTCAGTCGTCATCGGTTCACAAGCTTGTATAAATAAATACATACTTTGTTTAGAAAATCCTTAAATAAATTTTGTGCTTTGTCTAGTTTGACTTAAAAAACTACATGCCAATTTATGGTATGATAATCACTGCACTAAAAGAGATTACAAAATTATCTAATTTAAATCGTAAATCTCGACCAGAATATTCCAATCCTTTTATTACGCCATGCTATTTATAAATATGTCGTCGCCGCTTCTCTTTCGTGGTCTAGCTTTACCCGCTTTCCCTTTGTCCCTACGAGAACCTTTATATAAAGGTAAGGGTATTATAAATTCAAGATCTATAATTATAGCCTTATCTACAGCTATTAATATTGAACCTTTTTCAAATTAAAATAAAGGTGATTCTGTTCACTAGCCGCTTAAAATTAATTGACTGTCAGAACTTTGTCCACTTTGCGACAATTTCGTTGGAAATTGACGATTGTAGTCTTGTCTCTAAAATTTATGTGACCTATAAAAGAAATATTAGTGTGGTCTAAGGCTTAAGTAAAGGCGTTCCAATTTAAAACATTGCTCTGATAATTGTATACTTCATATTCTAACTTCTAATCAAAGTCAAAGTTTGGATTTGTCATTATGAAATTGAAGTTTGGATTCCTCAAACGATGGTCCACTTGATATCATATCTTGCGTGCAAAAACAATTGCACGCGGGTAGATTTGATGAAGGCAACTGACGCGATGACGGTGTGTTGACTATGGTCAAGTTTTGGACTGATACAATTTAAATGATTTGCTGTAGACACGAAAAGAAGAAGAATCAAAATCTATTGCCCACAGTTTTTGTGGGTCACGCACGGTTGTAATAAATTTTCATTTGTTGTATGTAGTTCTTCGGTGCTTTTAGTAGTTTGCTGTTTGCCTACCTTGGGCTAATTTGGTCTTTGTACTACTGGCTTCTGTTTAACTTGGGCAGCTGAACTAGCCACAAGATATGAACAAACGTGTCAGTCTTTTAGAATTATTGCAGGCCTCAGAAAATAATGCCTAGTTTTTAGGTTATTCTGGTGGTTTCTATTTGAAAGCTTGATAAAATCCATCTGTTAGTTGGAACAACCATTTATCCTCACAAACTTTCATATTATAAATGCAAAAGTCTAAATTAAATGTAGAATTATATACTACGATAAATTTTGGTTTAACATGAACTGAATCAAAATTTTTCTTGTGCAAATATTTTCTATATTTATGTATTTATAATATTTTTTAAGTCGGTTAAAAAGAGTCAAATACGTCATAATAAAACCTAAAACAACATGTCGCAGTTGTAAATATATTGAAAATAAATATTATTATTCCATTATTTTTCCTAGATTTATACAATACATTATAAAATTGTCAGAGGTCGTAATATTTATGAGGAAAACGTCGTATGATTTCTTTTTTAAGGAAAATTGGAGAGGGCTGTTATTAAAAATCAGCATTGCGATTTTTCTTTTGTATTTTTGTCATAATACGTTCCGTTATCTGAGCTTGGTTCCTGGACCTTCCCGGTCCCATTGTTTTGCAACGTCTTCATTTATTTATCTTTATGCTCTATTTCCATTTTTAGGACAGGACTTTGGATAGCTAAATAAATTGTTGAATTGAAATAACAAAAACATTTAGGACAAATAACGTGAATTACTGGATAATCATGGGTTCTATGAATAACCTTGTTTATTTGTATTTGATGTAAATATACATGTTGTTTGCTTCTTATTATTTTAACATAATTGTATATTGTCTTGTTAAGAGTATTTAATAATATATTATATTTATACTAGAGTCCACCTGGGGTTCCGCTTGCGTGGTATGTCAGTAAAAGGTAGCCTATATCCTATTCCAGACTATAATCCATTTATGTGCCAAATTTCATACTAATGCGTAATATATAAAGAAATGTGCAATTTATGTGAATATTCAAATGGTCTCCGAGCGATGCTCGGCAACTCCAAATTCATTCAAAATTACAACTACAATGAATCTTTCATTGATTCTCTCTAATATCAAATCGAAACCACAAAAAAAAAACACTTCAAATAAGAAATACTGTCCCTAACCATTGTCCCCGAAGGGAACTTTTTCATAACTTGGACCATTAAAATTTCTAAGTCGCCAGAGAGAGCTCTCAGAGTTTTGTCGGAGGATTAAGATAATTAAAATACTTGATGCCAAAGTTACGCTACGGCTGCCGAGATTAACGAAAACGTGTATTTTTTATCAGCTCCCATTAAAATGTGAGTGGGTAATATTTTGTAAAGTAAAATTTAATGATTCTGTTAAAAATGTTTCCCTTGTTGGTGACGCAACGGTATTTCATAATATTCAGGCATATTTACATTTACATAATTTCGAATTTATAACTTAATTTTTTTTTTATTAATATTAATATTACTGAACTTAATTTCTATTAGTTGGTAAATAATAAAGATCATTATTTGCTTGATGGCATCATTGGCTTACTGATCAAGTTGATATTTGCTATTTTGTCTTCGTAATTTTGTCGAAGCAAGCAGCAAGAAAGATACGGGAACCCCCGGCTTCAAGTCCCGTCGTTGTGGGGTTTTTTGTTTTTTCCATTAATTGTTTAGCAGTTACATAAAATGTTAAATCAAAGCAAGTAAAATGCTTAATATTTAAAGCAAGAAAGATATTTAAAAAATCAACTAGGTATTTTCTCATTAGCATTTGCACTCTAAAACCGGAGTGGGACTTAATTTAAGTTATGCTAGACAGCTAAAAGAAGCTGTTCTCGTAACCCAACAGAGAAGAAAAACAAGTACGAAATATTGTACTTCCAAAACCCCATCATATTAAACAAAGTTTTCTCGCTAACATTATCTAGGATTTAAGTCGGAGCCAATTTAAAACACACTTCTATATTCATGACACCCACCTATTAACTGTTAATTTAAAGTTGGTTGGCAAGTTAGACCCAGGGGAGATCCAAAAAACCCAAAAACAAAATTTAGTTCAACAAGAACTTTTGCTCTTATCACGGTTTGTTGGTTAAATAATTATATTTAAATTAAAAAAAAACATTGGAATTGCCTTTTTAGAAACATTATTAATATCGTTATTTCTATAATTCAATAGAGTAAGCAGATAAGGATCATTATTATAAGCGCGCATGGAATTATCCGTGTAGTGACGGATTAAGAATACGTAATGTCACTACCGTATTTCAACCCGTGGGTGTCGTAAAAGGCGACTAAGGGAATCACCATAATGCAGACAAGAGCACGGCAAGAAAAGGAAAATTTGAAACAAACCCTATTACAACCCGTCTAGCCAGCGTGGTATAATAGGCCAAATTCCCTCCCAAATGTTTGGAGGAGACCTGTGCGCAGCAGTTTGACATTCATTTATGGGTTGTAATGATGAATGGCTATCAAATATTGGTATTTTAATCTATACATATAAAATGCTTTGTCCTGAATGATGATGTAGTGGGGTGATAGGTACATTAAAATTCATGAATTGCACTTAAAACAAAGATTTATGTAAATATCGAAATCTACGCGGACGAAGTCGCGGGCAAAAGCTAGTATAATATATTATCGTTCATTTCTTTTCAAATTGTTACGTTTTTCTTGAATTGTCTTGAATCTATATCAAACCACAAGCTGTTGTTCAAAACTCCCACGCAGTTCTCATAATCACAGCAACTTTACCCTTTAGGTGATGAACTGCCAAAACTTCTTCAAGACTTTAGTATTTGTGGTTTCTGTTGTGTATTGATCAGCCAGTCTATTTAGTCTTCATTATGTAGACTTTATAAACTACTAATCCTTTTTATATTGTCTTAAATTAACACTGCCTGTACAGTGTACACTCTTGTCAAGGTAGGCGTGAAGCTTGACGAGTGTGAGAATGAACACGCTGCACTCGCTTCGCCTCGTCTGCTCTCCATTCCGGGTCGGTTTCATCAAACACCTGTGTCCAGTATACTCGGAGAGAGACATGGTGGGAGTCGCTCTAAAGACCTTTTAAAGATACGACCTAACAATGGTTACATGTTACAGACAGCTCAGAAATTTAACTTTCAAAGTTGTAGACATTATTCTTAAAACTGTATACAATACAATTGTAAATATATGCCCAACAAACACAAACGAAGTAAAAGGGTCGCACAAGAACGTAGATACAAAGTGACGTAATGAATACCGTCCCTTCTGAGTGAGAGGTGACGAGACAAGGGTCCCAAAGGTCCTAGTGACCTTAACACGTATGAATACAAGGGTTCAAGTGAAGGCGCCGAGATAGATTTGTAATTGACGTATAAGTCGTTTTGTAGTTACGCCTGTTTTATCTATAAAGGTATTTTGTAACTGTCTTTGTTGATATATTATTTCCTGATAAACAATGTACCTACTAAATTATTAGGGAGTATGACTTTTAAAGTAATTTAATTTGAATAATCAAACTGATTGACTGATTGACGCATACTTGCTGATTTGAATAACGAACGTTCTGTTAATACTAAGTAATGAATTCCAGAAATTAATCCTTTAAACATTGAACCGAATTTTTTTATAACTTATTTTTTTTTTAATGTTACATTATGCAATTGAAATTTAATAAATCTGAAAATTTAATTTAGGAACTTAAATTAAAGAAAGAGAACTTCTAATTTCACTTGACCTGATAAGAGTTAAGAAGAAATAAAAGCTAATAAAAACAAACAGGGCCTATAACACGCCTCTTCAATCACCGTAACTTCATTTAAACACTTCGCTGGCGAAATCAAATTTGTCAAAGTTTCCATCGTGAAACGTTATCAATCAAAAACAGTGAAACTAACTTACAGGAGACAATTTTCTGTACATTTTATAAGAAATTATTAATAAATTCTCTGAGTTTAGTAAATATTTGGCGGCAAACTTTGATAGAAGAAATTGTTGGCTTTTGTAGAGGAATGTCACTAAAAGGTTACTCATTTATCTTTATTGAAATATTACCTTTATTAAGATTGTAATTTAGGTTCCTTAGGACCTATGTAAATTAAATTCTCTTAACTATTTCGTCGCATAATCAAAAATATTATTATAAAATAATATTGTGATGATACAAGACGTTTAAATTAGCTTGAAACACAAAGTACTGTCTTTGTATGTTTGTTAATGAAAGTATTGTATTTAAAACTGTTCGAGATTTTCCAGGAAGATTTGCCAGACCAATTCTGCTGTCGCGCGTTGTGTGGCTTGAGCTTTTTATCTACAGTCATTTGATTTTATTTAAGAATACAGATTTCATCTAGTTCATCGCTAACATTTAGTAATACATTATTAAAATGTAATTTTGTATTTATTCAATAAAATATTTACACATAACTTCCAGATACACTATTTACAGGAAATTCCTATAAATAGAATATCTGATTGAGATCAGATTCCTGAGGAAACGTACCCAAAAGGCTAGCCACATTACCGCCGTTGAATGGATAAAATATTTACAACACAGTTTAGAACATACAGCTAAACTATTTACAAAATAAAACCGTATAATCTATTCATAGAAATTCCCTTTAAATAGAATAACTAATTGAGAACTGATGACCGGTCCTGAGGACCAAAAGGCTGGCCACATTTACATTAATGCGATAATAATTTAGTTGTTATAAAAATGTGAAATTTCGTAAAGTTCTGAAGTAATTTTCTAAGACAATGCAAGAAATTCCATTTTCACCTTTTCCAAGTTAAATCCAACCTAATAGAACTCAGATTGTAGTTCTGTAATCAACATTAAAGCGACAACTCCAAGTGAACAGATAACGATAGTTCTGGCAGTTGTACTTCGTATTGCAAATAGGCTGAGATAAATGTTTGGAACTTTAGTTTGGAAATTAGGGCGTTTACGTTCCACTTTATGATTACTATCTGATAATTTTGTTTGTTTTAAAATATCTTCGCCGTGTATTTTTTGGCAAATTTTTAAGTTGATATCGAAATTTTAAAAGAAAGATAACTAATTTTCATCTTATCAATCTAATGACGCCCACTGCTGGACATAGGTCTCACCTAATTTCCGCCATCTGTGAGCAATTTTGTGCCGCTCGCAACCAACGGCCACCCGCAACCTTTACAAAGTCGTAGCGTCAGTCCATCTGGCGGGGGGCTGCGCAAGGAGAATAAAGATAAGTAATAACCGGTTAAAAATTCGTCACTGTATTGAAATATCTTTTTTAATTTATTCAATAATCCCGATGACTCACCGCATTCTAGTGGCCTAGGACGTGCGCTGTGGAATTCTTTGAAGAAGGCATCGTTAATATGTTTAATAGTGGATATTTACAGACTAAAGATTATGATGAACACGAAATGAACGGTGTTTCGGATGATAAGCGAGATATAATATCATAAACATGAAGATTTTATTTTGAAACATATATCAACAAAAAAGTTAAACCAAATATTGTGTAAACGACTGATCTCATAGATATATAAATCTCTTTTTTTTCATTTATGTGACATATAATGGAAAAATATAACAAGATCAAAGAAAGCAAAACTAAAGAAACAGATAACAAACGCCATATTTATTGCTTACAAGAATATGAGAAGCACCATAACAACGTATCTTCAAGGACTCCTGTTTACTCCACAAGGAACCACAAACTCACTGATACTTATAAAGGCTTCTTTAAATAAACATAGCCTGAGGTACCCCTCCGTTCAAGTTTTATAGCTCTTTGCATAATAACACAGAATAAATTAATTATTACCTGTTCGCTTGCATAATTTCATGGCTTGAGGTTTATTTAGGACTTGGGACGTTTTTACTGTGTAAGGCTACTGGACATTTAACGGCGTGTAATTTTCTGTGAATTCTTGCGAAGTAAAGGTTTTTTTAATAACTGGTTGTCATGTTTCTTGTATGTGAACATTTTGTTTGTTGTAATTAATGGGAAGCGTTGGTACGAGTATAAGCATACAACAAATTTCATTTATAACTCATGTAGATTTCATAGACATTTTTTAAATTCAAAATTACATACCTATTACTTCATCGAAAAAGGTCTCACAGTAAGCTACATTTTAGTCAGAAGAAATTAATATTTTAGTGGGTTGATAGGTCTATGATTCGTGCTTTTTGTTTTTTTGTGATCGGTAACAGTCACTTGTATTAAGAAATTGAAAATCTCTAACAATAAACCCAGTTTTCGGTACCGACAGGATTATAAGCATTATCATAACGATATAAATCAAACTGAATATCCAAATTCGTGTTGAAATGAGTTTTGTTGAAAATTTTGCCAATAACCACGTCTTGCAGTGATGTAGGTGTTAAAGTTGAACATAAAATGTTTCTATTCGCTAATAAACAAGCGTGGTTCTGTTCATTTGTCAGTGGTGCCATGGCATCAGTTTTAAATTGGTCTAACTCAATAGAAGCAGCGTGTAGCGTTTTGTTAATTAGCTGAGATTAAAAAAGAACTAATTATCACAAGTCACGCCTCTGATCACTGGTGAAATATCTTTGTCAATGTAACATTGTCATCAAATCAGCCTAATGGCGTCTACTGCCGGACATAGTTATACGTATCAAGTTTAAAAACTCGAAATATCAGTAAATATTATTTAGTGAATTCAACAAGATTAAAAGAAACTTAGTATATATTTATTGAAAGACTTTAACGTTACCTAGACTAAAATAGTGTCGTTATTATGTTCTGTAAATAATAAAATAATTATGTGGAATGTATTTTACGTTTATTTTGCTCCTTTTATATCATTGACTGTAAGAATGGCATAACATTAGATAATGTAAATAATAAAATTGGTTTCTATTTAAATATTTTCAATCAACAACACAAAAAGAAAAAAGGTATTTAAGTAGTATATCAGTTGTTTAGTACCCATAACACTAGCAAATATAATTACTTGCTTTGGGACTAGATGGCGCTGTGTGAATGTGGTAGAATATTATTATTATTATCTAACTTCTACAACTACGATTCGCCTAATTGATATTTAACTAAGTTATAAGCCCATGTGAAAACTCAAGTCATTAAATAACTAAAACTGATAGTAACTAACTAGATACTCTTACACGATACGAAACACTAGTGGTTATCTAGTTCCTAAGAACCTATTACCACAGTTATCTTGTAACTTAGACCATACAATAAACACAACCGTGCGGTCTCGGTCGCGTATGTGCAAATTACATACTCGAATTTATTAGAACATTTCGTTTGAAAATTATCGTTGCTGTTTTTGGTTTCAACGATGTTATAAGTCAGAAATCCGACACTAATTCTACATTTGCGTTAGTTTAGTTAGCAATTACAAATGCACGTGCTATTTTGAATTACTAATATTGTAATACTGATTGATAGCGACTGTCATAGTGTTGTAATTTTGCAAATTGCATTGCGTTTGATATGTAAATTTAGCTAATGCAGCTAATAGCGGTTAATTAATAAAAACATTTGTGGATTAACACGGTTCAGTTGTGAGCGTAATAGGGGTATATTCAAATAAGTTCGTGATTTAGATTTGATTGCATGGTGTCGTAATTTGGTTAGCTTGTAATTTGTCGTTGCAGTACGTTGTGGGTTTAAACTAAACTTATTATAAAGCTGAAGATTTTGTTTGTTTGGTTGGTTGAAGGAGCTTATCTCAGGAACTACTGAACTGAATTGAAACAATATTTTAGAGGGCAACAATATTTTTCAATATGTTATGAGGAAGGCTAAAGGCTAATATAACACTACGCTACGATTAATAGGAGCTAAGAAGTAGCCAAACAAATATCCATAGGATGGAAGCGCGCTACAGTGAAAAATCCCCGAAGGGGTTGGCAGAGTTGTACTTATTACATCTTTATTTCCTCAGCTATGTTTAGTCCTATAAAATAGGAAAGGAGGCAGTTGTCATCAACCGAGAACATTTTTTTTTTCTAAAGACTATTAAGTAAACTAGCTTTCTCCAGCAGTTTCAGCGCATGTTATGTCGTTAAAAAGAAGCCTATGTCCTTTGCCAGGTTTTATTTTTGTTTTTTTTTATCCCTATGTGAAACATAAAGATCTGTTTTGTCGTTAAATCGTGAAAACCTAACAAATAAACACTGTCACTTTAGCATTTGTTATTTAATACAGATTCTACGACTTACTTAAATATCCGCAATGTGAAAGAGAAACACTTTCAAACAAAAATTAACACGCAAGAAAATTAAATAATTAATTTACACCGGCGTATAATTCTAAGGGACTTTGAATATTTTTTGTTGGATTCAAAGTTCACGAGTGACTGTACAGACTTAATCTAGAATTAATTACTAAGCGTTTGTGTTTAGTGCAAACGCAATTAAGGAGGCCGCGTGCCCCGCATAATTGCGGAAGTAGGGATGTGGCTGGCCTGGCCGGTACAATCGATAGGTAGGTATCGATTAGGTTGCTCGATATTTCAACCATTAGAACGAATTACTGTAAGTTAATATTATATTTATTTTATACAGACCATTATCTTAACATGTTTTTTGTCAAGGTATACTGATTCAAAATGATTTCTTGAAACTTTTTATCCTTTTTATTAGGCCTGTGTACAAATAAATGGAAATTGTTCTGGAATTTGGTGGTTGTTTTTATTTTGACTTTGTTGCAAATAATCTAAATCTATTGTCAGTTTTACTTATCTTAATAAAGTTTTATATAATAATTGTATATTCATCATCATCCTAATTATCGGCAAGATTAAGTGACAGCAGTTGACGTCATTAGGCGGATATATAGGCGTATTATGAAACTATTAATTGGCTGACTTGACTGGCCTGTTGGTTTAGTGGTTAGCGACCCTGACTGCTAAGCCAGAGGTCGTGGGCTCGATCCCCACCCAGGACAAATCTTTGTGTGATGAGCATGAAGGTTTGTTCTGTATCTGGGTGTAATTTATTTATAATATGTATGTTTTTACAAAAACAAATGTATTTAAGTAGTATATCAGTTGTTTAGTACTCATAACACAAGCAAATATAATTGTTTAATATGGAACTAGATGGCGCTGTGTGAATGTGGCAGAATATTTATTTATTTATAAATTAATAATTAAAAGTCTGTTTTAATCATGATATAAAAACTCGTGTCTTATGTATAACGCAGGCATTCAAATCCGTGTCACATCACTAAACGGAAGCGAATATCCGCTAGCTCCTGTTTGCTCCTGACTGTTTTATTTTTTAATTCACTGCAACTTTAATATATTATTATGTGGTATTATCTTAGCTTTTAATTTATTTACATGTACATTCAGCTATGTTTACATTTAAAATGAACGTTGTTTTGAATGTAATAGGTAGGAAAATATTTATACAGATTAAATTGATTCCGAGAATTAAATGGAGAAATAGAAACTCCATGTGCGTTGGATAATTAATCTTATACTGTTGCACTAAGTGTCAGTATGGAATGAATTAGTAACACTATTTGCCTCCTTTTGGTGGGAAAAACCATTTAATACTCAATCATTTATTGCTTCCATAATTTAGTTACAATATTTATATTTACGATATATAAATAAATTAATATATGGCACTCATTCATTACTATTGTGGTACTGAGACGTTCAGCAAGGTCAGTCAATGATGGGTGACCAAATGTAGCAATTTCATTGTCGAGCGTCTCTGTATTTAGGAAGGCAAATAAAGCCATTGGTCGTGGTTATCACTTATTTTCTTTTTTTTTTGTTTTCATTCTTAGTCTACAATGAATCTCGTATATATTCATGTAGGTTACAAAATAAGGGTGCAAACAAACTGAGATTATGTGATGCCACGTATATGATGTTACGTCCATCAAAGACATCAGTTTTCATACTAAATAATTATTGTTATGATAAATAATTAATTAATGTGACGTTGCTGACGCGATCAAATCCAATTGGTAGTCCCAAACTCCCAACGTGGCGTGGCATCACATAAGCCCAGTTTCTTTGCATGAAAGTTACAAGAACATTATTGTAGAAGATAATTCAAGTTGGATACCTTCTGGGCGTGCCTCAAGCCCATTCGATAAAAGAAGAAAAATGACTATGTGTAGTTATCAAGACGTCTCCAATTAGTCCCACTTGATTAAATTCGGGTATAAAAGACTGCAAGAATACGTTTGTATTTTATTGTGCATCAAAATGATTTGCGAAAACTCCCTCAGCAGTTCGGTAGTGTAGCAAAACATTATTGAACTAATACACTGTATTGCACTTCGATGCGCTTCGGGTTATTTCTCAAGGGACCACACCAGTCGATGTCGACGGTGTAAATGATCAGAGAAATATCTATAATATGATTTGAAGTGAAAATTGTATTACTATATTACAGTAATGGTGCCATATTTTAAATTAAAATATTATGGAATATTTTTTCTCATGCCAAGGTTTGACTGGCCTGTTGGTCTAGTGGTTAGTGACTCTGACTGCTAAACCGGAGGTCGTGGGTTCGATCCCCACCCAGGACAAATCTTTGTGTGATGAGCATAAAGGTTTGTTCTGTGTCTGGGTGTAATTTATCTATAATATGTATGTATATTTTCCAAAAAAAAAAAAAAAAAAAATGTATTTAAGTAGTATATCAGTTGTTTAGTACCCATAACACAAGCAAATATAAATGCTTACTTCGGGACTAGATGGCGCTGTGTGAATGTGGTAGAATAAAAAAAAAAAAAAAAAAAAAAAGGTATGTTTATTATACAACTTGCTTTTGCTTGCAGTTTTGATCGAAATGTCATCTTTCTTTTTACATGAAATGAAATGAAATGAAATCTCGTTTATTCATCTAGGTTACAAGGTAACACTTATGAAAGTCACGAGAATGTAACAGGTTATCCGAAAAGGAGTGTCAGCAAATTTTCCTGCGACCAGTTCGCTGACGGGGTGGAGCTATGAGAAGAACTGGCAAGAAACTCACGCCACTCTTTTTTAAAAAAATGGATAGTTCCAATCTTTTGTAATTTACAATTTGAGTAGCGTGTAAAGTGATGCAGCAGAGCACGTTGAGTGAGTTGTAAAATGCCATTCGGAAAGAAAGAAGAACAAAATTTTTTTATCATTAAATTCCAGTATTAAGATTTTCCCGGAGTTTGGTAAACAAATGTTGCCGGTTAATGACAATAGGCTCGCCCCCTATTTTATGGGACCTAACATAGCTGGCGAAATGTGGGTGAAAAACACCTCTGCCTACCCCTTCGGGTGATGCTATGTTTTTATGTTTTATGTGGTGTATCGTCGATTTTCAAAATAGAACTTTCCATTCAAACCACTATGCAATAAACTTTTATTCGGTCTCTTGCTTGTTTCAGTGAAAGGGCAAAATAGCGTTGTACTTTTTGACCCAAATATTTGACACATTTTTTTATTTTGTTTTAAATCTTTATGCACAATGGTACAAAGGTGGGTTTAATGCCAAAGGCATTGTCTACCAACCAACCATAGGGTAATGTAGAAAATGGTACGTACAAACTTATAAGAATAATAAAATTGTGGCTTAAATTAATTATATGTTTCATATAATATATGTACATACTCGTATAGGTAAGGAAATATATTATAGATAAAATAATAAGATACATATTTAAGAAGGAACTTCTCTGTAAATAACATTACCTTTGTTAAAATTATGTAAGACAGTTCGATAGATAAACGCGATATCACGATGAAACGTTATATGCGACAAAGGGATGACACGCAAATGAAGCCGCGGGTGAAAGATAATATTATGTTTACATATTACACGAAATAATTTATTTGGAATACCTACGTAATAGGTGATTATCGTATCAGGCTTCAAACACGTGAGACCTTACGATGATAATAATTACTTAGCATGACACAAACAACTGAAGATTGTTACAAATTGAACAAAAATGTGCTGTCACCGTCAGTGAAAATAAAGAATGACAAGTAAATATAATTAAAAGAATTTAATAACCCGCCTGCAAAAAATCAACAGAGAGCAACGCACTAAAAAGACCGTAAAATTATTGTAATATTATTATACCTGATTAAATTCAAATACATAACATATGTACGTGTATATATTTGTAATCTCCATTTGATTCCCTTTATTTTGGTACATTACTCAATATATTGGTTAAAAAAAAATAGAACTACTTACAATTTGGAACCATTCAATTATGTATAATCTCTTTTTAAATATATGTAATCTCCTTTTGATTCTCTTTATTTTGATACCCAACTCGATAGGTTTGGCTAAAAAAAATTGAACTTCTTACAATTTGACGTCAAAAGCCCGCCGTTTAAGTCTTTTTATTCTTAAAACCTATCTAAGGACAATTGGGTTTTCTAGACGAATCTAGCGATACCCTAATTGTCAAAACCCATCCAGTCGTTTGGAAGATTCGTGGGAATAAAGAAATTTACAAACATACTGACAGTCGGGTAAAAAGAAAGTGAGTCCGTCAGTTATCGCCACTAAAACTACAGTGCCGACTGTCGTGGGTTCGCTTCTCACACGAAACAAATATTAGAAAAGATATTTCTTCGAGAACTTTGCGTTTGTAAAGACCCTCGCGATGCCGGGTTTTTGCTTTGGTCAAGCATTGTCTCTTATAAAAACATATTTAATGAAGTACACAAGAAACAAACTCTATTGTTTCATGTAATTTCAACTAAAACTAACATTGGTAAAGTTTTAATCTAAAAAACGGAACCAAATTGCACGATTTTGTATTCAGAGAATTTCACGGAACATTAAACAAACATTGGCGAAAATTAATAAGTCGTGGAGCTTCAAAAACTCAAGTTACGAGCGCTCCGTCGGTGAGTATTCCTCTCACGTGTTCGTCCAAAGTTCTTATCAACAACTTTAGCCATGAGACTTTAGACGCCTTTCACAAGCTTACATTGAAACTTGAAACGGACTTTACTACGAATTTCAGTTTGGAGTTATAATTTGAATCTGAAAATAAACACGTCATCAAAATAAATTATGAATTGAAACATGGCGTCATTGTAATTATTTCATCAATAAATTCAGAAGGTCCAAACGAAATAGCGAATAGTTTTTAAGTATGTATCGATCGCTTTTGGTATCGATTTTGATAAAATGTATTTTTTATATGTCGCAACGTATCAAAATTATAAATCAGAATAATTGTGATTACCCAGACCCAGTATTTCATCCCCAAACTACTGTCTTTATTTCACGGCAGCCTCAGCTACTGTTGAAATTATGAAGCGATAACTTGGCTACTGTCAACTTCTAAGTCAGCATGGGAGACTTATCCATGAAACACTTCCGAAAGATAAAAATCAGAATTAATAGAACTCATAGTTTCTCTAATACCTTCACATTGTGAGAAGAGACCCACGCTGAAAGATGATTCTTCTCATAGCTCACGCCTTTTTCCCCGAAGGGGTAGGCAGAGGTGTTTCACACCCACATTTCGCCAGCTATGTTTGGTCCCATGAAATAGGGGGCGAGCCTATTGTCATCAACCGGGATCATTTGTTTACCAAACTCCGGGAAAATCTCAATACTGGAATTTCATGTTAGAAAAGTCCAATACCATTTTCACCCGACCCGGGAATCGAACCTGGGACCTCTTGCACAGCAGTCGTATACACTTCCCGCTGCGCCACTCAGGCAGTTGTGATGATTCTTTATATTAATTATTCTGAGATTTATAAAAATATATCTCCAAATAAAATCAAATATACTCATTCCATCGAGAACAAATAGTAGCACCTCGCTAAATACTCCAAAACCAAGATACTCTGCACGTTCGTACAGTCCAACAGAATCAACTTTCTTCTTCATAATAACGTTACCTACTTTTGAATGCCTCGTGTAATTTAGTTGCAGTATTGTGCATTAAACTGTGGAACACAACTTGTGAAGCAAACTATGCTTTGATGTAGATTTTGTGCCTTAAGTGAGTTTCTGGCTTCAATACTTAATAGCTCCACCGTTCATGTTAAATTTTCAATACCAAGTTGTTATAGAATTGAAAGTAGTTTGACAAATTTAATCATATTATTATTATGTATATAATATTTAATATAAAAAATTTAACCACAGATCGATTTAAAAAAAAAATGACTGACCTGTTGTTGTAGTGGTTAGTGACTCTGACTGCTAAGGACAAATCTTTGTGTGATGAGTGTGAATGTTTGTTCTGTGTCTGGGTGTAATTTATCTATAAAATTATGTTTGTATTTACAAAAAAAAAGTATTTACATAGCATATCAGTTGTTTACCCATAACAAAAGCAAATAATAATTGCTTAATTTAGGACTTGATGCCGCTGTGTGCATAATATGTGAAAATATTAATATTAAAATTAAATAAAAACAATAATCAAACCAATTGAAAATTATGTATAAAAAATACCGATTTTTTATTCAATTTGACATAAACTCATTATGATATAATATACTATAATAATAATATACTACCACATTCACACAGCGCCATCTAGTCCCAAAGTAAGCAATTATATTTGCTTGTGTTATGGGTACTAAACAACTGATATACTAATTAATTTTTTTTTTTTTTGTAAATACATACATATTTAATTATAGATAAATTACACCCAGACACAGAACTAACCTTTATGCTCATCACACAAAGATTTGTCCTGGGTGGGGATCGAACCCATGACCTCCGGCTTAGCAGTCAGGGTCATTAACCACTAGACCAACAGGCCAGTCAAAAATTATGAGTCAAGACACAAAATGAAACCAAGGTGCGACATATTGACAGGTAAGTTTGTTCTAGTTTAAAGTTCCCGTTCAGTTATTTTTCATTTTAATCTGCAAAAATATGAGCCACTTATCTAAGTTAATATTTCCAGTACATACAAAATCGATCAATAATTTACGAGCTATACAAAAAAATCACACAGTCGATGCAGCTTCCCCAAAGGAAATACACCTAAGTGAACTCGGATTATCTATGGCAGTGAGTTATCCAAGAAGCACTTTCTTTGTTTAAGGCATTCGCTAATAAACTACAGGCTTTGGCTATAAAATAGTGCCATGTAAGATGTAAGACAGTTTGGGAATAAATTACTCGATAAATTTTAGTCAATCGGCTCTGTGGGGTACTGGTTCGGGCCATTAGCGTTTCCTTAGGGATCTGCGTCAAAGTGCAATGGGTAAACGGGTTTTGTGTTAGAAGTTTGGGTTAGGAAGTTGGGCTTATTACATCCAGAACTCACCTCCTCAAAGACGTAAATGTGGAATGGGTAAAGTTTGGTCGTAACAATATTTTTGTCTCTACATGTAGTCTGTAGTTAGGGTTAGTTGTTTCATCGTTAAGCCAGTACTAGCTTTTGTTTTTATTTGAAAGTAAATATTTTTTTGGGACAAATTACTTACTGCCGTACTTAGAGACGTTACTTAATTTTAAAAGTTTATTTAGTAAAAACGTGTAACCCTTCAGTCGATATGCCTAAAGGCGATTATTGAATGAAAAAATTATGTTAATAACAGTTTACTGCTAATTGAGTGTGGCAGTTTGTTATTTCTATTTTAGGTTAAGTTGTTAAAGACGTATATGATATACGAAATATGTTTACTATTGAATGATTCTAATAAATAAATGGGTACAAGTAATCATCACATTTATTAGTCTATAGACGTCTATAGTTGAAATTAGAATTCCCTAAAGCGACCCACCCCGGATGGATTGCATCCTTTGGCCTACCATTAACTTTTTTTAGGTCACCAGTCTATTTACTGAGAGGCTATTCCGTAACAGTTTTTCCAAGGAGAGTCCTTGGAAAAACTCGCATATTTTCTAAATTTCCGTCTAATGTTTGAAAATACATATTTGACCCTTGTTATTTTTAAGAATTTCACAACGAATAAAATTGATCAATCGAATGTCTAAATACCTAAAGTAGACCTTCTAATCGCCTCCAATTAACTTAATTAATGAATGTATTTATCATTCATTTAGTTAATAATTATTTTTATACGATTTTTTATTTGCTCTAGAATGCTTTATTTAAAATAATTTAAAATGAAATTCGTGTAGCAACAAATCTGTCGCAATTGTTACTATTCATTCAGCTTTATAATTTGAATACAAAACAGTGGAACTTTGTGGTATAACTAGCCGCTGAAAAGTTACACTAACTGGGCGTGGTGCACTTTCTATTGAACGAATTTGTAACCAGTTTGCTAAATTGTTTCCAGCATAGCTTTATTTGTTGTGTTAACAAGCATTTGAATAATTTATTGTCCGTTGAGACTGAGTCTGTTTTGGTCGCGAAACGGATTCTTCTTAGTGGTTTTATATTCTTGTCTTTTTGTTATTGCTCTTTTAAGAATCTACTTTATCATAACGTCACCGTTTATTATACACGTAGAAAGTTATTACGTGTCACTTTGTGACTGAGACTAGTAGCTTTTATTTTGTTAACAATGTTTTTTTTTAAAATATAATTATTATGTCCTCACGACTACATAATATATAACCTCTTTGAATAACTTCAATAACAAATAAGTCCTAGATAGCTTATGAAACTTCCTTGACATATTTTTGACGTATTTTTCATATGAAATGTGTCAAAAGTCTCAAGTAGTTTATTAGACACTTATTTGAAGGTGAAACAGGCCCTTAATATAATATGTTGGTGAAAAAGTCTTTTCGCATAATAGTATGTATGAACTTGTAATAAAATCTCTTTGGCTATACTATTTGCATCTGGCTGGTGTATCATTGAAAGATTTAAATTTTAAAGAACATAATTCCTAATTCAAATTAGGAAAATGTGTGATTTTCATCTATTTTAATATTTTGGACCAAAGCTTTTTCAAAGTTAAATTTTGAACATAAAATTTATTGCGTTGAAGCTATTTCAATTTGTAATTACACTTTCAATATCATTTGCTATATATTTTCTGCCAAAACTTTTTCGGAGTAATAATTTCAAAGTAAAATATATTACTTTTTTGAACTCTCAAAAAGTCATATGAATTTTACGATGTCATTATTTTTATTATTAAATTTGTATAGGTACCTATTTGTGACTAATCTTTAAAGGTTAATTTTAGTCTAGATATGTATCTGAAAAGTTTCGCAATACTTTCGTCACCCGTTCATATTACTTTCAATACATTAATATATAAAATATCCGTACAAATACTATCGTCTCAGAGACATTTAAGCTTCATATTTTTCAACTGTTTGTCTCTAGAGAAATCAAACTTTTCCTCAGTAACAAACCATATTGTTTTTTTTTCTATTCCCAAGTCGGTTAGCGTGTCTGCAACTTTAATTTTGTTTTGAGGTACTACACTAGTCACTTGCTTTTTATGAGTATTGCTACTATAATTAATATCCTTTTATGTCTTGCTGTTAATATTTTTAATTTTCTTGTTGATGTTTTGACACGAATAGTTGGAAAAACAAGTCTAATTTGAAATGTTACCAGCGATTTTTAGGTTGCATTATTATTTTTTATTTCATCATCATCATCATATCAGCCCAACGACGTCCACTGCTGAACATAGGCCTCACCTAATTTACGCCACTGCGAACGGTCCTGTGCCGCCTGCAACCAACAATATTTTTTATCGATTATTTAGGTCTATAGTAACTGCTCATATTGCGCACTGCTGTATCATACTGCTGTATCTGCTGCATCAAGAGTTGGTTTATTTGGAATTCTTATTTCATTTTCTTTGGATAATTTTTGTACAACCAACACTATAAAGATGTTCACGACTCACTTTATTATCATCATCATCTTAGCCTATTGCAGCCCACTGCTGGACATAGGCCTCTCCTTACACGCGCCATAATACTGGGTCCTCTGCCTCACTTAATAGGAAACGATTTTCTATTATTTAAGTTAATATTAAAGTAACACACATTTTTATAATATACCAACATCATAATAAAACCAAAATGTACCATTAACGCACCTAGCACTTAAACGTTTGCCCATACTTTTAATAAACGATCGCGGTCTGTGATAAATATTATAACGCCTTTACAAAGAGCAAAGAGCACTGCACGAGTTTCATCCATTAATCATGTTAGTTCGCGAACAAATGCCAGCTGGGGTAAAGTTGGCGTGACTATTCAATATTGGTACACATACCTTACACGCGTGTCACAGAGTACAAAACTATTCAGTAATAAAAAACAAAATTAAAAATTTTGAAAAAACCCACGACGATAACATCTATACAAAATAAGAAACGTAACATATAAAAAGGTTTAAATAACTTTATTTTAAATCCCCGACGAAAAGATAATAAGTAGCGTAAAAACAATCCCAAGAAAATCCGTCGGGGGCTGCCATACCCTGACTTGAAATGAACGAAAGTATTGCAGTTTTATGTATTTGATACCTACCCTACCTAATTATTAACAATATTTAGTTTACAATATATATTTAATACTAGAAACAGTAATGATATTGGCAGCCCCCGACGAATTTTCTTGGGATTGTTTTTACGCTACTTATTATCTTTTCGTCGGGGATTTAAAATAAAGTTATTTAAACCTTTTTATATGTTACGTTTCTTATTTTGTATAGATGTTATCGTCGTGGGTTTTTTCAAAATTTTTAATTTTGTTTTTTATTTTAAATATTTTCAAAGAGCGCCCTATCTTACTAACTGTAAGTAACTCGTATAAAATTTTAAGAACCTTGACAGATAAATAGAAGTTTTATACTAAGTTATAGAACAAACACATTTTTTTTTAATTTACTGTTGCAGTAAGTCTTATAACTTGAAATTATCATTTTAATTTTCTTATTTTAAACTTTTTAAGGAGCGCCTTATAAGTAAGCATATCATCCATAAGCTCTACAATGAATGGAATTTGCATGGAGCTTCGACTATATTATATATATTTTATTTTTTGTTGACTTGTGTGCTCATCCGTCGCACAAGCGGGGCTCCTACTTCTGGGTGGTTTGAAAAAAAAAATAACCCTAACCTAACCAGTCCGATTCGGATTACTCGGAATCGGGGGGTGTTAAGTTTAGCTATCACACATTGATTGCCGTAGCCGGACTGTCTTCGGCGTTAGCGCAGATTTCCACCTATAATAGCTTGTATCTCGAAAACGGTGAGTGCTATCGCAAAAATGATGAAAATTTGGTTACACCCCGGGCACGGGATACCTATAAGTTAGAATAAATAAGGTAGGTAGGTGTTTATATAACGTCAGTCTGGAATAAACTCTCACTCTTACTAATTTTTTTTAGGCTTATCATTGTATATGTATACCTCAGTACTAATATTCAGTGATATAACAACACAAGATCGATTTTCGGATTTTTTCCTTTACTTGTGCAACTTGTTATTGCTTCTGGCCAAATTTCATGATTCTAGGTCAACGGTAAGTTCCCTATATATTATGATCGTCAAGATAAATCGTCAAAAATGGAGCATAAACAGCTGTATCTTTTGATTGCGTTAACTTAGAATTTTGATTTTTATTTTACGCCGAGGGTTTGCAGACCCAAGTAAATGATATTAATTTCAGCTTTATACCTCTATGCGTTCTTGAGAAAAATATTCTAGACAGACGGACAGACAGACAGACGGACAGACATACAACGGAGTGATCCTATAAGGGTTCCGTTTTTTTCTTTTGAGGTACAGAACCCTAAAATTGCATAAACGGTCACCCATCTATGAACTGACCTTATCCGAAGTTGCTTAACCTCATGAGTGTAATCAATATCTCAGTACTACAATGCTACGTGTCCCTATACAGTAACAGGTCTAATTATTTTACAGATAACTGTAAACATAAGTTTGCTTAGTCTATTGCAGCACCCCCTGGCGAAAAAATACAATATCTTGTATCCAAAAGTCATCCTCGATAAATCACAAATACATTACAGAAAACCGTATTGAAATCGGTTTAATCGTTTTAAAGATAGGAGGGCACAAAGGTTTCAACGAAATCAACATAGGTTTGCCTAGTCTATTGCAGCGCCCCCTGGCGAAAAAATACAAAATCTTGAATCCAAAAACAATCCTCGATAAATCACAAATACATTACAGAAAACCGTATCGAAATCAGTTTAATCGTTTTAAAGATAGGAGGGCACAAAGGATTCAACGAAATCAGTGTATTGTAGCGCCCCCTGGCGAGCTATTAACATAACACCTATCTAATAACCTGTCCCCAAGAGCCGCACACACTTTACAGAAAACCGCATCTAAATCGGTCAAACCGTTTCCGTGATATAAGGCATTATGTTGGAACACACAAACACACAAACACACAAACTCACAAACACACAGCCTCTCACCCCAAACGCATATACCGTCTCCGTTCCGTCGTGGGTAAAAAATCAACCAACTGAATTTTTGAAATAAGAATGTTCATTTATTTTTGCGCTATGGTTGCATCATGTGTAGGGTAAATGGTCGTGTTATAGGCAACGGCTACGTGTGTAGAAGTTTTCTCGATCATAACCGCAAACATACCGTTGTGCAACTTTGACATGATGGATTGCGACAGTTTTGTGTGGATTTATTTATTATTTTATTCATTGCTCCATTCTATGTCTAAATGTGTTAACGATCGCGTGACTTCGTTATTATTAGATTAAAATTGCTGTTGTTTTTTCACCAAGTGCTCTATATAATTAATATCTAAAGGACTTTCTAGTGTAATAATGTTCTAAGTTTACAGAAGATTTATTAGACTGAAAGTGTATGCGTGTATAATTTCCTTACGTGAGCTGAATTTCAGACGATGCTGATATAAATTACTTTGATACGGCTCTGTGTCGCGTATGGAAATTATATTTACTTAATTGTGGAATGTTTAATTCTGATGTTTTTGTTTATTTAAATGGGTAATACTGATTTACCTTTGTTATATCTACTTTTTATACTTAAAAACATTAGAACCTATTTTAAAAGTCAGCAAAGTATTATCACACGTAATCACGGATAAAAACTACTTATTAATGATCCACTATCGAACAAAAGCAAAACAACATTTTATATCAAGAAAGCTAAGAGAATTTTATTTAGGATATAATCCACAAACTGATTAATAGGTTGATAGGTTGGTCGTAATCACAATGCATGGTTGCATCATTGACCTAATTTAGGTATTAATGTATTTATTAGATAATCATTAAATTATTATTATGATCAGGATATCCTATATGCTCCTAAACAGGTAAATAGGCAACACAAATTCAAATGTGAAATACATAAAAAAAAAAATCAAAGCCAAAAGAAATAAATTGCAATAAAAACCAAGCACGTCGTATTTCACGAGACATTTGCTACTCCTACGAATCTGTATGAACTTACGAACGTGAAACTTGTAAAAAGTCACGTTTCTGTGGCCCTGGCGACAAAGCATTTTTATACGTTTAAAAACTCTAGAATAAAATTAGAACGAATTGCATGTTGTTTCACATAGCTGCAAATTGTGTGTCGCTCATGTTTTGAATTTTATTTTACTGTTTAAACTTTATCTTGCTTTATAATGCAAGTGGACAGGTTTTGGTGCATGCACCTCGTGTTGTTCTCGATTTCATTAGTTAGCTTGGACAGTTATTTATTTTAATCCACATAGCGTGGCCTTTTTGCTGCGTCCTTTGCACGCTACGCTACCGTACTTGCAATTCTATATATGTATCTGGCTTTTAAAAAAGTAGTCTGCGTTTCTGGCCTCTTCTTTATTTATGTTTGAATATTGATCTTGGCAGTGGAGCTAATACCTCTTTTGCTTCTGCCAATTCTTTTACCACATGACACCACCCGTACCTTCTCGTTGATCTGTTTATTAAAGACCTCCTCGGTCTATCTCTTCCACTCTTGCCTTCAATCTATTTTTCTTTGATGTTTTTTATAAAATAATCGTGAGGTATCAGATGGCCAATCATTTATTCTCTTTGAGTCTCATTCTAAGGTTGTGTCACTGTCTTGTTTGATATATTTCTCAGACAACTTATTTCGTTCTTGTGTCTTGTATGAGTCACAATCATGCTATACTAGGAATCCTAGTTTCGATTTCTTAATCAAAACGTTATTGGGGTTTTCTATAGTATATCTGTGGTGTGTTCTGTCCTCGTTAAATTATAATATGTATAATAAGGCACGCTTCAAATTACATGTGACAGCATAGCTGATGAAATATGAGATAAAGATACAATACTGGTTAGCTTGCTTACCTCTTCCGGAGAATAAGGTTTGATGTTATGTTTGTACTTGTTGAACAAAAAAGTCCCAAGTTTAGTTTCATGCTTTTTATAAGACAATATGTTCTCAAATAAACACTTTTGACATTCATAACTGTCTCCGAGGGTCAGTCCCTTGAAATATAATTTCGACGTCAGACCTAACACATATTTATGTTAAGTGCCTTCACAAACCTGTGAGGGGACTTCTACTTACATTTTCATGTGCGAAAAGGTAGAGCTATAATCCAAGTAGTCAAATTACGAGCTTGTCTTAAAGTAATCAAATTGGCCTAAAACCCAATCATACTTTAATTTTTCAAAGACTGATCTGCATTCGTTCATTATTATTATTATCATCATCATCATCATAATCAGCCCAATGACGTCCATTATTATTATAATTGATCTATTTCTCTGTAATACTAATTTCAAAGACCTCATAATATCATCATTGGAAAATGGTTCTCTAAAATATACTTACGAATTTTGTGTGAACGAAAATGGTTTAGAAAATGTAATTATCCATTCGAAATTAAATTAAATGAAATCTCGTTTATTCATCTAGGTTACAAGGTCACACTTATGAAAGTCACAATACCTCTTTTGTATGTATAGAATGTAACAGGTTATCCGAAAAGTAGTGTCAGCAAATTTGCCTACGACCAGTTCGCTGACGGGGTGGAACTATGAGAACTGAACTGGCAAAAAACTCACGCCACTCTTTTCCGTTAATTTAAATGTCTAATCCATTTATATGTTAAATGTATTAAAAAAAAATTAATGCTATTTTTACATAAAAAATCTACGTGTATGAAGTCAGTGACGGATCCCATCCATTGTTGTAGTATGTACCAGACGGTTGTGTAATACTTGAAACTATAATACAAAATTTTTGTTCTCCCTTTTTGTATTCTACTCTCACCCAGACTGGCCTGTTGGTCTAGTGGTTAGTGACCCTGACTGCTAAGCCGGAGGTCGTGGGTTCGATCCCCACCCAGGACAAATCTTTGTGTGATGAGCATAAAGGTTTGTTCTGTGTCTGGTTGTAATTTATCTATAATATGTATGTATTTACAAAAAAATATGTATTTAAGTAGTATATCAGTTGTTTAGTACCCATAACACAAGCAAATATAATTGCTTACTTTGGGACTAGATGGCGCTGTGTAAATGTGGTAGAATATTATATTATTACCCTTTTCTTTCTATAGTTGTACACTTTATTCGTGCTCTTGTGTTTACACTTATTTCCTCTACACTTTAAGTTCTGCTGCTAGAGAACTCAATTCTGCCTTAAGATCTTCTTTGTACATGCTTTTTGAGTATTTGTAAAATTATTTTAACAAAACTGAATAACCTCAATCTATTAACCACATTTCATAAAAAAAAAACAATTTGAATTAGAACATATCCCAAAACTATAATATATGTAAGTACGGTAGCCACCCTACCATTTAATACCCACGTATCTATGCCACTGCCTTCGATATCAGTATCAGATAGCGAGCTCCATACATTATACGCAATCACGGCACTGATATATTGAGTGAGGGAATGAGGCGCGCGTGACAATTCTGAAATGGAAACTTAAGGTCCCATATTTTGTGCGTGTACGTTTCTTAGGTCGGTAATGCGGGGCACGGGGTATAGAAGTGATTCGTTTTTGCGTTTTTGCGTTATAAGAATAAAAATAAGAATAAGAAAAATTTATTTGTTAAAAATAGGTATGGTTTACATAATAAAGGTCTTGAGTTCATAAATAGTGCACTATGTTTTGTCTTATCGACATACAAATATAATTATATTAAAATTGTGTCATGCATAAAATTAATATAATTATTTAATTAATATAAAAAAAATTAATATAAATCAAGTGAAATTAAATTGAATCAGTAATAACAATAAATTAGAAATATCTTTTGTGAATTATAAAATCAATTTTTTATCATTAAGATTTTCATCAATAGTGAAATAACATTTGTCAACTAATAATTTATAAAATTCTTTTTTAAATCTCATATATTTTTTTTATATAAATTAATAATAATATAATAATATTCCATAATCATATTTATATTCCATATTCTATAATTGTAGTCAAATACCTAAGCTATCATAAAAACTTAATTCATCGTTCATCATCAGCAACCCATTATTGGCTCGGGTCTCCTCTTCTCTATTCTAAGAGCTGAGAGGATTTTAGGCCGTAATCCACTCACGCTGGCCTAGTGCGGGTTGGTGGATCAGACATGCACTTAGAATTTCTTCTAGGGTATGTGGGTTTCCTCACGATGTTTTCCTTCACCGTTAGCAGATGGTAAGTCATTATGACTAGTACATATAAATTCCACAAAGTGAAATCCGCATTGGTTCTGCTGGTCGGAATCACTCTATACGTTATCCATACCTTATTAGGGTTTATTTTTTAATTGATATAGATACATACATATAGATCACGCCTCTTTCCCAACAGAGGGGTAGGCAGAGACCATTTCCTTCCACTTGCTACGATTCTGACATACATCTTTGGCTTCTTCAACATTCATCAGTCTTTTCATGCATTCTCGCCGGTTAAGGGTACTCCTGATCTGTCCCTTCTTTAGAACGTCACCTATTTGGTCATGTTATGTTCTTCTAGGTCTAGGATATATGCAGCAATTCTAAAAAAGCGTCTAATTAACGACACACAGATAAAATCCAAGCAAAAATAAATAAGAAGTTTGTTTTGATTAGTTTTACAGAAATATACTTAGTTATAGTTATACATTATTATCAGTCGCAATATGGACACGTCAATGCTAATAGTGTGATGACTTGAATGCAGAAAATTGGATAAATTAGACTTAATTACAATACGAGTGAGCACCTTAATTATTAGACAGCCAGAGTCTATCAGAAAATGTATTATAGAGTTGCGTGTGTTACATGATATAAGCCCGTATATTTTATTGGCAGGTAAACACGCTTCAAGTGACGCGACCAAATTTGAATTGACGTTGCGCTGATAAAGACGTCATAAATTATGGAAAAAAGACTCCGCCTTTAATCCTGCCACACGGATATTCTTTGTGAGGTCATCAAACGTAATATTGGCGTTAAAATGTATGATGGATGATTTAATTAATAATATTGTTAATTGTACTCTGTGGGAATCTTTGGTAATGGACGTCTACTGACCTGACGGTGATAATTTTCTTAACTTTAGTTATAGATTGTGAGAATAGTACTTTCTGGGTCCCTCTATTGTCTTATTATTTATGCGTCTGTCTTAGCCAATTTTTATCCAATCTACTGGAAATTGTAATTTGGTAAAATAATATGTATTTCTGTGAATCCAACACGTTTGCTGAATCAGGTTTTTGATGATTTTTTTAATTTCACTGCTACTCAGCTTTGTGAACCTTGTTGGAGACGTGGCTTACAAGGTTTGGTCTTTTTTTTAGATTGAGAAAGCGAACAAAGATCAAATATTATTTAAATAAAAAAAAAATAGGTAAATTAGGTGAGGCCTATGTGCTATGATTATTTGATATTTAACTTACTGGTAAATAAGATATATGAAGATATTATATTTGCTAGGAATGCACAAAGATTACTATCCGAACATACACTGCAGTGTATGCTTGCTCAAGGCCTTACTGGATCAGTAAAAGGTGTTCGATGATATTGCATCAAACAAAGGTCTTAAAGTAATACTTGCAAAAATAAACAAAGTTAAGACTAAGAAGAAAAAGAAAATTCAAACTTTTCTAAATTTAACTCATTGCCAATGTAAGCTCACAATTTACGCCCAAACATTTCAAACGTAAAATCTACAAACATGTTTTCCATTCCTATGATTAAACTTTTACAAACATTTTAGTCATAAAATTTTACCCCAAGTTTAGGTTCGAACTTTGTGACTTGTCAAAGTCTCGCGTATTTCTCGTCTGCAATAACAAGTTTTAAGTTGTTAGAAGAAACGGGTTCACTCGTTTGAGTACAAGATAAAATAGTTCAAGTATCACTATATTATGTGGATTTTTCATTATTAGTTTTGGTTTGGTTTCTTGAGTTCAAGAATGTCTAGAATAAGTCACAAAATTTCAAGCATTTTCTTTTCTCTTTCTAAATTTCTGAGTTATGCTTTAGCAAGTCGTGACAGTCTAACAATAAAACTTTTTCTCTGTTTAAATGGGCTCGTAGCCAAATTATATTAGTGCTTAATCTCTACAAATAAATAAAATTGAAATATCATATCCAAAATTTAGAGAGTAATTTAGATAAAATCATTCTATATTAGGTATACTGATAATAATCATAAAAGATTAATTATGAGTATTCAATAAAATTAACATTCAATATACATTTCACTATAACAATGTCTGTCAATATACATTTAGAATATAAAAATCAATATAGGATTGGCCTGGCATTACGCTTATGTTGTGTCGATAAAAGTTACATATATTATTATTATCTCCAACTTCAGGTCTTGGTCTTATGGTATAGCCGTAAAATGCAGAACATACAAGCATTTGTACATATTTACTTTCGCATTAATAATGTTCGTAAGAATATATTTCTACACCAATATTTTTTTATTGACATCACACATTCAAATACAAAACACAGCAGGTACTACACACATTAACTTCAGCGACTACTAAATCTACATAGCACAAAAAACTCCGAACAATAAAAGCAAAGTTAAGTATGAATAAGTTAGATTGTGCGTACTAACACAAGACTATTCCATATTCAAGGGAAGAGACATAAAAATCCCCGGCTTTGCGACGAGTGAAAATGCAATCTCTGAGTAACTAAAAAGTTTTCAAGAAAACGATCGTAGAGTCGCTCGTGTGTGATATACTGACAAATAGGTAGACAATCTTTACATAATTAGATATTTTTTTCACATCGCCATCTAGCCAAAAATAAACTAATACAAGCTTATGTTTCTAAACAACAATAAAAACGCACATAAATATTGCAAAATATTTATAGAAAGATATTATTATCATATTAGATATTATTAATAGAAAACACCAAAACTCCGAAAGAAACATTTGCAGATCATACTAATATTAAATATGTTCTGACCCGGAAAACGAACCTAATTTATTTTTCTTATATCTTGTTCTCTACAAACTGCAAACATTGGCATCTTCTTTGTGATAATATATTATGCATTTTATAAAAAATATAAAAAACTATTTAAAAACATTCAATAATATAAAGATTGTATCTTTGAAAATAATAATTTATTTGCATTTCACTGTTTATTATAAAATAATAATATGTAAATATTTATAAATATAATATTTCTTTAAACAAAATCTCAGCCAAGTCATATAAATTTTATACGATTATTCCCTATTTATATTCTTTAGAAGTAGGCACTTTTATTTTACAAATTTGATTAATATTAATAACTTTGACCTTTAAGTTATCTTATTCACTTTGCTGCCCAAACTATACGACCGTATGTGACATGTAAAGTCGACCCGCCAATGTTTACAGACGACTTTGAAGGGGAAAGCTTTCACATTGCCTTCCAACCTTTCTGTTTGCCACCTCGAGATTTGTGTGTTGTACGCTATGTACGTGTGTAGTTAAGTGGGCTTAAGATTATTTGTTCAAGAATATGACACAAATGTACCGCTGAAAATGGGCATAAGTTATTCATGGTCGTTGTAACGTTTATACGTCCTTACGTATTGTTTTAGTATCTTTATGTTACTTGTCACGTGCTTGTCTGTTTAGATTTCCTTTGTGTAACGTCATGTTGAAGCTGTTAAAATATTGTGTTGAGAATTCTTTTACTTTTATCATTGTTGTATGTGATTTTTTTTTTCATTCTTTTTTTAATAGATACCTTTTAGTATACGAGTATATAATGACAGACGCACTTGTAGTCCAGCAGCTAAAAAGTAAAAAAATAACGATAACTAAAACAAGTAAAATTGAAATTCCGAAGAGAATCAAGCGTTTCCAAAAAAGTTTAATTTTAATCTGCCGTGTTTGGCGACAAGGTCTGTGATCCTATCTAATAAAGTAGTATATTTTCATATTTCAAGCTGATATTGAGAATTGTATGAAAAATAAAACACTTCCGTATTAGTCCGACTCGGGAATCGACCACAGTATATACGGCTGCACCAACGAGAAAAGTTAAAAAACTCTGTTATTTTATTAAAAACAAATACAGTGTTCAAATCATCTATAAATAAAACTCTTAGAGAAGTTTTAACATAATTAAACTACATTTTCTCTCAATGTAAATTTCAAACATAATAATACCATTTTCATTAACAGCACTTTTAATCTAGAAAGAACAGCATTTATCATTCCTGAAGTTTAATTAAAAACAACTCCTTTGACATTACAATAGTAGCTGCCGTAAAAGCAACATGTCTTTTTTAATCCAGACTTAAAGTTATATCAGAACGCTAGAGTTAACCGCAGTGTCGGTAATCGTGAGAGCGGTTCATATTTCAGGAAACACATTTAGTGCCCCGCTTTGTACGGTACAGGTTCTTTAGGCTGCCCGCACGATTGCGACATTTATAATTTATTTACTTATAATTTATAGCAGTATTCCGTTTAGTCTAGATTACAGTTGCGTTTGCAAATGTTCCTTTAAAAATAACCCAGAGTTAAGTAATATTCACAATTGATGATACACCTCGACCTTCGAGGTAAAATGGCGGAAAAGGTAGTCGCCTCGCCGCACTAATATTGCTGTGTTGAGTGATGTGGGTTCGATTCCTATACGAGACAAATATTTGTGTCATTCATAGATATTTGTTTCGAGTCTGGGTGTACTTTGTGTCTGTTAATTGTATGTTTGTACAGTCCCCAAAAATGTCGACAGTCAATGCATTTAATATTATAATAAAGCTCAAAAATAAAATGTTTCCTCATTGAAGACGACACATATGTAATTCGTATTTGTCTGCGTTTTACCCCAAAAAAGCAAAACGAGTCGAC
The DNA here is from genome assembly GCA_905147015.1 of Laspeyria flexula. Lineage (NCBI taxonomy): Eukaryota > Metazoa > Arthropoda > Insecta > Lepidoptera > Erebidae > Laspeyria > Laspeyria flexula. The sequence goes on along the minus strand of LR989954.1, from coordinate 1,029,477 downwards.
TAATCGCAGAAGTTGTGTGAACCTTAAAGTCAAATGTTGTTTTACCTGCAATTTTGTAGCAAGATTTTTAGGAAACAGGTATAAAATGCTCTGTAAATCTCTGGATATATGGTTCTGTGCAATGACTGCTGTATAAAAGAGTTACTTACGTAATATATCTTGCTTATTTATCGGTGCCGGTATAAATACCAATGTGATGAGAGAAATGTAGTAAGGAATGTTTAAAGTATGAATGCGGAGAAGTGTAAGACTGAATTAATGCTGAATAAACTTAGCTTTGCATGTTATTTTAATATAGAAATGTTTATTTATTAGTTCTTCTTGCCTGCAATGGAGCAACATCTTTTTTTTATTGCTTGAAGTGGCAAACCAACAGTCGGCCCACCTGATGGTAAGTGGTTTCAGCCACTCTTGGACCTTGGCTATGTTAGGGGCGTAGCCAAGCCACTGCTTACTTTGAGAGCCGTCCTTCCACTTAGACCAACTGAACCGACCAAGAGGATAGAAAGAAAGAAAATACATTTATTCACCACATTTGTGTGACACAAGTAGGGATAAGAAAAAAAAAAAAAAATAATACAAAGAAGAAAAAATAATAATACAATGACAAAAAATGAAAAAACAAAAATTAAAAAAAGAAAAAAATAATAACCAATTGCACCTACTGCATGTCACACCTGCGGGAATCTGGACTCTGCTCAGCATAATGCTGTGGCGCCAGCAACTAACAGCTGCTGGACACTCAACAGCGCTGATTTTCAGCAGAGCCCCAAGGATAGCTCTCTTTAAATCTCGTTTGAAGAAGTATAAGTATGTCGTAGAGCTCAGGAAACACCGCTGTAGGAGATTTACCCCATTTAGGTTTTTTCCAGACGAATAGTTTGATGGTAGTTTGGTACAGGGTTTAAATCGAGTTTTCATTCACAGATTTTGGGGATTTTTTAAGTATCTAGTCATTACAGTATGGGGCTCTTCAAAATAGGTGAATAGGTTTCTTAAGGGTCAGCAACGCGCTCGTGATGCCCCTGGTGTTGCAGGCGCCCATAGGGTACGGTAACCACTTACCTTCCGGCGGGACGTACGTCAGTTTTATTTAATTACTTTTGTGATCCATAAAGTATGCGTCAGAAACTTCGGAATCAATGAATTAGTTAAAGCCGTGACGATTTATTTCCCGCGATTTCCATCAAATTTGTTCGTAGAGCGAAACGAGTTTTTTGAAACTGACAGACTAATGGACTGCTGCAATTTATTGTACAATTTCAATCTTTAAATCCAATATTTTTCATAGAAAATATTTTCTTACTTATACATGTGAATAAGAAATAAAATTGTTTGCTTTATATATATTGGCATTTGGGACATTCTTCAAAGCAACAGTGAACATATACCTTTTTTTTATCTTAGCCACAGCAATACTTAGAGGTGCTCGAAGTATTGTGGTATTGATATGTTCGTTACGACTATCGAGGTTAAGCAACGTTTAGCAATGTCAGTCCATGATGGGTGACCATTTGTGGCAATTTCATTCTCGAGCGTCTCCGTGCTTCAAAAGGCAGGTAAATCAGTAGGTCCCGGTTACCACTTTAGTGACAGTCGTAAAGTCAAGTTGGAAACCTTCTAGGCCACTTGATTAATTCTAACACTAGACTGGGAGGTCTGCCTCAAGCCCATTCGATAAGAAGTAGAAGCAAAACTTATTTTATTCGTCTGTACGTTTAGATCTTGTAAACTACGTAACGGATTTTAATGGGGTTTTCACCAATATATAGAGTGATTTATGAAAAAGTTTTATAATAGATAATTTTAAAATACATACCACACGGGTGAAGCAGTGGGTGGAAGCTAGGATAAATTAAAACAATAAGTAAAGTAAAATAAATAAATTTAGTAATGACCTCTCCATTTTTGCAGTAGGAAGGGGCCGTAAAAAAGCTGACAAAAAACTGTTAACCTTTTATCTTCCATTTATTTTATAAAATGCTAAAACCAAACACAACTAAACCAAAGTTTACAAACTACAAAGATATGGCAACGCAAAATCATTAATTCACAACGCATCCATGACATAAAGTATGCAGGAGTGGGGTTACCGTTATCTCGGTTTTATCCGTTTAATATCTTACAGCTTGGACCGGTTAATAAGCCAGCCGAAGGGTTCACGTATCCTGATGGTTGAACTTAGATGAATATCTGTTTGCATATTTAAAAATGTTTCGCTTAAGCTGCGTATGAAGTTTAATGTGATCTTTAAAAATAAATACAATTAAAGTGTCTGTTTCTAATAAATAACAGCTTTTTAGAGTAGGCATATGACATTATGTACGTTACATTAAAAAACCCCTATTTATAAATTTTCTGTCTATGTGTTGGAGGTGAACTGCTGACGGGACTTTAAATGGTAGATTGCTAATGACACAAGGAATAACATAGGCTACTGTGATTTTGGAAAAAATATCAGGGCTCAGTGAAAAATAAAAAAAAATACTATAAAATCACGATTGAAGTCACGGGCACAGCTAGAATCAAATAAAACTTATTTGTTTAGTGCTGTAATTTAAAATTGCTAAGTGAGGAAAAATTTTTCAAATCGGACCCTTATTAGTTTAGATAAGACAAAAGCTATATTTTTGATAGTTTTTGTCATTCTTAACCGACTTAATTTGTGTTATTTTTCCCTCGAATATTTTACTTGTGTTATATAAGACTTAAGAAACGAATCGTCTCCTTTACTACCTACCAAGTTGTTTCTATTAAGCAACAACGGTTATAATATCAATTTTATATTCTTGTTTTGTTTATCCTAAGAGCTAATCTACAGCTAAAAAGCACTCATAAAAATTCTCATTAACATCAAGATCTTTTAAGACCCTTTTCACTTAAAGCAGTACCTAGTTAAGTATTGACAAGCCACGTAAAGTGTTCATTAATTCCTACTAGGTGCCCTCGGTAACCTCCGCTCTTATATCGATCGCTGGGGTACAAGAGCTCTGACCATCGAGTTGCGGTCGCACTCTTAGCTAAGAGCCGTCAACGAGGCCTGAAAATTAATATCGCTTGCAAATGAAAATACATTAATTAGAAGCTTTCCCCAAAAAAAGTCAAATATTAATGTTATAAAATTTAAAAGAAGCACGAGAAAATGTTTTCAACAGAAATCATTTCAGTTAGCTCGTTTTGTAATCACAATTTTTATTACAGTTCATTACAAAGAATTTAGCGATAAATGGTTGTAAATAGCATTTTTGGTCTGTATACTTAATTAATTTCCTGTTTAAATAAGAATTTGAACGCCACATAATATTACTTTTTAAATGAAAATTATGTTATTAATTATATTCTTGGTAACCCTACAAAATACAAACCTGAAATAATATGGCGCTCTTACATTCAAACAACCGCGACAGCACAGTCTTGTAAATAAAAATTACATAACATTTTTAGAGCCTATGAATACAGCAATATACTTCCTTTAACTTGACTCTGAAAGGCTTCAGGATATTTTTTTCCATAGCAAGATGATTTTGATAGCTATATGACGTGTTAATGCACAATTTAATGGGTATATTATACTGAATGGAAAAGGTAGAAAAATAACCCTACGTTCTTCGATAAGGATCTTTAAATTCAATTTCGGTCCTAAATTTATAGGATGTGTTGCCGTGGGCACTGTTTTCTTGGCAAGATGAAAAGTGAGGTGAAAAAATATTTTGGTAGTACATGTTAATAACTATTAAAGATGTTATTTTATATAGTTACCCTATGTCCTGGTTTAATAACGTAGTGATTTTATTATAGGAGTAGCTGTTTCCCGGGGCTTTGCTCCAGTCATTCTTTGTTTGGCCACAGCTCAGCTCCTTTTGGCCATAGCGTGATTTTATATAGTCTTCGTCAAAAAATAGGCTATCTAACACTAAAACGAGACTTTTTCAAGTCGGACCAGTTCCTAAGATTAGTGCGTTTAATCGTTATAGTATAGATAGGCGATGGCTTGACTATGTGTCTGTTGTAAATATCTTTGAATATTGATTACCACGTACAATCAGAACGGATGCTAGCACGTCTGTCAATTTCAGAAATTATTTTATAGTCATCCTAAAACGAGTGAGTTTATTGCCAGTTCTTATCATAGCTCCACCCCGTCAGCGAACTGGTTGTACGCAAATTTGCTAACACTACTTTTAGGATAACCTGTTACATTCTTAACTTGTGACTTTCATAAGTGTTACCTTGTAACCTAGATGAATAAACATTCATTTCATTTCAAAATATCTTTTGCTTTCCTATCGACTGATGAATAAGGTTCAAGAAATCTATTCAGTTCATTTGAAATTTATAGTGCCATTAAAATTACTCCCATCTTTGACAACATTATCTTCTTCGGAGGCCAATGTCACTTTTATTACAGTCTAATCTTTACCTCGTAAGTCGTCGTCATGTCGCAATTTATAACCTATTACATGTTTCATTCCAACAAGACTTCTTTTGTCCTTATCTAAAATTAAAATCATGTTTGTCGATATTTGCATTGTACTAGAATGAATTGTGACCACGTAAAAGTGTTTTAATATGCATAGTTTAGTTTTTGTAATGGAGGGTTGCACGACCTTTCGGGATGCCTGAGCGGGTTTTTAATAAAGAATGTTAACAATTTATGATACAGTCGCTTCTCAAAGTGAGATTAATAAACATGTTTACGATAATGTTTAACAGGCTTGATGTAAAAACACCGCTTGGTTTTAATAGGTAATACAGTACGTAATACATCGCAGTAAATAAAAGTACTCGTTGTATTTTTACACAACTTACCTAAAAAGTGTAAGGTTTTGGATAGATGTTTCCCAAAAAGATGTTCTTTTTAAATCAAACCAAATAAAAAGGAAATGACAAAATCCCTTGTAGAAAATTTAATGTAGGTCTATTTTGTAACTACATCCTTCAAAATTAATATTATGTAGTAAATTGCCATATTACTGCCAAAATTCAGGAAACAATTTGTCTAATCAAACATCTTTGCCGTGACTGTAGTCATGCAATCAAGTTTCTCAATCAAATTCTAGTTTCACAGTATTTCAAGAATCAAGTTAAGTTAGAGCAAAAATATTAATCTCGTACTAAAACTTAAACAAAAAAAGTTCTCCAAAAACGTACAACGTGGTTTAAACAAAAGTAGTTTGTAGTCTGTCTGGCATCCAAAGCATCTTTTCAACGGGCCTCAGTTTTATGTGCCCTACGTGATCCAGAAGCTATATTTTTCCCTTCATTTATTAAGCCTTAAAAAAGAATCATTCGGGCCGGCAAAAAGTTTACACCGAATATGTTGGTTGTAAAGCCAATTTCACATGCAAGGATTTTGTATCTTTGAAGTTTACTGTTATAGTGTCTGATCTTTTACTGCCTTGTTCATATAGAAGTCGTGTATTGTGAATGCTGAGTATAAAATTCAGAGCTCGATTTTCAGGTCAGACCAAAAACGATTTTGGTAAAATATTTTAAAGATTCGAAACTAAAACATTTACTTATTCTTTTATATTTATTTAGCGTTTTATGTCTAATGCACAGTTTGTCTATGTTTTTGAATGCAGGCGGCACAAAATCACTAGCTGAGGCGAAAATTAGGTGAAATATAATATGTCCAGAAGTGGACATCATTGGGCTGATATTATGATGATGATAATGATGCAGTCACCGAAATTATCTAATTGGTTTATTTCATATTGTTTGATATCTGAAATGAATGAAAAATATCGTTAAAAAACTTTAATCCTGTAATGAACATTCTAGTACTGAAGAACATCAACATTACAACCCATAAATGTCCCACTGCTGCACCATTGTCTCCACAATCTTAGGAGTCCTAAGAATGTGGAGACAATTTAGCCTACCACGCTGGCCAGACGGTGATATAGGTTTTTTTTTTGAATTTTCCTTTTATCTCAGTGCTCTTGTCTGCTTGAAGTTACTTCCTTAGTCACGCTTTTACGACAACCAACGGATTGAAATGGTGTAGTGATAATATGCATTATTTAATTCGTTACTACAGGGAAAAAGAACATAAAGCTATCGTTATTTTTTTCATTACCTACTTATTAAGTTCATTGGTATGTTACGTACATGTAATTATTTTACTGCAGCAAAAAGGGGATGTAAAATAAATCCTAAATTTAAAACAATTGCGTTGCGAATAATAAATGTTCATTCATTTGGCAAAACCCATGCAGCGTTTTACGACACTCATGGGTCGGAGGGTAATATTCTTCTATACAAGAAAAAGAGGAACTTGTGTAAAAATAAAATTCCCAATCTAATCACAGTTACTTGAAATAAACATACGCCTAAATCCTTCATATGCAGAATTTTACATGCTTGCTATTTTATTGGGTCGGCAAAGTTATAGCGAGTTTACGAGAACACTGTGTGACAGAGTGGCTCTAAAGCACCTATTTGTTTGGTTTAGTGTCCATAATTTACTCGTGCAATGTATCTGGGTCACGGCCGGATTTGAACTTTTTTGGAGATTTTCTTGTTTCTTACGATACAGATAGGATTCGTTCAATTGGTTTGTTCTAAGATTGAAATTCAATCAATTTGTTTTATATGAGCGGTGTTTTATTACCGTTCATAGTCCTAAACTAATTTTTAATTGTATATATAACATATTTCTTTGAGTTTCATCATTATCAATAAGGTTCAACTAGAACTAATATAATATACTGATAATTTATCGGTTGGCTTCTAATCTATTCCTTTTATGATACATGATTTTTTTCTCATTCTGCAACTCGTCCTGTCTCCTCGTATCTTGTATTATTGACTGTACCAAACGTCGATAAAGTGCTACAAATAATAATGAGTGGGACGAGTTGAATGAAAATATTTATTTTGGATTTCTTCAAGTCAGCAGTAGATATGTAGGACGAGTTGATGAATTACTCCAGAATCTGCCAAAACACAGCAAGAGATGTAAATTAAATGAATTATGGTAGCAGCCGTGACCGCTCTAATTAATGCAGTTCCTCTTAGTCTAGCCACGCAATGAGAATAATTTAGACGCTGAAGTGAGGCCCGTTACATGCAAATTAAATTTTAATATTTTAGACCTCCACCCGAGGGTGTAGGTGTCATGAGATTTGTTGTTCACAAAGACACACTTATGAACCTAGAATGTGGAAAAATGGCACTCTAAATTAATGTGGTGGTAATTGTTGTTGCAACTATAATATATTATGTCGTTTGCAGACTTATCTACATACAAAAGTTTTAGTTTCATGTCAATGCAATTTCGTTGCAATTCAGAAGTCATCTAGAGAGAAGTATTGTAAAGTAAAAGTTAAAAGATTAATTGTTATTTTAGAATTATGAATTAAATTTTTTATAATATTAGATAATATTATGTGTTCTTATAGAATGGGTTTGGGGCATATCCTAGTGTTGCAATTTATCAAGTTACCCAGAAGATTTCTGACTAGACTTAACGACTACCACATTTAATGATACGGCTTTATGTGCCTTCTAAAAGCATGGAGACTTTCAAGAGTAAAATCACTACAAACGTCACCCATCATTGACTGACCTTACCGAACGTTGCTTAACGCCCATGATCGTAATGAACATATTAGTACCACAAATGCTTTAAGTGCCTCTGATGAATGAAATTACATTCTAATTATTAACATAATGCTGCGTCAACCTCTTTGCTCAGTTAATAACTGGCTCCATTTTATTCGGAAAGCTCCTAACAAAATATAATGTATAATTTATGATACGAAAGTAAAATTATCGTTACGATCTAAAAATATTCCGAACAATACGTTCGTGGAACTCCGATTTGAAACTTTATACCGGCAATATAAAAGTTTCAGACCACCGTATACTGAACAAATATTCGAGCAATATGAGATAAACGCCTGGGGGCAGCTATGAGTATGTTTTATTTACAACAATTTTTGTTTTCTTCTTGTTTAAAATGTTCTAAACTAAAGCTAAAGAGAAGTTCTTGTACGTACAAGTAGGTATACGAAAATGTTTACAGTGTTCTTTTAGAAACAGCTCTAACGACTTGAAGAAAATATTTGTCATTATCATCATCATCACATCAGTTGTTGGATGTTTACTGTTGAATATAGGCCTCTCCTAGAGATTTCCAATAGATCCTCTTAGAAATCTCTTGGGGAGGTTCTTGGGGAGGGTAGTATTCAGCCTAGGGTGATCCTGCAATTCGAAACAGTGCATCTGACCTCTTTATGGGTGAACGTCCCACGATGTGCTTGTCGCTACTTGGTCTCCACTCTAGATATTTTCGACTTTATGATGATTACAAAATATTTATTCTGTCTTTGTATATTATGTGTGTGCTGATTGTATGATTGACAAATAACAGTACAATATGTATTCCATAGTGTGGCCTTTTATTTTCGAACCAAAAAATATTAACCATATTCTTGTTTAAATGGATTTTTTTCCACCATCTAAAGCACTGAAAATGTCTAGAGTTTAAAAAAGTCTGTCTGCAGTATGTTTAATTTTTAATTCTGTCTGAACTAAAGTTTTTATTGCGGTTTTTATGACGTGTGAAATAACATACGTAAGTAAGTCTACGGTATTAGCTTTTTAAGTGCAAAGTGAGGTTTAAAACGCTGTATTTTATATTTTTCTTTTATGATCTTATTAAGAGTAAGTATTATTGTTTAGAAGAAAATCGTATAACTGATGAGCTATTTATGTATTTCAATTAATTGTATTTCTTTTATGTGAGGGGGGAGCCCCGTGTCCAACAGTAGAACGTAACAATCATGACATGTTCTTATTGATGATGATGACGATGATTAATAGCTTCTGTAGTCTAAGCAAGCAGGAAATTTCCAAAACACATAAAATATAGAAGATTTTGGAAGAACTATCGTTGGGATAAATCACAATTGGTACGAACTTACTATAGTTCGACCGAGACCGCTGTACCGCGTCCTAGGTACGAGTATGTGGTTAGAGGGCGCGGTACAGTGGTCTCGGTCGAACTTTAGCTAAAATATTTACCAAAGTCTCCCCGAATAAGAATATCCATATTAGTCAATCGACCGTTATTTCTTTCCATTTTTCTATGGGTGTCTCGATAACGTAGAGTGTAGTTGCTAATGAAATTCTAGGTACCGCCTGGAAATGTGTATAAATTATTAAAAGCTTCTAAGTATAATAATGTGTTTTGATTAGGTACTTATCAATCTAAAAATGAGGACACAGTAACAATCAGCACATTAAATAGAGTAGTCTAATTTTCGAGAAGGTAAGTCACCATTAAATAAAATCTTTTTTCCTTTTCAACGTAGAAAGCAAAATACGAAATTGGTAAACCAACAAACATGATCCCGGCAACGAAAACATAGATGCAAATATTTGTAACTTGTTAGCAAAGCAAAACGCTGTGATGTGTCAAAATAATCCTCGACATGGGTAATGCATATGTCAATATTGTATTCAGGGGCACATATTTGTTGGAAACTGTAGGTTTACTATGAAATGAATCCCCCAGTTTCACGTAAAATTCTGGGTTTTTGTAGTGGGGCACTTGGTGGTTTTTGGAATCGAGTTTAGTCTAATATTACGAGTTGATCGTATTATTGAATATCTAAGTATAACCTAGAAAATAATTTTGCGAGTCGACAACAGCAGAGATGCAGAGGACATTTACGACGCAATGGGTAATATTTTATTTTATCTCATATTTTTTATTTATTATACAATAGTCTAAGTTGTATTATGTAATTTTCTTGTAGTAAAATCATTATTAATATCTAAGTACAAATATTAAACAATAGAATATTATATCATTTACATTATTATATATTAAGTAGAACTCGCGCAGGGCTGCGCTCCCATCGTTTTCCATTTAATTTTGGCTCACTGCTCAGTTCTTATTGGCCGAAGTATGATGTTATATAAATGGGTTATCTAACACAAAAGAATTTAACAAATCGGACCACTAGTTCCTGAGATCCTAGCGTACAAACAAACAAACTCTACAGATTTATAATATCATTTATAGGTACCTATTATATTATTTTGTATAATAATATAACATATTATTATATAGTCAAAAACAAAGGCATTCAACTCAATATTTTCTGTTCTGTTAATATAAGTACACTTCTTTCATTCATTGACAAAAATCCTCAAATAAGTACCAAAATCCTTTCCGAGAAATCCTTAATTCGTCGAACCACCTACAACAAAAGCCTTTCCATTCAAAGCTGGATTTAAAGTAGTCTCGAAAGGGATGTAATCTGTCTAATGATTGGCTTCTGTCGGACTGGCCTCATTATTTCGTGAGGTCTAATATTACCGCTACGTACGAACATTTCGGAGTATGTACCTTTTATTTATCAGAATGACTTTCTTTGTAATGCGAGGTCTGAAGGTAATATAGTTCTTATTTCATGAGTAAATATAGAAGCTACTGAGGGCTCATTGTGCGTCACAAAATTGGCTTATCAACACGTAATTATGCAAAAAATAACCTGTGTCTAATTTCAAATACTGTTTTATTTTTTTAATTCTCTTTCCAGTATTGATCTGTTGTGCTTAAACGTTGATGGATTATTCTATGTCCTGGGATGTTTTTAACTTGAGAAAAGGTTTTGCAGGTTGTATTTTTTATGAAGACATAGTCATGCTTTATTGGAAACTAATGCTAAATAGAGCTAATTACTATTAGGTTTAGATGGTTCACTAAATTGAAGCACAAAAACTGTCTGAGTTTCCTTGATGACATGAACTTTATCTGACATTAATAAATGGTATAACTAATCAAAATAGTGACAAAAGCAATGAGCTAACTTGTAATGTCTCGTAACATTCGCATTAATATGAAAACTTTTTATTAGTTCTGTATTCACCATATCCACATAATACTATCTGCGATTTATAGCTAAGTTTAATGTCGCTATAATATTTTGTGTGTGTCATATAAAAATTCTATTGAAAATTTGTGTGTACGTAAACTTTAGGATTTGTATGTCACTTTCATGTTATAATAAAGTGGCGTTGTGGTGTCGTATTGAGTTCAATTATTATTGCACTGTTACATTCAATATTTTTATAGCTTCGTCGTTTCTAGATGTCTAAAGGATGACTCCGAGCTAAATTTGGTCTGTATACATTTTATTGTTATTATTGTATTTTTCAATGAGAAAATAGTACACTGAAGAACATAGCTCTTATCAATAAAGATTATATAATCTCAAGAGAGAGTATTTGACTTTCTAATAACGACGTCCTTTCTGTCACGTATAAATCGTTCAATAGAGCTTAAGCGCCACAGAATCGGCTTTCAATCAATGTCTCTCCCTCTATTTATGAGGGACAGAAAGTGACAGAGATATCGGAAATTGTGGTCCGTGCGGCCGGTCAAGCTAGGAGTTAACACCCTAGCAGATTAAAGACTTTTCCTGATCCGATATTTTATCGGTATGACAATCATTTTATGACTTGGCAAACAGGGGTGATCTGAGGGATTGAGGTGTATATAAAAACTGATACGACTCATTCTTTTTTTATAACTAATATTAAATATTATTTAATTTTTTTAACTAGCTGTTACCCGCGGCTCCGCTTTGTTGGATCTTTGTTTGGTCATTACTCAGCTCCTATTAGTTGCGTGATGTTAAATAGTCGATGAAGGCATCGATAAATGAGTTATCCAACACTAATTTTGACTGTCACCGTGGCGCAGTGGTTAAGGTGGTCGCCTCGCCACTACATCGCCGTGCTGGGTGACGTGGGTTCGATTCCCACACGAGACAAATATTTGTGTGATTCATAGATATTTGTTTCTAGTCTGGGTGTACTTAGTGTCCGTTAGTTTCATGTTTGTAAAGCTCCCCGCGACACAGGGCTTGTTCCCAAGTGCGGGCTTTGTCTTTTAAAAAAAAAAAAAAAAAATTGAATTAATCGATTCAAACCGGTAGTTAGTGAGATGAGCGCGTTCAAGCAACAAATAAATTCTTCAGCCATATAATCTACAGACAATAAGACTGGACAGTACTATTGTAAGTAATGATTATTGCACAGTGAATTTCTCAATATCAACCTACAGTCTAAAATTAAATCATAAACTTCCATTGTGAAACCGAAATTTCCCTACGTACCTAATATAATATTTAGTGCGAAACAATAATGTTTAAAACACGGTGGACATAAATCTTGAGAGCCCAACGATAGGGAAGAACACCTCAGATATTAAGTCTTGATAGTACGCGGCGTATTATAGCAGTCTGTGCCATAAATATGAAGCTGAAAGCGGGATATATTTTCTAAAAAGACTTTTCTGAATAGATGCCTAGAACTGCCTCGGTGGCGCAGCGGGAAGTGTATACGACGGCTGTGGTAGGTCCCGGGTTCGATTCCCGGGTCGGGTGAAAATGGTATTGGGTTTTTCTATCATGAAATTCCAGTATTGAGATTTTCCCGGAGTTTGGTAAACAAATGTTTCCGGTTGATGACAATAGGCTCGCCCCCTATTTCATGGGACCAAAAACATAGCTGGCGAAATGAGGGTGTGAAACACCTCTGCCTACCCCTTCGGGGAAAAAAGCGTGATGCTATGTTATGTTATGCTAAACAACTGGTGCGTAGGTTATATAGTACATGCTGCGTGTGAGTACTTGTACACAGATAAACCACAAGGTTTGTGTTGTACAATTTAGTTTTTTTTTTTGTGTAAACAATGTAATTAATAAACAATAAACACAATAGAAAACTACGTTTAGCTCGTGATGTGCATTTTCATAGTAGATGGTATTTATCTTGCTTTGCTATTTCATCATCATCATATCAGTCTAATGACGTCCACTGTTGAACATAGGAAACAAATATTTGCGTTATTCATGAATATTTGTTTCAATTCTGGGTATACTTTTTGTTCGTTGATTGTATGTTTGTAAAGTCCCCCGTGATAAATGGTTTGTTCGCTAAAGCGGACGTTGTCTTTAAAAAAAATCGAATGCCGATGCTAAAATTATGTGTACGTCACAAACACAAACAACCTTACGGCCGCCCTAGTTAGCAGTAATCTGTCATTAACACATTGCATAATCGTCTTTAGGCATATAGACTTAAGACACGTTTTTATTAAATAAACTTTGAAGTTAAGTAACGTCTATGAGTATGTCGTCAAAGTACCAAAACTTCAGCCAATGTAAAACCGTATCGGCGCTTAAAAAGCCGCATTACGCTTGTAACTTGACGGCGTTGTCCATTTCAGCCCATCACATTACCGTGTATTTGACATAGCGGACCCTTGGGAAATTTATACACCCCAAACCCGAAAATTGAATTCTAAAGTAAGCTGTTATCATATCGCTGTTAATTCTTTATGAGCACAAAATAAGGTGTCATCTAGTTGTCTGTTACTACAAAGTATTGTTAGTTGAATATGAATAATACATTTTTATATGTGTCAATAAAAATATATGATTCATATGGATAAATATAATATATTGCCATATTTTAATTTGTAATTTCCTCCCCCTTTTTTATTTTAATGATACATTTAGTTAGTTTTTATTTGTAAATATTATTTTTAAATTTAGTTTAATATTATAATTTTCTGTAAATAAAGCAATAATACACATTATTTAAAAATTTTCACATTATATAAAAAAATATATATTGACCAGTTAAATTGTCAAAATATCATTGCCAAACAATATCCCCGTGATTGTGTGAATTGTAAGAAAAAAAAACCGATTGACACTACACCATGTTAATATAATTTCACTAGTGAAATTATAATATCAAGGCTTTGACAATATACCTGCGACATTTGTATATAATATTATGTTCTTAAGGTGCGTACATGAACGTAAAATATTCACTGTTTATATAATTATCTAATCACACAATGATAAAGCATGCAGCACATTGAGCTCGTTCGTTACGAAGTACCGCGTAATTAAGGTTTTAAATAAACATTAACTTTAATTAAACTTGTAACATTAAATACGAGCAGGTGTGTTCATGTATTATTTTAAATTACTTATTTATTAAAGAGTGTTGAGGGATAGTGTTACTGGCGTCTAAATGTGGAAAGTACATAATTATATACCCAAAACAATTACATTCCTATTAATATTTTAAGCAAACTAGAAAGTTATGGATGGATGCCTGTTACTCAATCACGACGAATATACAATAGACATAATAATCTGTATGATATATTTGGCAAACAGATAGTCTACAATAGCACGTAGGTTTGCCTTCAATCATATAAAAATTAAACAAAATCAAAAAAATATTTAAATTCTGTATCTCGTCCCACTTGTTTATATTGAGTACCTATATACTACGAGGATACAAGATCGAGTTAGTAAAAAAACAATTGATTTTCTGCAAGTCGTCCTTAATGGGTAGTGTGCAAATAGGACGAGCAATCATGCAACGTTATCGAAGCGTTAAATAAATGTATTTAGAAAAACTTTAGATAATGAAAGCGGACATATGTAATGCCAGAGGCATTTTCAACCCTAGCGGGTGCAATATTATCAACACTTTAGCAAATCAAAATCATAATTTTTAATTCAAACATCGGATACACCAAAACGAGTACCTACAAGCAACCAAGCAAAATACCTCCGAGCAATTTAAGTTAGTTGCAAACTGTCTAGCAACGAATTTATGTTGGCATCTCACACGCGCCTCAGGCCAAAGGCCGGGTTACTCTGGCATGATTTATTTTGTTACATTTTAATTTCGCCGTGCTATCTCATCACCGGGCCCGTTTCCGAGTAAGGGGAATTTATAACCCTCCCAAAATTCGCTTAGGAGGGGCGCACATGAGCGGCTGGGTAGTTTTATTAGATAGTTATGTACGGGATCAAATGGCAATTTTGTGGTGAATGTACCTAAGAGGTGATGACTTTTGAAAGTATACGATGGGAGTTCACGCGATCATAAATTCGGTACTAGGCACAGAACAAATGAAAGTAGTAAAAACCTATCTCTGTTTTCTGGTTCTAAGGCTGCTTGTCAAGGTTTTGTTTGCCTCGATGCGATGGTGCTGTGGCATAGTGTGCGACTCCTGCGCAAGACGTCCTAGGTTCGATTCCGGGTTGAGTGTAAAAGGTATTGGGTTTTTCTGTCTTAAAATTCTCTGAATCAGCCCTGAGACTGGAAATGTGCCCGGTTTAAACTAATAGGCTCGCCACCTAGATAGCGGGGCCGGGACCATACATAGCTGGTGAAATTTAGGAGTAATATACCTCTGTCTAACCTTTCGGGTAAAAAAGCGTGATGTTACTTTTTTATGTTCATTTATTTCGACCCTTACTAGCACGCCAACCTGGTTGAAACGAATTCTACCCGATATTTTCAGTACATTCACATTGTTTTAACTTCTTATTAAAGCATCATAATAAACCTCCATGGCAGCAGCCCGTAGCAGCTCAAAGCTAATATTACACAACCAAGGTTATGTTCGTGACTTGGTCAATGTTGAATCGTGGACTGGGACTGCTACGGGTTTAGAAGCTTTAATGGATCTGGGCTCGCAGGTCTCTGACATCACAAGAGGCTGCAGTACAGTTGTTCAGTTTAGGAAGTCACCTGCTTACACCTAAATCCTTCGACTACCACAGTTGTTGTTGGCACTTGAATTATTATTCTGCATATTTTTTTTGGCTTAGATTTTCTTTCTAAACTCTCAACAAATAAAGTTTATGTCCAATAAAAACTAATGTTCGTCTGAATTGCTTAAGAAATCACGAAATTTAAATAAATAGTTATTAAGTTAAATTAATAGACGGCTTCAAGTACAAAAGAAAACAATAAAACCTTAGATTAACGTCAAAGTTTTGATATAAACTCTCTCAGTTGGGAATTTGCTGAGGGTTTAACTTGAGATGAAAAGGCAATCTGTATTAAAGTGTTATTGGATCATAATCGGTAGAACAAAATGGACCAATGTACATTATTTTATGTAAAAGGTTCTCGATACTGCGTTTCAACTAAAATTTATAAAATTGATTGTCTTCTAACTAATTTTGACGTTAATAAAAGACAAAGAAATAAATAATATACAATCATTACAAAAAAAGACCGGCCAAGTGCGACTCGCGCATTGAAGGTACCGTACGATTATGCAATTTTTTGTTTGTAATTGTAAGATATTAATCGATCTAAATTACTTGCATTTTTGTCGTTTATATGAATTAAAAAACAATTTATATGTGTTGTGTGTCACATTCCTAATTTAAAATACTTATTTTTAGACCCGTAGTAGAAATTTTAATGCTTTCAGCTGACTATTAACGTTCGACGCTTACCGATTAAATGAGAAATCGGTTTAATATTATATTCGATTTCACGCCATTCGCCTCAAAGGTCTAATTCAATTGGTGAGGGTGAAATTTCGTAGATATTTTTATCACATTTTGTTATTTTAGGAGGAAATGTTTTTCTAAATATATCAGGCCTTGTAGCACACAAATATAATAAATCAAATATCATGAGGAGCTGTGTTTTGAAAGAAAATCTATTGATAAAAAAAAAACTCCCAAGTGAAAATCCAACTCTCGTGCAGAAGCTTCCGTGATTAATGTTTTCTACCATGTTTACCATAAAACAAACTTATGCTTGTAATTTAAGCTCTCCTGATCTGTAATGTGTTCTATAATGGAAAGCATGCATTTGAATGCATTACAGTTGTAAATTTGTAATCAGTTTTAGCTTGACTTAACCAAAAAGTTACAAATTTGATATGTTTTTTGTAGCTTTTTAATTTGCAATTCTTTATATTTAATTAAAAGTTTAATTTGATAATTACTTGAATTATGTTAATGTTAATAGAATAAAAAAATGTATAATAAGATATGTAAGAATAAAAGAAGTAAATATTCTCATAGACGAATTGTGAAAATAGTTTTGTGATGCTTAGTGTAAAATGAAAGTGCTTTAAAAACAGACTAATCAATAAAAAATAAATAGTAAGACGGATAGATAGATAGATTGGATATATATGGATAACAAAGTAACATATATAATATATAATAAATAAGGGCTTAATTTTTCCTTTTGAGTTATGGAACCCCAAAATAACTGAAAACGTTAAAATTTTTGTTAAATAGAAGAGATTCGACTTCAATTTACAATTGGAGGTACTTCTGTTACAAAATAATTATGCCATCCATACACGATGCAAACATAATTTGGCTGGGGTACATAAAAACTTGTCAATTTGGTGCAAAATCCGTTTTACTACAACACCTGCATAAATAAATAAACTCTTTTGCACTTCAAACAAGATCTTCAAACTGAGTTTATTAACTTAAACATTATTTTTAAAACATTTCACTGCATTCTAGAAATCACTCTCTCAGACCTCTAAATAAAAACTTTCTCAATTTTGTCGCGTCTAAATAAAAGAAGAAGCCTCATTTCCCACCTGTACAGTCACTGCCAAAGTTGCTTAACATTTTATAAATATTCAATTTAGAAAACTTTGTCTCATTCAAATGTTTTTGGTTCGAGATTGATTACTTTTATGTTGATTTGCCGAAACAAAAGTAATTCTGTAAGTGGTCATCACTTAGATTTTAATATCTTATTGAAGTGAGATGATTTAGATGGTGAATAAGAGACGTTCTCATGATACAACCGCAAGTTGGAAGATACAGTGCAATCTAAGTATGGTAACAGGGAGCTGATAGTATGACAGACTGATCAGATCGGTAGGTAACTGTCAAAGTATTTGACGATGATGTCCGTTCAACATAAGAATCCTATAGTAGTATTCTTCTTAATTTAATAATATATGAATAAAATTTTAGTTACATTGGGTATTAAATGACTTAATCATGCATTATTTACCTTTTCTCGTGCTGGTTGCACAAATTATGGTCACAAACTGGTTTAGCATTTCTGAATATGATTCATCGAGAATTTGAAGTAAAAAAACACCAAAACAGTTCACTGATAAATTCTATCTCAACACTTTTGCACCCGATGATCCAGCTCGTGCACTGACAAATCTAAGAAGACGCTTGCACCATAAATCAAGTTTACCGAGGGCTGGCCCACAAAGAGCTAGCACTTTATTCCTTTGAAAAACTGTAAGAGCTTCCTTGACGGTCGCATGTGAAATGAGGCCTTTTGTACCTCTGACGTTTTTGCTTGTACCCGAGAAGGTTCAATGGGGATCGAATTCAGTCCTTTTTGTCTGTCCGTTAACAGGACAGACAGTTACGTTCGTATTTGTAGTGATCTGTCCTTTATAAAGGGGTGAGACATGTAAAGCTATTTGTAAGATTGCATTGGGTTGTTTGGTATATTTTTATGTTGTTGTATAGATGTTTGTTTGAATTTAAGCGACCGTTGTCATGTGTGTAATAAAAATTTAACTTTATTGTGGACGTTATAAATTGTCAATTAACATCATGTCGTCTTCTATAGCTTTGACTAATAATGTTAGTTTATTTACCATGATTTTTTTAAATAGTGTTATCTAAACATTACCTCAGTAACGGTATTTTTTTGTTGGGAATTCTTATAAATATTTTGACAGTTCAATTCTGACATTTTATTATTAAGTATTTCTTGCTATGACATTAAAATTTTATGTGTGTAATTTTAACTATTTTGTGATACCTAATTGTACAAATTGACTAGGCAGAATATGGCGCCACTGAAAAAACCTGTATTACAACAGCATAATAATAATATGACCTATGTTCGCAATAAATATATTGGGGCCGATCGCGTTTCTCTTCAACCTTAAATAAAGATGAACTTAAATTTGTAAAATAAGGACCCATTCTTAAATTTATGCGATCGCGTTAGTACTTAATTAAGGATACGTTCTTAAAAAACTACCAAATGCTAGAAACCTTATTTAAGGACACTACCATAGATTATAATCGGATATCATAAACGTCAGAAAAAGCGTCAGTTTTTATCACAGGTTTTTATTTGTTGTTGTTGTGGTGATTTTTTTGTTAAAAATGGACAAAAAAGCAAGAATGAGGAAAGAACAGCAAACATGTCTTCTTGATTTTATTTTGAGTAATCCAGAAATGGTTAACGGTAAGTTATAAATTAATAATTAATATTATATTTAAAACTTTGTAAAGATAAATGATAACAAAGCATCAGGATGCTTAGAGATTCTCCTTAACAACATAAACTTGTAGATTCACAAGTTACAAATAGATATCCACAAATTTTACTTGAAATGAATGAAGTAATTGAAATAACGAATGAATTTTTCCCTTGTAGGAAATATTCAAGCTCCAGCCACAAAAAGTTTGTGGTGTGAGCTAACAGAAAGTTTAAACAAGATGGGAGTTAAAAAATCCCAAAAGGAGTGGCTTGAAGTGTGTTTGAAGTGTTTCACATATTTTAAAATTATTTTTCCTTTTATATTTGCAATTTTAGTAGGTAGCTTTTTATTTGACTGGTCAGTTGGTTAGTGACCCTGACTGCTAAGCCGGAGGTCGTGGGTTCGATCCCCACCCAGGACAAATTTTTGTGTGATGAGCATAAAGGTTTGTTCTGTGTCTGGGTGTAATTTATCTATAAAATGTATATATTTACAAAAAAAAAATGTATTTAAGTAGTATATCAGGGACTAAATGGCGCTGTGTGAATGTGGTAGAAGTTTATTATTATTTTATTAAGTACTAATCATCTCTATTTTGTATATTAACGGTTTACTGTAAAATACTTTATCCTTACAGACATACAAATTATTAGCGAGAAAAACTAAGGCCAAAATGAGACTGTACAAGAGAAGTTTTAATGGCACTGGTGGTGGACCACCTCCAAAAAACAAGCTATCTGACCTTGAATCAAAGGTGTTATCCATAGAAGGCATAACCACAGTCATAGGCCTGTCAGGAGCTATTGAAACTGTAAGTTATTTACATGATTGATTTATTCAAACATAAATGGAATAGGTATTTGTTTGTTAAGATAAGTACAACTACAAGTACAACTGAAGCATTAACCTTTTAAATGCCAACATGAGCTAAACATGACAAGCACAAGTATGCCCTGAGCACAGAAGTCATCTATAGTTGACAAAACTCAGGTCCTTATAAATACAAGATAAAGATATTATTTTCATTCATATTATCATTAGTTTTATGTTTTATTACTAAATCTTAAAAACTGAATTCTGATTTGATGTGGCGGTAAAAGGTGAATCTGCTTATATGCTTTAAATAAAAGACAAATTACTGAGCTGTTTATTTGTTACAGGCCATACAGCCAAATAATACGCAAGTTAGAGACATAATTTCTAGTCAACAGAAGAGTGTGGTACGATAGTTCTATGGGTTTTGTAATTATACAATAATGATATGCATAATAAATATGTCATACTTTGATTTGTGAACAGATTGAATTTATAACGGAGACCAAGCCTACACAGGATGAAAACCAGTATCCTGACAATATTGTAATTGATACAGGGGGTTAGTAGTACTGAATACAAACTTAATTGGAAATATTAGGGAGATTCCAATAGTAGTGTCAACTGTGAGGAATACTATAGGCACTTTACTGTTTGAAATGGTATATTAATGTTACCCATTGAATGTTTAGCCAGGGTTTATTGTTAAACTGAATCTTATTCAAATCTGTGAATTAAACTGTTTTTTGTACTTTGCAGATGTTACAAAGGATATATTATCAGCAGATGTGAGCCAAGAGTCTGAGAATCTTATTTTTGATACATGTAAGTATAATATTACATGTAGGATCACTTAACTGCTTCTATCTCTGGTTACACCTTTATACCGGTGATCCTTTATACAGCCAATGTATAAATCTTATTTTATTTTTTGCAGATGTAAATACGCCAGTTATGACTAGTCCTCCACCTAGTGTACCAGTAGTGTCCAAAAGGGTAAATCTGTCTGCCTCGACACGACGACTTCGTCGACCGACAACTGCGGATCCAATGTTGGAGATGTTGCAGCATAATGCACAAGCACAGATAGATGCCGCACAAATTATTGCTCATGCACAAACAGAAGCAGCTGAAGTGCTGGGTAGATACTTGTTGCAAGCAGCTTCTACTATTGCAGAAGCATTTATGAACCGGCCATAGTTTTGTGTTACACATGAATATAAAATAAATATAAATACAATTAACAAGTTGATATGAATTTTTATTAATTAAATGAAATGAAATCTCGTTTATTCATCTAGGTTACAAGGTAACACTTATGAAAGTCACAAGAATGTAACAGGTTATCCGAAATGTTGTGTCAGCAAATTTGCCTACGACCAGTTCGCTGACGGGGTGGAGCTATGAGAAGAACTGGCAAGAAACTCACGCCACTCTTTTTAAGAAAATGGATAGGTACAATCTTTTGTAATTTACAATTTGGGTAGCATGTAAAGTGATGCAGCAGAGCACAACACCGTTAGATTAACGAATTATAATGAATGTTTACAAACTAAATATTAAACAGAAAGTAAAAAGTAAGGCTCTGTGGTTGCATCACTTTAAATAAAATAACGCCTCACTATTTGTTCCCTCAACCTTCTAGCTGCAAGTGCGAATGGGACATTTTGATCTGCTGCAATTGGATCATGCCTTTCTTCATGTATCTCTGCAACATAAAATAAGAATATTAATGTTTTTTAAATGACTAATTAATATATATCATGACTAGTACATGAAATGATTTTGTACCTAATTCATCTGGCAATGGATCATTCCTCTGCAGTGCCAAGTTATGCAATGTAGCCACAGCAGCAATTATTTTGGAAGCTTTTACTGGCTCATAATGTAGAGTTCTATGTTTATGAAGGCATCTAAATCTTGCTTTTATGAGTCCAAAACATCTTTCGATTAGAACTCTAGTATTAGCATGGGCAATATTGTAGCGAGCTTCTGGAGTATTGTCTTCTACATTTGCATAAGGTGTCATGAGCCATGGCAATTGTGCATAACCTGAATCTCCTAAAATACAAATAATTATTAATTATGCTATGTAATACACATACAAATGATAATCATTTATAAAAATTTAACAAGTTTTCATTAATAATGAAACGTGGTGCCGACCTAAAAGCCACTCTCCAGTAGTCCCTTGTATATAACTTTCTTCTAGGGCAACACTTAAATTAGATCCTTGCCAAACTGCAGCGTCATGTGTGGATCCAGGAAACTTGGCATTAAATTGTATCACCTCCATTTTTGAATTACATACCTGAAATATAAAATTTTAATGTTTAATCTCAGCCAAGTTGTAATAAGTATTAACATATGTATAGTCTTTTTAGGAAAAAGGTACTCACAAATTGGCAATTTAGACTATAAAAACCTTTACGGTTAAAAAATAGCCGCGCAGGAGTTTCCGCCGTGTCTTTCGGCCGAATAATAGAAATGTGTGTGCAATCAATTGCACCAATAACTCCAGGAAAGCCTGCTATCTCTTGAAATCTAAAAAAAATAGGCAGGAATAAGTCAAGAGGTACACACCGACCTATTTCTTTTCTAGTATTAGTAACTTTGGCAGTTTTGAGCACCTTCGTTTTTGGATATCCTTATCCATTGCAGTCACAGGAAAAACTATTGCCATGGGCAGATTTACTGCTATAATTGCTTCGGTCACTTCATCCAGACATTTACTCACTGAGGGCTGACTTAGCCCTAAGTAAACTCCGTGGCCCACAGTTGTTTGGTAGCCACCATGCCCGAGAAAGTGAAGTGTAGCCAAAACCTAAAATTTAATATTTGAATAGTAGGTATTAAACTAGCGGTTCTTTTATCGTCTAATATTTTCTAATATAATGCTCTGACTTTTATATGACTCGGTATTCCATGTTGTCGTTGTCCTGATATTTCGTTGTGCAATGTTTGTATTAGATAATGCGCTGTATCTTTCGATAGTCTGTACAATTTCACAAACGTAGCATCAGGGACATCGAACGGATCAGACATATCTCTAATATGCCGATTCATAAGCCTTCTTTTTAATCTGAAAAAAAAAGGACCAAAGTCAGAACTCAGCAAAAGTGAGGTTAGAAACAGTAAAACAATAATAAAACATGTTAAAACAAAATAATACTAACCGTTGACGATCTTCATTATACCTTCTTTGTAAAATAACTGCATGAAAAGGGAACATTTTAAATAAGAAGTGTTTAATTGAGCCGAGAAATATGCGTGAAATAATTTAGTGCACGCAAATTAGGTGCGACTTAAATTAAGGATGCACTTGGATGCATTAAGATCACAAAACTGTCAAATAAGTCGAAAGGCAATACCAATTAAAAAACTACCATCTCTAATTAAGTCAAACCATACTTATTTAAGGTCACGTCCTTAAATAACACAAACGCAAATACCAATAAGGGCTTAAAATTTTAGATCAAGTTTTACACTTATTTAAGTGCACTTTTTGCACTTATTTAAGATCGGATAAGAAACGCGATCGGTCCCAATATGATTTGATTTGAAAGAAGTAGTGTCCAGAACTCATCAGCTCTAATTTACCTCTTAAGACTACTAGCATTGGTGGCGTTATTAAAGCGGTATAATATAACGCTAGTGCCGCCTTGAACTACTTCAGAAATCAAAACAAAATATCACTTAAGTAGTCATTATAACCAACCCTTACATCTCTAAATATAAAGTATCTCCACAATAAACACGTATACAACAAACACACTCACTTTTTACGTAAAGTGATACGTTTGAAG
The DNA here is from genome assembly GCA_905147015.1 of Laspeyria flexula. Classification (NCBI taxonomy): domain Eukaryota; kingdom Metazoa; phylum Arthropoda; class Insecta; order Lepidoptera; family Erebidae; genus Laspeyria; species Laspeyria flexula. The sequence continues at coordinate 1,005,774 of LR989954.1, read as the reverse complement.
ACATTTTTGTGCGACAGCGTAGTGCTTGCGTTTGAAAAGGGTTTTTGACCGTGAAATGTCAAAAACAATTTCGTTTGAACCGTTTGAACCCCTTCGTTTATATGCGCGAGGCATATATTGAAGTATGTGAAATATATGAAATCGAGTGGTCTGGGATATAAATGGACTGGTTTATCAAAGTCGCGACGTTGAGTGGTTTAGAATCGATCGTATTGTTCTCATGGGAATCGAATATTTTAGTGCTACCTGCGTCGAATCTGTAATGTTTTGATATCAGTTAATGACGGTTGATTAATGTTTGGTTTATTGGTTGAGTGGATAGTGATATTAATTTGATATTATTAAGGTTGAAGTTTCAACGGTCTACAAAATTGTCAAGTTTAAGTCATTTTGTAAAGTGATCAGTAAAGCAATACCACTTTAATGTTATAATTATAACTTTATCTTAGTAATATCATGTTTCTGCAAATGAACACCTAATGTTTTCTCAAACTTTGTCTCCTCTCGAAGAGCGTAGCAGATTGCTATTTAGCAGAAATATTATCATTATATCCTGGTATCTCAGGGTCCACCCTGAAAAACAGCAAAATTAAGTTTTACATTTTGAAAGCTTCATTTCATTATGCACTTTTTAACTCCCAGCGCAAAAAGAGGGGTGTTTTAAGTTAGTTATTACCATAGTCACTACCCCATTTCAACCCGTGAGTGTCATAAAAGGCGACTAAGGGAGTAACCTTATGCCGACAAGAGCACTTCGAGAAAAGGAAAATTCGAAACAAACTCTATACCAACCCGTCTAGTCAGCGTGGTATAGTAGGCTAAATTTCCTCGACATTCTTCGGAGGAGAGCCGTGCCCAGCAGTGGGACCTTTATGGGTTAACATGATAATGATGATAATTTCGAGGTATCTGTGTATCTTTGAGTCTATCTGTTGCATCATAGATTTTGAATCGGTGCTTTTTCCTTGTAAGTTGATATTTTGTATGTTAATTTTTACCCAATAATCGAGTAGAAAAGAACAAATAATAAATCTTGGACTAGAAAATAAAGTACACCATTCCGTATTTAATTCACATTAGTACAAAAATCATCTATAAACAATTCTGAATTGCAAACCACAATTTCCCCACCGATACCGAACCTGCACTCTGTTACATATAGACATAAAATTCTGTTCGTGAGCGAGCCACTTAGGAGAAACACGACGGCACATAATTATGTGTATGTATCTCGAGTAAGGGCTTGTTTGTACTGTAAGAGAATCTGGAGAAATCACAACATGTCTCGAGAGAATAACAAGGACATTGACATTCTTAGGTAAACGAAAAATTTTACAAAAATTGCTTCGGTGCTGTACTTACAAATTTCGATATTCAATTGGTCGTGGAACAAATTAAGCATACCATTGTTTGTTTCTTAATGTGGAATTTATATTTACATCATCGTCATTATCATATCAGCCCAATGACGTCCACTTCTGGACCTCATTCAATTTTTGCCACAGCTAGTTTTGTGACGCTTGCAACTAACGGCCACCTGCAACCTATAAAAGGTTGTCTTTAAAATAATATTTTTAGATTTATATAGAAAATATTAGTGACACATAAGTTTCCACATAGAAAGTGACGAGGGTTCAAAAACAACCACTATAAAATTATGACAGAGTTTAAAGTCGCAATTTTGTTCACTATAAAATTAGTTTTATCACTTTGTGAACTTTTATGATACTTTTATAGTGCCACTATTGGGTGTTTTATTAATACTTGTTTATTGTGCCAAAAAAACAGTGACAATAGTGTGGTATTGAAAAACGTTCTAATTAAGTAACCCACGCCACGTCTTTTTTTGAAAAATGGATAGTTACAATCTTTTGTAATTTACAATTTGGGTAGCGTGTAAAGTGACGCAGCAGTAATTATAATGTTACAGCAATATTAGACTAATAATATGTTGCATTGATTATTTTTCAAAGAACAGCGGCTTGGTGGTTTTCGCTTTGTCAATGCTAAGAGAAGACGAGACATTTGAGGCAATAAAAAAAACATCTCATAGTTTTACAGGGCAGTGCAGCAGTCTTTAATATTGTGTCTAAACAATTTTAGCACTACAAAAGTCTCTTTCTCTCTTTATTTAATCCTCTATTTTTTCTGCTATTTATTTCACCTGCTGATACGACACCGCCTGTACCTTCTCTCTCTGTTTAATAAAAATTCCTTTTCCTCTATTGCCTTTTATCTTTCCTTCTATCATATTTTTATAAACGGATGGTGTCGTATCAGGTATCCAATCATTTTTTCTCTTCTATTCTCAATGGTTTCTATAATAGTTTTTTTTTCTTGTACTCGTTCCAGTACCTTTTCGTTGGTAATCATGTCTCTCCAGCTTATACCCAAATTACAAAAGTCTAAGAAATAAGAAACATAATCATTTTCTTTCACAAACAAGTAATCCCTTCACGGTGAATTCGTCTTTACCAACACAACATCTCGTAAGTGCACCGTTTCATTGCAAATTTGTCGCCGAGCTCCGTCTCGGGAACAATTTGGGCTAATTACAACGAAACAAAGACTAGTTCTAGACTTAATAATGAACCTAGTGCACTTTTGTGTCTTCTGACACTGACACGTGCTAACTTTGTGGTTCTTAGAAAGATTTTCTGGAACATTCGTTTCTGTTACAAAGTATTTTGGGATGGTAGTACATTTAATATTAATTATATCAAAATCAATCATGGGATTTTAATACGATGGGACATTTTTCTAAATATTTGGGTGAATTTTTAGATCTAGCAAACCAATCACGATTTTTGGTATGTCATTATCAAACGACTTGTTTTATCAAATATGTTCATTGCATAATTCTTAATCTTACTCGAAAACTTTGGAATTCGTATCATGATAGACCAACAAAATATGGTCAAGTAAATATAAGACTAACTGTATGAAATATCTATCAGAAATATTGAAATACTAAATGTTGCCCGCGTCGTTTTGCGCCTGTCGACTTTTGCTAAGCCACTGCTCACCTCCTATTGTACGTAGCGTGATGTTGTCTAATCTATAACCTTCTCCGGTAAATGTGCCATCCAACACTAAAAGAATTTTTCAAATCGGATCAGTAGTTCCTGAGAACCTAGCGTTCAACCAAACAAACACAAAACGAGATTTATGGCAGATTTACTGTAGGTCTGAATAACAATCCGAACCATCGAAAAGTGTTCAATTGTAGGCATACAGATCTCTTCCAGTCCAGTGACTGTATTCAACGGACAATGACGAAGCTTGACCCATAACAGATCGTCACTGCTGTATAACGTTTTGAATAATTGATTGGTCTGATACGCGAGTAATCACTACTAATGATGTCGACTGATCTAATTACTCTACACTAGCCTACACTATGGATTAGTCTCAATTAGTGGTTACCAATGCCGATACTGGTTTGTTGATAGCCGTGAAGATGTAAGTAAAGTTGATATTAACTCTTTAGATAGTGTTTTGAATTATTTCATTGATAATTTCTAAAGCCTCGGTAGGTTGGCTTGTGCTATTCGTGCAATTTATGTCATAGAATTTCAGGCATTGCTAATAATTGTTTAATAACCCCCGATGAAAACTGGGTGGTGTTATAAGTTTGACGTGTTTGTGTAAGTTTGACGTATCGTAGCTTCTAAATGAATGAAACGATTTTGATGCAGTTTTTTTTTAAAGCTGATATCGATACGAAAGATCGTATTGATATGGTTGTTATGGTATGTAAAATTTTCAATTTTGTATTTTGTTTATTTGCAATTTTTCAGTGAAAAACAAAGGTATAGTTAAATTGAAAGAAGCACTTAATCAATGTAAGAGCAGCTAGTATGTGCTATTATTTTGAAAATATTTGAAGATTCACAACTATAGTGCGTTAATATTCAAATCTCCAAATATACTTTAAAAGATTATTTTAAGATTCTTTAACACAACCACTGCACTGTAGACACACAACTACTAAATCAGAGTAAAAATGAAGTTTCAAACACAATAGAGGCTAATCCATGCTCAGGGCATTAACAAGACTTGCTCACAGCTGCAAAGAAAGCTAAGCTGATAGGAAATTCATGCTCAGTTGGACAAAATGAACGGCTTGCAGTGTTGTTAGAACCGGCTTTAAGCTAAGTGCTGATTAAGTGATGTAAACTACAAACAAACGACAGTAAAACTTGTTTAGTATCAAATAACGTTTTTTCAAAACAATTTGGGGGCCTACTCGCTTTCTCAATATACAATTGTTCGATTAAGATGTCAATGTCAAAGTAAAATGTGCTTGTCGAGCTCTCATTTTCAGATATTTGACAATGATACTAAAATTGACGAATTCAATGTCAAGAAGAATATTCTAGGTAACGAACAAAAATAAATCAGAAATCAAATATAAGCAGTACATTTGGAAAAGTACCTAAAACTATTACCTAAGTTTTAAGTAAGATAGTGTTTTTGAATTAAATACTAATTATACACTCAATATTTACACGGGTCAAATACTATGTACCCTGAAATGTATAGGTACCTGCTAAGTTGGAATAAAATTTAAATAATAAACAGTTTGTTTTTTTAATTTTGTTTCAAATCTAAAAGAAGTTTAGTTGACTGTCACCGTGGCGCAGTGGTTAAGGTGGTCGCCTCGCCACTACATCGCTGTGCTGGGTGACGTGGGTTCGATTCCCACACGAGACAAATATTTGTGTGATTCATAGATATTTGTTTCTAGTCTGGGTGTACTTTGTGTCCGTTAGTTTCATGTTTGTAAAGCTCCCCGCGACACAGGGCTTGTTCCCTAGTGCGGGCGTTGTCTATAAAAAAAGAAAAAGAAAAAAAAAAAAAAAAAGTTTCTAAATGGCCAGTAACATTTTTAATATATTTTTTTTTACAATAAATAAGTATGAATTTGTCCCATAAATTAATGATGCATGGTCAAAAAGAAAATTTACCGTATACTTCCGAACGAAACGTAAATTCTTGTGCACATTAGCAATTCTTTCACGGCTTAGCAATGAATATCATTTCCACTCTTCTATCATATCAGTACGTGAATGAAATCATAACTGTTACTTATATGTAATAAGTGGCTAAACTATTGGTTCTTCGTATCTTTGATATTGAAATTATACTGTTATTATTAAAATATATTATAATTTTTATTTTTCTCAAATAATGTATCGTTTTTGAGTAACTGCCGAAAAACTGCGATTCTCAACAAAAGACCGTAAGCGCTATGAAGATACGCTTTTTTGCTGCGGAACCCTAAATTGAGCATGGATGGTCCAACACGCTGTTAACCGGATTTTTGATGATTTAATTTTTAACCCTCACTTTCATCTCACCTCACGCTCATACCAGACAAACCACACCTATTCTCTAAATTTTATCACTATAACTACATTTAGTGATTTTTGAGTATTGAGTATAGATTATTGAGTAAAATGTCTGTAATACGGACGGACACACATGACGAAACTATAAGGCTTCCGTTTTCGCCATTTTGGCCACGGAACCCTAAAAATCAAAGTGCAAATTAATCTGCTCTAATAGGACGGAATAGTATTTTTCTCAATACGCAATTTTCTGAACTAGGCATAAAAAACTAATTTGATTAAAATAGTAGTTAGTCTAGTAATCCAACAGAAATCCTAGAATTTAAACTTAGAATGAATTCCGTTTAATAAATGAGCATCATTAAAGAGGGTTTGCTCGAGTTTTTTGCTCAAATTAGTCTCGGAATCTACTACAGGCATTAGGAGTGTTTGTGATCCCTCAAACTTGTTAACTACTCAAGCAGAGATAAATTTTCAAAAACATAATTGCGGAATTCTCCACTGTCATCTGAAGTGGGAAATTGTTACAAGGACAAAAACCACCTACCCATCTAATCTTCATCATCAGCCCACATCCATCCACTGCTGGGTATAGGCCTCTTCTCTACAGCGCCACTTCTCACAGTCCTGTGCCGGCTGCGTCCAATGAGATCCTAAAATCTTGACGATATCGTCTGACTATCGGGCCGGGTCTGCCCACTGGCTTGCTTCTCTAGGCCACCACTCAGTGGCTTAGTCCACCGTCCGTCTTCCCTATCTAATAAAAACTAAAAAGTAAAGATCAATTCCTAAAGTCAAGAAGATTCTATATATATATTCTATATATATATACCTACTGTTATACACGTTATAAAGAATAATTCCAAAAATCCTAAAACATATAATTCCTGATTTTTTTATTCCATTGAGGGTGTCGCCTGTTAAGCTCCTTAAATATATCAATAGTTCGATCGTTTATACGTCGTCGTCGCTCGTAAAACCTTAGGGTAACTTTACCAACACACAGTACAGGAAAGTGCAACGTCGCAAAAATATACGTAAGGCCGGACTTTTAGTCGTTCGATCAAACTGCAGGCCGTGACCGTTTCACGGCTTGTTGCCTTTGAATAACGGTCGTGATGTACGCGTTTGTGACGGGAAGCCTTTTACACGTACGTTTACCCTAGCCTCTGTAATGTGGTTTGAAGTGGAAAATAACTGAAATCCAAGAAAATTGTTTTCAAGTTAAATTTTGTGTTTATATCAGTAGGCCTAGCAATTATATTCCCTGGACTAAAATTATAAGCAATTTTACTGTAAATTATTTGTGTGCCAAAATCTTGGACACCATAATTATATTATCTATCCTATTTAAAAATTTTACTGACAACACAAAACAAAAAATAAAATTCCAAAAAGTAACGAAATGTACTGAATTTAAAACATGTCTTTTAACCGATTATTAAAAATCACTGAAATTATTTCAAGTGTAACATGTTCAGAAATAACATTTTCAGTCATCAAAAATATAATTAAAAAATTTTACCTCAAAATGTTCACGATTTCTCGCATTGTAATAAAGCAATACGCATTCCATGTTCACTACATAGAATAGAATGAAAATTTTACAAACCAGAAAATAGTGCCTTAGGAATGTAAACATAGGGTTGTTTTTGTTTTTAGCGGACGTTGAAGATGAGTAAGCAAACTATTCTAGTAAAAATACTTTGAATATGGCTTTTGTCTGAGAAAGGGGGTACGTTTGCTCTGGAGGAAAATCCTGCAGATACAGTTTTGTGCAGGCTAAGTAATTTGAATAACTCGCTCTGAGCTGCTTATTGTGCATTTCAAATACCTGTGTCACAAATTTTAATTATGATGAGCGATTTTCTGTTACATAACTACATCTGTTGCTACGCGGAAAATGGAGTAATGTTTTTTATTTACTATCAATGTGATTGGTATTTTGATTTCATCTAAGTACCTCAAAAATGTTGCTAGCTTTTCGTATATGATAATTAACTTAGATGCCGAACAATTATTTAAAGTCCCCTATTGATCCTATTTAAAGGAGTAATCTAATAAAGGTACTATGAACCAAATTGGGCAGTTAGTTTCTTCAAGCATGACAATCTTAATCATCAATTTGTTAACATATTTGTACTTATTACATAAATAATAATATTCTACCACATTTACACAGTGCCATCTAGTCCCAAAGTAAGCAATTATAAAATAAATAAATAAACAATTTATTATTTATTATTATTATAATTTAGGCATTTTTAATTAAGTCTTTTTCAATACCTAAGTACACTTTCCATTTAGTAGGTACCCACAAACAAAAATTTCGTTTTCTTGTATATTTTTCTTGTAAAACAATAAATTGAATCCCCAACATTTACTTCCAAGATCATCCACAAGATAGTACATCAGAACTGCACTGAGATAATAACACGTCCAAACTCGAGACACAAAAGAAATAAAAATGAACTACTGTCCCAACATTCTAGGCCTCGAGCCTCGTCTCCAGCGACCCAACAGACATTTAATTTTCATGCTCTTATTTCAGACTATTCTCAAGTACAATGAGTTCTCCCATTCAGGTTTTACAGCCAAAACGTTTGAAATAAGCAACGTAATTCTTAAATGTTATAATTTGAAATTCTCGGCAACTCTTTGAATTAAATAAAGGTGAACGATTCAATAATAGTATTGTTCTTAGAATAATAAGTATGTAGCAGATACTTGAATTCTAAGTAGTAAATATTTTAATGGATTTGTGAAAGCTCCATTCAATTGAGTGATATGAATAAAATTGTAAATTGTTATTACAAACAATTTTTACGGTAACGATACAGTGTGTATATATTTTTATAGTTTTAAACCAGTGAGCGGGTAAGAGCTGATTACTATTTAAACTATTTATTATTTTATTTCTCGGGTTAGAATAAATATTGTATGATCTGCAATTGTTTGTTCGGAGTTTGGGTTTTTCTATGTATGTAAATATTTAGAATTATACAGGGTGTATACGACGATACGACATTAAATGAAACCACGTGTAGCATGTGATGTTAGAAGGCTATACCAAAAAAATTAAACAGAAATTTGCAATAGTTTAGACGCAAATGTACTTTCTTTATGTCACAGTTGTTCACAGTTTTAAACAACCTGTAGGTATTTACGTTGATCGTATGTTGTCATTACGTCATTCAATTCATTTAAATATCTCTGACTCTTTCATATTATCTTATCTCTTACTCTGTTCCGCACAGTTGTCGTCGTCATGCCGAAAACGACATGATAGAAAAATAATGTGTAGTTTTATATTCTTAAATTTTTCGACTTTAAATAATGTGTAGCTTTTTTTTTTTTTTTTTCTTTTTTCTTTAATAATTTATATTAGAATATGTTTATAAGGGTTAACACTGGCTACCTTGTCATTTAATGTCGTATCGTCGTATACACCCTGTATATGTATTTCTATCTATATATATATGTTTAGATCTCATAACACAAGCTTTTATTAGATTACTTTGGGTTAGAAGGCGATGTGTAAAAAAAAATCACAAATATTTATTTATATTTAACTACTAGAAGTCCCGCGGGGCTTCACTCCCGTCGTTCTTTATTTTGCTACTGCTCAGCTCCTATTGCCCGTGTCGTGATTTTATATGCCCCATAACCTTCGTCGATGAATGGGCTATCAACCGCTAAAAAAGTTTTCAAATCGGACCAGTAGTTCCTGAGATCCTAGCGTTCAACCAAACAAACAAACTAACTCTACAGCTTTATAATCATCTTTATATATATATAATTCTTCTGTACGTGTGTTGACAGCAGCTTACGGCTGAACCGATTTGAATGAATTTTTGTGTATGTGTTCTAGTGGATTCGAGGATGGCTTAAATTCACAATAAAAAAAATGCAATCGTTTGGTATATCATGCAGGACAACGTCTGTCGGGTCCGCTAGTATTAGCATAGATGTCCTTCTATTATAAAAACTTCAAACGATAGAGGGCATGTTCAATTGACCAAAATGATGTGGGAAAAAATAACCAATTTCCTTTAAAGGTTCCAAAAATCATTTTAGTTTAGCATGTACAGTTTTATATATAAATCATGTGTTAGAAGGGATCGCTTTTATACTACAGGTTACAGGACAGACGACAGGTTGGCGCGCCGCCAGTTCTTTGTGTTGTAAAGTTTAAGCTGTTACCGTACATGGAGGTGGTGATAGTAGGTTTTAACCTTCATTTTAATTTGAGAAACTGGTCGAATTGGACTTTTTACCTAATAATATTTTAAGGACCTGTAAATGTGATTTTTTTTTAAATTTAGTATCCGATCATATAGGTATAATTTATTACATAATCAATTTATCTAGGAATTCAATCTGAACAAAGATAAAAAATCAAAAACAATTTTTTTCACCACCACCAAGATGGTTTTGTGGTGCAAAATATATCTGCAATTATTATGTACGCAATGAATAAAAAATATATAAAAAAAAATCTATTTCAAATTCGAAGACCAGAAAAAGTAGGCCAAATCTATCTCTATTGATTTTTTTTAACCTATTTTATTAGCCTTTTTAGTTTTTGCTTTTTATTATTTTATTTATTTTCCAAATCAAAATAATTTATTTTGTTGATAAAATTAGCGTTTATACTGATGTATTTGACCCGTCTAGTGTCACATGAACAAAGCCTAATTGACATTATACACAATGGGCCATTTTGCGAACCAATACAAAACAATACCATGTTTATGTTAAACTAGGTTTGGGTCTATTCTAATTGATATCAATTTATTGCCTTTGTTGGATTGCGCTTATCGCTGCATTCAAATACAAAGATTAGTAGATAAACAGATATATTCCTGCTTTTAATATTATAATAATAATAAAATTAATTAATTCATGATAAGTAAATTGCAGCAAAGCAAATTGAGCAAGCGTGTCCTAGAGTGGAGACCGTGACTCAACAAACGTAGAGTAGGACGTCCTCCAGCTAGATGGTCCAACGGCCTAAAAAAGGTCGCTGGGTCTGAATGGATGCGGAAGGCGGAGAACAGAGTGTTATAGCGCGTGTTAGGAGAAACATATGTCTAGCAGTGGACTGCAATAAGTTGAAATGATGAAGATGATGATGATGATGAATTCATCATCAGCAAAAATCATCAAAACAAATTACTAACAATACCTAGACCACAGGCATTTGTGGTAGAATAAAAATATTTTTGAAGAATGTAATAGATATTATTATTATTAATGTATGTATGTACCCTCAACTGGGAATGCATGAAAGACTGATGAATGTTGAAGAAGCCAAAGATGTATGTCAGAATCGTAGCAAGTGGAAAGAAATGGTCTCTGCCTACCCCTCTGTTGGGAAAGAGACGTGATCTATAATTATGTATGTATGTAATAGATATTATAAAATAAAATCATAAGTTTTATTTCGGACCTTTACAATTTAACATCTACTAATATTGTGTTAGTGTTGGGACCTCGATTGCTCCTTGGTAATAATCAAAACTGCAGTGGACTGTATTATAAAGTATATTACTGCGATGTATCAAACGTACAAATATGGTAAACTAAGAATGACGTGCGCTCGCTAATGAAGCGACTATTGGAGTGGCTTGTCGCGGCGTGACGGCGGCGCGGCGGCGGCGCGTGCGCACACACCGCACCCCGCGCGTCTCTCCCTCCGTCGTCATATGTCCATGCGTGGACAGTTAGTAACAATTAATTTAAAACTTGTTAGGCTCCAATTTGTAGTTCAAGATTTTTTCGATAAAAACATGTTTTATGTACTTATAATATTTTTCAATACCATCAATATATTATTTGAAACATTTTTAAATAATGAGGTAAGTATAGATTATTGCATTAACTTGCGCATTACTTTTGACACTATATTACATAGAAACCATGATTAACCATATTATCCTCATAATTGTCGACACAATATTCTAATACCCAGCTTTATAGGTGTTAGATGCAGTATTTTTTATCTACGGAGCGCAAGTTCTTTCGCTTCTTCTATATAAATAAATTTATTCTTCCTATTTTTCCTCCATTTTAAACCTAATTGCCCATCTTCAAACAAGTTTAGTAATCTCTAAAAACATCCTCTGTATTCAATAGAATAAATTATGCAAATGTTTGTTTAAACGGGAATACCGATTTGAGCCTGCATAAACAATAATTGATGTTAATTTGGTTTAGCGGTAAGTTTAAAACAGGAAACGTTGGGGACAATGAACTAATTTAATTTCCCCGCAATTGTGTACTCACGGTTTTTATATTTGACGATACGATTTTATTTATATTAATTTGAGATTATACAACTATTTTAAATCCCATACTATGGGGAGGAAGACTGCACATTTTCAAATTCTAGATTGATATTGAGAATTTAAATTTGTCAGACCCAGACGTCGAATCCAGGATATCTCAAGCAGTTGCTCCTGATTTACCACATCTTAAAATACTTAGAATACATGTCGTTCACTGGATTTATTAGTTGATAACGACAAATTTTCTCTATACTCGTCTCGTTGCGGTTTGGTGGAGAGGCTTTTTCAAAAGGCAAATACATTTTTAGACATGCCACCCGTTCAGGGAAATAAGGTGGATACAAAGCTCGCAGGCCACAGGATAGTGGATAACCAGCATATCTCACTAAAACCCTACTTCACTTTGTGGTATGGCCCGCTGAAACCTAATACAACGTCAGCGGTTTACTGAATAGGTCGTATCGGCTTCTGATCGTCATGTGTAATTGTCAATGAAACCACAAAATTTAAAATTGTTTCTGCGAGTGCGGCTTTTTTGTTTGATTGCTTTTTCCTCGATGATAATTACTTTTTATTGGTTCAGGTTGATTTAAGTAAACAACAGTATATTATTAAATTTTCATATTTATTATTTGTCTATCCAAAGTTCGATACAGTCAAGAACACTGAAGTAAATTTTGAAGTTGACAAGGAAGACATTTTTTATTTCGTGTCTCTAGAGTAGACCTAAGCATCTACTACTTATCCTATCAATGCTCATCTACTGTTTCTACTCGTCTATTAATTAAAATGAAATAAATAAACAAATAAGAAACTACAAATAAAATATATAATTTAAATTAAAAAGATGCGTACATTGTTTGGTATACATTAAATCACTTAATTATATACGTTTCTGTAGCAGTGTTAAATACAAAAACAGCTCTGAACTAAGTCTGCGGTCTCGCTAAAAGGCTGGCATTTTGCCTAGCTGTAATATCTGCATGTTTGGAATAAACCTCATGGTTGGAATACAAATGCATTAATTAATACTTAATAATTTTTTGTCTTTTGGCTTTACATGAGTAAAGCCGTTGAGCAGTGATGTACAAGTAAAAGAATAGGTATGAACCTTATTTAGTTGCGAACAACGAGTTATGACACTCGGAAATCCCAGGAATGTATAATACAACAAAAAAATAAAACCACAAAATCGAGGGGTGTAAACACATTGTATTTTCACTTCTTCAAACTGTTACATTAATATTTACAATACATATTGATTGATTATCTGATTAAAATCCAAAATAACTCAAGGTGAGTGATTTAATGGGCAATTTCCTGAGGCATTTACAACGACAGTTAAACTCAGTAAATACAACTCTCATAGTCATCATCATCATCATTTCAACCCATAAACGTCCCACTGCTGGGCATGGGTCTCCTCCAAAGAATGTGGAGGGAATTTAGCTTACTATACTACGCTGGCCAGACGGATTGGTATAGGGTTTATTTCGAATTTACCTTTTCTCGCAGTGCTCTTGTCTGCATAAGATTACTCCCTTAGTCGCCTTTAACCACACCCACGAGTTGTGATAGGGTAGAATCCGTCACTATACTGAACTCTTATAGTACACCGTAATAAAATTATATCAAAAGTACAATTTAGGCCTAACTTTGAAACTTTCGAATTTTAAATCTTGTTAGACATCAGAAAGAAAAAAATAATTCTAAATTTTAATTCATGCTAGGTATATACAAGCAAAACCCAAACAAATCACCAGTTTTGGGTAAAACTCGGCTTAGCGTGACCATTGAACAATGGTTAACGTTACGTCAAAGCCTTTATCCAATGCTAACAGTAACACTAAAATAAATCACTCAGACAAAACCCACTACCCTCGGGTCCAAACAAACGGATTCGAAATAATTAATTAGGACTCAAGTTATTTCCGAGAGTAACGCGGAATAATTAGGAAAAGATTCGAACAATAGCCTTCATCCACACGCCTGAAGTTCTGAAAGGGACCCGAGTCCTGAGATGAAAGCGGCTTCAGTGAAGTGCGACTGTCGTAGAAGGCATTACCCGTTCAAAACTTTATTTTATTAAAATGTAATGATTTTATAGGATTCAATGATTTATTTGTTAATTATTGTAGACTCGTAGATTCTTGTAGACTGACGTGGCGGAATTGCTACGAAATTTTTTATAGTATGTTAAACCATGCTCAATTTAGGGTACCTACATTGAGCATAGTTCACTCTTAACCGATTTTGTATTTTATTTCAATAGGGTAGCTGACAGCTACATCAAATAAATTCCAATTACAAGCTATCACATTTATGGCTGACAATGCACTATGACAGAAGCATCCTATTAACAATAAAATTACGGTCTATAATTTTATTCTGATGGATGGTGGTTTTCTAGTTTGTTTGCTCGTAGTAAACTTGCTAAATTGTGTTATAGTTAGCATAATATTTTTGAGGATATAAAAAGTATTAGCTATACTATAAGTAGCTCGTAGAATAAGTAAGTTGAAGTGACAGTGAGCTGGTCATATCTGCAGAAGGACCGATGGACGGTGGAGCAAGCGTGTCCTAGAGTGGAGACCACGACTCGGCAAGCGTAGAGTAGGACGTCCTCCAGCTAGATGGTCCGACGACCTAAAAAAGGTCGCTGGGTCTGACTGGATGCGGAAAGTGGAGGACAGTGTGTTATGGCGCGTGTTAGGAGAGGCCTACGTCTAGTAGTGGACTGCAATAGGCTAAAATGATGATGATGATCAAAGAAGTAATGTAATAAATCAGTACTATATGCGCGCAGTGCCTACCTATTTGTGTACAAATTGTAATGTTTAGTAGCATAATGACCATCAAAAAATATTTTGTATGCAAAATAATTTTACATACTTGACTATCGAAATTTGCAAACCAATTTTCCAACTAATTTTTCCGAACAAAATCATAAAAAATCGTTACCAACGTAATTGGTACTCACCCCCATACCACGAAACATACTATTTATGTGGGCATGAAAGTCAATTGCCTCCACTGCAGCGATTTGGAGTCCGTAAAGCGTGATATGAATGTGTTATCATGTATCATGGTAGGGGTGTTGCTTTCAATTTACCGTGGCCAGTTCGTGTCCATTAAAACGATAATTTTGCCCATAAATATACCCGGGTTTGCCACTAGGCTAATAGTGCCGTCCAAAATGCGTTTTGTGGTCTTAAATATTAATAAGGATGGGATATATTGCACGGTGCGGTGGTTAGATAGTTCCGAGTTCAGTTGCAGGGTTTTACTGCAATAAATTTGATTTGGGATACGTAATAGGCTCGGTTGATAGATAAATGAATTTTGATCTGAGTGTGTGATGAGATTTTGTAGGAGGTGCCTTTATGTATGGCCTTTAAGTTTGAAAGTTATTGTTTAATCATACATGTTCGTACATGCCTATCAAGTAATAATAATATAATATTATTACGTGTCAAACGCTTGACTTAAGTCTTTCCATACAACAGGACAATTTAATTATTTGTCTACTGTTACCACCCGACCCAAATGATACCTAGATACATTTAGAGATATATTTTATTGACATTTTTTTTTTGCGATTCAATCAATTATCAATTCAACCCATAAACGTTCCACTGCTGGGTACGAGTCTCCTCCAAAGAATGTGGAGGGAATTTAGCCTACTATACCACGCTGGCCAGACGGGTTAGTATAGGATTAGTTTCGAATTTTCCTTTACTCTCAGTGCTCTTGTCTGCTTAGTCGCCTTTTACGTCACCCACGGGTTGAGATGGGGTACTGACATTATGTATTCTTAACACGGAGTTTTAAATTATCGGCCTTAATATACCTAAAAAGGACTAATATATTTAGTCATAGTTTCTTACAAAACACACATAAAATTATTATACGATTATTTTTCATACCCACAATACAATTACGTAGAAATATGTGATATTGAAGAAAATCACACCCAGAATTCATAAGCCAAAGCCTCTTAATACTAAAGCCTCGCTGTCAACCACAAACACCTGTCCTGATAGGGATTATCGCTTCAGCGGAAAAAATAAAATAAGTCCAAAAGCATTCGATTGTAAGCCGTCAATACGAACTCACGAACTTTTATCAGGACCAATCGAAACTTCTTAATTACCAAACTGAGAACAATCCTTATCGATTTAGATTTGACGTGAAATAATTGGAGTTTTTGTCTTGGTTTCTATCGAGATCGTGAGATGTCCCTGTTTAATTACAACTTCCAAATTTTTGACTTGTTATCGTTGAAAAGTATTGATGGAATTGTACAGCATCTTTTTTAACTCAATCTAATATTTTTTTACGTTTTTCGAGTTGAATGTTATGTTGACAGTAACGAGAATGTTCTTTGGAGGACCCGTGCCCAGAAGTGGGACGTTTATGGATTGAAAATGACGAAAGAGAATGTTTAATGTAATGCTTTCTCCTGGGTTTCTAATAATTTCATTTTAAGATATCTGTCAGTTTGTGTAACATTTTCTGCAACAGTAGGATTTTATGACTATTCAATATAATATATTCTTGAATTTATTAACATTTCATTTTGAATTGTGTCCCTTTAAATTCCATGTAAAAACAAACATTTGTTTACTGTCATGACTATATTTTATTTGAAAAATATTTTGCTTAATATCAAGCAAATATTTAATTAAAGGATTCAAAGCGAGTCTATGTTTGTCTTAAACAAAAAACTCAAAGCCAACATTATTTATTTAAACTTTAAAGTGAAAATGTTCGTTAAAATGTAAAGCTCAGTAATGAGGCGGGTCCGTAATCAAGTGACGGCTAAGCGATCCCTATTAGATGCCTCTGTGACGATAATCCGAGATTATCTTGTTAACTTGTTTTACAGGGCCATTGAACAAAGGGTCTACCCTTGCGTACGGATTATGTAATGTGTTTGAAGAAATAATTATGAATTTGGATAGTTTTGAATTAAGAAAACTATTGCAATTATTTAGTCCAACTGATTGTTTAGTCAAAGGAAAGGTTAACATTATGTCGTGTAAAATGAAAGTCTAGGAAGTACTCTGCATATTTTAGGGGCCCTACAGATAGACGATATCAGTCTGTCAGTTGAACGCAAACGGTCACCGATTGGCTCCGCGTCATATTACCTCCGTTGGCCGTCCAGGGAACTGTTAATATGTGGGGCCCTTTAGGCTCCTAATTATGAAATGTATTGAAAATCATAAAAAGTTTTCAAAATCTAAAATATAGTATTTTCACACTCGTAGTAATGAGAAATTCGCTACGATCGTCGAGGTTAAGCAACGTTCGGCAAAGTCAGTCCATGATGGGTAACCGTTTGTGGAAATTTCATTCTTAATCGTCTCCTTGATCTGGCAAGCGCGCAAAGCCGTTGGTCCCGGTTACCACTTAATGTGGTCTAGTTGGGAGGTTGCAAGCCTTCTGGGCATGGTACAACAATATTAAATAATTACTTTGTGAATCCCGTCTTCCGCAAGTAGATTGTTCTCAGCTGTGACGGAACGAGGTCAAAAATTAAAATCAGGCATTATTATTAGCAAATTAATAGGAATAATGAATAAAAACATTTCCTTGGTAATTACCAAGGGAATGTTTTTATTTATTATTCCTTAAATAATTATTTATTTTATCCTCATGTTTCAAAGGGGCAGCATAATTAGAAAATAGCTGTCACCCACAGAATTGGGTACGGTTCTCAGAATCACACAAATTTTCCTGTTCACCTATTAAAGAAAAAATTGTACGCTCTAACGTAATTTTAGAACCTTTTCATCAAAGTACTAGCCAGTCAGTTTTTTTATGAAATAAAAGTCACATGTCATAGTCATCTTTTTCCAGGAATTCTAAATATTGTATCAGATCACGCCACTTGTTTTTAAATCAGAATTTATTGAACACGAAATTAGATTGCACTAGAAAAAACAAAAAAGGTAAGGGCTTTTTAGCTCAATCAAGATACATTCAAGCTTACAATAAATTCACATAGAGCTGGATATTCAACCAAATATCAAAAAAAGATAGTTACTTGAATTTAACTTTTTCTAATCATAATATAAATAAATCTATACTGAGAAATGCAAAAAAGTTTGAACTTGCATATTTATTTTTGCGGAAGTGGGATCCATAGAAACTTTTTATAGTTTGTTTGTAACTGTGTACCCAACATTCAAACCTATTTACACCAATATGAGAATTAATGTAAACCACTATTTTTCGATTTAACTTGACTGGACTTATTTACCATTGAAAACCAGTTTTAATATTGTATCAAAATGTACGCATTTAGTACTCCACTGAGTGGCAGTAATTACATAATTCGTGTTAGTACCCGAGCAGCTTTGACTAGACACTATAAATGCACAACACAAAACGTGACGTAGATACATTATGTTCATCACACGTTTGTTGAACCACTATCAACGCTGTTTTGTTACTAACTACGTAGTCTAAACTAACTGGGAGTTACATATTTTGTGAATGAGCTTATGCAGCTTGCGTTTGACAAACACTTCCCGAGACTAGAATTTAAATTTTCAAACATTAGGACGATATCGAAATTGTCCAATCAAGTGTTGAAATTGGGAGTTGGTCCATTAGTAGTATCATTGTCAAATGTAGATTTTTAGTTTTTAGCATATAGGGTACTTAGATTTTTTACTTCCTTTTGTTTTATTTTTATAAAAATTATTTATAAAAGTTGAGTCAGCGTTTTATGAAATTCTCAGTTGGTGGCAATAGCCTCACCCCCTATGTCATGAGACCTAACATAACTTACGTAATGTGGATGTGAAATACCCCTACCTACCCCTTCGGGAAAAAAGGCGCAATGCTATGTTTATCATATATTACTCCTATTTTTCTTCTAAAGAAGCTTTATAAGGGAAGGTTTATTATAGAAAAAAAAATATTTTTCTCAATTACAAGAGCAGGGTGCCAAAGAGTGTATATTTAATTTATTTAAGTTCACAGTTAACCTATATTTTTGGAGCAAGTGGTACAAAAAAAAAGTGGGAACTCCATAATGGTTTCTGGAGGATCGCCAGCTGATAAAAATGCTAGTCAGATAATGCTGTCGGTCGGCAGTGATACTGTGATTTATTGATGCCGAGGAAAATGAAAAAAATATTGCATTGTGGCTTGTATAACGAAGTAACTAAATGAAAAAAATATTAATAACTTATCTGCGCACTGCGCACATTACATTGTGATATTATTTAAGTGACCCTTATTATACATTAGCACTGCGGTACTGAGATGTTCGTTACGATCATCGAGGTAAAGCAACGTTCTGCAAGGTCAGTCCACGATGACCATTGTTTTTTTTTTTTTTTTTTTATAGTCTGTAGTGGCGGACGAGCAAGCGGCCCACCTGATGGTAAGTGGTTACCGCCGCTCATGGACGTTAGCAATGCTAGGGGCACAGCCAGGCCGCTGCCTACCTTGAGAGGATAGCTCTCTTTAAACCTCGTTTGAAGAAGGACATGTCATAGCGCTCAGGAAACACCGCTGTAGGAAGTTCACCCCAGAGCCTGCACGTACGTGGGAAGAATGATCGCTGTGGTGTGGTAATTTCATTCTCGAGCGTCTCCGTGCTTCAAAAGGCACATAAAGCCATTGGACCCAGTTACCACTTATTTTAAGTTGAAAGCCTTCTGGGCGACTTGATAAATTCCAACACCAGGGTCTATCTCAACCCCATACGATAAGAAGATAAGAAGAAGAAGCACTCGCTGAATACAATCAAACTTGAATTTTTTGTACTTACGATTTAAATTAAGTTTTGATATGCTTAGTCCTTTTTTTGCTAGCCCAGTGTTGCGAGGTTACAACTAACGGACGGCCTACGTCCAGCAGTGGACTGCAATAGGCTGAGAAGATGATGATGATGATGAACTAACAGAAACTAAGTACACCCAGACTCAAAACAAATATGATGAATCACATAAACTTAATATTTTATTCGTTTATGTATTGTTTCGTGTAGGAATCGACCCTAAGGCTGTGTTACTGGCGAGGTGACCACTTAATCCACTACGCCACGGTATAAGTCGAATTTGTCGAGTTCTGTAATTATTATTAAAAATTTCAATAATTGTAACTTACTAAAAAATTATAAAAGTGAATATTTTCAAATCTACCATGGTTAAACTTTTCAGCGATTTGGAAAATGATGATCATAAAGTTCTATTCAAATTATTTAATTTGGCATTATTTTACAAATCCAAGTACCAAATTATTTTTACAACAACAAAAATATATTACACATTTTAAGAGTAACCTTAAAATATATCAACAATTTTCCCCCGTTATCCAAACGCAACACGTCCATTCAATGTAACCCTCATACATAAAAATATTATCCAATTTTCGCCATAGTTACACCCCAAAACATGTAAAGGACAGAACGAACCCACTTTCTACTTATGTGTTGGCTCTAAACTAGTTTCGGGTCACCCGCACGCTAACCTTATTCAGATAAAAGTCGGTAGAAATTTTACTAATGTGTTGACAATAGGGTAAATGTACTGAACTGACATTATTGGGGTCCTACAAAGTGCAGAGTAATAGAAATTGTTTGTTTTCTATGTTTTCGGTATTTTATTATACTTATTGGTTTATCTTTATGCTTGTTTGTAATCTTATATTAATAAATGTATATTGGTCTCACAGATGTTGTGCTCACAGAATAGAAATAGGTTTTTAGTTTGTGCTACCACAAAAAAATTGCAATGTAGATATTTTTATAGCTATTGAAATATGTGTGTCCTCACCTAAGCGTTTGGGGAAAAAGACGTGATGCTATATTATGAAATTTATGAAGAAACGGTGAACAGTATGCTATTGTAACCCTTAGTTCTATGAACATAAAGCCAAAAGTGAAGCCAACTGTCAGTTTTGTTCAATACCTATTTAGAGTTTTGCCTTTGACTTTCTTTTTTGTCTCGCCTTGGACGCGGAGTAGACCGGTACTCAAATGTTCGAGAGTTCAGAAGCGTTAAAGGTCATTTTGTGAGTTTTTTTAAAATATTATTTTGGGATCGCCCTTCTAACAGTATGTTTCAATTATTTATATATAACACCATACAAACTTTATTTTTCTTTCCGTTTTTCCTTTTGAGGTTCGAAATCCTAAAAAAACATGTTAGACCATGAGTGCAACAATAATAGACATATACTGGATAAATTTGTAGACGTCATGAGTTAGTCTGTTAGCTTTTTTGCTCTCTCACATTACTTAGAGACCAAGCACATTGTTTGCTGAACGAAGCAAACACAAAAATAAATTTTGTCCCCAAACACACGGAGTTTTATTTCGAGGCACGATGTTAAAACGATTTGTTTCTTAGTTTTATTGGCAGTCTGCGAGATAAATTCATTTATATTCATCATTTCAACACCTAAAAGTCTCACTGCTGGGCACACGTCTCCTCAAAGAATGTGGAGAGAATTTAGCCTACTATACCACGCTGACCAGACGCGGGTTGTTTTGAATTTTCCTTTTCTTGCAGTACTATTTTTTGCATAAGGTTAGCCCTTAGTCGCCTTTTACAACAACCCGTGGGTGTAAGGTGGTTTTTGGTTGTTTCAATCACTACATACATATATTACAAAATTATTTTATTATAGATACTAATTAGCGTCACACAAAATCTAAAGAGTATAGGGTGGAGTTGCACTAATTGGACCAGTTCGTAAATTGTACCGCATCAAAATCTACCAAACCGTAATGTTTAGTTTTAAATTAGCTACACTAAAAAGCAGTGCTACCAACATGAAGCAATCGCTGCCATTTTGGATTCAATGACACAAAAGAGTGAAGTGTAGTAAACAAAAATAATTATTACAGCGTTCTGATCGTATTTTATGGATGTTTACCTAAGGATTTCTTGTAGCAACGGTAAGTAAACCGCAGCTATTATATATGTGTTTGGAAAGTAGGCATATTAGTGTACTTTTTTGAGAATATACTTTTATGTTTAGCATTTCCAGGTTATGATGCCGGCTCACATAAAAATAAAACTTAGTGTTGCCTAACTTGTACCAGGTAGGTTACTCCTAAAATGTACCGGTACAATTTGAGGTGTATGGTGGTTCTTCAACTTGATTGTTAACTAGATTGAAATGTTTTCAGATGCTTGGAGAGGATTAAACGTATTTATATTGACGCCAGATGACTTAGAAAAAGCCTTAGATTGTTTGAAAAGAAATCCATGGGAATTCACGAGTGTTCACGCATGTTCAATATACCTACCTACCTTAATCCACTCTAGAGACGTTTATCAAGTTTGAACAAGTATGTGAATGAATATACCATATCCAAGGGTAGGCTAACTGTTTTTCACGATGAACTTGAACAAGAGCTTGAGTCACATTTGTTAAACATGGAAAAGCTTATGTTTGGACCCACAATAAAGATGTTTGAAAACTGGCTTATGACTAGTTATGACACTGCGGAAAAAATGGCATTCCAAACACTGTTAAACTACTCAATATTCAATACCTTTATGGATAATATTTTTTATAAATATGAACCTAAAACGATAACGCTGATTTCAGATAATAAGAGGCACTTGAATCTCATTTCGACCATGAAGAACAATTTAGGATACCTGTGGTACAATTAAGGAAACCGGTTTGCCAAATTGTACTTTTTCAGACTTTTTTTAAAACTTGAATTGTCGTCTTTCTTTTTAAATTTCCTCATTTTCTAGTAATAAAAAATGAACACCAATAGTACAACCTTTTTATTTCTAGTAATATAATCCTCTTAAGTTAAATAGTTTTTGTGGTAGCTTGTAAAGTTTGTTAACTGGTACAATATAGGCAACCTTACCCTATATAATTATAAAGTTTAATTTTATGTGAAGAATGGGTGAAAATTTGGATTATTTTTTCCTTTTTTTTTCATACATAGTATACGTATTTGGTACTATTTTTTATTATTATTTAAAATGACAACCCCTGCGTTACAATACAAGCCCTGTATTACGGAGGGTTCTACAGACATTTAATTGAAGACACAAAATACAAAGACTCGACACAAATCTCAATCTGAATGGTTTGACTCACGTGGAAATCGAACTCATAATATTTGAGGCGGCAATATCAGTGGAAAGACGAACCCTTTTTACCTCAAGCCCACTATGACAGTCAAAATTACGTTGCGGTATCGTAATCATATCGTCACTCTATCGATTCAATATCGTTTCAAGTAACACAATCTCGAAAAAGAACAATCTCGAGCACAGTGTAAATAGCCACAGTAACAATACACTGTGTAAATGTAGCATTAAGATTAGAGTACACACAATAGTCAGCTTTAACTCGAATGCAGTAAGGACTATAGTTAGTTAAAGATATAAATGAACAAAATAAAATGAAAGATGATGAAAGAAAACTTAGATTTAACTGCAAGTTTTAAGATACAATTTATGTGTGTGATAGTAGACGTCTGGTTACGAGTGAGATAGAGCTTAAGACTGTACAAATATTTACTTTGACATAATACTTAATTTTAGGAATTGAACTTAAATATAAAATAGTATTACGTTAGTCCCATGAAATTTCAGGCGAGCCTATATTATGTCATTACTGGAATTTCATGATAAAAGTCCCAAACCATTTTCACATGACCCGGAAATCAAACCCAGATCATCTTACACATCGGTCAAGTTAGACACTTTCCACTGCGCCACCGAGGTAGTAAAGTTAGAATTGAATATTCTAGAAAATGTACGTCTAATTTGAAACTCAACTAGGGAGTTCAATTTTGTAGGTATTATACATTTAATAATTCTATCTAAATTTCCGATATTAATACTATCTTGACAAAACAAAATCAGCGTATTTTTCTTTGAAGCCATTCTAGTTATGACCTTTACTAAAAATCATCATTTCAACCCATAAACATCCCACTACTGGGCATGGGTCTCCTCCAAAGAATGTGGAGGAAATTTAGCCTACTATACCACGCTGGCCAGACGGGTTGGTATAGGGTTTGTTTCGAATTTTCCTTTTCTTGCAGTGCTTTTGTCAACATAAGGTTACTCTCTTATTACTAAAAATAATAATATTAAATTATTAGTCTTAATAAATAAATCTAGTATGAAAGTATCTCGATTAAGCGTACTTAAGATGAGCAAACTAATGTAATATTAAATCATCTCACTAACATAAATTAAATATAAGTACAAAATTCTGTAATCAAAAATTTATTCGCCCATCCTCCTATAAAAATCATTGTTCAAAACCCCAACTTTACAACCGCTCCAATATTTATATCCTAATTCCGCACAAATCGACGTTTTACCATCTATAAAACATAAAACCGGAGCTAGGCTCTCGCCGTTTGCATTATAGATGGCTCAGAGTGGTAGGGAATATCCCAATACAAGTATTTTGTGCTCAGATTAGACAATAGATACCTTGTAATTTATTATTTGTACATATCTGAAAGAAATATTAAAGACTTAATTTGAATGTAAACAGAAAATTAACATAAACATTTTAAGTTTGAAGAAAAATCTTGAGCCTATCCAACTGCTCGATAACACAGATCTAGTACGAAGACTTAAACGGACAAAACCATTTGAGTTAGTGTAGTGAACAATTCCCACCAATAATGTGTAGTGATAAGTGCATTTTAAAGAAAACAACAACAAAGTGACTTCCCCTTAATAAAAACTAAGTAAAGTGTTATTGGACGCATTCGTAGAATTATGTTTATAGAGCAATTTAGGTTAAAATTAAATTACTCATTAGCCAATAAGCTATTGGGAAAAAAAAAGTTTGAAAAAGTTTTGATACATAATTAGTACCTAATAATATTAATACCGATTGTCAAACTTTCCTATCCTTTAGGACAGTGTAGGAGATTGTGAAACAAAAGTCATGCAAATTTCCAAAAAACATTATTTACGAATAAATCTTTTTATTTGAAAATATTAATATTGTATAATTATACATTTTTTGATTTATTCAATTTGAAAACCCTTTCACTATAACTGAATTATACCTCAAACAAGAAACGAACTAAGCATTATTTAATTTTACGCGCCAACTCAGTTCAAACAAATAATATACATAGTATGTTTACGGCAATCAGCAAAACATCGCTATAGTCATAGAACAGACTATTTTATTGCCCCGTTTTTTGTACTCTTACAAGTGTACCCTAAAAACATACAAATTGAAGTAGTGATACAACACGAGGCCGGGGCGTGTAAAAATAAAACATTAACTCATTCCCGGGATCACCATGCGTGTGCTACTCGATACTAACAGTCCAATTGTATGTATCGATGTTGTCCAAAGTAGTGTATGTGGACCCCAGGGGTCAATTATGTCCACTTCTCAATTTTTTCGCTAACATTGATCCCTAATATTGTCACTATTATTGTTTGAGGTTTTTTTTACCACGACGGTGGCAAACAGACGTACGGTCCGCCTGATGGTAAGCGGTTACCGTAGCCTATGGGCGCCTGCAACACCAGGGGCATCACGAGCGCGTTGCCGACCCTTAAGAAACCTATTCACTCCTTTTTTGAAGAACCCCATACTGTAGTCCCTTGGGAAAACCTCGTTAGGGAGTTCATTCCACAACCTGATGGTTCCTGGGAGGAAATTCCTCTGGAACCGCGCGGTACGAGACCATTTCGTTTCTAAGGTGTGGGGATGAACTCCCTGCCGATGGCGAGCGGTGCGATGGTAGAAGGTGGCCGTGGGCATCATCTCAAACAGTTCTTCAGAGCACAACCCATTATACAGGCGGTAGAACACACATAGGGAGGCAAAGTCTCTCCTCACACTTAATGGTTCGATACCGCCTGTTAGTATAGGATCGTCGACGATTATCACAGCGCGCTTCTGAACCGACTCAAAAATATTATTAATATTTATTCATCTAATATTATTTTGCTGCAACAAAATAATATTAGATGGCTTTGCATAACTTCTAAACGATAATTGTTATTTCATTTTCAATTTTAAAATTGGCGAAAAATTGTACCTCTCATACAGAACGAGTTCACACGTACCTGCATTCTATGTTCGCATTCTGCGTTTGCTGTGTTGTATGTAATAATAATAATAAAAATATTCTACCACATTCACACAGCGCCATCTAGTCCCAAATTAAGCAATTATATTTGCTTGTGTTATAGGTACTAAACAACTGATATACTACTTAAATACATTTTTTTTTAATAAATACATACATATTATAGATAAATTACATCCAGACACAGAACAAACCTTCATGCTCATCACACAAAGATTTGTCCTGGATCGAACCCACGACCTCCGGCTTAGCAGTCAGGGTCACTAACCACTAGACCAACAGGCCAGTCAATGTATTACGTTACATATAGGACGCGTTCTTACAGATCAGTCAACCTATACAACGTTATAATTATATATCACAAGGAATGCTGAACGTATGAACACTTGAACGCTTTCTGTTTGACTAGGCCCAAGGGACCCTGCTCTTAATTAATTTAGCCAACCAATAAATTTGTAGTTGGTTAATGAGAAAAAATATGGCAAAGGGGTCTATTAATTAAAAAAGTTTGGGATCCTCTGCTTTTTGATGCTGATTGATATTTTGCGTGATTGTTGAACGAAGAGGAACCAGTCACAAAAAAAAAGATTTTTTTTTTCTTTCGGCACTGTTCCGTTTGTGCCAGTAAGAAGTTTTACAACTTAGGAATAGAGTATTGGGAGGGTAATAGGCGGAAGGAGTATTGTAGATCTCTTAGCCTCATAAGAGTCCTTAAATAGTTTGTTAACTTAGGTAAAACACAAGCAAATATAATTGCTTTATTTGGGACGAGATGGCGCTGTGTAAATTGTGTGAAAACATTATTATTATTGTAAAATCTAAGACTTTAAAAATACGTCTGTGCAAGCGAAGGAAAATTCTACAAAAACCCTGTCCCTGCGCGGCTTGCTTGTACCTCGTGTTTACGAGGTACAAGTAGGATAATATAAGAAATATTTATAAGAGTATGAATTTATTATACAGCTGTGCTAAATAGACAAATAATACATTCGTCGAAGTAACTGACTCTCATCCTGCCCCCATTTCTTCATTGTTCGTCTTATCTAAACATACGAAATGTTATCAAAATACTATCCCAAATGCTTTCAGATGATACCAACCAGAAAGTTGATTTAGGACACAATACATAAACGTTAGCTGTGGTAGATATTATTATAAACATGGAAAATTAGATATATTACTGGGTCAGTCCTTAAAAATAAACAAAATTAATTCAATAATGCACGGTTCCCCAACTGCTTGGCCATGCAAACGGCGGGGTTAAAATATTATTATGGAGTGTTAAAGTATAAGATACACAGTCCAATTTAGAGTTAACTAGGCTTAGCCCGTGAGTTCGGTCCCTTGGTGTGTTGGTAAGAAGCCTATGTCAGTCAGGTCCCTAAACTATAATCTACGTGAAATTTCCATGTGACCGTTCGAATGAATGGTCAAAATTGCGTTTATATCTAAATACATGGAACTTTTCAGACGTGTGCTGTGTCAGACAAAAAAAAATTCTATTATACAGACTGGTTGACGTAGAAAGAAGTTTCTAATGGCATCTTTCCCAAAAATCATAATAAAAAGCTTAAAGATCCAAAGTCAACCTATAGAAAATCTTCTAATTTTTTTTGACAGAATGCCGCAGTTTCTCTGGCCACACTATTTTTCTCTCCACCAACTCGTTCTCTTCGAGATGATAACGTGTAATGGATTAAAATCTCTTTGTGTAATACACAAAGCTGGATGCTAAAATGTTGTTAAAATATGTTCCGAGTTTTCTGTTGGTAATTTTAGGCAATGGCAACACATAACGTTATCTTCTTTTGTATGGTTGTGTGTAAAAATGGTTGTTTTTCTAAAGCGAAAGCAATTGTCATTTGTGGAAAAGTTGCATCATAACAATTTAATGAAAAGAAAAATATGTGTGCTTCCTAAAACCACCGTTAATAATGTAGTAAATCAATAGAAATAAGTTTAATAAGCAATATTTATTTAATCGGAGTAGGAACTCATTCACATTAGCAAATTAAAGATTTACTTAATTCAAAAGTATCAATCATAATAATATCATAGCAATCTCACAAACTTAGTCAAACTATCTGAAAAAATACTAGGTATCAGTTTTATATTTATACAATAATTATTCGAAAATTAAAATCAAATATCTTAACAAAGGAATTTATTTACTCTTCAAATTTACTACAATAAATCAAATTCACCACAGAAACTTACTTAAACCGTAACCTCTTATTAAATAGACGATTAAAACATCCAGTTGGATAAGAGAACTCTTGAATTTTGAAGACAATCGTCTGTCGGTTCCAAGTTTCGGAGTGACAGGCAAACAATCAATCTTTTTCAGTGTCCGATCCTTTAGCGTCGAATGAATTGCTAAGGTTTCAAGGGGTCATTAGAACTATTCAGTAATTCTACATCGAATTTGTTAACATCTATCTGTCTTGTAAAGGATGGATTTATAGATCTGAAGACAGTGAAATATCTCGACATGTTTTTTGAAACGGGTTGCTTGATTCAAATGTGTATATTTCAGAAAGCCAAGCTTTTATTTAGATTATTTTTTTCTGTCTCGAAGATCCAATTTTTAGATGATTCAAAAAATATTTTGAGACAAGCTTCACCATATATATGTTTATACAATTTTAACTCCAGAATTATTATTGTACTGAACCTTTTTATTGTTAAGTTGACATAGTGTCATGCTCATGCCCCCGGGAAACCCCTAGGAACATGAATGAATAGAAATTTAATTGTACTTCGGTTAATATACTACAACGTCAAAATGTAAAAAAATGTCATAGTCATAATATTCTCGCGACCATAATGGTCCTATAGATGTATTTAGGTACATGAGCAAATTGGAACATATGGCTTCTCGTAAAATAAATTGTTAACTTCAATTCTTAATATTAATTAAACACCATGAACCCCAAAAAAGTACAATTTTAGATTAATTTTAGACAAAAAAAAAATTAAAATGAATTCCCTTAGCGGCTTAATTTAACTTTTCGTGTGTGGCTCTCAACACTCGTGGGAACTTTCTGTACGAGGGGTAATTACAAAAAGTCCAAAAAATTTTGTATTTACGCATTGGTCGAGAGAGCTTGTGTGTAATTCCATGCTGTTTTGCGCTAATGTCTATATGAGTTAGCTAGAAATTATCTTTGTTCGCAGCAGTAATAAGACTAAAGGACTTAGGTCATTTAGTATTTTTATTTTTTTATTTAGTGTAAAGTCATTGTTGAACAAAGGCTTTTCAACATTGGTTGACGTCTAACAGATGATAATAAAAATATCTTTAGTTTTTGCTTTGCAGATGAAAATAAAAGCAAATAGGTTTTTTCTATATCCTTAGTTTATGAATCATCAGCAACCCATAAATTTTCCACTGCTGGGCTCGGATCTTCTCTCCTCTATCTAGAGAGCCGAGAGGATTGGGCCATAATACATTTTGATCTAAGATTTAACTGTAAGCCTAATATTCAACAAATTTCAAAGTTAATCATTTCAATCGATAAAAGTGGGTGCTGAGCACTAGTCTCCTCCAAATAATGTGGAGAGAATGTAGTTAACTATACCACGCTGGCCAGACGGGTTGGTATAAGTAGGTTTTTTTTTATCTCTCTTTAAAAAGACAACGCCCGCACTAGGGAACAAGCCCTGTGTCGCGGGGAGCTTTACAAACATGAAACTAACGGACACAAAGTACACCCAGACTAGAAACAAATATCTATGAATCACACAAATATTTGTCTCGTGTGGGAATCGAACCCACGTCACCCAGCACGGCGATGTAGTGGCGAGGCGACCACCTTAACCCAGAGGTAACCCAGTCAACAAAACCAGACCAGACTGTCACCGTGGCGCAGTCGCCACGGTGACAGTCTGGTCTGGTTTTGTTTCGAATTTTCCTCTTCTCGCAGTACCCTTGTCTGCATAAGGTCGCCTTTAGTCGCTTTTTACGGGTTGAGATGGGGTAGTGACATGTTCATTCCTTTTATCTACATTTTACTCTAAAATTCCATAGAACTAAAAAAATGGAAACATCCATGAATTAATTTTTACCATGCACAAGAAAGGCAGCTGATGCAGATATTGTGTTTTATGTCCTAATTCATACTTTACGATGAAGTACACTTAGTGTCTCTTGAGGAACACAAGAGAATGCTTTCCTGTGGATATTACAAGTTTACAACTTATGTTAGTGCAGCATTGTGATGTTGTATGAAATGATGGGTGACGCCGGTTCAGGTGTTACTTGATTACGTTAGCTGCTGTGTACATAGAATTAATTTCACTATTATATGTTTGACTAGAAGTCGGGGCTTCGCTCCTATCTTTCTTTATTTGGCCACTGCTCAGTTCTTATTAGCCGTAGCATGATGTTATATAGCCTATAAACTGCCTCAATAAATGGGCTATATAACACTAATACAATTTTTCAAATCGGATCAGTAGTTCCTGAGATTATAGCGTTCAAACAAACAAACTCTTCAGCTTAATTAGTATAGATTAAAGAATGTAAACAGGTAACTTCAAAGCTTAAGCTTAATCCACCCAAACTCAATATCGATGTAATAATTTTAACTAATAACAGAGCAAGGGATGTAATATATAATGTTGCTCACTCCTGCTTGTGTCCGAACTAATCGAGCTCCGAAACGAAGGCAAATGGCGAGGCGGAATGTTGTGTCGTTAATCATAATGGTTGGAAACAGGAGTGCCTAAAGCCATTGACCTATTTCCCTTTATAGTCCTAGTTCTACAACTATAACTGACTAATGAATGTAATGTACCTGAATGCTGTAAATCAGATTATTTTTCCAATAATTTTATTTGAAGAGTTATTTTTTAATTTTATTCTAGAATGTGTATGATAAACGTTTATGACTATATTCACAAGTTAATCTTGCTTAAGCTATCATATTATATGGGCAGAAAACTTAGTGGACTTTTCGATAACGTTGTCAATTTTTTTTTTAAATATGGAATACAAGTCAAAATTTTCGCAGGTTAATTTCTATCTTACCCCAGGTGAAAAGTGTCATAAGCCAGAGATTGTGAGATTGTCTAGCAGAGAAATACAAAATTCAAAATTTATCAATGATTTTTTTGGAGTGTTGCATAATTTATGAAATCAGTTGGACTAAAAATTTTCCTTATTAGCAACTTGTTGCATATCTGAATCCATCTTTTTCCTTGTATGATGATTGGTAAGCTTAAGATGTCATCCATAGCTTAATATCATAAAACACGCTGTCTCGTCAAGTTGATTTATTTATTGATGTAATAGCAGGGAAAAATGGAGTGAGCGGAATATCAACGAAGAACTTCTTGTATACTAGTTCCTGCTCGCGGGATTGATCGCATAAAATTCATTCATTATCATCATCATATCAAATCAATGACGTCCATTGCTGGACCTACGCCTCAACTAATTTCCGCCACAATGAGTTATTTTGTGCTGCCTGTCATTCACATTCACATCATTATTTATGTCAAAATTACCTATTGTTTGCGTTAATTAACCTCAATGAATATTATATCCATGCATTACTATATATTGATAAAATGAATGAAACACTTCTCAAAAGATAACCTCTTATCTATTTTTATTAGAAAAAAAAATAAAAATTATAAAATATTTAAAAATTTTGCGTACAATATTGTTGCTTCTACACTCGCTTACAACCACTGAGTTAAACCCACTTAACAACAAACTCTTCCCAATACAAATCCGTGTTTACTCTTGTTGTTTAACATAACAGAACAGTAGTAAAACAATTATTCGGCACCGTTATATGCAACCGTCTGAGCCTCGTATTAAATACCAAGAACCAACAATGCTGAGTAAATTCTGGTGACCTCACACTCCAAATACGGATAGTTCGCGAGCTTCTAATTGATTTCCAATGTTTACTGGAAGGACTTCCAACAATAGTTGGCAAATGGGATGGTGCTGAAGATTTGTGAGTTTATATTTGCTTAGTTTGTGTTTCAATTTGTTGGCGTTTGCTATTTCTAAATTTATTTACTTCATAGATGCACCTAAAAGACAACGGCAACCAATGATACTATCGAAGAATTATTTTAAAAGTACAAATTTTCATCATCATCATGATTACAACCCATAAACGTCCCACTGCTGGGCACGGGTCCCCTCCAAACATTTTGGAGGGAATTTAGGCTACTATACCACACTGGCCAGACGGGTTGCTATAGGTTTACGTTTCAAATTTTCCTTTTCTCACAGTGCTCTTGTCTGCTCGCCTTTTCCGACACGGGTTGAAATGGGGTAGTGAAATCCGTCACTACAGGGATCAAACAAATATTAATGGTCCTTAATTTATTAATAAAATACTATACGTTATTTTGATATTTTAGTAACAATTTGAATATAATAAGCATAAATCGTGCCAGCAAATCTTCAATACTACTCCAAGTTCAGATGAAAATCCAGAAATGAACATTACTGCATATCCGTACGTTATGTACCCATTTTTGCTGGGACAGATGTTTGCTGTACGAGGCCTGTGCAAATACGGATTAGGCTTTATTTTCATAAATAAATACGGAGCCTGAGCCTTCCACAAACAAACGTTCACGTATTTTTTCACGAAACGCCCTCTAGTGGCGGGAATTTATGTCCTTATGAATAAGAACTCGTTTGTTCAGAAGCATCTGATTGAGAATGACTTTGTTGACTTAAGATGGTGTTAGAAATAAAATAGACTTTTTCATGTACATTAAGTAATATCTTATTTATATAAGGTATTGATTTAGGTTCATGAAAAAGTCTATTCTAGTCAATAGGGTCTAAACCCTATTGTCCTAGAATCTTGAAATTTGTCATAAATCCAGATCTAATAGCGTGAATAAAGGAAAAAATCTGATAGCCATAAATTTTTGTCCATATATATAAAAAAAAATTTACTCTTGTAGGAGGTAAATAGTGTAGACAAAATAATATTATTATAATAGCTATATATTTTAGCTCCAAGAGGAACTGATGAACTGATAGTCTAAGAGCCAAAGTTTCCTCATTAGATAACTTACACTACTCATATCATCTCATATCATCATAATATACTTATACTAATATTATAAAGCTGAAGAGTTTGTTTGTCTGTTTGTTTCGTTGAATCTTATCTCAAAAATTATTTTAGTCTTGGATAACTTATTAATTGAGGAAGGTTATAGGCTTTCGCACGCTGCGGCCAATAAGAGCTGAGTAAACAAGTAAAGAACGATGGAATCGAAGCCCCGCGCGTCTTCTAGCAGTCCTTAATTTAAATGTTAATTCCCGATATACGCTTAGCTTGCTTGCTACTTCAATGCAATAAAAAATCCAATTATCAATTCCGAGATATACGGAACATTTACCGTTAATTAAAAACACACACTTTAATCATGAACGTCAGGAATCAACCCTCGATCGTTGATCGTACAATCGCTTCATACAACATGTTCCGAGAATAAAACGAATTGTTTCATCGGCGTGCGTCACGCAAAACAATAATAACGCCACTTTTTGTTTGTACTTTTGCTCAAGTTCTTTTTTTTGTTGCGAGCCTATTTCGCGATATTTGATGAATTCTTATATAACTGTCATGGGTATACTGTGTATCAGTTTATTTATATATTATATATAAATGAATTGAGCAATTAAAATTGTAACAACTATGGCGATTGAAAAGAGTGGGCTGAGTTTCTTGCCAAGTTCTTCTCAGAGCCCAACCTTGTCAGTGAACTGGCCGTAGGCAAATTTACTGACACCTTTTCTGGCTTTGTATGACGTTCATAAGTATCATGTATGTGATCCAAATGAAATAAAAAGATTTGACTTTGACTTTGTTAGAGGTACTATAACGCTAAAACAGCTGAACCGAGTTGGCTAATTTCGGTTTTTAAATATTTGTAGAAGTTAACAGATTAAAAGGTGTTGATAAAAACGGTTTAAAAGGTGTAAAAAGTTAAAAAAAAAACAAATGCATGAAAGGATAGTAGTAAAAACAACTACTTTATTTTTCTATATATTATAAACTGTTCGTACCTGTCAACAAAAACAAACTATCAATTTACATTTCAATGTCAAATTAAAAAGATTACATGCAATAGCTGCCAGCCATATATCTTTAAAAAAAAAGAAAGTATTTATAAAAAAATACTTAGAAATAGAAGGACAATAATTCGTAAATTAGTAGTATTCAAAGGCTTTTCTTGGATGTCTATATATTTGCAACATAAAAGACAAAAACAAAGTAGTTTGAAAAACTTTATGTACTT
Source organism: Laspeyria flexula (assembly GCA_905147015.1). Taxonomy (NCBI): domain Eukaryota; kingdom Metazoa; phylum Arthropoda; class Insecta; order Lepidoptera; family Erebidae; genus Laspeyria; species Laspeyria flexula. The sequence goes on along the minus strand of LR989954.1, from coordinate 971,755 downwards.
TTTTTTTTTATTTATATAATTTTTAATTTTTTTAGTAAAAATAATTTTAAGGCATGATTGAAAGTCGTATTTCACTTTTTTTTAAGGACTTCATCACTCAATTTCACGAATTTGAAGCATATCTTTAATCAGCACATTGGTACAAAGTACGAGGTCCTGGGACATGAATCTACTTCAGTAGCACGCGATAGCCGCATAACTTACAACTTATGAGACGTCTGTGACAAGTGTCACGTGATTTATTTCGGCTGCTAGCTACAGTTAATTAGTGGTTATGTTCAGAGGTTCTTTTGAAATGTTTATAATTTGTGAAGTGTGAAATTTTGTTCAGTTCGAAGAGGAAGTTTGACTTAAATTTTAGAAGCATTGTGTGTTGGCAAAGTTACATTCCCATTAATTTTTTGTAGGTGTTATACTGTAGGTACTAATTATACACATTTACTTTAATTGTTTGTAGGTGTTTTACTGTTCTTTTATAAGTAATACTATTTTCAATATGGACGAAATATTATCCCACCAAAAAATTTAAAAAACTACATTTGAGAATTTATTTTCAAATTTTTTAACATAAAAGAATATTCTCTACTGTTTGTTGTTTTTCGTATGTTACTGTGTAAGTTAGTTGAGAATTTTTAATAAGTAAATAAAAATTCTAAACTAACTTACACAGTAACATACACACAGGAATATCTAGATAGCTAAATAAAATTATTCTAACAAACAAAAAACTGTATAAAATCCATCCCTAACTGTATTTATGTAACTACAGAGTTTGTTTAATTTTTGTTTCTGACTATATTTTCAAAAACAACAGTTTGACTAGTAAAACACTACCTACCCATTACTACAGTACTAACCCATTCCTAACTTTCGCGATGCAAATCTGAATTCAACATTTAAATGAGCGCAATTAAGTAGGACTCTTGTTTGCGCACCCGGGCAATAGTTTTCAATTGAACTTTTTGACTTTTTTTATCCACTTTTTAACGTTGAACATATTTTTTTATTCACGCGAGATTTTTTCCATTTTGTTGAATGCAGAACAGTCTTGAATGTTCATATGAAATAGTTTTATAGGATTATTAAATGGTCGATGTATGTTTAAATTGGTCTTGGTTTTGAATGGAGGCAATTTTATTTTTCTATTGATTTACTTATATTTATTGTTTTATAGTAAGAATATTCTGGAGCGAAGAATTCGCTAGAAGCGAAGCTCTACGCTTCACTTGGTAGGATACAATACTCATGCTCACCTCAAGTTAATACGTAATGGCTAAACACGAAGTTCTTAATTTTTGAGAGCAAAAATTTCTCAATCCAAACATAAAAGCTACAAAAGCAACACTTTATCAATATACAAAATTAAATCTCCATGAAAATCATAACAAACTTTTTCTGAAAAATCACCTAAATTTGAATTTATTTTATAAACAAGAATGCTATTCCATTTTAATTTTAAATTGACCACTCGGCACACGATATAAATTCAGAATAACCGGCTAAATCAAAATAAATGTAACCTCTTTATTTACAAACTAAGGTAAACATAGTCCCTGTATTCGAAAACGTTCCGTTTCTGTATCTATGCTCGATTTGTACGCACGTTTGCCTTCCTTTACGCTAAATTGGAACCAATCGCGGTTGTTGGGCTTGTTTTGAATGGATCCCACAGTAGAATCCTATTTGTGGCCTTTGTTAAGAATTTGAATAAAAATTAATGGTTTTGTTCCTAGTGTAATTTTGTAGGTGTAGTCTTACAATAACTGGGAAATTGAAATGGAATAATGATTACAGAATTTATTCGTTAGATTATTTTCAATAATATTGTGAAGCTTTCTTTATAAGCTCTTATAAGCTACCCCTGCAGGAAATTCACCTCTTTTGCTAGACGTTCGACCAGGTTGTATTAGCGTGATGTTGTAATTACTGTTTTACAAGCTTTTTATTAACTTGCAATGTTTAAAAATATATATCTATTTATACATTGGATGACAATGCAAAATTTTTATGAAAGGACCATGGGATTTCTGTTATAAGTCGATTGGTATACCAATGAATTTAGGCTCATTTGATTGGTCTTGAAGCTGCAATAAAATCTTATACGGAACATAAAAGCTTGTTTGAAATAAAAATATTTTCATAATGAAAGCTAAGCTAAGCTAATTAAGTCAAATCTTTTTTTTTTATTGGGATCACATACATGATACTTATGAACGTCATACAAAGCCAGAAAAGGAGTCAGTAAATTTGCCTACGGCCAGTTCACTGACAAGGTTGAACTCTGAGAAGAACTTGGTAAGAAACTCAGGCCACTCTTTTCAATCGCCATAGTTGTTACAATTTTAATTGGTTACAGTTTGAAATATCACAGAAAGTACAGAACCAAAACACCATACTAAATCAAATTAAATTCATAATATCATGCAACTTGACAGTTTAAAAGTTATAGTATAATATTGCAACACATCGCATTATCATCCTACTATTAGGACGGATCTAACTAAAGAACTATATTCACGCTCATAGCTTATTGTAATCACGTAGACGATTTAGTACAGAATATTATTGAGCTATACTTCATACTTCTGTTGTGAGGAGTATGGTAATTTGTTCCCTTACACGCCTCTTGTAAATAATGCCTTCTATCACTCTTTTATGATATTGATCCTTTCTCAATAGTCTAGGAGCACTAAAGTACCTACGTTAGTCACCAAATAGACAACTTTACCTTTATGCTAATGACATTAGGGTCGTTTTCTCTGCGATCTATTTATATTCAAATAGTTGTCATAACGGCTTCTTACATCTGAAATGAAATTTTCATTACATTTTTATTCGACATCGATATCTATTCTATGCTTTAAATATGTAACCTTAAGGAATTTTTTTATTTAATAATAATAAAAATATTCTACCACATTCACACAGCGCCATCTAGTCCCAAATTAAACAATTATATTTGCTTGTGTTATGGGTACTAAACAACTGATATACTACTTAAATACATTTTTTTTTATAAATACATACATATTATAGATAAATTACATCCAGACACAGAACAAACCTTCATGCTCATCACACAAAGATTTGTCCTGGGTGGGGATTCAACCCACGACCTCCGGCTTAGCAGTCAGGGTCACTAACCACTAGACCAACAGGCCAGTCTGTATATATTTGAATATATTTGAATGTAATAATGTCAATAATTCATTTCAGAAAAAATCACTCATAACATTATGCCCAGCTTTCAAGTGTCACCGTGCTTTGAAAGGCTAATGTAATTATTAAAAATTCTCACTTAATCGAGGTAGTTGTTAGCTAATTTAGAAGCCTTCTAGTCAGTTTACTTTATCATCATCATCATTTCAACCCATACACGTCCTACTGCTGGGCACGGGTCTCCTCTAAAGATTTTAGAAGGAATTCAGCCTACTATACCGCGCTAGCCAGATGGGTTGGTATCAAATATTCCTTTTCTCGCAGTGCTCTAGTCTGTATAGTTTGTCTACTAAAAGAATAATAATTCCAAGAAAATATCTATAAATATATATTCTTTCTCAAAAAAGAACTATCATTTTTACTTCTTTTAAAGACTGTAATAAAATTAAGTTCCTATTGTCAACAGCATTGCGTCGAATATCAATATTTTTTTCTTTTTACATCGTCTGTTTTCAACGTGTATATTACAAGGAACGAAGTTGTTGTTGCGTTTATTTAGTAACTGAGCATAAAGACGTATGTATAGACAATGGCAAGGTAATGGTTAGGTACCCTGACTGCTAAGCCAGAGGTCTTGGGTTCGATCCCCACCCAGGACAAATCTTTGTGTGATAAGCATGATTGTTTGTTCTGTGTCTGAGTGTAAAACACAAGGAAATATAATTGCTTAATTTGAGACTAGGTGGCATAGCATAGCATCACGCCTTTTTCCCCGAAGGAGTAGGCAGAGGTGTTTCAGACTCGCATTTCGCCAGCTATGTTTGGTCCCATGAAATAGGGGGTGAGCCTATTGTCATCAATCGGGAACATTACTACACTTTTTACCAAACTCCGGGAAAATCTCAATACTAGATGGCACTGTGTGGTTTATCATCATCAGGTTGTACTAGTCCACTGCTGGACATAGGTCAATTCAATTGCACGCTATTAAGCACGATTTGCAGCTACTCTCATCCAGCGCTTGCCAGCCACCCTGCGAAGATCGTTAATCCACCTAGACGGGGGCGTCCTACACTACGCTTGCCGAAACGAAGTCTCCACTCTAAAACCCGTTTTCTCCAGTGGTTGTCGGTTCTACGAGTGATGTGACCTGCCCACTGCCACTTCAGCTTGCTTATACGGTGGGTTATGTCGACGACTTTGGTTCTCTGTCGAATCACCTCGTTACGGATTCGATCCTTCAGAGAAACTCCGAGCATAGCCCTGTGTGTTTATGTGAAAATATTATTATAATTATCGTAACAATATCGTTCCTCTATATCAGCTTCGATTTCGAGCTCTATTTGCAAGGCTCGATGGTTGAAACGCGTTGTGATTGGCTCCACTATACCGTTACGGTAGAGGAACGGCAATTCTCCCGTAATCACTGTTCTGTATTGTTTACCACGTTTTTTTCTCTCCTTTTTCTACAGACCACAGTTTTTATTGTGAAAATTAAAACGCAGAAGCGTTTGCATGGATTTGAGATTGGAAATATTAAATAGGTCAACGGTTTTGTATCATTAATCTAACCGATATCTATGCTGTTAAATATTTCAATTTATAAAAACATACATATACAAACCTTATGTTTTGCAAAAGAACTAGAGTCATTCATCAACTTGTCCTACATAATCATTTAGGAAAGTTGCAGAATCAAAAAAAAAAAAATTTAATTTATTTTGATTTTCTAAAAGTCGTCTTAAATGGGTTGTAGTTTACTCAAGATGCAATTTATCGTTACCTTCACTTTTCTTTACCAATCGAAGGTTAGGCTACCTACAAAGACCATGACATACATCTTTCAATTCTTCAACGATCATCAATCTTTTGATACATGCCCGGTGAGCATGTATAAAAAGTTTGTAGAATGTTTAGGGCACTCCTGACCTGTCCGTTATTTAAAACGTCTTCTTTATATATTGTGAAGAATTAAGAATCTCCTCTTTATTTAAAACGAGTTATTAAGGAGTGATGACACATACGGTAAATTTGATCGATACTATCTTTAAGTTTTTTACTACACGTTAGATTTATCATAGTCACAATTGTAAGTTGGCCGACTAAATTGCAGAGTATATTATACTAATAGCACATAGTGACATTAAGAAAGCCCACACATGTTTAAATAAAGCGTACAAATAATTAATTGGACACCGATCATCGTTAAATCGATATTCACTTTCAATCACATAATAGTTGATAAGTTAGATAAAAGTTTGCAATTTAATTTTGTGGAACTCTTACTACTACTAAATTTGATAAAGCCTAGTCCTATGTTAATATATTAATATGCTGTATTTATTTTACTAATCCTAACATACCCGCGAACAGTGGCAAATGAAAACAAAATATTGTTTCAGGCTCGAGTCCGGGTTGGATTTTGTGAAAACAAGTTTTAGTGATTTCGTTGAATTCTCTACGATATGAAAACGTATGTTTTAAGAGCACTTCTGAATGAGTTTTAAATATTTTTGTTACGGGTTTAAGTTGGGCTAATATAAATAGTTCTACCAGGAAACAATTGCGAAGCTTTGCATAAAATTACAGATCGTGTTTATAAACTTCATATAATGGAACAATAACCCTTTTAAATATTATTAACTTAGAAAAAACAAGTTTTATACTATTTAGAAACAGGACTAGACCCTCAATAAATTTCAGCGTAGAGTTCTCAAATACAAAAATAAAAGAGGTAAATACTGCCAAATTCCTTGGTGTAACTGTTGATTGCAACTTAAATTGGAAATCACATATTGAAAGTATATGTTCTAAACTGAGCAGTAGCTCCTACCCTCTCTACATGTTGTCAAAAACTGTTAATACGTCTACGACTGTAACAGTATCATGCATATACTGAATCTTTACTGTGGTATGGTATAATATTCTGGGGAAATTCTACCGATTGGGAGTATGTTTTTAAAGCCCAGAAGCAATGTATAAGAGCTGTCTATAGACTTAAGAGTACTGACAGTTGTAAACCAATCTTCAAGACACTTCATTTACTCACGCTCCCTAGCTTATGTATATTGGAAGTTGCTATATTTGTTAAGAAAAATACGCATTTATTTGAACATCTTCAAGGCACTCGTATCGGTACAAAATAAAAACTGTGCCAAACAAGACAACTTTTTTATATAAAAGCATATTTTGTATGTCATCTAGAATTTATAATAAGTTACCAGAACGTATATGTAGATTAGATAATAATTTAATTCTTTCAAAGCTAAGTTAAAAAGTATATTGATTGACAAAGCATATTATAGTATTAAGGAGTATCTAGATGACAAATGTATTGATATTGACATTAATGATTGACATAATTTAATTATATCAGTTTGAGATTGCCTGTTTTTTTTTTCTCTTTCTAATTTACACTTTATTTTTTTTTTTAATATAATTTGTATTTGACTACTGTCTGTAATATTTGCATGCCCAAGGTGGAGCATGGAGGATCTAAACATTCCATGTTCATCAAATCAACCATCAAGTCAATCATCAAACCCATGTTCACAAATAAAATAATGATTGATTGATTACTAAATTGTTTTCTTATTATTTTATGAATTGTGTGTGTGCGAATGAAATGAGAAATATGAGAGAAATAAAATTTAATACTTATATAGTATGCTAAGCTGTAAGCTGTAGTGAAAGTAAAATATAATTTTGACGCATCATTTTATTGTCAAAATCGTTAACTTATGAAATACGTAATACAAACTTATTAAATTTTTTGTCAAAATAACATTATATACGTAAAAAGTGGTGGAATATAATAGCATATTTTATATTTGATATGTAAGCGACCAGCATGAGAATCTACTAACACCCTATAGGAGACCACGATAATGTTGTAATTTTTTACGACTGCTGGACATACGCCTCTCCCAACACGCAACACTCGGTCCTCCGCCTTCCACATCCAGTTCCAGTCAGACCCGGCGATCATTTTCAGTTCATCGGTCCACCTAGCTGGAGGGCGTCCTACTCTACGTTTGCCGAGTCACGGACTCCACTCTAGGACACGTTCGCTCCATCGTCCATCGGTCCTTCTGCAGATGTAACCAGCCCACTGCCACTTCAGCTTGCTTATTCGACGAGCTAGGTCGGTAACTTTGGTCTTTTGTCGGATTACTTTGTTGCGAATTTTATCCTTCAAAGAGACGCCGAGCATAGCTAGAAAGAAAGAAAGAAAAAATATTTATTTTGTTCTCACAGTACATAATATTTAGAATTCCAAAAAAAAAAAAAATCTATGATATCTATTGTATCTTAACAATTAGCCCGTTCCATAGCTCACTGCGCGACTTTTGGTTTGTGGTGGCAGCAGTTCTGGACAATATCGGTGGCGGAAGGGAAAATTGATGTACTCACGACAGCATTTTCTTAGTCTTGGATGACAAGCTTAATAATTTTGTTTTAAAGAAGAAATCATTGGCCATGTTCTAAATATGACCAAGTATGTATATTGGCAGTGGTTATACTAACCATAAGGTAGTTCGTCGTTTACACTGGCCTGTCATCGTCTGCAAAGGATTGTTTTGTCAAAAATCGATGCTCAGTGTTCAAATACTATCATCTAAAGCACACAAAAACAGTATCTGAAAATTCCACTGGTAATATAAATCATAAACGCAGACAGCGAAACGGTCGAAGCCAAAGGTTTTATTTTACTTCGCAACAAATTTATCGTTTCCCACTTCCTGCAGCGGTGGTGTGTGTACATCGATGACTGTGTTCCGATCCGTATCTTTGAAATACTAGTTTGGACCAATGAATAATGCACTTTAAGATCCTACTACTATGTGCTATAATACTAATATTATATATTTTACTACATTCACACAGCGCCATCTAGTTGGAATAAGCAATTATAATTGCTTGTGTTATGGGTACCCTATAACTTTTTTTTGGAAATACATACATAATATGATGGTTACATTACACCCAGACACAGAACAAACAATCATGCTCATCACACAAAGATTTGTCGTGAGTGGGAATCGAACCTACGACCTCCAGCTTAGCAGTCAGGGTCACTAACCACTAGGCCAAGAGGCCAGTCAATAAAATAAAAATGGTAGATTATTATATCTTCCGCACACAACCTTTCTTTTAACCATTAAACTACCAAAACAGGCAGTATTTGCGCATCTTCAGTAATATTCGCAGTCGATGCACTTAAGCAAATGGCTAGCCTATTAGCGACCAATTCAATTACTCTCGCGGGAGACTCCGTCTTCAAGCAAGCATTTGAGAAAGATAAACAGAAGTTATTTGAATTTCACGGCATTTGGGCTCAGTGAGTTAGCGAAATTGGGGAGTATTGCTGGCCGAGTGTATTTAAGAAAATGTTTATAGTGGAAGTCTGGTTAAAAATTATAGATATTTAACTAATTGTAAATCTTTAGTTAATAGTTACACTGAATGGTTAGTTTTATAGCGATAAAAATGGTAATAGTATACCTAAATAAATGTAAATGGTATTCAGTCGGTAGGCTTCCATGGAAAATTTCTAAGGTGCCTAAAAAATTTAACTGTAAAAAAGCGGGGAGTGCTGAGTGATAAAAAATGACGTTAAAAGATTCCGTTACGTTTATAAAATATGCCATAAAAGAAGCCTCAGTGGCTCAGTGGTCAGTGACCCTGACAGAGGTCGTGGGTTTGATTCCCAACCTAGGACAAATCTTTGTGTGATGAGCACAATTATTTATTTTGTTACTGGGTGTAATATAAAATAAAATATGTAACTATATATTTACAAAAAAAAATATTTGTGTATTATATCATTGTTGTCCAGTATATATATTACAAGCATTAGCTTAGTTTGGTACTAGATGGCGCCGTGTATGAATGTCCAAATATGTCCATAATCAGTTAAAAAACCATATCACACGTATTATTTATTCAACAGGATTTCAAACAAAACACTTACCTATTAAAACTTAAAAAAATCCGTCTGTCTGCCTGCACGTCAGAATTAATAGACGAGATTTTAAATAAAACATTCTATATTTTATTCAAGTCACTTTTCTTTTAGGAGCACCCTCTGAAGAAGAACACTCCAATTATTTCATCAAATCGCTGCAAGCTCAACGTTTTATAGACCTCTTATATCTGACACGTATTAGGTTAAAGTACTTACGTACCTTTTCTGACACTTAAAACTAATTAGATTGTTCATAATTTTGAAGTCATTGTCACTCAAGGACTTTCCCTCCCATACTCCTATCAGCGTGACTCTTGTGAGTTCATATTAATGATAATGAACCTATATAAACACGTAGCTTGATTCTCTGAAGTCTCAGAAAAAGCCTACCTACTGTCAAAGAAAACTGCTACGAATTAAATCTGAAATGTGATGGAGGTGTCACAAATAAATTATCGATTCTTCTCCTTATTAAACCGAAGACAATATTTAAAGTTATTAGAAAGAAAGCATTGCGGACAATTTAATTAATAAATTTTAAGGGAATTCTTTGTCATTTTAATATTTCTCCTCCTTTAATACTTATCTTCCTTCAATTTAATCATGTTGAAGTGGTTGGCTATTTTTGACCAAAACCGACAACTGTTCAGGTAATTATAAAGTATGGAACGGTCTATCATGGTAAAATTTGAAAATTTCCGAAATAACTGGTCGCTTTTAAATATATTAGATGGTCGTCGTTGGGGCTATTTTTATACAAATGTGCTCAATTAACATGATATTATGAATAAATTTCAATTTGGATGAAAATGGTAAAACGTAAAATATTCCAAAAAACTGGCCAAGTGCGTGTCGGGCCACGCACAGTGTAGGGTTAGGTTTAGGTCATAATATAGTACAATTCTGTTGTTCTTTATTCTGAATATAAGTAATGGTAAAGATATTAGGAGTTAATGGTTATAATAACAACAAAAATCGACTTTTTGAATAACACCCAAGTTCAACGACTATTACTGCTAAACTAATAAAGTTATCTTAACCGCTATACTTTTCATTTAAAGTTCATGAATCATGAAATTTTCCAGATTTTTCAAGCCAGCAGTTAAGCTTTTAGAGGGGGCGGGGGGAAGGCCTACTGGAACAAAAATTTGCTCTTTAAAGTTTAATATTTTGTAAATGGATCATTAAATCGAAAAATAATGTAAGTAACCCCCAAGTCATTTTAGAAGACCTATTCAACGATAGCCCACATGATGGGGTAGACGACAAAAAAAATTTTCATCCCCACTTCACATGTATGGTAACATGTACCTATGTAAAAATATTTTCTAAAATTTTATTTTACCACTCTGTCGATGTAATTGATATACATACTCCTACGAAATTACAGCTTTCTATTACTAACGGTCTCTTAGCAGAATCTCGGACAGACAGACAGACGGACATAGCGATACTGTAAGGGTTCCTAGTCAGAACTACGGAACCCTAAAAAAATAATGCTGCATGCGTTAAGACTCTTATCTACTAAACTAAGCTGATCTCTGACATAAAAATAGGAACTAGTTAAGTTTACTCTTCCTATAAATTAAATATCACATTAAAAAGAACAATGAACATAATTAAAAATCATAATAAAAACAAATTACTCCTTTAGCAAAATTTGAGAATCGGAATACTTAACACAAAAATTGACTAATGAAATAAATATACAAAAAGTTAATTAACCCAAATCTCTGATTATCCCATTACGATTTGAAGGATACGGATGGCTCATCGCCAGTCAAATTAGCTTCTCCACGAAAAAGTTTCCCAGTTTTATAATTTAGGAGGCTTGGGGAAGCGGAAAGATAAATACAAATTTCAAAACACACAGAAAACAATAACATTTACAAATTTCACCCTTATTCAAAAGCAGTAAGAGTATAAACAATTTTGCAAATGGAAACAGAAACTTGGGCGATGTATCCCAAACTATAAAATTAAAAAGGTGTACGACGTCAGGGAGCAAAGCCGTTTTAAAATAAATTTTGAAACTAAGCGTTCGTTGCTAAAATGGCGGTATTAAGGATTTTGAATACTAATTATATCGTTATTGGTACATAAATTTGAAGCCAGGTATATTGTTCAGCTGCCACGCTAATTTAATAAGAAATTATTCTGACTATACAAGTAATTTATTAATTAATATATAATAATATTCTACCACATTCACACGGCGCCATCTAGTCCCAAAGTAAGCAATTATATTTGCTTGTGTTATGGGTACTAAACAACTGATATACTACTTAAATATATATATTTTTTTTGTAAATACTTACATATATTATAGATAAATTGCACCCAGACACAGAACAAACCTCTATGCTCATCACACAAAGATTTGTCCTGGGTGGGGATCGAACCCACGACCTCCGGCTTAGCAGTCAGGGTCACTAACCACTAGACCAACAGGCCAGTCATCAATATAAATTTGTATTTACGTCACTTGGCAAGAATATTAATATAAACAAAATAAAACTGATTGCTGCCTGATCTAGGGAAGATATCATTATCCAACTCGGGCAACATTTTTTTTTTTTTTTTATCGTGAAAATGCCAGTATCTGTCAGTAGTGTGGAATGGCCCAGAATATAGCAAAAAGCATATCCTCTATTACATAAAAATCATTATAGCCAAAAATGTAGGTGAGATACACCTCTGCCTAACCCTTCTAGAATTAGACTTCAAAAATATTCACGTTCATAAGTATATTTAAGGATAATAATATCAATTTTAGTTATAAGAACATTTATAGCACGTGTTATACTATAATCATCAAAGACCTGATCAAAACTCCTTTACCGTGGATTAAACACTTCAAGGGCATTAAAGTTTTAACTCTATACATAGGCCACTCGATGTCTGCCGTTTATTTTCACGATAATTTGAAACTGCCTCCAAAATTCGGCACTTAAAAACGACCTTAAAGTACAAAGTATAGAGTTTAATTTCGCTTGTTGGTTAAGAAAATTTTGTTTGTACTGAGTCAATACAACCCGATGGGATAGAACAGGCTTGCGGTGGATCTGTGGGGATTACCGTAGGTACCGTTATCCATTTCCTTAGGAAGGCTCAATCAATGTGACCTCTAGACTGCTGTGATACATGGATGACTTGATTTTGGATATGTGCCATTATGAACGAGAGAACAGGCTGATCGGTATGCTATGGGCAGCTCGTGACGTTGTTGGTCGATTGAAGTCAGTTGTCAAGCTTTTAAACTCATAGTTAGGTACTGTTGCAGAATATATGGGTCAATCATTTCTGACAAGGGAATGCATTTGGAAGAAAAAAATAGTTTGACTCTTTTGTAAGTACACGAAGTTCTTCAATAAGTGGAACGTAGACAGATTGAAATGATTTGTGTGTAATTTAGTAGGTCCGTGGATGGTTTATACGTTATATGATTCTCCAAAAGACAAATTGGTTTAAAAAATACATATCTAAACTCTATTTTCTTGTTAGAAACTTCTTAACTGGTTCCAAATTGTTCATATACTAAAATAAACCCATCCAAGCTTTGTCTACTCGTCGTTACATTTGAATACAAGCACCAGTTAAATAAACCGCTGTAGTGGTACCTGTCCAGTTATTCGTTGCTTTTGGCATAAGATACAGGAGCTCAAAACATATGACATGGTATAAATAACAATAAGTTAACAATAAGTACACTAGACAGGGATTCAAATAATAGATATAATCAGGGACTACAAGAAAAATCACACAAAAACAATAGGCACGAACAAAACTCCTACATTTATTAGCAAAAGCAGCATAAACCGTTTAGCAAAACAACGCGTGAAATTTTAAAGCTCAGAGCAAAACGTCACAGGCACAGTTTGTACCGACATAATTAACAATTAGGTAATTTTGAGCTCAAAGTGGCCTGAGCTCTTGTCGTGAACACGACTTTGCAACTCAACTGCTAGCAGCAGGGTGCATTAAGGTTTGCTTTCCTGTGAAAACTATGTTGTGATTTAATCTAAGGTTTTTGTTGGTAAAGTTTTGTTATAGGGTAGAATTTTAGAAAATGTTCTCTTTTTTATAGCTAAGGATGGCTAATAAGCTAGAAGCTCAATTAAATCTTCACGTAGGCCTCTGTGTGAAACTTTTACCTAGAATCTACCCATAAACATCGAAAAGGTCAGACCTAATACAAGCTGTGATCTCCTAATACAAGTATTGTGTCTGCAGCTTAAAATGAAGTTTTCTCTACTAGTGTAATAAATTCCACCATACCCTACTTATAACTTAATTTTATTTCCAAAATGTTCATTTCAATACTTCTGATCACACAATTGACAAACCATCGACATGTTACGTTTTCGATATATTGACAATCATGACGAAAGTTTAAGTGTCACGTAGAAATTCAATTACATAAGGAACGTTTGTTTCCTGTCTTTTCATATAAACAAGAAACAAAACACTGCATTGCCACTACTTTAATAACCCACATGCAAAATTGCCACACGTTCATAATAAATTCTAAACCATAAAACAATTACAATAATTTATTATACATAGCTATGCATTTAACATTCAGGGACTTGGGATATATGGTCTCATATACTTGGAAGATACCCAACTACTGAATTACGAGTATTTAATATAAGCTCTAGCTATATTATACTAATAATCCAAGCTATTTAGAAGTTTAGGTTTATGCTTAGACTTTCTTCTTTCTTTTATATATTAGCATTTAAATCGAATTGATATAATATGGACAATTGGACGCCTTGTGCCTTTAATAGAGCATAATAATAAAAACTTATAAATAATTATGGGTATTTGACATTCAGTAAAATTGAAACTTTCATTTTTTCACTTGGAAATCTTTCATTTACTGACAAGAATAAATTTTAAAAAATCATTTTACGCCTACGACTCGTCTACGTAACGCTCCCGCCACGTTGATGTCACGCCCACGCACTAACATCATCACTGTCGTGGGCATGGCCGCGTTTTTTTACTAAAAGAATTGTAAAAATGTCGGATGAAACATTGTTTCGATTGCTCCGATAAATGATAGAAAGGCAAGAATGTTATCAAAATTACAATATATTATTAAGCAATAAGATGTTACACTTCTCAAAAAATACCATCCTAGATTTTTCATTATGGTACACAGTAGTTGTTCGCGCACGAACCAATAAGGAGGCGGCGCGGCCGTGCGGGGACTGCACGGCGGGGAGACGAGGAGGGGAGAGGGCAAGAGACGGCGGTTACAAGAGGCATTACAAGCAATCCATCGGCGCCAACGGTTCACTTAACGGCCAACACAACATTGTAAAAGTTCTTAATATACTAATATACCAGCATCTATATTTATACAGTCCACGCTATTTTATTTTACACACCACTGAGCCAGGAGCGAACAGTAGTCATAATTGAAATTCATAACACAAATTCACAGTACAAATAATACACCCAAATATTATAATAACATGCGAAATGTATAAATTACATGAAAATATGAGCGATTACACATGAAACGAGGCGGCTGGTAAAATCCTTCTTGAATCAACTGAGGCGTACCAACCTCATACGAATACCAACATAGGAAAAACATAACAAGGAAATTTCTCCAAACTCAACAGGTAAATTTTCATAGCAAGGCTAGAAAAAAGGGCTACAGGTATAACGAGAAAATTACGAAAACTCCATTTGCATCGGGCGGGTGATTCAGGCCGGAAGTGAGAACTCTCTCGTCTCGTTCGCTCATTTCCTGTTTTGTTATCTAAAGTTAGGCTGCTAGATGGAGCTGTAAAGATAAGTTGTTACGGGATAGCATGGTATACAACACACTAGCCTCCGAAATTCGGCGTTCTTTTGGACTATTTTGAAAAAGGATAGTCAAAATCTTTATTTCATGTAAATTAAAAACATCATACTTATGAACTTCATACAATGCCAAAAAAGATGTCAGAAGATTTGCCTAAGGCATAAAATAACGTCAAAAATAATAATGATACCACGAAATAAATTTAAAACTGTACCAAATAACTGCCTTGGTGGTGCAACGGGTGTGTTTAACTGGTACGCAGGAGGTCTTGATTTGATTCCCAGGTCAAGGAAAAACGATAATAAATTTTCTGTCAAAAAGTGCCACTAACTAGGCAAATTTCCAGACCCTGTATGGTCTGGAAATTTGCCTAGTTAGTGGCACTTTTCCAGAATATAGACGGAGAGTCCTTTACATAACTAAGATAGCTGATATTTCATCAGCTATCTTAGATATACTAAGATAGATGCTAAAATGTGGATGTGATGCCCTTAGGCCTACCCCTTCGGGGCTGAGAGGTGTGACTTTATGTTTAATTATACAAAAATGTACTATTCCGATTATTGGAATAAAAATGTAGTTCCATTCATTCAATAACTGCAGTTGTGCCTATTTACATTGTCTATGCCAGGGTTACCACTTTTAGCAAAAACATACAGTTTTTAAAATATCTATACTGTTAAGGACTAAAGATAAAATATAGGCATTAAGTGATCAAGTTAATGGCCGACCCTGGCTTTATGTTTACAAAAACCGCGTAAATAAATCTTCAAACAAAATATTTTCGAGTATACCTTTGATGGTATTTCATGTAAATATAAATTGACTATCCCACTAATTATATAAATGTGGAAGTTAGGGATGGATGGACACCGGTATGGTATCGAACGGTTTCGTTGGTGTTCGATACTTAATCACGCCAGGAAGGCTGATTAAAGTCTGAAATAGTAGATACACTATATAGTATATAGTATAGTATAGTGTATATAGTAGATACACGGGGGCGGAAACTAGTAGTTTTTTCAAATTTTGACATATTTGTTAGTCTATCAGTTAGGCTATAAACAAGGATTCCAGATATTTTTCAGTCGCACTTACAAGTTTAGCATTTTGTTTTGGGGATCCACTTAGCCGCAGCACCTCTGCCTACCCCTTCGGTAAAAAAGCGTTAGATATTTCAATGATGACACAATTGTCAACGACGTATGAAACTTGTTATCTTATAAAGATTATCTAATTTCTGTTTAAACCAATCACATTAATTAAGATGCATGTCATCTATACATACGCCTCCTCCATACAATACTTTACTGGAGCCAATAGCCTAATTTATTGAGAAAAAAAGACGAGAAAAATAAATTGTCATTACGCGACGCGGATCTATTATTTTATTGTAGAAAAGAAATATAATTAATTGTTCAATGCACAAAAGTTTAGTTATGTTCAGAGATAAAAGCGCCAGTAAAATTCGTAAAGAAAGAAAAAGAAAGAAAAAATATTTATTTTTGTTCTCACAATACAGTATGGAGGAGGCGTATCGGAACATGCACCTTAAGCTACAAAATTGTATGAAACAAAATAGGAAACTTGAACGAATATGGCATCTTGTTACGTTTTGATGTTATTCCAGCAACTTTTACTGTTGTGAATATTCAAGTAATTTCAAGAAAATCTTAAAACAACACCCAAGTTTTCATTCGAGTAACGAAGCGTAAAACAGCTCACTTAAAATGGGGAAAACTCAGTTTCACTTTTAAACTATTACTCGGTAAATAACTATGAATATAGTGTAAGAAGTTTTAAAGAAAATTAAAACCTATTTTCAATTATACTAATGTTATACTTAAATATAGGTAAAGGAAAGGTATATTGAATGGTAATGACCATAGTAGGGCGATCAGTCAGCCCTTGACCACGTTCGATGGAATTCAACCGAAACGTTGAGTAAAAAAAAGTATTTATTTAAAAAAACCTTTTAATATCGTTTTTTTATACCACGATGGTGACAAATAGACATAAGCCTGATTTTAAGCAATTACCGTAGACTAAGGATACCTGCAACACCAAGGGCATCACGTTGCCGTACTTGTGTTTTATTTATAAATTTCAATGGGCTAATATCTTCTGATTTATGATCGGATGGGGAGAAATAAGTCTTTGATATAATCATCAATCATCAGAACTAAAAATAGTAAATCAATTTATTTAAACAGTTGGCCTGAGCGGTGACTGAGCGAATATAAGCGCAACTATTTGAGATAAATTTTACCACAAACTAAGAAAGTTTTAGCTATTTTTATTACGGTACGTTTTCCTTCGACTACTGAAAAACGAATTGACAGCGAGAAATGAACGAAGGAATCTAAACGGAAAATGACAAATAGGTTCGCATTCCATTGCCAGCGAGTTTAGTTAACTACATATTTGGTCGAGTAAGCGTAAATTAATGTGATATGTATTTTGTGATGTGTAGTTATGATCTGAATGTACACAATTTTGTAGGCCTATCATGAAATCGATTTGGACTTATATTAAGCTAATCGTCACAAACCACAATTCCAATATTTTGGGTAAATCTTTCAACTGATTGCAAAAGCAACGGACATTTAAAATTTATCTTTAATTTAGCGAAAAATGGAATTAAATTTATTGCAAAAAGAAAATATTTTTATGTATTTTCAAAACCTCAATCAATACACGGT
This sequence comes from Laspeyria flexula, assembly GCA_905147015.1. Lineage (NCBI taxonomy): Eukaryota > Metazoa > Arthropoda > Insecta > Lepidoptera > Erebidae > Laspeyria > Laspeyria flexula. The sequence continues at coordinate 954,102 of LR989954.1, read as the reverse complement.
AGGTAGTAGTTATAAACCTAGTGATAATTAAGCGCCCCCTCGAACACAACCATAGTTTGAATCTAGGTATTGTAGCTATTTTTTCAATCGATCTACTCCAATAATTTTAAATAAACCTGTTAGGCAATATGCTATTTTGATTGCTTTAGTAGTTTTCATCAATATTTAAAACAGCTGAATACTTACTATAATCTATTTCCTTCCCTTGTCTCCAATGCGTTTTATGTTAATATAAAATAAATTGCAGCTCAAATCCCCTGTATCATGATTTATGTTCGCGTCGCAGGCGCTGGCGCGTTGATTCATCATTTTCATACGATAAAAATTGTGTTATTTCGCGCGCTGTAATTCAAACACGAATGAATAATGGTTCTGTGGGAATAACAAAAGTTTTTCCAGTTTTGGAAGGCCAGTTGGGTTTTAGGACCCTGTTTAAGTGTCTCGGCGTACAAATTTTATGTCATAATGTAATTATTCTTTAGAGTAAGGTTTGGGAAGAATTAGTTAGGTAAGGGCCGCTGTAGGATATTCTACCGCCTAACTTTTGTTGCAATAAATAAAAATACACCGGTTTTACGAATAATAAATTTTTGACATATTTTTTTCATAGCAACAATTTAACTACCATGAAGTTTTCTATGCTTTTGTTAATATAGCAAACGCTAAATTTAATGTTATACATTCTGCCTTATCGTAAATATTGGTAGGTAAAAGAATTCGTTATTTGGCTAGCCATAAATAGAAGAAATTTATAAAAGGCAAATTAAAAGTGCTTAAATTTAAAAAAAATATCTTTGTGTTGACGAAGAAGTGAAAGATCTAACTAAGGTTAGGACTAGGAGATACTCTAAAGAATATTCGCAATGAATAAAATATTATGTCCGACGATGTTAAGTTTGATTCAATAAGTAAAATATACAAGGCGTTCCTTTTTTAGTGTCCCAATAGTTGTAAAATTAGTAACATATTTGTGATAACATCGGATTCTTGGGACCTTAGTAATATGATAATATAGCCTCGAGAAATCTCTATTAATAGAATATACGTTCCTAATATAGGAACAGAAATTTTCCTAGAAAGATTTTCTTTTTTCTAACCTTCACCCGAAAACGGACTGTTTTCGGGTTAGGATGTTTTCTCAAACTATTTTTATACGGTGAGTTTAATATTTTGTTGTATACACGTTGCAACATCGAGACAGTTTAAAACATTTTAAAACTTTAAAATTTTGAAGATGATTGATGTTTTTGTTTAGTTATGGAGTGTTTTGGTTGAATCTATAACAATAGTAGAGTTTCTTGTAAAGTTCTTCTCAGAGCTCAACCTTGTCAGTGAACTGGCCGTAGGCAAATTTGCTGACACCTTTTTTTGGCTTTGTATGACGTTCACAAGTATCGTGTATGTGATAATAAAATAAATTATTAGATATTTATATGTATTATAACATTTATAACTGTCAGATGTCTATTAAGATCTCGTATGTCGACCATTTTGTGTTTATATTATTATCTAGAATAATTGTATGTACCTAAAGAAAAGTCAGTGGTGTATCTAAACGATATTTTATTAAGTTTTATGCTTGCTAATATTGTGTCATAATTTTGGCTAGCTTGAAATGTTTTGGCAACAGACCAAAAATATTTATATTCTCTGAAAAAAAATTAGAGTTTTATTTCCAAGATAATATTTTTCTTCTTCTCAAGAAAAGAATCTATTTACTGTGAAATTCTTTATTTAGGTAAGTGTATTCGAGGAGAGAAGGAACAAAGTTTTAGGCAACTTGTTAAGTAGACAATAAACAATAGACTGTCCTAGACAGGTAGCACAGGAATAGATTTCATAAATAATAATTTTATTTTGTAAAGATTTTGCCCTTATTGCCCTTGGGTGTCGTAAAACCGTGGGTGTCGTAAAAGGCGACTTAGGGAGATTCTTAAATCGGGTTTTTTTTTTTTTAATTTTCTACAACCCATAAACGTCCCATTGCTAGGCACGGATCTGCTCAAAAGATTTTGGAGCGATGTTAACCTACTATACTACGCTGGCCTTTACCATTTTAAAACTTGTATAGGGTTTTGCTTCGAATTTTCCTTTTTTCGCAGTGGACGAGAGCACTGCTTGTAGTGATGAAGATCTTGCCCTTAATACATAGAACATTATATTGCTAGCCGAAAACGTCTGGATGGTACCTTTGCAAATAAGACATAACAAACCATCACGCCTTTTTCCCCCAAGGCGTAGGCAGAGGTATATCACACCCATATACCACCAGCTAGGTTTGATCCTATGACATAGGGGCGAGCCTATTTTCTTAAACTGAGATCATTTGTTTTTCCAAACTTCGAGCAAATCTCTATACTGGAATTACACGATAGAAAAACTCAATACTATTTTCACCCGGGAATCGAACCTGAGACCACTTAAACAGCATTCGTATACAATTCTCACAGAGGAATAATATTTTATTTAACAGTCCATATAACAGTAATTTAAAGATGGTGGTTTGTGGTAAAGGAATAGTTGTGAAGTTACACCGTAACCTTTACCGTTTGAACAATGTAGGTTATTTGGAAAGGTCATAGTAGAGGTAAAGAGATCGATAAAAAGTTACAGAATTCTTGATACGGGAAAAAACAGCTATTTCTATAAAAAACTTATGCAAGCACGAGAGTGGTTGATATTAAATATTAAAGAGCTTGTATGTTTGTCATTTTGGATGTGAGAGGATGAGAGGTAATTTTGAAACAATTCTAAAACAGGAAGCTTAATTATGCTTTAGATTATTTCACACCCCGATAATGAGTTCCTAAGGAAGTATCTAGTCATCATCATCATCCTGCTGGGATTGGGATTCCTCTACTAGAGAATTGAGAGGGTTTAGGTTAATCCACACAGACTAGCCTAACGTGGGCTGGTGGTTCAGTATCTAGTACTTCCTTGTAATAAGAAGTAGTATTTTTTTTACTATATTTATTAATAATCAAATAATAAGTTACATTATATAACTAATTACTGACTGACTGGAGACGACTGAAGGACTGGCCTGTTGGTCTAGTGGTTAGTGACCCTGACTGCTAAGCCGGAGGTCGTGGGTTCGATCCCCACCCAGGACAAATCTTTGTGTGATGAGCATAAAGGTTTGTTCTGTGTCTAAGTGTAATATATCTATAATATGTATGTATTTACAAAAAAAAAATGTATTTAAGTAGTATATCAGTTGTTTAGTACCCATAACACAAGCAAATATAATTGCTTACTTTGGGACTAGATGACGCTGTGTGAATGTGGTAGAATATTATTATTATAATTATATATTTTGGTATAGTTTTGACCAACTAGTATTTTTTTAAACTGTGGCATTGTTGTAGCGTTACAGTATACAGGTAACCTTTTGTTAAAATATCTATACGTTCTTATGTTGATAAGGTCAGAATTGTAAATGTTTTGATCCACTGCATATTTGATCCATAGCTTTTGCCTGGCTTTACCAGGTGGATGGTAATCACTCTCAGTAACAAATCACACGATCACACAAACATCATCTTATTTTATAAAGCTGAAAAGTTTGTTTGGTTGAACACGCTTATCTCAGGAACTACTGTTCTCAGCTCCGCACACCCTCGATGTGTGCGGGGCGTGGGCGGGTCAGCGCGCTGCACTGGCCTTGATCATAGGCGAGGATCTCTCGCTCCCGGCAGTGGTAAAGGCCATGCTGGAGAGCGAGATGAACTGGGGAGCAGTGCTCTCCTTCTGCGAAGAGGTGATGAGGCAGAAGGAGGATGCCCTCAGTGACCCGATCCGCCATCGAAGGGTTGGCGGGAGAAGGCGGGCTTACGTCCGCGACCTCCCGCCGTAAAAGCCCGAGAAGAGGACGCGCCCGGCTGAGCGCGTCCGCCATGTCAGGACCGGTCGACTTTGGGGAAAGTCGACCGCGAGCGTCTTCTGATGGCGTGTGCGTATTCCCGCACGCCACCGCCGGAGCCAAGCTCCGGCACAGAGGAGGCCCGTGGCGGGCCATCGTCGCTGTGGTCGCGGACGAATGTTCCTTCGCTCCCGTGACCACAGCAGAACGCGACGAGAGGAACAAAAAACCTTGGGGTTTAGTGGGTGCGAGACCCACATAACCCCTCGGTTCTTTCCCCAAGACCGAGGGGTATGCGTCAGGCATTTCCTCAAGTAAAAAAAATAAATAAAGGTACTACTGTTCTGATTTGATAAATTATTTAGTGTTGGAGAGCTCATTTATCGAAAAGGCTATTGGCTCACGCTATGGTTAATAGAAGCTGAGCAGTGGTCAAACACGCGATGGGAGCGAAGCCTCGAGCAACTGCTATTATATTATAATGTTTCAAAACTGAAAAAACGGGCTGATACTGAAAAAACCATCCCATTTTTATCCGACCCGGGGAATCAAACCCAGAGCTTTGCGCAGCTACTTCCCGCTTCATCACTAAAACCCTTTATTTTAAAGCTAAGTTAGCTTACAGTTTATCTAATAGCATTTAAACATTATCTCAGAGCCTGGCTATAAAACTTCTGGTTAAGACACCGGTACCGCCCATCTCTCATTTAAAGCTAGAGACCACTTAAATGGGCGGTTCTAAGTGTCCTTAATTTTTGGCGCACTGTTAATTTGGTCAACTGAATTATAGACTCGTTGACGCTTGGAAAATTACTGTTGAATTCTTTTTTTCTTTAATCTTATGAATTACTAGGTGTTTCCTAGGGTGGATAAATGGAAATCGGTTAAAATAACAACTTTTCAAAATTCTAAACTATTAAATCTATTAAACTTTCGCGACTAGTATACTAATTGCAATGTTATAAACGGTAGAACCGTTTCACGTAGTCACGTAATATATATTTTAAGGATTTGTAAATACTTACCTTATCTATTTACCCGACGTTTCGTACTTCCCGTTGACCTATGAAATTTGACAAGAAGCAATATCAAATTGCAAATTTAATGGAAAAAATCTGAAAAACGTACTCGTGTAGTTATATCCCAGAATATTAGTATTATATTGGAAGAGGTATAAAGTGATAAGTCTTAAGTCTAAGTTATCAATTTCTCAATAAGAACATAGTTTCTCAAATACAATTAATACACCATACGACGGCCAGTCGGATAAAAATCTAAGTTCTAATTCATTTAGTTTAACTATATTACTCACACTACGTTGCCGCTATATAGGACATAGGATAATTAGAACAGAGTTGGAATATGCCAGTGCATGTCTTGACGCTCCTCTAATACTATTAAAGAGATAAACGGCTCGAGTTAATATACTGATATATCATGCTATTACATGTTAGTTGAATCTAGTTATAGTATAGTTATACTATAATTATCATGATATATTAATCTATAACAAATCCACACAATTATAATATATAATTATAATTGTGTGATATTTCAAGCTTACAATATACAATAATGTCGCTGTTTATAGTAATTTTGTTAACAAATTCGCATACAATAATCGATCCCACGACGCTTGGCTCTGTTACGGATTTATTAAAATGATCCTTCATTTATGTGACTTTTGTTTTTGGAGCCATTAAGATTTTGTTTAAAATAAACCTAACTAATTTTAACACTTAATAGACTTGTCCTATGTTAATCAACATTCAATATTTAAAAAAAGCCAAGTAGAAAATACAGATTGAAATTTTCATAAAATATCATAATTTTAAGTTGAAGTACAAAACACTACAATTTCTAAAAAAACCTACTACTCCAGAATATTCCCTATTAATTAATTTGAACCAAATTTCATCCCTCAGTTACTACGCTGACAATACAAAAAGGCATAACAAGAAAACCCGACATTTTCTCTAATTCCACAAAACCTCTACGTTTCCTTAAAACAATGAAATTCAAAAGCCTACCCTAAATCATCATCATCTAAACCACGGAGTTATTTCCTAAGACTTTGTAGTAACAAAATACAAAAAAATAAGATCATATTTTGTACCACCTCACTATTTTGTAAAAAAAAAGATTGTTCTGAGTTTCTTGCCAGTTCTTCTTATGATTCTAGTGTAAGGGTTAAGGTACCTACATGACTTTTAAAACAGCTACTTATTAATTGAATTGAAAAAGGTGCCAGCAACTACTGCCATCGTGGTTTATAAGCTTTTTTGAAAAGTTTCCTGCGACACAGGTTTAGCTATCTAGTGCCGAAAATTTAAAAAAAAAATCATCATCATTTCAACCCATAAAAGTCCGAATACTGGGCACGGGTCTCCTCCAAAAAATGTGCAGGGAATTTAGCCTAATTTACCACGCTGCTGGCCAGACGGGTTGGTATATAGTTTGTTTCGAATTTTCCTTGTCCCGCAGTGCTCTTTTCTGCATAAGATTGTTCCCTAAGTCGCCTTTTACGACACGGGTTAAGATAGGGTAGTGACATTATGTATTCTTAATTCGTCATTACATGGATAATAAAATATATTAACTAAAACTGAATAATAAATAAAATTCTTAACAAAAGAAAACAAAGCTAACTAACTTATTTATTTACTTTGTACATTACAAAATAGCGTTTTTCCGTTATTTCTGTGAAGTCAAGAAGATTATATATAGAAAAATCGAAGGGCGAGAACAAGACTATTCCATTTGGAACAAAGTTGTAGGTCCTTCTTCATTAAGAACGTTGTGGCCGATATCTTGGTAAGCTTAAATTATTTTCAAAGTAAGTAGATTATTGCGAGTAAGGTGGAGGATTTTAGGATGCTTAATAAAATGTTTTAAGAGGATATTTTGGTATTCGGAAGAAAGCAGCCATTTTTTATTTGATCACGTGGGGTATTACATAGCATTCTCTCTTTTATTTTAAAACATTTGAAGCTAACACGCCAATATTAACAATGTTTCAGCACATGACCTTTACGATCTAGTAGTAGGCATTTCGCTGTCGTGTGTTTGTTCCAGGAGCGCGTTTAAGGTATACAACACCCCCCAAGCGGCTATGTATAAAGCGGTTGTCTGCCAAACATGTAAAGAAAAAACTATTGTTTTGATGATGTTTTTAAAATAGAAATAAAGAAACATTTATTTATTGCAAGATGACAACAATCAATGATAATATTATATTTAATGAGAGAGACAAAGAGAGAGGCGGGTGCCGTCTCCATTTTTTTTTTATTTTTTTTTATAAAAAAATTTTTTTATGTTAGCTAAAATATTAAACTTATTTTGTTAAATTCTACCGTCAGTCATTTTATTTTTTCAGTCAGTTGAAAAAATACAGTGAGCTTCTAAAACAAGCAAGGTACGTATATAAATCTTTTCCAAAATATATTTAAATTTAATACATTTAGCGGCTATTTTTCAATGATCTAACTATAACCTAGAGAATAAAATTTACGTTTGAAAAAAATCTGATTTATACCTCGGATAAAGTTATCTGGAGATGGAAAAATCGGCCCTCAGTAGAATTAAACTTTATTAGATAAAGTAAACCCCCAGAACTAACAATGATTGCTCAACTACATCCAACAACCCGCCGCGGGCCATTACCAAGATTATACACTTTATTGACTCTTCCACTTCATAAGACTTCAAAATTTGATTTGTAGTAAATCGGTAAACAACGACCAACTTGCAAATTACTAAGAAATTTATCTTTATAATTCTTAGAATAGTATGTTATTAGAATAGCAGCATTTTTTTTTTTGTAATTATATACCTATTTAATTTATTTCCATTACACCCAGAAACAGAACAAATAATTGTGTTCCTCATACATCATTTGTCCCGGGTGGGAATCGAACCCACGACCTCTGTCTCAGCAGTCAGGGTCACTAACCACTTAGCCACGGAAGTTTCTTTAGAATAGTGACGACTCAGGTGAATGCTTTTGTTTGGTACTCGTACATTAAACTATCTTAAATGATTGAATATCACAGTGGCAAAGAAGCAAAGGGGGTCGCCTCGCAACTAAAATCACCGTGCCATGTGACGTGGGTTCGATTCCGACCCGGGACAAATATTTGTGTGATTTTTGTTTCGATTCTGGGTGTACCTACGTTGTGTCTGAAATTGTTACATAGGACGGCCACCTCATGTAATAATAAGGTAAACGTAACGTTTAAAAAGAATTGTGAGAGTATCATAAGATAATACCTTCCCAAAAATAGAAAAGGAATTATGATTGAAGTCATATTCTAACTAATTAAAATTAAAAATTAAAATTCATTTATTTCTGACTATTCGTAGCATCCATGTAATGCTTATACAATGTAAAGAGCTAGAGTCGCTTGGGAAGTTTGTTCTAAAACTAAATATTGCTAAGTCTTCGCCAAACAAAATTAACCCAAATACTATACCTACAATAATACTATTTCTCCGTAAGCCATTCAAAATGATTGGCAAACATGAGCAACATAGGACTTGTATTCTTATAGAAGTTGCTTATGTTAAACATAGTAATGTATTCTTCACACGCACTTGGCCAATTTCAGGTCATTTTCATTATAAAATAATGCTATCATAGACTTTATTTATTATATAATAGAACCTAAATTGCTACAATTTTGTGTAGGTCTAGGTTCTTATTCTGTTTTAGCAATAGTTTTACTGCGCTTTAATTACACTACTCAACGACAAAAAAATATCTGGTTCGGCTTGTACTATTTCATAATCAGGATGACTAATAAAAAATATCACCATTAATAAAAACTTTCTGTCACATCTAAAAATAGAGAAATTTAATATTTTTAGTTTTCATCTCTTTATTATTTTTAGACTGAGGTTAGATCGAAATTATGACCGATTTGCTAACACAATCGTTACTTTTTGTTAGTTTGATAGCTATTCTTTATGATGTCACGCGTGTGTGTAAACAATCCAGATCTTTTCTGTTATATTTGCGACGAGTTTACGCCAAAATCGCAGAAAAAATCACTTTCGGACTTAATTAAAAATTGTTACAAAGCTTATTTCGACCGGGAAGTTATAAATATCAATAAATCATGGGTGCGTAATCAATTTGTGCAGATCTTAAAGTGGTTTATTTCTTAACTGGATTGCAGTCGGGTTATACAAAATATTGCTGCTTTCTTTGTGAGTGGGATAGTCGAGCGCGATCAGAACATTTTGTAAAAGAACATTGGCCATTACATCATTCTTTTGTACCTGGACAATCAAATGTTAAGAATGAGCCTTTAGTGGAAGCCTATAAAATCATTTTACCGCCGCTACACATGAAATTGGGACTCATTAAGAACTTCGTGAAACGTTTAAATCATGAAAGCGTAGCTTTTCAGTTTCTTAAGCAAAAGTTTCCCAAGCTTAGTGAGGCAAAAGTTAAAGAAGGCATATTTGTAGGTCCGGACATAAAGAAAATGATTGAAGATCCATCTTTTATATCTACTCTTACTCCAGTCGAAAAAGAAGCATGGAAAGCTTTTGTAGAAGTGACCAAAAATTTTCTTGGTAACAACAAATCTCCCGACTTTCGTGACAAAATAAAATTATTGTTGGACTGTTACCATAGAATGGGATGCAATATGTCGCTCAAAATACATTTCCTTCACTCACATTTAAGCTTTTTTCCTGAAAATATGGGTTCAGTTAGCGATAAACAAGGTGAACGTTTTCATCAAGATGTTGCAGCGATAGAAAAACGTTACCAAGGCAGATGGGAGCCCGCTATGCTAGCAGATTACTGTTGGGGCCTCATCCGAGAAACCCCTGAATTGCACTACAAGAGAAAAGCCAGCCAGCCCCAAAAACATCGCCTTTCCGTACAAAATATTGATAAGATTAGTTCAGTCCCTACAAAAATTGTTATTTTTGACCTGCCATTATATCTGAAAACTGAGATGTGACCGAAAACTTTTATTTATGCAATCCTGTCATATTTGGTGTAAGAAATAAGAAAAACATAGTTAGACCTCAGATAATTTTAAAAGTTTGAAATTTGTTGAGTAGTGTTATTGTCGTGGAAATACCTATTTAAATTTAACACATAGCGTCACGCCTTTTTCCCTTAGTGGGTAGGTAGAGTTGCAACACAACACATTTCGGCAGTTTCATTAAATTATTTACACATAACTTAAACACATACACAGCTAACCTATTAAAAGAAAAAAGAAGCAGATACTCTATTTACAGGAAATTCCTATAAATAGAATATCTGATTAAGATCAGATTCCTGAGGAAACGTACCCAAAAGGCTAGCCACATTACCGCGTTGGATAGCAAGGCTAATGCGTTGCCCCAGGTAGAGGCCAGCCCTTGGGTCATGTGATACCTCAGAAATACGCTTACAAATTTCACGATAAAATTTGTGAGCGTTTGGCCCCCAAGGTCCAAGAGTTTCAACCCCAAAAGGCTCAAAAATGTAAGTCTCACCAAGACTTTCATATTTACGCCTCTCGAGGCACTCTGCAGAATTGGCAGCAGAACCCGCTTTAATACCAGTCCGTGAAAGATGAGATGCCGCCAGTGTCCAAAACGGACGGTATACGCGCAGTTTCATTAGGTCCCATAATCTAATCATCATCATCATCATTTTAACCCATGAACGTCCCACTGCTGGGCACGAATCTTCGAAGAATGTGGAGGGAATTTAGCCTACTATAGCATGCTGACCAGACGGGTTGGTATAGGGTTTGTTCCGAATTTTTCTCGCAGTGCTCTTGTCTGTATAAGGTTACTCCTTTAGTCGCCTTTTACGACACCCACGGATAGAAATGGGGAGTGACATTATGTATGACATTATTATTTCAGCTAAATGGTAACAAGAAAAATTAGAAATAAGAAAAAACTGCCTCGGTGGCGCAGACGGAAGTGTATACGACTGCTGTGCAAGAGGTCCCGGGTTCAATTCCCGGGTCGGGTGAAAATGGTATTGGGTTTTTCTATCATGATATTCCATTATTAAAAATTTTCCGGAGTTTGGTAAACAAATGTTCCCGGTTGATGACAATAGGCTCGCCCCCTATTTCATGGGACCAAACATAGCTGGCGAAATGTGGGTGTGCAACACCTCTGCCTACCCCTTCGGGGAAAAGGCGTGATGCTATATGTATATTAAGAAAAATATTTTGAGAAAATCCACTTTACTTTTGACCAATGCTAAGAGATCTGATCACTATAATAAAACAACAATATATTATAAAATTACACGATGTGATAATATCATTATTTCTAATCGCACAAATCACAATGGAACTCACTCTAATCACAATTTGAGATGACATACCTACTAACGTATTATTGGTACAGTCGAGTTCATTCATATATTGGCACCATCAAGGATTCAAAATATTGTAAGCGTTAAAAAGCTCAATAAATACTATAGAACCTATGGATCAAATATATGTCCTCATGTGAATGGTTCAATAAAATATGCTGTACATTATGCAATAAGTTGTAGTCACCTTTTTCAACAAAAATATCTAATGGTACAGTCGAGTTCATTAATAGGCACCATCTATATATTAATGAACTCGACTGTACCATCGCAATCGAGGCCCTACCCAAATACTCAACTATTCACGAACAAACAAAACTAAAGTTTCCCCTAAATTATTCACCTCAAGACGAATCAATCACTTCATTCCTAATTCCGAAACTTGTTTCAAACTTCATACAAGTCCCGCATTAGACCACATTATAGAGGTACCCAACAAACATGGAACTCCGATAAAAAGAATCTAAGTTCAGCTTAGTGGAAACTAGCTAATTCATCATTGTCGTCGCAAACGGTGCTTGGAAAAACTTGCTAATGATCTGCCAAGGTTTTTGTTCCTCATGAAGTACTAGACAGATGAAATGACTGACTTTCGTATTTTAGTTTTAGTAATGCTACAGTTAGCGTTGTTAGATAAAAATGTTTTAAAATGAAAAGTCTGCAACTTTAAATGAAAATCCTTTCTTGCACTAGTGCATGTGGTCACTATGATTCTTTGTCACCGTGTATGAATATCATGTATTTAAATGACGAGAATGTCACTGAAATATTATCATTTAATAATAATAAACGTAAATCTCCATCTAACTTTGCAGGTCATTTTTTTAAAGACAAGCTTTTATTAAACAAAACGTGAAAAAAGTGAATAAAATAATTTAAGGGACGTATGTAAATAGATAGACACATACATAGATCTGTTCCAAATGTAAAATATATAATCATAAATTTTAAAAATTCATCAATGTCGGAAATTTCGATTTTTAGAGGTCAATATGTGCTATTCCAACAGTTCTAGTGTACAATCAAAGCCACGATTCGCTAACAAATGAATTTTAAAACTATCATTATATTCATTGTTAATCAATTTTTTTGGTACTGTACTTTTATTTTATCACGCTGAGATCACTTGTAATTGAGAAAACATTGTTCTACTCAAATTAAATTCGTAATCTATTTATTTCAATATTGTTATATGTATTTCTTATTGAAGAGAATAAATAAATAAATAATTAACCCATTTCAACCATAAAACATTAAGCAAAACATGTCCTAGATGTCTCACAATAATAAGCCGTACCATTAGCAGCAAATTGCGCGCGCCTCATTCATCAAAACACATCTAGTTGACGAAGTAATGACACAGGTAATACACGTGTGCGGCTCAAAGTACATGTTATGAATTTACTAAGGATGATAAACTACGTAGGCATGTTGTGTTGAACAGAGTATATGAGCTTCGTAAAGCTATAGGCGTGATATGTACTACAGTAAAATGTTACACGTATAAATTTACTCTGTGAGAAGCAAAGCGTAGTTAATGTTTTTATTAAAGACCACACTTGCACTAAGAAATAAGACCTGTATTGCGAAAGACTTGACACATTTTAATATACAATTTGTGTGACAAATAATGTCTACTCAATTAATAAGTCTACCCAGACTTTAAACAATTATTTTTCTGTTCATTATCATTCATTTCATTGTTAAAATAAAAAAAAGTTATGACAGCCAGTAATTGGCATTGATTCTGGAGTACAAAGGTATGAGTGGAACGTGATTTTTCAGACACTTCACATTTCATTGATATACTTTTATTGTAATTAAAATTTAAAATACGAATGCAATATGCTACTTTTTATCTTCAGGATGTTGTCAACGGTGATATCAAATCACAATACATCTGTGTAATAGAAGGAAATTACAAATAAACGTTGTACCGGTCTAATTAGCTTAGTAATGTTAGTCGAATATCCATCTAAGGTAAAGGTATTTAGTGGTCCAATGGATAAGTGATCGTCGGCGTGCTAAACACGCGGTCTGAGTTCAATTCCGACTTCCGGCAGTACCAATGTGGATTTCACTTTGCGGAATATATAAGTACAATATATAGTCCTCCTCATCGTTTTCAATGACGGTGACCCAGATATAAGTACTAATCTAGTGACTTACCATCTGCTAACGGTAAAGGAATACATCGTGAAGAAACTCACATACCCTAGAAAAAATCAACCAACCTGCATAAAGACAGCGTGTGTAAATTATGGCCTAAACCCTCTCAGCTCTCTAACCGTAAAGGAAACCCGTAAAGGTAAAGGAGACCCGTGGCCAACAGTGGGGCATTAATGGGTTGATATTATAAATTTTAATATCCTTATAAGTAAAGAACACTAATCTCTGAATACGGCCTACTAGAACTAGTGGGTTGTTGATAAATTCTTAATTATTCCATCTCAATCTTTGCCTATTATTATTGAGAAAATCAACAAATAAAATGGAGAATCTAATGTAAGCAGAATTACCAATAATAAGCGCGGCAACCAAGTATATAAAAAGCCAGGTCATTATCCGATTTCGCACTATAATCAAGCCTCTTGACTGCGGGAGTACCTTAAAAAGCCGTAGTCGTATCAAATCTACTAATAACCAGCCTCTCTAATAGTAAATCTCTCTAATAGTAACTCTAATAGCCAGTATAAGTATCTCTAATAGTAACTCTAATAGCCAGATTTAGCTACTGTTGTGTTATACTGCTGAGAAATATTTATAATACCCAACTTCATCCAATACAATAAATAAAACTGAAGAAATAGAACCTAAAATTATATTTCCACAAATTTAATACAAAATATTGTTTTATTCAAAGCCCAAGTTGGCTAACAACGTAGAAAAGCTTATAATGGACCTGTCAACTTCAATTCCTTAACAATTGCCTTAGAACGCCGCTGGGAAACGTTTTATCGTGGAACGGCCCCGACAGGATTGGCAATAGTGGTCGTTACAGAGAAGTATTTTCCCTTTAGCTAATGATGCAATTTTTATGACAGAAACCCATTTGGAGGTCAAGGTTATGACGCAGGACAAAGTCTGATTTCACGACATTATTATCGACCTGAATAAGGATGAACTGCGGTGTTAAGCTGGGTTCGATTCTATTACATCGTGTTACAAACCCCGAGATTATTACTACATCGGAATCGAACTCGGACCGCGTGTTATTTATCCATTTGGCCACCATGACACTGAGGGTAAATTCATTTATTAGGCACAACGAATGACGTGTTTTCTGTGCAGATGAGAATGACAAAAAAATTATGTGAATACACGAATGTAAACCATATTATTTTATTTAAAAAACAATTTTTCTTTGTTAAAGCAGGGTTGCTCCGTAGATAATATGGTAGCTTAATCCTGACATGTCCTAGCAGGTGCTTTAAATATTATATTAAGCTAATAATTCAGATGTATGCGAGAGTTGCTCTGCGCGTGACTGCGCAAATTTTTAACGAACATTAGCTCTTCAGGAGCCGCTAAAATATTTTGAGAAGCAGCTTTTGTTCACAATCGCGGGGTAATTATACTTTTTGGAGTTGGTACTTTAGGGAAGATGTGCCGTAAAATATTTTAAGGAAAACGTAACTTTAAACGTAATAACTTTAATCTTTATGATTAAGACAAGTAATCAATTACTAAATTAAAGCCTAGAATATAATAAAGCCTAGAATATAATAAAGTCTAGAATATAATAAGTGTGTTTATTCATTCTAGCCGGACCTTCACACATATACATCAAGAAAGTTGTTGATATCTTACCAAGTATTACGCCAACCACCCAATAGGTCTCACAACTAAGCACACGTGATTCTTTATAAGGATTATAGCCTACGCACACGAACTATACAAGTTACATACATACATGGTGCAGTACCTATGATGACATAGGTACTGTACCATGTATGTATATGTAAGAAACGTTTAGGAAAACAAATCATAAGATTTGTTTTCCTAAACGTTTCTTACAATAACTGATGATAAACACATTATTATTATACACATTATATGGTGCCGACACATTATATTCTTTCTCCTGAACTTTCTGGTTATAAAATACACTAAGGGATCCGTCACACAGAAAGCGTTCACGTCGTCAAGCGTTCAAGCGGTTGGTTTTGCGTTCGTTGTGTTTCATAATGTTAGATAGACATGCCCCCACAGGAGGCATTCTAACGACGTCGGTCAACTGGTACAATGCAATGACCGCATATCATGAACGCAAAACGTCTGAACGCGTGATCGCCTTCGGTATGACAAATACCTAAACAAGAACTGGCAATATTAAAATGTAGATATTTATCAAGATGTAGGCGTGGCTATTCGTGTACAAAATAACTAGTCGTATAGTCAACGTAAAGGTTTAAATTACAACACGCTACAAATAACTATGGCGGTAAAAAAGCATGTTTTTGGTACAAAATTAGGCGTTTGTTTTAACAGAAATATATAATGGTAGTATTGAAAACAAGAGCAAACGTAAATTATGCCTTTACTTAGCTAAAATAGGGTTAATAGAAACTAAGGGGTTATTACTAATAAAATGGATATTAGAAAGTTTGAATTCCATTAATTATAAATAATTTGATTAAAGCTTGCGTAAATTAAATATTTAGGAAGTTTGGAATGCGAATTATTATTTTGTATTTTGTTGAGAGTACCCTTTCAATTTTATTTAGATTAAGTATTTTTATAGAATACCAATGTTATTCCATGAAACAAACAAAGTTCGGTCGCCTAGCCATTATTTTATTAATCCTTTGAAAGTGGCAGTGCGCTGTCAATTCTCTACATAATCTCATTGGGAGCGCGACACTGACAGTCGCCCATTATTCTTTATAATGTCCCCAATTAGTTACAAAACCTCTCAAATGTCTTGGTATTATGATTAGGTTGGCCTCTGAAAATAAAAGTTACTTTATAAGACAAATAAATTAATGAGTCGCAGTTTAAAGTTTATAAAGAACATTTTCTTATAATGGTCTAAAGTTATAACCCTACATTTTACGAAAAAAATTATTAATATTTTTTTACTAATTCTTTCTAAAAACACGTTGGTTAGTTTACTTTTATTTCACTTTGCAATATTAAGATATGAATCAACGTGAATTATTTGTAGGATATAAATAAATGAAACACCGAAGAATGATATTCGTGGAGTTACTGTGTAAATTTATAATCTCTTACTTTCACAGTCCAATGGGACCGCGATCCGACAGGATCAAAAAGAGATTTGGCGCAAGACCCAAGGCTTTACCTGCTCTCCGGGGCACGGGGTGTAAACACTGCCAACTTTCCGTCAATGTGAAGACGAGGCGAGAAGAGGGGATATCAGCTGCTTTAAACAGTACTAGTTTTCACCCAAGGTTTCTATGTAAAAAGTATTAGAAAGCCTCTATGTGAAATTTTATGAACTTCAAGTAAGCAGTTCTGAATATAACTCTCTACATTCAGACTCACTAACATTACCTCTTTACATAAATAGTATAGAAGTATAGATAGACACTGTTATCCACAAACCTTTTGATTTATTAATTATTTTAACATATTCGAATACCTACTCTTTGATGGTGTTTAGGCATGCAGTTTGTCTTAATTTTATCAAGAACTAGAGGTCGCGTGGGCTTCACTCCTGTCGCTTTTGTTTCGCCACTGCTCAGCTCTTATTGACCGTAGCGTGATGTTATGTACCCTATAACCTTCCTTGACCAATGGGCTATCTGATACTAAAAGAATTTTTCAAATCGGATTAGTAGTTCCTGAGATCCTAGCGTTCTAACAAACAAACTCTTTAGCTTTATAATATTGTAGTATAGATTTCTTCTACAAAGGCTAAGGGAATCGCACACAGAACCCTGTGTGTAAAAGTTGCACTCTAGATCAATAAGGCAATCAACAATATATCAGATTATACAATAACCCTAAATACAAAGAGAAAGTTAACCCTTTAATTAACGAGTTTCAAAGTGAAATAACTTAAATTTAAATACCAGTTATTTGTCCATTACACCAACAAATTTCTAAAGATTAAACGTAAAGATATTTTATTTAGTATAACACGACTATGCGTCAAAGGTTTTAGGTTACATGCAAGATTTTAATTATTGATAGTGTCGCCAATAGCAGCTTACAATACTAAATATGAAAGAAACAGTTGTTTATTTTCAACCGGCAGTTAAAGAATTGGAAACAAGCGTTTAAAGTTTATATAAAAAAAAAAAAATAATTATTATTTGAACTAAGCGTGTACTTGTGCTTGTTCCGTAGAGTGGGCGTAAAACTTTACAAACAAATAATTTCCGGACACAAATTACACCCAGACTCGAAAAAAAAAATTAATTACATAAATATTCTCATGTGGGAATCAAACACACGACACTCGGTACGGCAATGTTAGTGGTGATACGACTACCATAACTGCTGCACCACAGTGATATTTAAGCTTTATATTGTTAGATTTAGACCGCCGCCGATTTGATTATTCAACAAACAAAACTTATATATAACTAGACATCCGAGATTCTACGCGTAGTTAGTGGTAATAGCCTATTAATATTCTAGGACTCGTCAAGTCGTCACCCCCGAACATAGAAAGTGATGCGAGTATTTAGAGGGTAAATATAAACTTTGAAAGGCTGTGGTTTGGACAGCAAACATTTGACAACAAATTCAATGATTTAACTTCAGTAAAATAATTAAAATGCCTCTTAAAACATCTTCGGTAAATGAGAAACTGAAAACAATAAATAATTACACGGAATTTTGCCACGCAACTCGAAAAGGTTTCTTTTATTGTTCCCTTAATTGTTTTTGCTTAAATTTTATTTTCCCAACCGGTGGAGTGCCACCCGATGGATCGATTTTGATATCGCTAAAGAGATTCAGCAGAGAAGAATCTTCTCTAACTTTACGAGCATACGACACATAACGGAGACCAAAAACTAGCATCGGTGAGCCAACTGATGCCCGGTCACTGACCATCAAATAAAAGTTAAATCGATTAAAGTATAACCTGACTGAATATAAAAGTAAAACAATAGAATTAATTTATTCATACAACTGTCATTTTTAATTTGTTTATGTCATACTTTATAATTTTTTTTTTTTAAACTCAAATAATATATTCACACATATGTTTACACATAACTTAAAAACATACACAGCTAACCTATTAAAAGAAAAAAGAACCAGATACTCTATTTAATACAATACGGACTGAGTAGTTATGGGCGTACTTATAAATCATACCTTAATCAAATATATAAGCTCCAACTAAATATTATTAAAATTATAGTATCCCCTAAAGTTAAAACTAAATTTACTAATAACGATTCCGGCCTATTCAAACACTGTAAAATTCTCCCAGTTCAGACTAAAACAAAGCTTACCTTACTTAAAGAAAACTATTTTAATGAAAGCCTTCATAAAAAAATCGAACACCCTGTATATACAAGATCCGCCGCTCGAAACTTACTCTGTACAACTCGGGCTGTCAATATGTATGGCGAACGAACTACCTCCTTTTTGATACCGCGATTTATTAACAGCTTACCTTCTAAATTACGTGAAACGATCACACCGATCAATATAAAAAACAAACTAAAAGAACATTTTCTAAATAATATTGATTGCCCTCTCGTAAATGCGTATACCTAGTTCACATTTTTTTTTTTTACCTAGTTCACATTTTTTCCTTAATAGATAATTATAATGTAAATTGTATTCATACCCATTGTCTGTAGCACGATTATGTTGAATGTATGTTTGTAACTTTGTACACGTTGTTTTAACGAGGAATTGTTATTATAGCGTCATAATAAACCTCTGTGGTTTTCAGAATGCTATAAAGACCTAAACAGATGTATAAGCCTTTATATTGTTAAAAAAAAAAAAAAAAAAAAAAAAAAAAAAAAAATTTACAGGGAATTCCTATAAATAGAATATCTGATTAAGATCAGATTCCTGAGGAAACGTACCCAAAAGGCTAGCCACATAATAATAATAATAATATTCTACCACACTCACACAACGCCATCTAGTCCCAAAGTACGCAATTATATTTGCTTGTGTCATGGGTACTAAACAACTGATATACTACTTAAATACATTTTTTTTTTGTAAATACATACATAATAATTATTATAGATAAATTACACCCAGACACAGAACAAACCTTTATGCTCATCACACAAAGATTTGTCCTGGGTGGGGATCGAACCCACGACCTCCGGCTTAGCAGTCAGGGTCACTAACCACTAGACCAACAGGCCATACTTTTATCCTATCAATAACCCCCTATCTGACGACTCAGAAACCATGCCTGAGTAAGTCAATATTTTTGAATAATATTTCCACTCTGTGATCTGTTTCAAATAGCTCCTTTCTTCTTCGCTACTTTTTAAAAGTCGTCTCTGCATTTAGTGAAAGATCGTTCCTTGTTTCGTTTTACACTCGAGAGGCTTTTGCTTTCTTAGCTATTGCAATCTACACATTGCCACTTAATTTCATTTTATATTCACAATACGCAAAACCTTAAAGTGGTATATTTACGACTGAAGTTGTGTACTTTGAGTGTAACTGTTGTTTCTGATTTGGATTTGAGCCAAAATTAGGAGCAGCTTCGTTATGAGCTCACTTTGCAAAAATATTTATAGCAAACTTTGTTACAGTCATAAATCACTTTGACAGTACCCGTGGGTGTCCTATAAAGGTAGTATAACATTCAGCGAGAATACAATACATGCGTCAATTTAAAAGAGTTACTTAACATATTTCAATAAATAAAAAATTGTAAGGGAAATGTTTTCCAAAAATTTTTCGTCTATATAGTACTAGTCCGTGTAGAGAAGGATTAAGAATACAATCACTGCCCATTTCAATCTGTGAGTGTCGTACAATGTAAAAAAGCAACAAGAGCACTGCTAGAAGAAGAGAAAATGTTAAACCAAAGCGATGGAAATTGCTTAATATTTAATGTAAATATTGAGTTCCTACTTTCATTACGATATTAACCTACCTGCAATGGAGGAATATCGTCCGTAGGTTTCTGTAACGAGTCACAGTGATTAGTAGAAAAACGTTGTCATGACGTCATCATGTTAACAGGTAATGGATAAATTCGATTTCAGGGACATCCACCCGCGTAGCTCAGATGGAAGAGCACTGCACACGGAATGGCAGGGTCGCGGGTTCAAGTCCCGTCGTGGGTTTGAATTTTTCCATTACTTGTTTAGCATTTATATGAAATGTTAAACCAAAGCGATGGAAATTGCTTAATATTTAATGTAGAAGAGGAGAATTCGAAACAAAGCTTTATACCAACCCAGCGTGGTATAGTAGGCTATAATATTCCCTTTAAATTTTTTGGAGCACACCTTTGCCCAGGTGTGGGATATTAATTTATGGGTTGTAATGATGATGATTTCAACATTAGATAATTCTAATGACAATAATTAGTATGGTGGAATATAAATATCATGGAAACAGAATTCCAGCGAGCCACAGGCAACAGCTAGATAAGTTCAATCAGTTTTTAGTTCTACACGTCAGCATATGGAACGAAATAAACCTAAAGAAATAAACAAAACCCTTTATAGACTTTGTAAAATATCGAACCACTATCACAACAATATGACTTAAATAAACGACGTTACTTCAGCTATAAACCTTTGTAATATTTTTATTTCTAATATCCCTTATAGAAGCACAATACGTACTTACAACGCACCCTCAGGTCGTGCCCAATGGCCACCGGAAATCTGAATTTTCTCTTTAATGCTCCCAACAGTTATCGGGCCTCCCATTTTCCTTAAAGTTGCATTTTTAAAGAAGATTTTTTTGCTATATTTTTCCTGTTATTGTTAGAACGCTTTTGTTGATTTCTATTCGCTTAATTTTAAGTTGTTTGATATAATTTATTTAAACGACAATCTTAGGATTATATCTTTTATACTTTTGAGGCTAGTAAACGTAATTTTTTTTATGAAATTGGTACGACAAGTATTATATATTCATCATTTCAATTCAATAACGTCCCACTGCTGGGCATGGGCCTCCACCATATATTTTTGGCTGGCCTAAGCTATCAAGCTATCATAATTTATCCATGTCGTTAACATCAAATTGGGAAACTACTTTCCCATCAAAACTCATTTGAATACACATTTACCCCGAACTTGTTTAAAATATTAGTTGGAATTAACATCGCCAACGCTTCAATATTCACATTTGATTAAAAAATTAAGATGATTCAACAAATTTTTGACGGTTCAATGAATTACAATATATTTGTTTAATAAAACTTTATTCTATTTGAAAAGCTCTCACTGCTAAACTGTTGTACAGTTGATAATGAAAATCATAAGGTTTACTATAAATAAATAGTTATAGATAGTAGAACCTCATTGTAACTGTATCATTTTTTTGTAATTTTAATTGTATCATTCGTTTTTCAATACTTTAATTAATTTAATTTAAAGGCCACTTTTTATTAGCGTATTTAGCAAAGCCTGTATGGCCTCGGTCGCGAAGTCGGCGGGCAGTGAAGTGGTGGCAGCGGTGTTGTGCACTTCAATCGGTTAGCTTCTTGTATCCGTATACGACTGACTGCGTCAAGGTGGTACTTTTATTAAGCTGCTATAATTTTTTTTTCAAAAGATAATTTCACAAAGAGTTTTAGCTCCATAAATATTTCTCTAAAAAAAACTTATCTTTATTCTGTGAATATATCACATGACGCACTCGACCGTATTCAATTGGACTGCACTGCGCCGCCACCACCACCGCTCAGCTGCACGCAGATTTTGTGATCGAGGCCTAATGCATTATCGCTAATTGATTTTGATACCGCGGCTTTTTAGTTCTGATACTGTCAATAGTGGTCACGTAGTAACGTATCCAAATCTCCATACTTTTGTATAGATCATACAATATTGCCCGGGAGGCCTATAAGATGTTCAGATAATAAATAAATATAGATACTTACGTACATCTACAGGGTGTATACGACGATACGACATTAAATGACAAGGCAGCCAGTGTTAACCCTTATAAACATATTATTCTAATATAAATTATTTAAAAGAAAAGAAAAAAAAAAAAGCTACACATTATTTAAAGTCGAAAAATTTAAGAATATAAAACTGAAACGAAAACGTCATGATAGAAAAATAATGTTTTTCTATCATGACGTTTTCGACATGACGACGACAACAGTGCGGAACCGAGTAAGAGATAAGATAATATGAAAGAGTCAGAGATATTTAAATGAATTGAATGACGTAATGACAACATACGATCAACGTAAATACCTACAGGTTGTTTAAAACTGTGAACAACTGTGACATAAAGAAAGTACATTTGCGTAAACTATTGCAAATTTCTGTTTATTTTTTTTGATATAGCCTTCTAACATCACATGCTACACGTGGTTTCATTTAATGTCGTACCGTCGTATACACCCTGTATAAAATAAATTCATCATTCCAACAATAGCGCTGTCTAAATATATACGCAATAATAATATCTTGAATCTGAAGAGGGAATGTGTCCCTAAAACGAATTAAACAATTAATCGGCCATTGTGAGACTCAAAAGAACCAGAGCAGCACTTGAGAAGTGCCCCTACTGATTTGTGTGTGAAAAGCTTTAATTTCGGAGTACTTTCCTTTGAATCTTGAAAGCTTTGGTCCTGAGTCAGGTGTAGGTGTATTGAGAGTGGAAATTAATTATGTTGTTGTTTGGTTCGTTCACTTGTTCTATTAAAGTTTCTGAAATAACATAATATCGTGTTATACTTTGTTAGCTAAAGAATAGGCAGAAATATTTTGAACTAATCGAAAACGGAAAGGACTAGAAAATAAAAAAATGTATAATCTTATTATAGCATATGCTCTGTTAGTTCACAAGGCTTGCTTAATACCAAATCAATCTCAGACTTAAAAAAAACAAGCCATATAGAAAGAAACCATGAAATAAACATTTATTTGGTGTAAAGTACAACAATAACATCATTAAAGAAACAAAACACGAGAGTGATCAAATAAAATAAAAAGGAAAAAAAAATAAGAAGTAAGATATACCATAGACTGCAAATTTCAAACGGTTGTCCAGTTAATTTTAAACAATTTCATAAATATTAATCTGAGTACAAGTAGATACAGATTAGGTGGGAATCCCACCCACAGGAGAGTAAAAGAGATGATGAATGAAAGAAAGATACAGTATGAGGAATAAAAGTGCGAGAGGCATAATAGCGGGAACTGGTATGAATGAGAAGTAGTAGTAGAAAAGGCACCGACTCCGTTAGTGGTTGTATAGTTAAATAAAAAAAAAAAATATTAATCTGAGCCGAAATAGCCAAACTAAAAATTTACGAAACGCCAAAATTATTTCATATAATTTGGACTCAAAGGACCTACCATTCACTATTGTCTACAACAACCCGGATTTTAGTAATACACAACAAAGTTCATAAACAGCCCTGATAAACATTAGCTCCAATATTAATACCCCAATGAAATAACAATATATTATTGTAATGAGCTCATATAACAACATATATTATAACCAATATCGACGTATTATTCCCTTAGAGGTATTAATTAATGTGTCACATTATAATTATTAGTAATGGCAAATATCCATTAAAGCACAATAGACTGTCTCTGACATTGACTAACATTTAATTAGATAAACGTCTGTTAGATAATAAATAATATCCCTTTGATATAAATCTAGTTATCTGTGTAGTGACGGATTAAGAATACATAATGTCACTACCCAATCACAACCCGTGAGTGTCGTTGGAAAGGTGACTAAGTAACCTTATGCAGACAAAAGCAGAAAATACGAAACAAATTCTATACCTAAACCTAAACTCCCTCCATCTTTGGAGGAGACCCGTGTCCAACAGTGGGACGTTTATGGGTTGAAATGATGATAAATCTAATCTAGTGAACCTCTAGTCCTAGACCTATCTACTCCACTCTGGAAAAGTACTGCAATAATTATACAAGAACTGGGATAAACCTTTCGATAGCTGGATTGCCTGCCTACGTCATTCTATGTGTACCTACTAAAATTCGCGTACTACCCAGTGCGCAGTAACCTTACTGGCTAAATACAATATGAGCTGGATAAGAAAATTCGATGATAAAGTGTTCAATAGGCCTTGTTTCGTAGTATGTATTTTACTCGTATATGACAAAATCAGAACCACATTTAAGGGGCTTAACTTAAAAAAGTAATGGTCAGAATCTTTAGTCATAATATTTATTTGATTTGGATCAAATACAAACATGATACTTATGAAAGTGATTAGCAATTTTTATCTTTTATGGCACTCTATCGAAAAGTGTCTTCGAATACCAACAAAAAAGTTTTAAGAAATCTATTGTACACTATTTAACTATGCAAATATTTCAAATAATATCATCTAAATCTCAAAGTAGTAAATCTTAAGCAATCTTAAAATCAATTTCCGTTCGAGCCGTCCCATTTAACACACAATGAACCGCTATCAATATTGCTAAGATAACTCGCAGTGAACTAGATTCCCTAAGCTCTGGCTAACATTACGATATAGCCGCAATCATTTGAATAGATGTTACCGACTATTCCGCATATCCTATGCACTGAAGAGGATTTCAATTGAAAGCGGTCGATTCAATTCTGAGGATATTATTTTTAGTTAGCATCTGGTCTTAACCTTGCGGCACACGGAAAGCAATATCAGACTACAAATTACCACAATAGAAGGCTTTTATAATATTTTTTTTTTGTTATAAGAAAGTACTAATTACAAACATAAAAATATACTAACAGTAAAATAGATTCTTATTTATTAAAACTCACAAAATGAAGTTTTGGTCAACAGTACATTGATAATAACATCTCTTAGAATTCTAAAACAACACAAACATACAATTGTAAATAAATATTTATTTGAAATAAATCATTTTATTTTGAAGATTCTATTTTTCCATTAGAAACACCTATGAATACATGTAAGTAACATAATTATAAATTTAAAAACCAAATAGATTGCATCGCTTTGCATTTAAAAGACGAAGACAGATCGTCTGTCAGATAATAAACTCTTTGCTGTCCCAAAGGAAAACGTAAAGATTTCACAGCATGACCTACAAAAGAATTTAAGGAAAAACCTTCTTTTGGTCGAAAATATTTTTTGTTCGTCCTTCCCCAATTTTCTTACTGAGTCAGCTTAATTACTAAGAGATTGGGCAATAGCGCAGTGATCTGTAGACAAGGAATATCACACGTATGTTAAGGAAGAAGTTTCTGTCGAGACACAAAATGTTTCGTTTATCAAGCTGTAGTCAAAAGTGCCTACGCTTTTGCTTTGCCTCGCTTTTAAGAATTTGGCTGGTTGGATTTATAACCTTTAGGAATGCAAACAGAATATCTGAGAGATCCAGCTTCATATGGCAGGTAGCAGTGTTCATGTCATCATCATCATTTCAGCCTATTGCAGTCCACTGCTGGACGTAGGCCTCCTCGCTCATGTAACGACTCCAAATTCTACAGGTAAGTTTACTACACAGATAAACTTTTTTGTCAATATGCTAATTTTCATTCTAAGTATAGCTAAAGTCTTTTTAAAGAAACTAAATTTATTTATACACTAGACTTACTCTTGTAATAATAGGTATCACGCGTTAGTCATATTCATTATTGATCCAGTAAGATTTATTATTCTAAATTTATTTATCGGAAAATTGCCTGAAAGTACACATAACAGACAAATCAAAGACGAAATCACAGCACAAAAACAGAAAGACACATACCAAAGATATTAGAAATAGCTCCACATATTCGGGATTGCATTGCACACAATAAAATCATAACAATAAATAACTTGGCTATATAAATAGGAACAAAACAACTCAGTAGTACAATAGTAACATATTTGCAAAGTAAATCATAAGTCAAGCAGTGCATGAAAGCAGTGCTTTGGGACAAAGATTAAAAAACAGACTTGTTATGGCACTTCTAAAGCCTACTCGGAATCTCGGCAGTCATCGTGTTAATTTTGTAATCGTTGTCAAATGTTTGAAAATGATAGAGATCATTTTTTATTAAATTACTCATAGGTATTATTGATATCGATTAATGACCATTTTCAAAATTTAAATTCTCACACAAGCATACAAAGTATGTCAAAGTTCTAACTATAGATAGATTATTGAAATGGCCGTTAGTCAATCGTCAAGAAGCCGAGTAGATTTCAATAAAGAGAAAACGAAATCAGAAGATAGGAGACGATATTTTTGATTATTTTACTTACATAATAATTATGATACGTATTAAATATTACTATGCCGGCATTCTCTCAGATCATCCAAGTAAGTATCGTATTTATAGTATTAGGCACCAAACTTCCGACATCACCTCTGCTACTCTTTGAAACGACGGCGGTAAGACGGGAATTGGGTCAAGCGTTCCAGAAATTAACAATTTACTTACGTCCCTTACTGCTTAGCTAACGTACGTTTAACAAGAGCTTTAGTTTTGTTTTATTGTTACGATATACTTAGAATGATATCTTCTTGTCTTTTCTAAATAATTGTGAATGAAATGAACTAATCTAACTACCACTAAGTTTTATTTTTGGTGATGATAGACTTGTGTATAAAGTAGTTAATATCTGACTTTGAAAATTCCAAAATTAAATTTATGACACTCTTTATGTGAGGAAGGGAATAGCTCTATATTGCCTGCTAGCTAATTAAGGCTCTATGACTTTACTTGATTCTTATTTTAAAAAAATGAAATAAATTAAAATTACTTAACTGAATATTGAAAAAGGCCCTGACGATTTGGGTGACAATTGATACTTTGACAAAGTGCTTCATTTCAAGTTTATTTATGAAAAATTCTTCTCTGGAAAAAACGCGAACCTCCACAGAAAGTATAAAAATCTAGACGCTGCTAGCGTCATTTTGTAGAACTGTGAAGTTGTGAAGTACGAATACATGTCTTATACAAGAGACGTCTGTCTCTTGTATAAGACATGACAAGACGCCAAGCGAACCTATCATCAGCAACCCATTAAGTCCCACTGCTGGGCTCGGGTCTCTTCTTCTCTAACTAGAGCGCTGAGAGGGTTTAATAGTGTGGGTTGATGGATCATATATACTCATAGAATTTTTTCTAGGGTATGTGAGTTTCCTCACGATGTTTTCCTTCACCGTTAACCTATAGAACCTATAGAGTATCCATATTATGTGAATGTATAAAATGATTCAAGCATTTGTTAGCTTCTCTATAGTAAAACCTATTCCCTAGTGTGGACCCTAAAATTTTCCCAACTAAGTGCAATTGTTTCTCACGCAGTACTGCGAGTACTTAGTTAAAAGAGGGTACAGTCGTTAACATAATTGTTAACAATTTTGTTTAATGTTTTAATTACGCACTTGGACGGTCAACACTAATAGGTAAGCACGTAGTTTTAACTTTATTACAGTCTATTTAGTTGCAAATTTCTTATGATGAGATAAGTAGATTATTGAGATGCTCGCAATGTGATAGTCAGATATTCGTTGCGCTTTTGGAAGTAAAGCAATATAGGTAAGGTCAGTCTATAGATGGATGACCGTTTGTGGCATTTTCATCCTCAAGCATCTCTGTGCTCTGTGCATGTGAAACCGTTGGTCCTGGTTACAACATAATGTGGTAGTCGTTAAGTCAAGTTGAAAGTCTTCTGGGTGACTTGATAAATTCCAAGACCATCGTCTACCTCAAGCCTAATCTAGAAGAAGTAGTTTATTATTTACTAAATGACGTCGTCTAATATCTTGATAAATTAACTAGCTTCGAAGATTTTTCATCATCATCATCATCATCATATCAGCCCAACGACGTCCACTGCTGAACATAGGCCTCACCTAATTTACGCCACTGCGAACGGTCATATATAAAGAAAAAACTTTTTGTTATTTTATCAAATTTTATTTAGAACTGATGTTTATTCAAGTATTGTTGGTATTAAAATCGTAATTTATTTGACATAATATAACATTATTTTGAACAACTACACGTCATTTGCTAAACTATGATAATATTGCGCATAAATCTGATAACATGGCAACCTTCATATTAGCTCTTATAATTTTTTAAAACAAAACCTTGAAGTATTTCAATATTCTATTTTTAAGTTCAGAACAAATATTAGGATATAAAGTCAAGCATAAAAATCCAATTATGTATAATATTCAAAACCTTTAAATACAAAAGGCGACCAATACGAATAATATTTAATCGCCCGATTTCCAATTCACATTTAACTTTAAGATAATAATACGATTATCATAAATTTCTCCCGAGTTTCCTTCAATACCGGATCAGTCTTTTAAAGGTACGGTAACAATAGAAAATTAATTCCACTCGGCCCCTAAGTAAAGAAAGATAATTACTTTCTCATATCTCCTTGTCTAAAACGTTTTTGTGAAAAGATATGAATAAAATTTGCTTACCTACTTTTTTTGGTAATGCGTTTAAGTATCAAGGATATAAACCAAATGGCCTTAAAATTCTATTACGTTTCATTTTTCCTCTTCAAATAGCATATGTAGCATAGTGTAACCTTTTAAACTAACCATTAGAAATATTAAAGGTTTTAATGCAATTATTTCTGTCTAAAAACGATGGATATTATTATGAATAGTTTTTTGTTCATTTTAAAAACTAGTACTTTTCCTTTTGAACCAAATTATGTATTATATTGTTTTATCTGTCATCATTTCAACCAATCAACGTCCCACTTTGGGCATGGGTCTCCTTCAAAGAATGTGGAGGGAATTCAGCCTACTATACCACGCTGGCTAGACGGGTTGGTATAGGTTTTGTTTCAAATTTATCTGTTTTCGCAGTGCTCTTGTCTGAATTAGGTTAATCCCTTAGTTGTCTTTTGCGACACATACGGGTTGAGATGGGGTTGTGACATTACGTATACTCAATCTGTCATTACACAGGTTGTTATAACTGTACACCAAGACATATCAACATTCATCAAAAGTGTTGTAGGAAAGATATCTATCTATAGAAACATGAAAGATCTATTCTAAGAAACTTACAGTTTTAATTTAGAAGTCGGAATTACGATTCCATGGTAATACTTACGCAATGCAGATGATGTTTAAACTACTTAGAGCCCCACGTTTATTGATGCAGAAGAAAGTTTAGTTATATACATTTGTATCACTGCAAAGAGCTTTAGTATGTAACCGTTTTTAGCTTGCAGTGAAAGGAAAATGCTTTGGGTATCATAAACAGTACTTAGTTCTAGAGCTTCCTAAAACAATGTAAGAGTTCATCGACCGCAGTTGCGCATACTTACATTATTCACAAGTGTAAAAAGTTCAGGTGATACAGCATTTAATTCTCGAAACAGCTGATTCAATGGCTTATTTTCATGTGTATTTTCTTAGGAATAATATTGTGGGATGTGTTGGTGTTGGAATTTATCAAGTCGCCTATTAAGCTTTCATTAATACTTACTACTGTGATCAATAGTTTTTCGTGCTTTTCGAATCACAGAGACACTTTAGAGTGATAATGTTACAAAATTAAATAGTCTCACACCATGTTGCATAACATCCATGATCGTAAAGTACATTAATACACTTCCTCCCAGTATAAAATGCATATAATTAATTATATTCCTTATTACAGTAATTCCAAATGACATCACTCAAAATCATTGCATAAAATTACATCAAAACATCGGCACACTAACTCAAGAAATGGAGATATTAATACATTTTTTCTATAGCACACACATGTTTATCCGTTGCTCAAAGAAAGATAGCCGGAAAAATTCAGAAAGGCTATCACGGTCCGATTCTTCTGCTCACTAGCTAACTAAAATCCTGAAAGTTCAACGAAAGTCAACCTTAATTCGATAGTTTTTAAGTGCAAGGCTACGGCAAACTTATGTTTGTATACCCATGTAACTGTGTACTCATAAAAATAGCGTCCCGTTTACGAGCGGCCGATGATAGCCGAAGATACCCGAACGCAGCCGAACATCTATAGAGTCAACAGCCTCCCGTTTTCGCTGACTTTGGGTACGAGCGAAAACTTTTTCAGTGAGGCAATTTGGAGTGGAACCAAATTTACATATGTGATTAGATAGTAAAAGGAAATTTGTCTTAGTTCTTCGTCTGGGAACTTGGGATTTGTGTAATATGGCCGAAGTCTTGTGAATACCGATAGTAGCTCATGTTTGCCACTTAATTGAAAGACTATTAATCTACATTTTGATCATTTGGATGTTTAAGCTGTTTTTAATAGAACAATGCATTTGTTCGCGGTATTATTTATAGCGGTATATATTTATAGATATATAGTACCTTCGAATATTCTTCGTCTATTTCAGAATTTTATACCATTTTTATTCAGTGTTGGTTGATAGGGAGTTAGCTTGAACGTATATTAAGCTGAGATAAAATAGGACGGATGTAGGGGATGCCAGCGCCGCAGTGTCGGCTAAATTGGATCTAAAGAACCGCATTTTAATTAATCCAAACCGAACATAATGTGTGTTCGCATAAAATTACATGACGCCATTATAGAGCAATACGTATTCACAATAAGCCAACATACCCATAAATCCGTAACACAATAACAGAATTAACTGCGATTTATCGCCGTACGACGTTACGGAGGTACCGTTAACGAGGGCCGCGTCACGGCAGCTGAGAAATATTCGTCACAATTCGGCGTCCGTCGTGCTAACAATCGGCACGCGCCATTTTCATCCCTTTTCAGACGAGGCTGCGCGGGCAGGCATGCGCAGAACCGCCGCCCCGTCAAACGCCGTCAGAGACGCGGCGCGCCTTGCCGCACCGCGTTATAACCGCGCCCACGAAAGTGCCGATACTAAAATTAATAAAAATAATTTAAAATTGTCCAACGTCCACCCCGCCGCGAAAGTTCTAAAATCGATATTTAAAAATCACAATTTTGTCGAAGCACTTTCGCGCGCGACTCCTTCGCGTTGTGTATACGATAATTCAAATTTTGTAGCATAAGTGAGTTACTGTGTATGTAAAAGTGCAATGGAATATACCGGTTTTGTGAGTGTGTGTGAAGACTTTTGACGATTTTGTCGTTGATTGTACTAGGATTATATTTATGGTGAGTATTTAGAAATCCTTGAACTTCAGCCCGTCGAGATTTATTTAGATTTTTATATAAATTGGATTTGTGTTTGAAGTAAATGATTGAGTGATTTATGTTTTTATTTCGCTGATTTACATGGGTATGACAGAATAAAATTGCTATTCGGTGGTAAAGATTCTGCGAAGGAATTTTTACGATCCATAAATTTAATCATACCTCATACTGTGAGCCGCATTTCGGAGATTTTACCGATGAAATTGGATATTTACGGTTCATTTACGAATACTTATTATATATTTTAAAATTAATTTCTTTCTATAGCGACTTATTGACAAATCTTGGATTACATATTGGTATAGGAAATACAAATTTCGTAATTTATTATGTAACTGACTGACACTATTGTTATTGTCAAATGAAACATACTCGTAATATAACGATACGTTTACCCAAAAGCATCTCTATTAATATTCCGTTTTAACTACAAGAGCTTTACAGTAATGTGATACTAGCTAACGCTAGCGGATTCGTCGGCGTGACTTACGGCAACACACGATCAAGATAAATAGCCCGTGTTTCATTATGATATGTTAGCTATTTAGTGTAATAGTTTATGTATAAAGAGTTTTAGGTATGTCATCGAGAATATATAATAAATTACCCGAAAATATTTGTAAAATTGATAATATAAATGAATTTAAAATTAAATTAAATAATATATTAAAGGACAAAGTTTATTACAGTGTGAAAGAATACCTAGAAGACAAGACTAGTATTGTTATTGGATAATAATGACATTGAATTTTGATTTAGTTGACATTAGTATATTAATTTGCATAATTTTCTTGAATTACTTGACATTTATTTAAATTTTTGACATTAGCCTATTGACATTCAATTAGATTTTTATAACAACTATTTACAATATTATTATTCAATGTTAAAATTTATTCCAATTTGTTCTTTCACTGATTATTTTAGTATGTATTGATTATTTGCATACCAATTAGGTTAAATATGGAGGACTTAAACAACAATGTAAAATCTTATACTGTACCTATATTTGCAAATAAAATGATTGAATTGAATTGAATTGAACAACTATCGAAACTGGACTCCCCCGTTTGATGCAACTGTGACGTATATTTTATTACCTATTTTTTTTATTTTTGTTTTGTTTCTCTAATGTTGTTATTGCTGCACTGTCATTGCACGATTATACTGTGCTAATACTAGCTGTTCCAAATACATAATTTATAGCTGAAGACTTTGTTTGAACACGCTGACCTCAGAAATTACAACTAGATTTAGAATATCCTAAAGGCCAACCATTGGATAACAATTTAATACGTGAAACCAATACAGGCAAAAGGGATAGCAATGTTATATTTAAAATATTTTACTAGAGGGCCCTGATTCTGACTCATCGGATTGCTCCCGGATCGTAAACTTTTTCGAATCTTAGAACGACGTATTTTTAGAGCTTAAGTTAGTAAGTGTTAGAAATTAGTTAACCGTATAGAAAATTAAAAACTAATTAATATAGGATTTTTTTCTACATCTTTCTATTTTTTTTAACTTTAAATAAACTGAAATTGACAGTTCTGGCCGAAAATATTCCGACAGCTCAGAATCAGGGGGCAGGTCTACTAAAGGGACTTTACAAGCATACGATTAATGGACACAATGTACATTGTACACCCAGACTAGAACTAATAATAATATAAGAATAATATTAATCACACATTGTGTCTCATATAGAAATCGAACCCACCATCAATAATCTAATCAATAATCAATTTATTACATATAGATCACATACATGATACTTAAGAATAGCGTCATAAGAAGCCTACGGCCAGTTCGCTGATAAGGTTGAACACTGAGAAGAACTTGGCAAGAAACTCAGATCACACTTTTCAATCGTCAAAGTAATTCTATCACTCAACCCTGCATTATTAGTGGCGAGGCAAACAACCACTACGCCCACGGTTAAAGCAAAGGTTGATACGGGTGAAACTGCGGGACATAGTTGTTAAGCATAAACGTTACACAAGTAAGGAAGTGGGTCGCGTAAACTGTAAACAATTTGTGTGATTCAAATCTGTGGTTGACACTGTACTTCGTATCTGTTTCATAATAATGCTCTAAAGATAATTTTCATGTTAAGTATAAAACTTAATAATATAATAATAATATTCTACCACATTCACACAGCGCCATCTAGTCCCAAAGTAAGCAATTATATTTGCTTGTGTTATGGGTACTAAACAACTGATATACTACTTAAATACATTTTTTTTTGTAAATACATACATATTATAGATAAATTACACCCAGACACAGAACAAACCTTTATGCTCATCACACAAAGATTTGTCCTGGGTGGGGATCGAACCCACGACCTCCAGCTTAGCAGTCAGGGTCACTAACCACTAGACCAACAGGCCAGTGATTTGAGCTTGTCGCAGCTTCGGTAGAGCAGCAGAAGTATAAAGACTCTTGCGTAAGATATCCCAAGTTTGATCCATGAGTCAACTACGTTTTATGCGTTTAACGCTATAAGTCTATACTTACATAACTTTAGTCTATACACAATATGCACATTAGGTTTTATAACTATGGATTATACATAGGTATAAAACCTAAATATAAGCAATGGTGGCTGAATGGATAAGAGACCGGCGCCGGCGTGCTAAACACAAGGTCTGAGTACGATTCCGACCAGCAGTACCAATGTGGATTTCACTTTGTGGAATTTATATGCACTAGCTAACGGTGAAGGAAAACATCGTGAGGAAACCCACATACCCTAGAAGATATTCTAAGTGTATGTCTGATCCAATCCACCAACCCGCATTAGGCCAGCGTGTGTAGATTACGGCCTAAAAATCCCTCTCAGCTCTCAGAATAGAGGAGAGGAGACCCGAGCCCAGCAGTGGGATAATAATGGGTTGCTGATGATGATAAAACCTAATAGGTATATTGTGTATATAATAATATTATGGTCTGTTTTGATGGCATAATAAATAAATAAAGACTTCTTTGTGACTCTGTGCCTTGACATAAGATTTAAAGAGTCACTTTCAGATTGACTCAGTGAACATACAAGAATATCAAGCTTATCTAAGACGCTAATGACGACGTGTGCCACTCTTATTACTAGAGGAAGACTTCAGTTGTTCGAGCCAATACCTCTTCAAGTACCTTTCTTTCTTTTGTTTTATTGTTGGTCCTTGAATTCTCACATGCAAAGATTTTCACTGGATACAAGTGTCCTTCCAGTATAGAGATCATTATCATAATATTATACAACTTATTACGCCCTACTGAGTTTGGGGATCTCCTCAAAATTAGCTTCTTTTGTGTATTATGGTTTGTTCCCGTACTCATTTCTTACGACATATTAGGTATGTCTACATTCCATGCTGCAAATACTGAGCTAGATTATACTTTAAACTTTACAATTATCTTAACCCTAATCATCATAATCATCATTTCAACCCATAAACATCCCACTGTTGGAAACAGGTCTCCTTCAAAGAATGTGGAGGGAATTTAGCCTACTATACCACGCGGACCAGAGGGGTTGGTATAGAGTTTGTTTCGAATTTTCCTTATAAATTAACCCTAATAAATTATAAAATTAAGGTACGAGTAAGTATTAGAGAATACACTCTTTTTCGACAATACTGTATCATCCAAATTTTGCTAGCTAACTTAGTCCCTGTCTATTATGTAACAGGGGTCGAGCCTATACACATCTAAGTACAAGTCACGATTTTAGATTTCGGAATAATAATGAGAATTACAAGAAAGAAAACAGTTTGCTCAAAAGTTTCTTTTTTCTCGTTAAACAACTGCGCAGCTGTGGATCGAACTGATTACCTCCGTACTTACTCTTCGACCTTCGGGTTTTGATGTCGCTGTCAAATGTTTGAAAGTGACAGCGACCATATCTACATTTTTTTATATTTGACAGCGACATCAAAACCTAATTTCGAATGTCGAAATTCAGACTAAGCCCACTGATGTCGTAAACACCGTTAGTGCGTCATTGAGGCTGTAAATATAGGTAAAGTTTCGTCACGTTATTAGCAACTCATCGTATCTAAATGATATATCACATTTAGTTAATCTTGTAGACATATAGTTCGATAATGTACTCGTAAATTATTCAAGTGACGTAATCGGATATACTTACACAAATTAGGCAACAGATAAACACGTGACAGTGCCATGAATCAATATTTGTGTTTAATGGAGTTGTTACAACTCTGTTAAGGGTTAACAAACTAAACTTGCATTAATATGAGTGTTCATGTCAAGTCACACAAGATAAAGATTACTCATCATATATTACTTTTGTAAATCCAAGAATCGAAAATAATATAAAAGTAAAATAAAGAAATATCTAAAATTTAATTTCAGAAAAAAATGTCTATCAAACAGTCTCATGTCTATTCTGTAAATAAAACTCATGCTCATATGATTCCATCTAATCAAAATATTTTACCTCTACAGCGATGGTAACTGAATGGATAAGTGACCGGCGGGCGTGTAAATCACGTGGTCCGAGTTTGATCCCCACCGGCAGTACCAATGTGGATTCCACTTTGTGGAATTTATATGTACTAGTCAAGTGACTTACCATCTGCTAACGGTGAAGGAAAACATCGTGAGGAAACTCACATACCCTAGAAGAAATTCTATGAGTATGTCTGATCCACCAACCCGCACAAGCCTGCGTGAGCGGATTATGGCCTAAACCCTCTCAGCTCTCTAATTACAGGAGAGGAGACCCGAGCCCAGCAGTGGGACTTAATGGGTTGCTGATGAATGAAAATGATGAATACAGCGCCATCTAGTCTCAAATAATATTTAAGAAAAAAAAATATGTACCATTGTGCTACTCAAGACTGACAGATTTCTTATTCTTATTCAATACAAATTATAATTTGCGATTGTACAATTACTTGCTTCTACTTTTTTATGAAAAGGTAGGCAGAAATGCCACTCGACAACAATTACGTCACGAAATTCCCAACTCATGAAATAAAGATATAGACTTGATGATCTATCTTAACTGAAACAATAATAACACAAGACAATTATATCATAATCAGCAAGCAACAACAAATGAACTTGATATTGCGGAGTGCCTTTACGCTGGCATTTGTTAAAGCCACTTTCAGCAAATCGTTGTCCAAATTTCTGGTCACAAAATTCGCGGTCGTAATCGATTTGAGAGCGTCGGTTATTTGCGTTAAGCGATACATCCGGTCCCGACAGTCCATTAGCAGTGCGACGATGCGATAAGTGTTCCCATTCTGAGCAAACATAGTACTTTGTGACACTCCAATTTTTTTTATTTATTTATGAAGTGACATGTTTTTGTTGTTAAAGTTTTTCTTAGCGTGAGATGTCTGCTTTCCATAGGTATAAATTCAAATGCCTAATTTGGATAAATATTAATCACAACCGTTCGTGCTTTTCCCATGGTTCAAACTCCGTTCTAGGATCAAAATATTTAGTATAGAAATCAGGTTTACACTTCCTAGGATCCTCCTAGGAAGTGTAAACCACATACTTAATAATATATTATAATATAATGTATCAAGGAGTTTCAGGAGCAACAGAGAATACTGACGTACCAGTCTCTTGTAGGCTGTCCAAATTTATTAGTTTTCTTGAATCTTTCATAGAGTAATAAATAAAGATGCTAGCGTACACCAATATTAGAAATAATTTGTATTTTACATTTTATCTTATATTATTATTAACCTTCAGTTCATTGAGTTAATCATCAGAATGCTTTTATATTTTCTAAATCTCTCACTTGATAATTCTCACTTCACCGGGTCCTGATCACAATCTTGACATTTGATCAACAATATTAAAGATTGAAAATGACGGCGACCATGACTTAAAATTTTCAAAAAATTGACAACGATATCTAAATCAACGAATGAAATGTCAAGATTACGAGTAGGCCCTCTTTTCCAAGTTTCAGTTAATCAGTTTAGAATATTTTGACAGTCACTGTGGCTTAGCGGTAAGGTGGCCGCTAATATCGCCGTGCCGAGTGACGTGAGTTCGATACCCACACGAGACATATTATATTTGTGTAATTTATAGATACTTATTTGTTTCCAGTCTGGGTGTCCCCCGCGACACAGGGACCTATCTAAGTGGTTTAGATTTATAGCCCGTAATATCAAAAGAGACGTAATATTATGTTGCAATCGATACCACTCAATAACAATAGCAAAACATTTGAGACCAGCCGTGTACATAACAGACTATTGACGCTCACACAATGTCTTTAAAAAACTCCCTAGTGATATTTTTTTGTAGGTTTTTACACAATTTTATTTGTGTTTGTAACTCACTAGGGACACATGTTTCTCGTTCAAAACAATTACAGTGCGTTTAGATGTACAAATACCGTGCGAAGTTAAAACGTGGAAATGCTTTGTGTTCCATTTCGTACTACGTATGTTGAATTGTGTGGGTGAAAAATCAGCATCTACCCTTTTAGAAGATTAAAGTACTGGGATAATTTGTAACGTTACCGCGTGGCTTTACGATAGAGGTTTTTTATGATTTTTTCTTTCCTTTAGTGGTCGTGTTATACCCGGTTGTGGTTCGATATCCTCAGAGAATTAATAATGATAGGGTGACTGCGTTTCGCTCGGCAGATGCTCTTGCTCTTTTATTTTATTGAAAGTTCGTGTTTTTAAAGATTTATCTTTACACAGATAAGCTACAATAATATTTTGTCAAGATTTATTTTTCACTCAAATAGATAGTTAGAGACGTTTTTGAGATTGTAGTGTTAAAACTTTATTTATAAAGTTTAATCTTGGGGTTAAAACTTTATTTATAAAGTTTTATACAAGAATGGCTCGTTTAATATTAAAATCATATTGGTATTCATTAATAGTGTAACTTAAGAAACAATGGCTCTAAACGAAGCCTAGAATAATTTATTCATTTATATTATACTCGTTAAGCAAGTTTTAGAAAACTATTATAAGCTGTGAAATGAAAAAGCCAGAAAATTTATGTCTCGCGCGTAACAGTAAAATTAAAACAAAACTTTGAGCCAACCCAGACATTTAATACTAGTACAAAATAGAATTTACATAAAATAACTTTGATAAAAGAAGGCTATTAGTAAAACAATTTCTAAGGATTTACATTACAATTTTAGTTTATGTACATACATTTGCATACACCTGACTAGAAATGTAAATCATTTGCGCTTTTAGGTATTCATTGAATGTGAAATTACTTTTTTCTTTTACGATTCTGTTTGCGTAAGAATTACACAAATATTTGCTTTTGAATATTGTCCATCAAATGAATTATTCTATTGTAATCGTAGTGTTATTTTTATTTTTCAATACTTAAACTGAACTTTACGTCTTGTGATTAAAGCTTAAAACGAGGTTTGTTTTGAACATAGTAAGTTTTTTCTTATGATTATAAAATATTTTAAGCTGTATATTTCTAAAGGTTTTCCCCAAACAAGACTGATTCTGTAGAGCAGGCGTTGTTATTTTATAAATTAAAAAGTCATCCGCTATATTTTTAGAGTTTAATCTTGGGGTTATCTTAGCATTAATTGGCTCCACGACAATAACTTAAAAATAAACATTGACAAAACGCTATTTATGACTTTTGAACAAAGGACTAATAATATAAAACTTGACATACGCTACGATGACAAAATTATATCTGAAACAAACACTACAAAATTTCTAGGACTTGAGTTGGATAGGGACATGTCTTGGAAATCACACACAGTCAGTGTATGTAAACGCCTATGTCAATACTCATATGCTTTGTATAACTTAACAAAGAAAACAAGTCTAGTCTAGTCTATGTCACTTCTACATTGCGCTATGGTGTCATATACTGGGGAAACTCTACAAACGTAGAGTCTGTGTTCAGAGCCCAAAAACGATGTGTAAGGTCTATTTGCGGAATTCAAAGCACAGATAGCTGTAAACCCTTCTTTTTAAGTCTTCGTATACTAACCCTGCCATGTATTTACATTTATGAAGTTGCTTTGTTTGTTAAATGTAACTTCCATTTGTTCGATACATTAAAAAGCAGACGACATAAGGATAAAATATGTTTCGAAAAACACAAAAAGACTATTTATAATAAAAACTTTCTGGGCATGGCACCCAAGGTGTACAATAAACTACCAAAATATGTAATTGAAAACAAAAACCTGTGTATTCAAAAAACAATTGTTATCTTTACTTATTAATAAGGCATATTATTCTGTAAATGAATACCTTACAGATAATGACATTAATTTATAACTGTTTGATGACATAATGACTAATTTTAACTGTATTTTATATCGTATATTGACATTCTTGTACCTATTCTTGACATTTCTGTATCCATTATTGACATTTCTGTATCCATTATGACATTTTAACTATTTGAATATTTAATTGTATGATTCACTTTAATTTTAATTATGAATAAGTAATTTGCATGCCCATAGGCAGAACATATTGACTAAGCATTAACCTAACATCTTGTAATGTATATTATTTTGATCAGAGATATACTGTAATACGTCGTGATCGCAGTTCTCAATTTAAAGAATTATACTGTAAAGCACATGGTGGTGGGATTCTAATAGCTGTAAGTAATAAGTATAATTGTGTTAATAAAATTAATTGGCAAACCTCTGTAGAAGATATGTGGTTATGTGTGAGTAGTGATAGTGTCTGTATAAACCTCTGTCTGGTGTATATGCCGTCCTATATACCTTGTCATATTTTCTCACATTTTTTTGCTAAAGCCGAAGAAATTTGTTTACAACACAGTGATAGCACTACGTTGATTATTGGTGATTTTAATCTCCCCAGTGTTAAATGGCATCAATCTGACGATCCCTTTTTAAGTAATGTCGACCCTAAAGCTATTGCATTGAGAGACTTCCTCAGTATCACCGCATGTAGACAAGTGAACAATATTTGTAATGAAAGAAGTAATATTTTAGATCTGGTGTTAGTAGATGAAAACACAAATGTTTCTGTTAATAGTGCACCCCCTCTTAGTAAAACTGATATTCACCATCCACCATTAGAACTCACTATTCAGAAATCCTCTTTTTCTAAATTAAATTGTAATGTTTTGAAATATAATTACATATTTAGCAAAATGGACTATATTTCTTGTACTCGTGACTTACAATTAGTGAATTGGGACGAATTTAGTTGTTTAAATTGTAATGACTTTGTTCACAGATTTTATAACATATTATGGGAAATAATAGAGCGATACACCCCGAAAGGTAGACCCAAAAAACAATGTTACCCAGTATGGTTTTCACCCTCATTAATTAAAATTCTAAAGGAAAAGCACAAATATAGGACTCGATTCAAAAAATACAATAACCCGCGTGACTATGATGCATTTGATTACTTACGGACTAAAGCCAAAGGAGTCATGGAAAATTGCTTTAGACTTTTTATACAAAGAACAGAAAATGGATTAAAAGCTAATATAAAATCATTCTGGCGGTATATAAAATCGAAAAAAACTCATAAATGTGTCCCAAACCAAGTTTATTATGGTGAACGTATGGTAGAAGGGGGTAGAGGAGTAGTGGATTTATTTGCGGAATACTTTGCATCTGTGTATAGCGTTGATCAAACGCCAGGTGGATGTTTTACTTCATGTCCTGCCAAATCAAATTATTGCATCGCTTATATAGAAATTAGTGAGGATGAAATCCGAAACAGTATAAAAAAGCTAGACTTAAGTAAAGGTGCAGGACCTGATGGACTACCGCCTACCTTTATCCGGCTTTGTATCGACGCTCTCATAAAACCACTTCATATGATATATAATAAATCAATTAAAGAAGGTATATTTCCGGATTTATGGAAAATTGCACATATTGTGCCTATACATAAAACAGGTAGTTTGAATGAAGTGACTAACTACAGACCAATATCTATTTTATCACAATTTGCTAAAATTTTTGAGGGTCTCATTTATAATGTAGTCTATTCTCACCTACGTCATATTATTAGTCCTAGGCAGCATGGTTTCGTGGCCAATCGTTCTACTGTGTCAAACTTATTACTGTACACTACTTTCATAACTAACACTTTTGAAGCGAGGGGTCAGGTTGATGCTGTTTATACAGATTTTGCCAAAGCTTTTGATCGCGTTGATCATTCGATTCTGTCCATAAAATTGGAGCATGCAGGAATACACGGCTGTTTATTACGGTGGTTCGAAAGCTATTTACATAATCGATCACAGCTGGTTACATTGGCAGGCTATGAGTCTGTTCCAATTTTTCCAAGTTCAGGTGTGCCTCAAGGCTCAAAATTAGGTCCTTTACTTTTTTTGATCTTCATAAATGATCTCTTGGATCGTTTAACCTGTGACTGTTTGGCCTATGCTGACGATTTGAAGATTTATTGTAGTATCTCCACTTTAAGCGATTGCAGGAAACTTCAAAACGACCTTGATGTTCTTCATAAATGGTGCAATGAAAATAGAATGTCGCTCAATGTTAAAAAGTGCCAATGCATTACATTCACAAATAAGAAAAGCTACATAAATTTCGTATACTATATAAATGGGTCTTCTCTGGAAAGGGTCTCAGTCATTCGTGACTTAGGAATCCTTTTTGACACATCTCTGTCCTTTCGTCAACATATTGACAATATGGTGACAAGGGCTAATAAAATGCTTGGTTTTCTTATTCGAATGTCAAAACCTTTTCGTAACAATTGCAGCATTACTTTACTATACAATGCCTTGGTAAGGAGTTGTCTTGAGTACTGCTCTAATATATGGTCTCCCTATTATTCAAAGTACATTGATAGTATAGAATCTGTTCAGGCCCGTTTTGTTAGGTATCTTTGCATAAAAAATAGTATCCGCAAAACTATTCCAGAGTACTGTGACAGATTAACGCATTTCAGAATGCTCAGTTTAAAGGAAAGACGAAATAACTCGGACCTACTTGTTCTTTACAAAATTGTAAACGGGAATATTGATGCAGAGTTGATAAACTATTTCAATCTTAGGATTAGTAACCGAATTAAACGTAAACACCGTGTATTTGAAACTCCAACCTCAACCTTAAATACTACCTTCAACAGCCCATTTACACGCATGGCAAGATTGTACAACGACATATCTACGGCGACAGAAGATGTTGATGTTTTTAATATGAAATTTTTATCATACAGACATTATCTCTTAAATAATAAATTTAATACTTTTTAATATTTTAATACTTTTTTAACCGAAAAATAGATTATATATAATATTATATTCTGCTTTTAAGTTTTTATATTTTTTATATTGTGTAATTGAGATAATTGTAATAATAATTTATTAGTAGGTACCTAAGTTTGTTGTCTCGAGTATTAACTTGAGATTACAGTTATTCAATGTCATGCATGCCTCTTATCTGTGCATTTACTATATAACGGCACCTTTGTTTGTTGTTTTTTTTTTTTGTGAATGTATTTATGTTTGTGTACTGTTGGTGTGCTAAATAAAATAAAATAAAATAAAATAAAATATAACCATGTATGTTCAGCATAAATAAATAAATGAAATGAAAATGAAAACAATTCTTGGAGACTTGAATGTCCTGTGACACGTTGGGAACAAATAGATCCCCTTAGTTCCTCACATCTGCAATTGCGCATAGGTTTTATAGAAAATGAATAAATATGTTTTATCACTGGTTTACTGGTTTTACTACTAGCAGATTTTTTTTTAGCCAGCTGACAGGAGACCCAAGTGTCCTGTCAGCCGGCACCACCATGCTGGCCGCAAAGTGGCCTTCACGCTTTGCTTGAGGAATCCCATATTATAGGAAGGAGGAAGATATGAGCCGGCAATGCGTTCCACATTTTGATGGTACGGCATAGATAAGAATTGCCGAATTTTTTGAGAAACAGATAAGATTCTGCCTATAGTTATAGTATATTCGGTTCCTTTGATGGAATTGGATGGAATGATCCTACTTATTGTATACTCGTCCTAATGATGGTCCAGTAAACCATCATTAGGGCGAGTGCGCAACTTTCAATGTCGCGTTGATTGAGTCAAGTGATCCGTATTATATTATATAAAAATATGTCTACGTCTCACGTTAATTTTTTTTTTTTACTTATTCTATTTTATACTTTTGTTTTTTTATGTGTGTATGCATGTTGTTCTTGTGAGCCCTGAGTCAGAATAAATGAATTTTCTTTCTTTCCTATTTTTGAGATAGTTTACAGATACTTATCTGCCAATGACGAAACAGATAATTATTTATGTCATATTGAAATATTTAATTTAAAAAATCTCTAAAAATGTTACCCATGATATTAACTTTCCGAGGGTTTTCATCTATCTCGACTATCGTCATCGAATTTGTTCCATCTTAATTGATTCATCACCATCTCAGTTTGCCTGAGGCGGTCCCAAGAGTGCCGTGACAACGACGCAGAATTAATGCTCCCTCGCCGATTGTAATCTACTTGTGGATAAAAGTCGACAAGTTATATTAAGATTGTGTTGTTCAATCCGTCATCTAGCTGGGAATTGTTATGCTGGAATATTTATTACGATTATTGTCTGTCATGTCACACTGTCTCTTACCTGTTTTTTTAAGAGGGGAAATGCGTTACGCATAAGCCCCGTGCACACACACCCGCTTGATTTAATGTTATGGGTTTGTAATATTGTGACTGCAATAGGCTGAGATGATGATGATGATGAATATTGTGAAGACATATATTATAATAATAGTACATAGATTGGCTAACAAAAATCACAATAACTTATACCAGTATACAGTTATACAGGCTAAATTGCTGTTATCATAATAATGTAATGGTCTCCAGAGGAAAACCGTTATTTTATTAGAAAAATATTCCGATAGTGTGAATAATAAATCTACGTTATCTCTTATAATACAGGTCACGTACTTATTTATATAAAATCGATTCAATGATGTATTTACAAGCTGGACACACGCTCATCAGATGAGCGATAAATACCATAGGCAGCGTATCAAAATTAAATTAATATCTCGTCACAT
This sequence comes from Laspeyria flexula, assembly GCA_905147015.1. Taxonomy (NCBI): domain Eukaryota; kingdom Metazoa; phylum Arthropoda; class Insecta; order Lepidoptera; family Erebidae; genus Laspeyria; species Laspeyria flexula. The sequence continues at coordinate 909,600 of LR989954.1, read as the reverse complement.
TTTCATTTGAAATGTAGATGATCTGTTAACCAACTTATTTTATCGTAACAAAATATATAGACACTAGAAATGAAGCGGGGCTTCGCCCGCCTCGTTCTTTATTTGGCCACTGCTCAGCTCCTATTAGCCGTAGCGTGATGTTATATAGCCAATAACTTTTCTCGATAAATAGGCTATTCAAAAATAAACTAATTTTTCAAATCAGACCATAAGTTACTAAAATCCTAGCGTTCAACCAAACAATCAAACTCTTCACCTTTATAATATTAGTATATTAATTATGAAAGATAATAAGATAATATAAATAGACATAATTTCTTTAGAATTAAATTAATTATTATATTTAATTATATCACGCAACATTTGTTTCCAACAAAAGCATTATTTGTTCACAATTAAAATATCACAATGTAATAATCAGTGGGCAGATACAATATCGCGATATAGCACAGTGCTCTATGGTACAGACGTTCAATGCGGGATTAATCTGTTATCAGTGAAGCACATAACGCTCGACATTATTAATATAATGCTAATTGAATAGGATTAATACCTATTATAATTATTTGTAGGCAAATGTTGAAGAATTAATTTGTTCTGTTTTATCAAATATAAACCCGTCTTACCAACGTGGTATAGTAGACTAAATTTGAAGGAGATCCACGCCCAGCAGTGGGACGTTCAGGAATCGAACTCAAACCAGCAGTGTCACATACTCTTGTTGGGCTACCGGGCAGTCTTTCATGAATATTTCAACAAAAGTTTTTTTATAAGAAAATATGTATTATTATTTTTTGTGTTTAGTTATAAAAAAAAATTACGTGTCTGCTTGTAATATTTATCAAATTATTAGGTTTTTAAAGTAGACATATGAAACTATGTACGTTACATAAAAAACACACTTTCAAAAATTTTTGTATGTCTATCTGTTTGTTTGTGGTAAACTCCGAAACTACTGAAACGTTTACGATGCGACTGACAGACAGCTAATGTCATAAAAAGTAACGTAGGCTACTCTGACTCTGATTACGGACAAAATATCAGGATCCGTGGAAAAAAAAATGAAATCACACGCGATCTTCGAACTTCATTGAGAGCACAGCTGCTAGTTTTTAATAAAAAAAAAAAAAGCGATTGGCTCTTGTCTCCCATTGTATGTAGGTGGCTAAGGAACTTTCTCAGTCAGGAAGGAGACGGCTAGAAGGTTACTCCAACAGCGCAAGATTATAACTTCTTAAAAAATAAATCAATTAGCAAAGAATCAAAGCTAATCATTTGTTGTCAATCATTATAATCCCGTCATAATCTAATGTTGTAAGCTAAAATTATTACCAAAATAATCCGTAATTTTCCCCACAGGGAGTGAAGCGTGAGGGATTACAATCATTAATTTTATTATCTAACATCTAAGCTCCTTACATCCATCTACTGCGTATATTGACTACTCAAATATTTATCAGTCATAAAATATTTGATTATATCTCTACAAGTGAAGAGATGACTTATTTACGCTCCAAGATTACGTATTCTGAATGGAGTTAGTTAGGTTTGTATTGTTTGTAGCATCGTGGTACTGATATTATTATTATGTTCCATAATCGAGGTTAAGCAAGTTCGGCAAGGTCAGTTCATAGATGGGTGACCGTTTGCGGCATTTTCACTGTCACAAGGCATGTAAAGCCATTGAACTTGGTTACCACTTAATGTGGTTGTCATGAAGTCAAGTTGCAAGCATTCTGGGCGACTTGATAAATTCCAACACCAGGGTCTGTTTAAGGCCATTCGTTGAAGAAGATTGTTTTAATTTGCTATAAAATTGCAGTTGATCGTCACTGTGGCTTAGCGGTTAAGGTGGTCACTTTGCCACTAACATCACTATGCCGAGTGTCGTAGGTTTGAAACCCACTCAAGACAGATATTCGTGTGATTTGTGGATATTGGGTGTACTTTGTGTGTGTTGAAGCCCTTCGCGACACAAGGCTTGTGCTGGACTGTGGAGATGGTCTTTTTTTTTAATCACCTATTCAATAAACAGATACAGCTTTGATACTAAAACGTGAACTTAATGCTTGCAATCAGCAACTGGTTTTGTATTTGAATTTCCCATCACCTAGAATGGTTGATTACAAACTTGTTAGTAGCCACGTGTAGCACGTGCGGTTTGTAGCTCAGCTCTGTCCATCTTGAACAATTACTAGCAAATTTGTTCCTTGTGGCTTTTGTGGTAGGTCTAAAATGTACTTGAGGTGTGGTACTTATAGATTGTTAGTATTTTAGATAAATACTTAGAAATACTGTTACTGTGCCAACATCGTCTTGGTTCGATTCCCACAGAGAAACAAATTGTATGGTCTATAGATATTGCTTTGAGTCAAGGTGTACTTTGTGTCCGTTATTTGTATATTTTTGAAGCCCTGTCTGACTCTGGGTTTTTTTTAGTGCAAACGTTGTCTTTTTTTCTCACGTACGACTCTAGGGTTAACTTCCTACAGCGGTATTTCTTGAGTGCTATGACATGTCCTTCTTCAAAAGAGGTTTAAAGAGAGCTATCCTCTCAAGATAGGCAGCGGCCTGGCTGTTCCTCCTAACATTGCCAATGTCCATGAGCGGCGGTAACCACTTACCATCAGGTGGGCCACCTGCTCGTCTACTTCAGGCAATAAAATAAAATCCATTTGGATTTTTGTATTTATGAAATTTAAAGGAACGCATAATTAAAGTGAACATCGCGAAAGATTACACTCACCGTCACCGTGCAGCCGCAACCAATCAGCGCAAATAGTGACGCGATGAGTTGCGAACATTTTATTAGAAGAAAGAAAAGAAACATTTATTGGTACAGCACAGAGACAGAGTAAAGATACAAGGAAATGATGTAAAAGATACACACAAAAAGTAATAGGTACAAACAATTAAATATATAAATAAAAAAAACAAAATACCATAAAATACAAAAATCATAACAACAACTGTAGTAAATATGTGTCTCGCGGCTGCAACCAAAAGGGGTCCAGTTCAGCATTGAAGCCAGGTCACTATTAAATTATTATTTTTACTATTAAACTCTATTAAAATAACCTTAACTTAACAAAATCCTTGATACTCTTAGAAAATCCAATTATTATTTTGACCAAATCTTCTTTAGTTAATAAGGCACGTATTAATCCGGTTATGTGAGTCATTACAGTCGAATGTTCGGCCTATGTCAACCATTACTTTTGTAATAGGATTATTTGTTCGTAATTGAAATTTGGGCAGCCGTAATAAACAAAAGAGCTTAGGTCTTGTTGTTGTCTTGTCTTATTTAGTATTGTAAGATGGATTTGGCGTGTTATTGTCTAAGAGCTTGTCCATTTTATCACGTCATGATATCTTAATGTGGAATGGCACACAGTCCTAGCATGTTGTGATACTGTGACGTGAAAATTTGTGTTACTGTGTAAAAATGCACGTCGCGATGCCGCAATTATACGCGTTACCTTGCCTTCAAATCATCTAGTCTTGTCCCAGAGCCCTGAACGTTCCTAAGCAAGAAAAATAAAAACGTCTTACAAAGAAACGTTTCGCGGCGATAAAGCGATGGTGGCTGAATGGAAAGCGATGGTGGCTGAATGGATAAGAGACCAGCGTGTTAAACACGCGGTCCGAGTTCGATTCCGACCAGGAGTACCAATGTGGATTTCACTTTGTGGAATTTATATGTACTAGTCATGTGACTTACCATCTGCTAACGGTGAAAGAAAACATCGTGAGGAAACCCACATACTCTAGAAGAAATTCTATGGGTATGTCTGATCCACCAACCCGCACTAGGCCAGCGTGTGTGGATTATGGTCTAAACTCTCTCAGCTCTCTAGATACAGGAGAGGAGACCCAAGCCCAGCAATGGGACTTAATGGGTTGCTGATGATGAGTCTCTTAGTTTTGTCAACATCACTACGTCACGGCGTCGTCAACGTGAAATGACGCCGTGTACCAGCACGATACGTTGATATGATGTGCTAATTCACGGTACGGCAATATCACCGCGGAATAATACGTCGGACGTCGTTGGAAGCGGTGCAAGGCTCAGTTCGATTCTGGTTTATTTAATATCACTCACTCACGTCACGTGTCAGTCTTCCATAGATTCAAGTATGTCTTTTATTTCTCCTCACAATATAATTCAATCGAACATAATATATTAAATGTGAAAAACTGATAGATATCAGTTTTTCACTGTATTTGTACAAATAAACCTGTAGTACAGACCACCAGGTCCTCACCCTATAGAAATAGGATAAAACAAAAAAAATACATCTGTAGGCGTAGGACATAAATTAATTACTTTGGTAAATGTATGGGAGACGTCTCGCTTTCTGTTTGACGTTACCTCTATGTATATATATATATATTATATACGCTACGATTAAGGTAAAAAAACAATCCAACGTGAGATGAATTATTTAGCCATTCGGCAAATTTCGTTCTTTGTGATATCTAAATTCGGATCTCGTTGGTTTGATTGATCGGTTTTTTGTAGACAAGTTTTTACAGAACAGCACACGTTCTAGCCATTCCAAGGCTTTTATTCACAAAACCATAAATTGTACGCATGTTTGAATATTCAGCCTAAAATTGTTGCTAGCTACACGAAGCTGGCAACTACGAATTTAATTGTGATATTTGATATTCTGTATCACTCGTTTTTAGTTGGTGTTTGCCAGGTTACATAACTGTTAACTCTCACAGAAGGGGCAATTTTTCATTGTATTTGGTATACTCTGCTATTAACCAATAATAAATATTTAAAAAAAAAAATGCCTACAATTTACTGCTGAGTAAAAGTTGTGTTTAATTTCTGAGTCAGGCCAAAACAGTCATCTTTGGATATTGAAGACTTTGAAACCAGTTTTTAAACAAGCATTGATAGTTCAAACAAAACCAAAAAAAGATAGAACCAATTTATCAATATAATAAATCTGCAATTTTGGTAAAATATCATCTAACAGATTAATTTAATTGACAATCCCCTCTCCATTCTAATATCAACCTTATTCTAATACTAATAAAAGTCTATTATAATCTCTTGTCAATATTAAACCCAATATTAGATTAGAAGCATATTTTACGCCTGTATGAACATCACCATCATATATTCACTTAACTCCGTATATCTTTAGTAACCATATTATCTGTCTCAAGGGCTACTTATTCATTACAGTAATTAATTAGTCCATGGTAGGTACAACGAAGGGCTTAATTCATTCACAGTTAATTATGTATCGCTTTTATGTTTGTAAGCGTCTTTGACTTGGTGGTGTGACTAAAGTCAACAAGTCAGAATTTGGTGTTGATAAGCTTATGATATTATATATTTTCTGTAGAGTGACGGATTAAGAATACATAATGTCAGTACCCTATCTCAACCCACGGGTGTCGTAAAAGGCGCTAATGGAGTAACCTTAAGCAGACAAGAGCACTGCAAGAAAAGGAAAATTCGAAACAAACCCTACACCAAACCGTCTGGCCTGTGTGGGTATAGTAGGTTAAATTCTCTCCACAATCTTTGGAGGAGACCCTTGCCCAGCAGTGGGACGTTTATGGGTGGAAATGATGAAGCTTATGATTTAAGACATCGATCATCATAAATAGATTTTTCAATTGAAATAAAGTGATAAAGAAAGTGTGTATTGGGTTTAGTGGTTATATTATTATAACTGGAAGATTAATTATTTATCAATATATAATCTATCATCCTAATCGTGAGACCTAAGTCGATACTAGACTAAAAATTATAATTATAATTTTAGTAAGGTAAGGTACATAATTATTTTTAAATATCAGACAAAAAAAAGCGATGCATGGTAACCAAATGGATAAGTGACCGGAAAGCAAATCATGCCTTCCGTGTTCCAACCGACCGGCAGTACCAATGTGGATTTCACTTTGTGGAATTTATATGTACTAGTCATGTGACTATTATTATCTGCTAACGGTGAAGAAAACATCATGAGGAAACTCACACACCCTAGAAGAAATTTTAAGTGTATGTCTTATCCACCAAAAGTGTGTGGATTACGGCCTAAACCCTCTTAGCTCTCTAGATAGAGGAGAGGAGACCCGAGCCCAGCAGTGGGACATTAACGGGCTGATGACGATCGCAGTTGACAAATAGTTGTTTTAAGTTTAGGTATACTGACTTCATCATCATCATCATCATCTCAGCCTATTGCAGTCCACTGCTGGACATAGGCCTCTCCCAACACGCGCCATAATACTACACATACTGACTTGGTTTCCGTTAATTATACGTTAATTTGATATTTCTGGTTTACTGCGCGAATAACTTGTATCTTACGAGATTAACTGGAAGCCCTAGTAATATCTTAATCACATACACGCAGAAGCCATCAAATTTCACTATAATTCTTGATCACACGCATAAGATTACTAAATCCAACTTATGTAAAGAATTGACATTCGTATTCAAATTGATATTGATACAAGAAATATGCTCGGCCATTAATTCGAGATGGAAATAAAATACAGTAATAACAAACCCATAGAAACGTAACGTATTATTATGAAGGAAGCGAATGGGTGCTTTTCACAATTTATTGTTAGCAATATATATTAAGTTTCGCGAACCGACGGGAAACCGTTATGGGAGCAGTTTCGATAAAGCTGAAAATTATTTTTTTGGTCGGAAAATAAGCTAAAATATTGGTCATACTTTAACCACGTACCTTAGTTAGATCAGCGTACAAGCTTTAGGCGCATCATTTATTATTTTATTTAAGACCAGAAGTCGCGCAGCGCTTCGTTCCCATCGTTCTTTATTTGGCCACTGTTCAGTTCTCAAAACATCTGTTGTGTTGCCACAAATCACTTTTTTTTTTAAATATCATTGTAACATCAAATTTTATTTTAATATCACTCCAATCCGTTCATTATTATTGATGTATGGGCAATTAACATTTTGCCTGACATTTAGTTATGTGACTTTTCGCACTCATCAATGTTCCAACGCCTGCAGCACTTCTTGTGTCCTCGTTAGAACTATTTGTTAAATGTCATAATTTAATAGACCATAGTTAGGGGGACTGGTCTCTCATTACAAACCAGTCCCATGAATGTCCCCCTACGGAACTGATTTTAATGAATAAGGTGTCAAAAGATTCGTAACAATGACTATATATAATTCATATATAGGTACAATTTATAATAGACTGTTTTTTTTTCAAAATTTTATATAACGGAATATATACTTCAGAATCGAACCTCGAAAAAATTAAACTGAGATAATCATCACGTGGTATCAAGAGAAAGGTCTAACGAGCACATTACAAATATGTATAATTTAAATACCTAAATGTTGTTTATGTCAAAATATGGTTAAAATGCGGTTATACAGTTGTCGCGGTCCCGTCATGTCTGTTATTTCCCTTAATAATAGCGTTAAATAAAAAAAAAGTTTAAGGGTTAAGCGAAGTCGTGGACCAAAGCTAGTATTATAAATATGAAACTTGACATGTTTGTTTACAATAACGTTTTTTTAACCTTAATTAGCTCATCTTGCTAACAAGAACATATTTCTGAAGATATTTTAAAGAACAAAGAGATTCTGCAAATATCTGGTCCCATGTAAATTGTGACGCGTTATAATTCCTCATATATTATAGGGTTCGTTGGAAATGTTCAAATAAATTACCTGAAAATGTGAATTGAGAAAGATCGTTACTGTTATGGCGACAGGGTTGAGGGAATTTGTATGATATATAGAGATTATATAACGTATTGTAATGTAATTTATTAAATGAGTAGGTTGGTACCCACATTTTCGTTCATGTTATAACTTCCTCGGTTAAAATTATGTTTCAGAGAAACACGTTGTTGCAACTTGAAAGAAGGATACAATCATGAAGCTTTTTCGTTTGACATACTGTTACCTCTTAAATGAAATAATTTAATGAAATGAAATATCGTAATAATTGGCAATTAAATATTTTTTTAGTTGATTTCTTTTTGATAGTGTTATTATTAATTTATTGCCCGTAATATTTGCATGCCTAAGGTGGAGCATGGAAGTACCAAAACACTATTATATGTCAACCAAAAACCAATCCATGTTCGCAAATAAACACTGATTGATTGATTGATTGATAGTTCTTTAAATAAAATATGATTAGTGAAGTTATAATGTGGATAATTTAGTATACTTTATAAAATAAATATTCATTTTTAAGATGGAACTTCTTATAAAAAATCTTAGCTGAACAACAGACTAACATTTAATTTTCCCAAGTATCGTTGTACCTAAACAAGCCTTCATAAGCTTTAATAGGCGATCAGTTTGCAAAGTTGTGCAAGTTCCCTAAAATAACAGAGGCAAATTTGAGCGATCTCAGATTAGCAAGTGAAACTTGTCAATTGTTTACGGTAGATTACACAAAGTAATACTTTACTTGAAGAAGAGTTTGTTGAAACATCGTTGGGAGTTTCAGTGAGATGTTATACAGTTTTCATCAATTTTCTCGTAACTCTAATTTTATGAGTGATCTTAAACTTATCCTTCTTGATAATTAAATGGCACATAAATCACCAAAATGGTGTGTTTTTGCATATTTGACATAGTATAACTGTAATATTTGAAGTATCAATGCAAGTTTTGTGAAGAAAATTGCGTAAAATTATAATATGCTCAGAAAACCAAACATTAACTTAAGCTATTTACCGTATTGCCTATTGTATATAGAATATTCAATATTGTGTAATTATAGTTTAGTTCATTGGATTTTTAAAATTGCTTGTTTTAATTGAAAATGATAACTCTCCAGCCCTTAAAATACGAGTCTTATACAAAAATCACGTTAACCTCTTGAAACAAGAACATACAACTAAATGTAATTTTATGAATAAGGATAATAAAAATTCAAACTTCCATACATAACAAAATACCATCAGAAGTGTCAGTACCTCTGTCCCTACTGACCCCGTATTATAAAAAAACATTGCAATATTAACGAGGGGTGGATTTATTACCGTTGATCACGCAACATAAATTTTGTTATATTTCTTTCAAGATGGAGTTTTTCATACATTGTATATTTGATTTACTCTTGACTTGAAATTGTGAAATATTCTGCGTTTATAAACGGTATTTTGAATTATGACAATGTATTTGGAAGATAGAATCTATTCGTTATGAAAAAACGGATATAAAAATGAATGTTTTTGAAAATTTTTACACCAGGATGTAGACAAAGAAAACTTAAGGCCCCCCCGATGGTAAGCGCCTACCATAGTCTATGGACGCGTCTAATACCACAGGCATCACAATATAAAACAGTTAACTGTCATTTTATACTTGGGATTCAAATTAAACTCATAAATTTTTCAGTCCCAGGTGATTGGTTGATTTGGATATAGTTGTCAAATGTATGCAATTTAAATATGGTCGTCATTAGTTAAGTTTACAAATATTTGACAATGATATCACAATCGATCAATCAGTCTCTGGGACTAATCTTTAGGGCGTTAGGACTTCAAAGCACTTCCAATACTAAAATCATCTAATAATAGTGTAAAGAGGTTTGTCAGTTTGTTAATTCTAATCTTCAAAACTACTCATATATAATGAACTCAACTCTTCATGTTTGAAAATGGAGATACTATAAAGCCATAAAAGGACTTAGGCTATTTATTAACAGACAAACCATTTAGGTGAAGCCCCGGATAAAAGCTTACAATGTCTTTATAAGAAACATAGAAGGCTACAATTACATAACACTATAAGTGTCACTTTAAATTGTATAGATAGTAAAATCACTATACGTTTGCATTTTACTACACAACAGTTGCCCATCCTTCCATCGCGTGCCAGCAAGCTATGAAGGTATCCAGTTTAATTATTTCATTCAAATGTAACTAAGAAATGAAGTTGCAATTTAATGTTTGACGCCGTTAATGTTAAGTTATTATTCATTTCTCCATCGTAATAGTTGTTATTATAAATCTGTTAATCGATTTGTCGAGTGCTTTCATAATACTGGCTATCGTAAAAGATACTATAAACTGTATAACTTTAGGAGTTATTTTACGTTAACGTTTTTTTTTCAGCGCATGTAAAGAAGGAAGCACACGTTCGGTTTCTTGATGAGGTCTTTAGGATTCAAATTCGTAATGGTATGGTTGTCTTTAAAATGATTAATAAAGGAAAAACTTGTATATTTCTGTTGTGTTATATTCAGAGAATATTGGTGACATAATGGTAGTGAGTACGAGCTTTAAACGAGATCTCAGGTTGAATCTAGGTTTCGGGTACAAACGATATCAGATTTTTCGGCCGTGAAATTATATTTTGTTTCGAGTCCACGTGTACTTTGTGTCTGTTAATTACATATAAATGTTTGTTAAGTCCCCTACGATAAACTATTTGCAACATATTGCAGGCGTTATCTTTTTAAAATACTTGAGTCCCATACGAACGTACAGGCAGGTTAGGTTATTAATGATAACATAAAACAACCTACAAGAGTGGTGTAAGTGAAACAGCGCGACACTTTGGTTTTGTAAGTTCTTTATGAACAGAAAAAAAGTTAGTACAATTTTTAAACAGTGTACAAACATAATTTTACAAAGTTTTTTGTACACTAAATACGTCTTTATAAAACATTTGGCTTATGCATAAATAATTGTGTCATTATATAACTAAATATTTAACCAGTTACAGACCACACAAATAAAATAAAAAAGCAGTTCTAAATTATTTTATTTTCTAGTATGCGTATTCCAGACTAGTTTTCAGATAAAAATAGTATTTATTTAAATAGCAATACTGCCAGTTTTAGCGATACAGTGACCTAAAACCGTCAGACAAGAGCCTACTCTAGACACAAAACGTTTAGTTTCTTTAGTATCCGCCACAACGATTGGCAGCAGTGATAGACGCTGCTCTATTTATAGCTTAACTTTTTGAAGATATAAAATATTATATGTTTTTGAAATAAAGATGAAATATATCGGTTATATTGAAAAGAGGTTGCGTTGTGTGATGTTGTCTTTCTTTGCTCTATGACCCAATTCTAGCGTCATCGACTGTGCCCAATTTTTAATATAGGTACAATTAAATACTAGCTGACCAGGTAAACGTTAATCTATATTTTTCTTTCATCATCAACACAATCATTTCATCATTTAATCGTGTTGAAAAATTATTTACGACTTTTATCTTTCTTCTAATACCTGCCAAATATACACCACAAAAACTGTGATACGAGAATTTTATATATTACTAGCGGACCCGACAGACGTTGTCTTGCATGATATACCAAACGATTGCATTTTTTTTTCTTTTACTTGTGAATATAAATCATCCTCGAATCCACTTGAACACATACACAAAAAATCATTCAAATCGGTCCAACCGTTTAGGAGGAGTTCACTGTCAACACACGTATAGAAGAATTATATATATAAAGATAGGGCTTCGGATTTATTTTCCCCAGTGGACCTTTATATGGCAACTGTTCAGATCCTATTTGACGTAGCGTGATGATATATAACCTTTCGCCTATAAATGGGAAACCAACACTACTTGTATGTTTTTTTAAATCGGACCAGTACCTAGTTCCTTACATTAGCCATCATGACTTTGCTGTGCCATACTTCTTTTAAAAGTCTCGAAACTCGACACAAACAATTTGACCAGTATTAAAAAGTTCACTTACAGGAGAAAAGAGCAATATTTAAAGAAAAGTACTAACTAGTAACTAGACAATTTTGATCCCTATAACAATATACAGAAAGTAAAAATTCCCAAAAAGACAAATCTCAACTTAAATCGGTTTTATATTAAGTAATGATACCCTAAACCGTCAGTCATGCATGAAGTGATTGATGAATGTAAAAGAAACGAAAAAGGTGTTTTTGGGTCGGATCATTTGGTGCTGTGGTTTTTACCTACCCAAATAGTGAACTGGCGTAATGATATACATAACATAACATAGTTTAATCCGGTAAGAAGAAACCCTTAGGGGACTGTCACCGTAGTGTAGCGGTTAAGGTGGTCGCCTCGCCACTAACATCACCGTGACGAATGATGTGGATTCAATTCCCACACGAGACAAATGTTTGTGTGATTCATGGATATTTAATTCAAGTCTCTGTATAATTGTACGTTTATGAAGTTATTCTATTCCTAAAGCGGGCATTGCTTAAAAGAAGAAATAAGTAAAATTTCCTTCCCAACCCTCTGTAAGAAAAGAGACGTAATCAATAATAACATGTGTATAAATAATATTTAAGTCTGACACTCTAAAATGAGAAATTCCATCTTTCGTCGATTCGTACCACGAGCTGAAGTCTTCGTTTCGAACCATTTTCCAATGTGCACCGGTCAGAAATAATAAATACAAAAAAGATCTTTCTTAATTCACAACTTGGGGCGAACAGCTCGTGGTACGAATGGACGAAAGATCCGACAACAATCGTTGGGTTTGACGCCTATAAATACAGAGATCCAAATTTATAATTAGTTATATCGGGAGTCCATTACAAACGGTAAGCTGAACCGAAATAAATAATTGATCGTCCCTTACCAATGTGGGGCTATGAAACTTTTCTCATTTAAATTTGGACAGTCGATATTTACATTCTATGGATCATCTTTTGTTTGTTTGTTATTTCAAATTAATATTTATCTTCTTCAATTAAGTGTAGTTGGCCGGCCTGTTGGTCTAGTGGTTAGTGACCCTGACTGCTAAGCCGAAGGTCGTGGGTTCGATTCCCACCCAGGACAAATCTTTGTGTGATGAGCATAAATATTTGTTCTGTGTCTGGGTGTAATTTATCTATAATATGTATGTATTTACAAAAAAAAAAGTATTTAAGTATGTAGTATATCAGTGGTTTAGTACCCATAACACAAGCAAATATAATTGCTTAATTTGGGACTAGCTGGCGCTGTGTGAATGTGGAATAGAATATTATTATATTATTAGTTGTATTGAGATTTGCAAAGTAAATACATTAAATGTAAAGAAAATAACAAAGGAAACATTATATTATATAATCTAGCTTAAAATGTGTCACTGAAACTTTAAAAACGTTTTACATATTTATCAAATAGCATTTCTGTGGCGAGAATGTAATAAATTTTACTGCAGAACAAATTCAGAAGTGTCCCAAATACGAACATAATTATTATGTAAGTAATAATTGTTTATCCTTTCACATGGTCCAAAAAAAACTTTGCAATTTATTTATTTTTAACATTAGAATTTATCTTGATAACTCTTTTTTCCCGACCACGGAGGTGAAGCCGTTAGTACGAATTTACCAAAATAATCTACACAAACTATCATAATGTAAGTAAGTGAATATCTTTAAACCTAACAAGAATTTGATTCCTGAAATGACAGCTACGTCATAGGATTTGTAGGCTCATCGTGCTTCTGGAGGATAAAAGGGCTGAATTAATAATTAGGGGTTGACTAAGCCGCATGCGCTACTGCTTAATCCCGTAGATGGGTTGACCTACGCCGTAGCCTCGTAGACCCGTCTACGGGAAAATCGTAGCTCGAAACAACATGTATCGAAAAGGTATGGTGGCAACAAAAGGTGTTTTCCATGAATAAATTAGACCCTGAAGAAAAGGAAAACATTTTACATGGAATAGTAAAATAGCTTGTATCGATTTGTGATTACCAATACTGTGAAAGAATGTTTAGAGTTTAAATATAATTTAAATACTAGGTTCTACTCGAAGTATGTGAGTAGAAGGTAGTCTACGTACATCCAGACTATAATATATCTGTGTGCCAAATTTTTTACAAATCTATTTAGCCGTTCTGGTGTGATTGAGTAACAAACATCCATTTATTTTAACTTTTATAATATTACATGAATAATATCGTGCAGAGTTTGTATTTAAAATATCTACATAAATATAATTAAAGACAAATCATGTTAAAAAATTACTTGATAAAATAACCTGATTATTGAGGAAACATAATAATTTTAATAAAAAAAATATATAAAAGCCATATTTTCGTGCCAAGTCTTTCATCATCACCTCACCAATTTGTTCAATTATTGAGTAGTAAGCAAATTAGCTGACGTTGACGTCTCATTTAATATTATGGTCTTCAAACATTTCGCCGTACCGAATATAGCATATAAACCGCATATAGGTAAACGACCACAGTTTTATTAGCAAACTGCATAATGTAGGCCTATTTTTGTATGCATAAAACGCAATCAAAACTTATGTAATAAAATTATAAACTTTTAATTGTACCTCCATATCAAAGCACTAGGTTTGAAAAATTAAATATGATTGTTGTAATACACGTGCAAATTAATAAATTTTAAAAATAGAATTTCAAAGTTTTATTTGTCTACGAGTATAATTTCGATGTTTAAAGTTCACAAAAGTAATAATTACACAAACATTTTCAATTATATTCAGAGTCGACTGTGCGGAAATCGTGTGAAAGCTTTCCCATTTCTTTATTTGGGTCACACAGAGACTCACACATACACCGCCCCACGTATCACACTGACTAAAGGCGATATCACACTGACGTTTGTCGAACACATTCGTCCAACGCTGAGGCAACGGCCATGCGACGTTCACGTCGCATTGATTGAAGCGCTCAAAATGATAGTATATATTCTATTGCATGGTTTTAGACGATTTTTTTTAAGTTATTAGTTAGTACTACTACTACTGATACCTTATTAATTTAAAAGTAAGTTCTATACTACAAGAACGCAAATATTTCGTAAAATGACAAATTTTACAAATATACTACCTACTTATTGGCTATGAACAGAAGCTTATATGCTTAAATAACATGGGGAAAATACCAGTTGTATGATGACACAGGCTATCAGTGTGTAAGAGTAAATTTTATAGGCACAACACAGTCGTGTGACGTCAGTCTCATATAGTATATACTCTTATTATACAGTTACCAACATACGTAAACGTTGCGCGCTTAACAGAGAGATTAGAGCTTGATTTTGATATTGTTGTCAAATGTTTGAAAATGACATTGCCATACTATTGTATTTCGAAACGCGATGCAAACGCAGTGTACACGCAGGGTTACCCCTGCTTAAATGTTTGGGGAATGCGCACGTCCGACAATCGCTGAAATGGCAGAGGCCTTATATAAATACACATCCAGTTTCATGCGCTCATGATTAATTAATTTTTATTAATAACCTGTCACAGGTCGCTGTTAAAAGACCCAAGGGAACTATAATTACTGCATTTTGTAGGTAGATTAATGATTTAAAATATTCAGTATGCAAAAAATGAGATACGATCTCTTATTATGTTAACATATTTAAGGGTGAAGGGGCTACCCCATCAATATCATTGCCCCTTTTTAAGAATGTTGCTGTCCCCGTGGCACAATGAGTGGTTAAGGTGGACGCCTCAACACTAGCATCACTTAGATATACTTTGTTTGTGCATGTTTATAAAGTCTCCTGCGACGGTCAAGTGCGAGTCAGACGTGCACACTGAGCGTTCCGTATGAACATTTTTTTTGTTTTTTTTAAATGTTAGGTAAGACAAGTAGCTAACACGGTAGTTATAAAATAGAATAAATCTTCATAGATAAGTAAGATGCACTGGAATAAACTCTCACTCTTACTCTTATTTTTTACGCGTATTATTTTGGTCCCCCTCTAAATAATATGTCAGTGATGTACATAACTACACGAGTACCTACGGTTCATTCTTTACATTTTTTAAAAATAAAAACAAAACGTGTCTCCGCTCCTTTTTATTTCACAAGCTTACAACACGTATTACTAATCTTCTTTTAAATATTTAAACATTCTTTTACAAATCGTATTTATTTAATATATTAAGTACTGAGAACATTATCAATTCAGGACAGGGGAAGGTGTGTCAATTTCAAGCCCCTCAGTGATTACGCGTTACGTTGGGCGTACGACTAAGCTTTAGGGAGACTGTACACTCATTAAAGCAGGTTTAACTGCGTAATTGGGAAGCGAATAATAGGTACTTACGCTTTTGAAGTTATGTATGCAATATTTAAGAAACACACAATTATTTAACTGCAAATTAATTATTAATTTGTTACTTATGCATAGTTAAAGTGTTATTTTATTTGTTACTTTGTTAACGATGCAACAACGTAATGTTAAATTGCTAATGATTATTTGAGCGATAATTTAAATGATATTATTAGTCAAAATTTATTACAATAATGTTTCACGCAGCTGAGAGAGAGAATGAATGAGAGATAAAATCACCTAAAGAGACATTAATTATTTTTATCAAAATACTATGCAAACAAAGCCGCTAGTAGAAACTGGTAAAATTTAAGAAAAATAAAAACGTGAAATGTTTTTCAAAAGAATAAACAACTTATTTATATTAGTGCAACGTATTGTTCTCAACCAAACCGCACAAACCGGACCGGTTTAAAACCCGTGTGTGTAATGTACCTAACATTAGCTGTCAGAGGTTGCGAGCCCGCAATTTCCTGTAACAGAACCTTGTCGACGCGACCGCTTCCTGTTGGAACGGACAATACATTGCGGTTTTAATTTAAAAGCAGTTTTTAGTGACGTAACTTAGCCAGCAATGGGGGACGCATATTGGGATGTTCCCGAGTTTCATTTTGCTCTGGAGCATTATGGTAATACCCGTTTTCAACAGTAATGAGAACTAGGATTTATTTCGTTCAGTTTTCAGTAGCGGAATAATATTTGTGTTTTTCTTGTTGCACGTTTGCTTTGAAATGAGCTTAAATTAGAGAACTGTATGGTGCATTGAATGGTAGGTTGAATGATTAAGTGAATGAATGATATGAGAAATATTATAGACTCAAATAAAAGAGATATTTTCCTTACTTTTAACTTCATAATTAAAACAGTTTTATGCTCTTAACTGATATTGAATAATAAAACCATCATAGCAACTTCATACAAGAAGAAAAACTATACATACTAATATAATATATATATATATATGAAAAGCAGTGTGATACAAAAGAAAAACTAATTTTAATACCATATGAATTAAGTATATAACCAGAACGTTTTAATTGACCTTATCAAACGGCTGAATGTCACAGAAGGAACAGAAACCCGTAATCGTAAGAGGTGCTTAGTATTTACGTACCGACGCTAAGTAGTCATTACACACGATGATGATCTTAGTGTGGTTGTCTTGTGTACAAACGCCTTACGAACCATTTGAATTTGCTAAAGCAAAGCTATTTAATGCTATTTTGTTTCTGCGAATAGTCTTAGAAGCTTTGGTTAGTTTTAGATTTAATAGTAATGGTGCGTAATAAGCAACGGTGTTTCCAGAGCTCCTTAGGGAGGGAAGAGATTCTAAAGTGTTGGCCACGTGTATGTAATGCTCGTGTGTGCAGTGATGCAAGTGTATTGCAGGACTAATCCAGTATACCTGCTAAAACCTCTCTGTTCACAAATCCTTCGCTTTAAACATTAAGTGGTACCGCCCAGGTGCACCAGGAAAGCGTAGATACCCTACTACGGTCACAGTTTATCATCAGGCAGGCTATAAGTTTGTTCCCATCATAGTGGTCTGAAAATATTGGTTTTATCATATTCATATGAAAAAAAGGCTTTTTTAATTTTATAAGAACACTGTTGAACCCAATGGATTTGTACCAAAAGGCTCTCTTGAGCCTCGATATGTATTGGGCAACAAAATTTAGTAGTTCTGTTGATAGATGAGAAAAGGCGCAGTGCTTTGCAATGCTACATTCATGCGTGGCTAATATGTTTTGTTTTTTATTTTTTTATATTGAAAAAGACAACTTCCGCGCTATAGAACAAGTCTTATGTCACGGAGGATTTTACAAAGATACAATTAATGGACACAAAATACACCCAAACTTGAAATTAATCTATGAATCACACAAATAATTGTCTCACTCGACATGGCGATGTGAGTGGTGAGTCGACCACCTTAACGTCTATGCCACGGTGATAGTTAAACAGTATATTAGCAGCTAGCCTAGCATTTGTAGGAAAGCGATATTTTTCCAGTTAAGAAACCTGATCACGAAGCTTAACCTAAATCCATACATTTCTTATAAGTAAGCGAAGTTTATTACGAAACCCGTCGTTGTTTGTCCACAGCAAATAAATATTCAAGGAATACATATCACGTGTTTTATGTGCGCAGGGCGTAGGTTATCCAGGTTTGTTAATCAGACGACTTCCTTATAGAAAAGTAATAAATTGTCCTTACAAATAAAAACGATACAACGTGATACCTTTTGCATTGGAATTGTTGCATATCCGAAAAAGGACAAAAAGTTATTTAAACAGGTCAAGCGGATGAAGCCGTAGATGCTAGTATAATAAATATTTTGTGACACAGATAGCCGTACAATAGCCGTTCAGTTGTTCAGTACCCATACGGGTATAAATATTATAACTATCCCATGATATGGTATATCATCATCATTGCAACCCATAAACGTCCGACACCAGGGCGCGGGTCTCCTCCAAAGGATGCGTTGGGAATTTAGCCTGCTATACTACGTACAGTATTACTGGTATTATATTACATAAATTTATAAAAAATAAATCATTGAATTGAAGACTAATACTTTGGGGTCGCTAGTCTCAGTAATGCATGCCTATTTAAGCATAATATAAAATAGAAAAAAAAAAAGTTTAATTTTAGAAATAACACATGACATGGTAGACTGCTGAAAGTAGAGAACATTATGTTTTTTTTATGGAATCCTTGCTGAATTTGCCAAAATTTCGGCAGTTTTAATTAACGAATTCATTCTCCAACACAATACAAAACACATTCGCCCAGTGTCGTTACTTGGTAACCCTAGACAGGAAGCTATATCTTAGCGAGAGGACATTTTACGAGCACCGTTTGCATGTTTAGCCTTACGTCTGTTTATCTGTTACGTATTTATTGCACCAATAACTCAGTGTACGGCTATCAGAAAGGGTAAACACATAAGTTCGGTTAGATATGTGGGTAAAAGAAAAATGGGTATAGAATTTGTGGAGATAGAACGTGAGGTTTTTGTTGAACAAAAATGCATTAGTGACCCGTAGATGTAGTGTTGGGGTCTGTAATATTGATGAAGGTGTTGGTAAAAGCCCTATCTTTGGATAAAGGAATCTTGCTCTACATTTACTTGGCAAATATTTATGTAAGGCGATTGAGGCAGATTGGTATAGATTTGGCGTATAGTGCGCATTTTTTTGTGTAGCAGAGGTTGTCAGATGTGCTAGTTATTTCATCTCACGTAAAAAGGAATAGCTATTTATTGAAATATCATAACCAAGATGGCCATTTGGTTCGAAGTCCAATATAGCGGAAATTATATGTGAAAAGGAATATAAAAAAGAAGAACCATTTCTAAATTGATATTACATTAATTCGTACACGCCACTCTTCCATCAAAGAAAATTCGTTATAAACCCTATACCAACCCGTCTGGTCAGCGTGGTGTAGTAGGCTTTATTCCTTTCACGTTCTTTGGAGGACACCCGCGCCCAGCAGTGGGACGTTTATGGGTTGAAATGATGACTCTTCCATTGGTTGTTTACAACACTACTCTATCTATCTACTCTTCAAGGTTTTTGTCTCCATTCTGGTGGAAACAAAAAGCTACACCGCTGACACCAGAAACATATTCTGGTGATGGGTAGTGACTTTCTGTGGTCAATGACAATAAGAGGAAATTGCTGCACTAACAAGAAGGGCTCTGTCTATAATATTACCTTTAAACCCCTCAACGTTCCACTGCTGAGCTCGGGTCTCCTCTCCTCTTTCTAAAGAGCAAAGAGATAAGGCCATAATAGGTTGCTGATAATGATGATTACCTTTAACCTTCAGATTATCTTGTGGAGTACCCTCAGATATAAGAAACATGCTACTACTTCTTTTTTTTTTTTTTTTATTGCCGAAAGTGGCAGACGAGCAGACGGCCCACCTGATGGTAAGTGGTTACCGCCGCTCATGGACGTTGGCAATGCTAGGGGCACAGCCAGGCCGCTGCCTACCATGAAAATCATAATAATATGAAATAATCAAATCAAGTTATGTACTTCAGAAGCTGAATAAAATCTATCTAATAAAATTATTGTACTTAAATTGTATGTATCGATGCTAACTAATTAAAAAAACTTATGCTTTATGACAATAATGTTATAAAATATTTTACTTAAGCACTGAAATTAGACATAAAAATTTAGTACTCGGGAAAAGCTCTTACCAATAAATCTTTCATAAGCTTTGTGGTAGTTAAAACACCAAATAAATACAGTCATATTCTCAATAGATTTATATCCAATGGCTGTCACATACACAAAACATTATGGGCAAGTCCCAATACAATCTGAATTGTTGTCGAGATATCACATATCTCAGAATCGTAACCTTTTTCCTGTATCAAATTTTACGACGAAGATAAAGCGATAAATTTATATTTGCGTACTATTTCTACATGTTAACAAGACTGTATATACCAGATGTATGTAGTATATACAATCTATACCTTCTAATATAATAAAGAGGAAAGTTTTGTTAGTTTGTATGTCATATAAGATCTTAGAAACTATTGATAAATGACTCTACGGGCGGAAAGCTATTGTTGAAGTTCTATAGATACAATATTATGATCTGCTTCAAAATTATATTATATACTCGGGTGAAGCCAAGTGAATACAATAGAATATATTATGTGTAATAGTGGTAGCACTATTTATTACACATAATATAGTATTATATCATACAGTATTATATGGATGAAAATATAAAATCATCATCATCATCATTTCAGCCTATTGCAGTCCACTGCTGGATGTAGGCCTCTCCTAACACGCTAAAATATAAAATAAATTCACTAAAATATATTTTATATAAAATAAAAATAAATATCTTAAAATAGATCGGAAGAATAGAAGTGTAGGTTTGTACCTTGGATTTGGATTGTTCCTGGCCTCTATAAATAATAAAGTAGCTCTGATTGTTACGATTTCAAGACTAAGTCACTTCATAGATATTAATAGAAAGACTTAGACTAGTACATTGCCATTGGCACGTGGCCGGAGTCACATGTAGATGCTTGAACTAAATAAGTATATTTTTACAAACGAAGCTATAATAAATTAATTCACAGAGTCAATAAACACATTGACACCCGTATGATTAATGATGGTTTCGGTTAAGGGATCGGCTTCCATTTACAAATAGGATTTATCGTTTGTCATTTACTCAATTAAACACAATCGTTGGAACATATTATTAATAAAATTTATTATGAAGGTTTCAATTGACAGAGTTCTGTAATTTCTGGCCTTTATGAGTCATCATCATCATTTTAACCCATAAATGTTTCACCCCTGGTATACATTATTTTTAGAGCATTAAACCAACGTATTATATACATTTTTTTTTTATACCACGACGGTGGCAAACAGACGTACGGTCCGCCTGATGGTAAGCGGTTACCGTAGCCTATAGGCGCCTGCAACACCAGGGGCATCACGAGCGCGTTGCCGACCCTTAAGAAACCTATTCACTCCTTTTTTGAAGAACCCCATACTGTAGTCCCTTGGGAAAACCTCGTTAGGGAGTTCATTCCACAACCTGATAGTTCTTGGGAGGAAATTCCTCTGGAACCGCGCGGTACGAGACCATTTCGGTTCCAAGGTGGAATGGAATTTAAGGCACGGATTCTACTAAAGCAGAGACTAGATAAGATGGGAAGATAATTTCATATACACAACTAATAGACATGCAATAAATAATAAATCGTTTTGAATCTTTGAATGCACTAAGCGGTGACTGCACCAACATTTATTATGTAATGACCTGTTGGTCTAGTGGTTAGTGACCCTGACTGCTAAACCGGAGGTCGTGGGTTCGATCCCCACCCAGGACAAATCTTTGTGTGATGAGCATGATTGTTTGTTCTGTGTCTGGGTGTAATTTATCTATAATATGTATGTATTTACAAAAAAAATGTATTTAAGTAGTATATCAGTTGTTTAGTACCCATAACACAAGCAAATATAATTGCTTAATTTGGGACTAGATGGCGCTGTGTAAATGTGGTAGAATATTATTATTATTATTATTATTAAATGATATTTTTGTACTTTATTGTACATTGAAAAACTCTTGAAAAAATACATGTAATTGGTAGTTACTCTCGTCTGAGCTTAATAATAATAAATTATTTATTCAGTTGAGATAGGTACAAATATAATGATGGACTTAAAAATAATACATAAGCACTTAAACTCCAGGTGTTTGTACTGCGATACTCTTTTATCATAGATGGTTGCTATTTCTTGTCGGCATTTAGACCTAAACCTCTTGATTTGAAAAATTATAACAATCTTTCATGTTGTGTTTTGTCTTTCAGTCGAAAAATCTATACTTATGTTATATAAATGTAGAAATTGCTTTTGTTGTGTTTGTGTTTTGTTGTTGTACCAATAAATTGAATTTTAAGAATATTTACCCATAGATAACTATATAAACTTGTATTATAATAAAAATCCTGTAAATTACAACGTATATGAATGGCATTTAGCACTTACCGTCTGGTGGGCTGCTTGTTTGCCTGTCACTAGAGGAGATATAAAAAAAAAAACCTAAAATTATTTTTCTCCTTATTACAGAAAACCCAGTAAATGCTGTACAAGACTCCAAGCAAAAAACAAAATGGTCGAGTTATAGCAGTCAGCGACCGCAGACAGTTGCTAGGGCGTTGGCGTTGGAAGCGGAAAGATGATAATACTGATGATCATTCACTTCATCACGCTACCAGTACTGACGTCCAGGCTCGTCAGAGGCGACACAACCATGGATGAGAAGCAATCACAGCCACTAATCAGCTCTAGAGTAGTCAGAACAAAGTATGGAGACCTTCGAGGGTTCATCGTAACACCAGAGTCCAGATTCCTTGAACCAGTGGAAGTATTTCGAGGAGTTCCATACGCATCACCTCCAGTAGGCTCTTTAAGATTCATGCCACCAGTTTCTGGTGCTCAATGGTCTGGAGTCAAAATTGCTGAAGAGTTTAGTCCAGTATGTCCTCAAGTACTGCCTGATATAAGGAATGAAACTGCAGTGTTAAAGAGGATATCGAAAGGACGCTTGGAATACTTGAAAAGAATACTCCCGTTCCTGACGAATCAGTCCGAAGATTGTCTGTATTTGAACATCTACGCACCAGCTCAAGGTAAATGCTGCCATGTTATTACTCAAAATAAATATACAGGGTACAGGTCTTGTATAGTGCAGAGTCCAATAATAACAACCATTTCGTCCGATTACTTAGCCACGAGTTTCTCATTACAAGAGTTGGATTTTAGGCTACTGTAACTCGCCCGCCAAATGGTTTGGTACAAGGCTTTCTCGTTGAGTTTTCCTTCTTTTGCGCTGGTGTATTGGGTTTTCTTAATAGCTTCATAAGTACATCGATGATTGATTGATGTAATTAATGTTGATGTTTTCCCTGAGTACCTGCATAATATATTTTGACGCTTTTTTCTGGAAAAGGGTAGACAGAGGAGATTACACTCACATTTTACCAGCTATGTTAAGCCATTAACTAAATATAGATTCAAACTCCAGGTTGCTACTGATATTTTTTGTCAGAGAAACCCAATACCATTTTGCCTAAGACAGGAATCGAATTCAAGACCTCTTGCGCAGTAGTCACATTATAATTCACTCCCACGGCATCACTGAGGTAGTTCCCAATGTATAATTCAGATGTATACGACTTTGGTATTATCTCATCATCATCATCTCAGCCTATTGCAGTCCACTGCTGGATATATGCCTCTCCCAACACGCGCCATAACACTCGATCCTCCGCCTTCCGCATCCAGTCAGACCCGGCGACCTTTTTCAGGTCATCGGTCCACCTAGCTGGAGGGCGTCCTACTCTACGTTTGCCGAGTTGCGGTCTCCACTCTAGGGCATAAACTTTGGTATATCCACAATAAATTAACAAGAACAAAATTAAAATGTTCCATTTGTGTTCTTTGAAACGGAACCCTAAAACGGTCAACAAAGGAAATAATGCACCATCTAAACGTCTCCGAACATTTTATCCACGGTAACAAAATAATTTATTTCGTTACTTTGTTACAAGCAAAGTGGCAACAAGGAAATACAAACAGGCCATTTTAATCCAAATTTCGTCAGGCAAACATTACACTCGCAAATTGAAGATGGGAACAAAAACTTGATTTATAATTTCAGTTAAAACCTTCCTGCGCTCCAGTGAGCTAATTTTCGAAAAGACTTTTGTCCTTGCTGTGGGACCACGTCCATTCTGTCAGTTATACGGACAGGAAAATTTTATGAATGGCCGACGTCGTTATTAAAAATAAACGGAATGTCTCTAATTATGAAATCCACGAATGCGACTAATTGGGACGTGAGTGCCGGTAATGATGTTACGTTTGCGTCAATTTTTGTTTTAAGCTTGCATTTAAGCTAAAAGAAAAGAGTAAATTCTTGTAATAACTTAGTTCGAGACGAACGTTTGATGTGTAGGTGTATTATGGAAGTAGGGGAGTATATTATTGTGTAAGTTGTATAGAATCAATTTAAATTGAACAAAATCTCTTTTATAACTTCACAAATGTTTTGAATTGAGCAAATGGCAAACTCTTAACCCTACAATCTACATATCCTACTCTATAAAATCACCTACAAAAGTCCGTAGTCCTCGTGAATGGAA
Source organism: Laspeyria flexula (assembly GCA_905147015.1). Lineage (NCBI taxonomy): Eukaryota > Metazoa > Arthropoda > Insecta > Lepidoptera > Erebidae > Laspeyria > Laspeyria flexula. Next base: position 884,848 of record LR989954.1, on the reverse strand, counting down.
GGCTATGCCCAAAAAAGAAACCTTTAAGCTCTGATTACAAGAAGCCTCACGTTCCATAAGGCTGGTAATACACCGGTGTTCATATACCTAAGCTGAAGTACTCTTTTGTCACAAACGCGGTGATGCGCCGCGGTGCATACGAAATACTTTTTCTGTCTATGTTTTTTTGGAGATGCGAAAAGCTGACAGACATTGCACTAATATGAGAATGTTCTATGCTATTTTATAGGTTGTATTTTACTGAAATAATCAATCAAATACAGAATGAAATTCCTATTAAAAGAACAATACGTTATCTTAAGTTACAATCTCTCTAAAGTAAGAACGGCCGGTTGTTACCCAATTAGGCCAAAATGACTCAAGGGATCTTTATGAAATAATAAATAAATATTTATTTTAGGACATTTTTTTACATAGCGCCATCTAAGTAAGCTAATATAAGCTTTTGCTATGGGATCTAGACATAGAGAACACCCAAACTCCGAAACAAATTTTGTAGATCATATAAATATTTGTCCCCACCCGGGAATCGAACCCGCCGCCTCTTGTGCAGCTGTCGTATACAGATCCCACTGCGCCACTGAGGCAGTTAAGTTAGAATCGTTCTAAAGTTAGAATGAATGGATGTTTGTTACCCATTCACGCCAAAATGGCTGAAGGGGTCTATACGAAATCTGGCAGATAAATAGATTATGGTCCGGGATAGCATATACGCCAGTAAATTTATTGTATATTGTACCACTATCATACATAAAAAGTTTGTGAGGCTGGATTTTCTGATATAATCATATTCATTTTTTTGCATAATAGTTCCATAGATCAAACTTAACAGTAGTCTAGATATACAGCAATAATTTATACAGACAATACGCAATTTCTCGTGAATCACTCGAGTGAAGCCGAAGCTGACTAATAACACATACGAACGTAAATTAAATTCCAAAAAAGGTGTTTACTCCATTTACATACTTCCGTCAGTAAATACCGTACAACTTCAGAATTACGGATTCCAGATTCCGGTATTTGAGTCTAAACGGTATTACGGTATTCGTACCCAAAGCGTTCATAATTCCGGTACTGAATTTGGCCGGATCAAACTGTGGTCATGCAATACGTATACTTTGAATATATTCGGTTTACGTGTGAAGTGGATATTTAAGTTGATGTTTTGATAGATAGCACATATCGTGTACCTACAAATTATATTATACATACATACATATAGTTCACGCCTCTTTCCAACACTTACCCCTCGTAGGCAGAGACTATTTCCTTCCACTTGCTACGATTCTGACATACATCTTTGGATTCTTCAACATTCATCAGTCTTTCCATGCATTCTCACCGGTTGAGGGTACTCCTGATCTGTCCCTTCTTTAGAACAGTGGTGTGCAGATTATCTTGTTCTTTTATTATTTCTTAGTGAGAAGAATAAATATTATACTTCTTTATACATTATACATGTATTGTATTTTATCTTATTAAGGCACACGCTTTTAAAATTGATTAATTTTAGAGATTTAGTCACTGCATTTAGCTTTAAAAAAAATACTAAATGTCTGATACTAAAACGGAAGCCTTTAGTCTTCTACATTTCTATTTATAAACGTCCCACTGCTGGGCACGGGTCTCCTCCAAAGAATGTGGAGGGAATTTAGCCTACTATACCACGCTGGCCAGACGGTTGGGTTGGTATAGGGTTTGTTACAAATTTTCCTTTTCTCGAAATGCTCTTGTCTGCATAAGATTACTTCCCTTAGTCGCCTTTTACACCACCCATAAGTTGAAATAGCGGACGAATGTGCCTGCGCTCCCGTGACCACAGCAGAGCGCGACGAGAGGAACACCTTGGGGTTTTAGTGGGTGCGAGCCACTCATAACCCCTCGGTTCTTTCCCCAAGACCGAGGGGTATGCGTCAGGCATTTCCCCAAGTAAAAAAAAAAGGGTAGTGACATTTTGTATTCTTAATCCGTCATTACCCGGTTGACTACTTTAGTCTTAATTTAGATTATCTAAAATTTGTAACACTATTGTTTCTTTTGGGAATTTTACTTACATTATTTTGTTAGTTTTGCAATCCGAAATTCACACACTAGTTTCTGCAAACAATAAGTTGAATATTTCAAAGTCAAAGTCAAATCATTTTATTTCATTTGGATCACATACATGATACTTATGAACGTCATACAAAGCCAGAAAAGGTGTCAGTAAATTTGCCTACGGCCAGTTCACTGACAAGGTTGAGCTCTGAGAAGAACTTGGCAAGAAACTCAGGCCACTCTTTTCAATCGCCATAGTTGTTACAATTTTAATTGGTTACAGTTTGAAATATCACAGAAAGTACAGAACCAAAACACCATACTAAATCAAATTCAATAAAATTTGGATATGAGAAAATAATAATAGTAATAATGAGCAATCAAACTTTAATTTGTTTTCGTCAAGAAGTATGGTATGTGGGATCATCACTTGGTACCAACTATGTATATCTTGAAAACGGTAAAAACATTTTGTGAACACATTGTTTAGCAATATATTATATTTCTTTAGTCTAGTAGTCATAGCATACGTCTGGTGAACACAGGTTGTGAATTTAATGCTGACTGGACTGATTACTACAAGTTGTGTACCTACAAATAGTTGTTCCGAGTCTTGGTATACTTTGTGTCCGCTAATCATATGTTTGTTAAGTTCATTGTGACATATACGTACTTTGATATACCAAGTGTAGTACTGGACGTTGTCCCAAAAAAAACCTATTTATTTTATACTGATACCTATTTGTTTTGACTGGCCTGTTGGTCTAGTGGTTAGTGACCCTGACTGCTAAGCTGGAGGCCGTGGGTTCGATCCCCACCCAGGACTAATCTTTGTGTGATGAGCATAAAGGTTTGTTCTGTGTCTGGGTGTAATTTATCTATAATATGTATGTATTTACAAAAAATATCAGTTGTTTAGTACCCATAACACAAGCAAATATAATTGCTTACTTTGGGACTAGATGGCGCTGTGCGAATATGGTGGAATATTATATTATTATACACTCGCATCTAATCTGACTTATTTTTTCCCTCTAATATGCACATAAACCAAAACACTCAAGAATCACAATCTAATCTGAAAATAGAATAACAAGATAATCCAACCACGAGGCTATGGCAAAAAATTGAGTTGACAGCCAAGAGAAGCTATGGATTTATATAGCGAAGGTTGATTTATGCCCCCACAGCGATCCATCAACTGTTAACCGATAGTGTAGTCTGGATACCACACGATATCTATTTACAATGATATATAGGACATGTTACGTTTTTCTGATGAAAATTCTGAGTGATGGCTCGGGAATTTAGTTTATGGAACAAACATCGTTATTGGAATATCAGCTGTATTTCTCACTTAGATTTTATCAATGGATCGTCTTTTATTTTACTTTAAAATACAACGCCCGTTTTGATGCCAAGTCTATGTCGTGGGGACCCTACAAACATATAATTATCGGATTCAATATACACCCAGACTCGAAATAAATATCTATGAATTACACAAATATTGTCTCGTATGAAAATCGAAATCACGATACAGGACAGCCACCTTAATCGCTATGCCACGACTCCTGTCGTTTATAGTTAAAAAAAAAGATATATTACTCAAATGGATTTGCGTTAAACGTAGCATATTCTAAAGTTATGTTTTATCCTTTTTTAAAAGATAATGCCCGTTTATTTGCATTCAATTAAGGCACGTAAAATATTCACAGTCTTAGAACAACAACGACCTTATTTCAAAAAAATAAGCATATCACCACTAGCAACTGAACGAGACAGACAAAATTCAAAACAAAAATGTGACGACTTAACACGCGAATGCACCAAGAATTTTATTAAAATTCCAGTTCTTCTACCGTCGCGTCGCATCGGTAGTCAGTTGATTTGTAACTCGTGTTAGCATCTCGTATCGACAAAACGATTTCTTATGAGATTTTCTTCATCCTTTTAAAATGATATTCTATATTAAGCAGCGAGAACTGCTCAACGGTTAAACTTAGTGACGTAGAAACGATTGAAGAGTGTTATCGGGTTTTCTTACACAGCCTTAGTCAATGTTTACCAAATATTCAAACATCGTTGTATAGGCAATATATGACGTGTTTCGTAGCATTACAGTTGGTTATTATTTCGGCGATATCTCATAACAAATGAGAATTAAAATTTGATAATGTGAAATTTTGTGCAGATTTCAACAAGGTTTTTTGTTAGATACCGCTATATGCTAAAATGTTTATAAATATAGTATAACCTATCTGTAAGTTTTCTAATAAAACAACATTCTTGTACAAGAAAATGTATGTATTATTATAATACTCTCTCCACATATATTATTTAATACATTCTTTTTTTTTTGTTATTTGAATTTTTTTTATTTATTTATTCATAAAAAATAAGAAGATATAAGCGTACAGTACATGCAACCAAATCGCTTATATCTATATGTATCTTACTATCTAGTCTTACAATATTAAATTAATCACATTTTAAATCAATCTGGGATTACTCAGAATTTCAATATTCATCTTAGTCGACTTGGAGACGATTTTATGCTCATTACCAGACGTGATCGGTGAAGACCATGCGGCCCACCTGATGCTAAATGCTAACCACCGCCATCGTTCCTTTTACATTGATTGCGAAGAAAAATATAACCAAGTCGCTGCTGAAAAGGAAAATGGGAGGCAAAGGAAAAGAGGAGGATTAGGAAGAGGAATTGGGTTTCTAGCGTCCAAGCGTTGATATTGCGTGGGAGAGTAGGACTTTCCCGGACGTGTCGGTTCATTCATCCATTTATACGTGACGGTCCACTCACAAAATGTTGAAATGTTTGAAAATGATGGCAATCATTATTATTATTTAATTTTTTTGAGTCATCGGGACCACCAAGCCAAAGGGATCAAGTGTTTGTACATATATGGCTGATTTTCTTGAAATTTGAACTAGATTTAAATAAGGAATCTTAATTTTGCTTTGTGGAATTGATGTATGTACCAGTCAGACGAATTTCCATATAAAGATAAAAGACGGTATTGTGTACGGACTGAAATTATTTTTAGGGTAAGATTTTAAGGCTTATTAGAAAGCTGAACGATGATTAATATTCAATATCTGTAGGCCTTTCTATTGCACAATCCCACCCACATTGCCATCACTGTGACTCCTGTAAGCCAGGATTAACAGTGATGGACCCGTGCGAGCACCGAACTTTGACACTTTAAAGTCCCAGGGAAAGCCTAACCTACTGTCTAAGCGTAACATCTGTAGGTCTATCATATTAAAGTAAATCCTAATGCTTAGAATTAAATTTCAGGCCAACAGTAGGACTTATTATAAAACATAATTCCGATTTACTGAAAGAGAAGTTAATACGATACTGCTAAAATACATTCGTGACAAAATCGATACCAGACACAGCAATCTAAAGTATTTAGACACTATCTGTTATTCCATACATAACTTTGGAATTTTTTTCATGGTAGGATTCTGATTACTCTTAGTTATACTAATATTATACAGCTGAAGATTTTGTTTGTTTGAAAGCACAAACCTCAGAAACTACTTACTGATTGCAATAGTTTTTTTTTTTGGATACTCCATTTATTAAGGAAGGCTATAACATCACGGTACGATTGATAGGAACTGAGCGGTGGTCAAACAAAGATTCACGGCAACTAAACTTTGCTCTATACAAATACTGATTCTAACATTGAGATAGGGTATAATTTACTAGTCTAGCACGATCAAACAGAGTGAGCTCAAAACTAACACATATCAATTATCGTGTTGGACGTACTCCAAGCTGACATAGCTTAGTTCGGGGATTAACTCGTATTTGCCATCGCACGAGTACATACAGACCAATTTCTTAACAAATAATACATTTAGCTTATATAATATTGAACTTATAAATACTTAATGTAATTAAATCGACGCCATATTCATTATTCATGTACGAAGGTTAAGAGTTGTTGAAGAAGCTATTGATGTTCTATTTATATCTTTTATCTAACAGAGGGGAATCTTGACATTTGACTTACTCGATTTTGAAATCACTATCAAATACTTAAAAGTTTAAATTATATCTGATGTCTTACAATACTATGCAACGGGTCTACGTCACTTATTATATTTTATGAAATATCATCATCATTTCAACCACTGCTGGGCACAAGTCGCCTCTAAAGAATGGCAAATAAATAAGGTATTATTTTTATATTCTTCAAAATATATACTTAAATATTTGTGACGTAGATCCGTTGCATATTAATTTCATATTTGTACGAGTCACGAAAGTTAAAAAGTTTTTGTGTCTGCTGTTATTTTCAAACATAAAAATTTGACAACGATCTCAAAATCTCGATTAGTCTTATGTTGCGAGCCGTAATAGGCCCTCAGGGTCGAAACGTCAAGCAGAATAAGATAGGTACTTAACGCATGATCACATAAATTCCCGTCATATAAGCGTATACTTAAACAGATACTGATTACTTTATTCTATCACACTTGAAACATTTTTAACCTTAAGCGATTTTTCTTCACCTCGTTAGCGCCAACGCCGGGGGTGTATTCTCTAATATATACAAACATATCCATCGTACCCTCATTACTACACAGATTTGCAAGATAGCCGACGATGTTCCCGACCAGTGTTTATGAATGTCCCTAATGTAATGGTCTAAGTAGCAAACTTTCTATCCAAATAATTATTATTTAAAAATAATTATATATATATAGATCTTGGGCCTTACTCTGACGTTCGACATTAATTTGATTAGTCAGTATTGATGTCGCTGTCAAATGCGTGAAAGTGACAGCGACCAAAATTTCCTTACATTTGACAGCGACATCAAAACCGACTAATCGAATGTCGAAATTGAGAGTACATCCCCTTGTTACGTTTTGAAAGAGAGTTCTGGAAATCTACCACTATTTATCTATTAAAGTTGTTCGGATATTTGTAAATTTTTTCACTGATATCTTCAAACGACGCTAACGATTTGGATTATATATTTATCTTGATAAAACTTTAGATTCAACTAAATGACTTCTCAAAAAAAAAAATTAAGTACATTACTATCCTAGTCTTGAGGCCTATGTCCAGCTGTGGACGTCATTGAGTTAGTATGATGTCTCCCAATGACGCCCATAGAAATAGAGCACATAGAAAAAGTCTAGGAGTCATCATCATTGATGACTCTTAGACTGTTTCTATGCGCGCTAGCTTGTAACCAGATTGTTGGGTTTGTTGCCTATTGCTACTGTAGGTATTCGAATTGTATTTCGAAAGAACTGTGCCAATCTCATCTCATTTCTTCTTTGAACGAATACAACTGTGAAATGTTTGATAAAACAATTCTTGCACGATTCTAAAATGCTTAAATTCAAATATTCTTCCATCGCTTGCACCATACGTCTAACTCCGAACAAAAACTTGATTTATCCTTTTCTTCGCGATCCATCATGGCTGAGATAAGACGGGGTAGGGGAAACGAAAGGGAGGGGAGAGGGGTATCTTGAATCTTCACTGGAAATTCCCGTCGAATTCGATAGACAGCTTTTTTGTTCCGAGCCGATAATTTGAATGGAGATATGCGATAGTATTCGGTATTACTAAGATTCTTCAAGAAATTTAAATGTAGTTCTTCAATATTTTCACCACTGTATATATTTTAATAGTATTATCCGTAGAACCGAGGGTTATGTACAACCGATTATACATTTTTGTATAAATTAAATGTAAGATGTTAGTAGGTAGAGGGATAGCTATAATTTAGAATATATATATATAAAAAGGTACACTTACTACTACTTAGGCTTGTCACTTTAAACCCCTTCCAATATAGTACTAATATTCAGTGATATAACTATACGAGTATTTTTTCTATACTTGTGCAACTTAACAGTGCCTCTTGCCAAATTTCAATATTCTAGGTCAACGGGAAGTATATAGGTTTTGACTTTTTTGATCGTCAAGATAAGTGATAGAAATGGAGTATAAACGGCTGTATCTTTTGAATGCATTTACTTAGAACTCTGATTTTTTTTATTGTGCCAACGGATTGCAAATTCGAGTATTTGATTTTAATTTTAGCTCGATACCGCAATGGGTTCTTGAGAAAAATATTCTTGACTGACGGACAAACAGACAGACTGAAAACGGAGTGATCCAATAAGGGTCCCGTTTTTCCTTTTGAAGTACGGAACTCATTGCAAAGCTGCATATTGTTGTAGCTGCTAGAAGGTACGAGTATGGCTGTATTTCTTTTGTAGAAAAATATTCAAATTTCGAACGATCCCTCAGCACCGGTTACACCATGATCACTACATTTATTGGTTTCAGGACAGTCATAAAAGTGAATTAAACTGTTCTTGTCTCCTTATGATATAACATATTAGTTCAGTTACGAGCTCGCTTGTATCGTTCTATGGACAACTTTGGTGATTATCTGCTATTTCTTTCTCCATTGTTGATTAAGTAGTATTTGTTTCAAGGGTGGCTGTTATATAACATGTATTAATAGGTATTGGGAGCAAAGTGTTCCTTGTTACCTTTGGATATTGAAAGGTTTTGTTATTTGATTTATTGTTATGGTATTTGATATGCTTAATTGAGGTCTGTGATTGCTTCGGACAAGTTTTTTTATTGTTTGTTTATTGATACATTTGAATTTTGATTTGAAATGGTTTTGATGATTTGGTTTAAAATTTATGACATCCTTTAAACAAATTACACTGGAAGGAACTGTCTTGATGGCACAGTAAGAGTCCACATTTGTCCATTTTTTATATCAAGGATTTAAAGGAAATATTATCAATATTTGCTATTAATTGTTAACTCTTAGTACAAAACAAGTCTCATAAGATTTTGAAGCTTAATGTGCTTATATATAAGGTTTTTATCTTCAAACTTCATCAGGCACGATTCTCTCATTAAGTTTAATGCAAGAATATGTACATAAACAATGACAAACTTGAGGGAAGAAATAAACGATTTATTTATATAATTGTTAGAGTATCAGTGAACCGATCTAACCTGGAGCTCTCTTCCAGCAGGAGTAAGAGACGCCGTCTCAAGATACCCAGTCCTAGTGTTCGTCCACGGCGAGAGTTACGAGTGGAGTTCCGGCAACCCTTACGATGGAACTGTCCTCGCGTCTCACGCGGGACTCGTCGTAGTCACTATTAACTACAGACTTGGAATATTGGGTAAGTGTGATATTTAAAATGCATGAATGTGTAGGTGGGTTTTGTATGAATGTGTGAATGAAAAAGAAAGAAAAATCATGTATTTCGGCTTAGGGCCTACAAAAACAACTTACACAGAGAAGGGTGAGAATAAACAAAAATATAAAACAAAAAAAAAAGACAAAAAACAATTTAAAAAAAAATAGAAACATGAGAAAAAAAAAATTAAACTATTAAATAAATATGGTGTAGTGGTTTAAGGTATGCTGTTCTGCAAGCCCCACCGAAAAAGGCCGCCATCTCAGCATGGGCTGGGCAAATAGTACCCAGCGCTGATTTTTAGTGCCAATGCCAGGGTTTGCTACTTCTATTACAAAAATAGTTGTTTTTCTCTAATCATCATAGCCTAGAAGTAACAAGATTGATAATAATCATAATAGTGTGGCCCAGATATTCAAAATGGTGTTATTATTTAATCTTTCTTATTTTTGAGATAAGCCAGTTCAAACAAACCCTTTAGCAATATCATTAGAATACGAGTAGGAGAGGTACTAAGTCATGTTCAAAAATTAATCTGCACAGTGAGATGAATCACTTTCAAATTAATAATAATAATATTGTAGTAAGTTTACAACTTAGTGATTTTCTGACTAACTAAATTAATTCTAGATCTTAGGCATTTTGTGGCATTAGAAATTCAATTGAACTGTAAGATTTCAAAGTTGAATTCAAGAATTAATGACTTTTAAGATAGTTTATTTATGTTTGCAAGAATTTTACTGATTTTATTTACCTAATCTGAATTTTAAATGGTCTCTGCTTATTTAATTAAGTAACCGTCTAGTCTGGCATCATACAATTTTAATCTAAGTGATTGATTGTAAATTTATTTATGCCCTAATGAAGCAAATATTTCAGTAAGTTTTATTAGTTTAATAAAACATTTTTAATAAAAGTTTTTTAAACTTTTTACAGTAATAAATGCAAATACGCCTTATAAATATGTTTGTATTGCCATTTTGTTTTATTCGTAGTCAGCCTTTGTTGAATACAAGTATGCGGTGTCAGTTGAGCACATAATATAGCGATATAAGGTGCTCTGCTCATCAAGAATGAGAAGAGAGCAGCCTCCTAGACAAGTGGAAAATTTGCTGATTCCACTCAAATGTGGTAAAATATTATTAAAAAAATATATAAATCTCACTTCAATACATTTGACATAATCTATCGATATGTCAAGTGATCAATGTACTAATTCGACATGTCGTTAGAATAGAGGTAGATAGATCGAATTGTTTTCCACTTGTCTAGAGGGGTAGCTGAGTTATAAATAAACAATCGACGTGTTTTGAGAGTGTACACTGTAATGTAGTGTAATTATTAAATCTCTATTCGTTGCTTACGACACATCCCTTTATTTATTTATTTCTCTACTCCACTTTATAGAAGTTAAAAAAATTCAAATGAATCTTTGTTTACAGGCTTCCTAAACCCTCGTTCTGATGACTATCCGAGGTCTCCAGCGAACTACGGCCTAATGGACCAGATAGCAGCCCTTCACTGGATCAAAGAGAACGTCGCTGTCTTCGGCGGAGATCCTACCAACGTAACGTTGATGGGACATGGCACTGGAGCCGCATGCGTACACTTCTTGTTGACGTCATTAGCAGTACCTGAGGGTAAGATCTTTGAGATATTGACTGTTAGTGTGGTGTAGAGGTTACAATGGTCGCTTTGTACAATTGAGCCGTGCTGTTGCGTGGGTTGGATATCTATACTAGGCAAGTACTTGTGTGAGTCACAGGTATATTTTATGTTCGTTAATTACATGTTCGTAAAGTTTCCTGTGACGCATGGCTTGTTCTTTAGTGCAGGAATAGTTACAAATAACGTTGTATAGTGTTACATCTTAGCCCCTAAAGGAAAATTCTATCATATGTACGTATCGCACGTTATATTAGGCCCAAGGGCAGGCTTATTGCCAATTACCTCGCAGTATTACATTCTCAGAATTTCACGCAGAAATACCTGATGAGTTTTTGTCAGAATCGTGGAAATCTAGACTTTTGCTTACACGGTCTAGCGATGCCACTGAAATGTTTATTCCAAAATTAAAGGGTTCTTTATCTCTTATGGAAGTTAACAATCGATATATTAATAAAAAAATACTATAATGTCATAAGTAACGATCATAAGAATTAGAACATATTAAACTCTAGACCGTATTCAGAAGCACTTACCTAAATATGTACAACACCATCAATAGAACACGATACTAGCAAAATTTTGGCAGAACCCTTCACAAGGTACTTCACTTTGAAGCACCATAAGGCTGGTTTTCCACCAGAGATTTGCGATTGAAGCAATATTTATCCAAAATGTATCAAAGTAAGTGATATAATTAAAGGAACTGTAATTGTTAGTTACAGGGGACTATCTATAATCTTTTAACTTCACAGTATTTATTTATTTATTTCACAAACAATGTTACATTGTGTCGGAATATATTAATTACACATATTAAAATAAAATAACTTAAATTAGACAGGCAAATAAGAGTTAAATAATAATAATAAAATGTCATAATATAAAGATTAAAATGTCAAAAATTAAATTTCATTACACATTGCTAGAAAAAAAGGAAAAAAAGAATAATAATAATAAAAAAAAAATAAAGAAACACCATTCAATGACATTTTACAAATTCTTCAATTGAGTAGAAACATTCCTCAACAAGAAAAGCCTTAAGTCTGGTTTGTTGCATGTGGTGTGTTTCAGTTGCATGGTATATGGAAAGAAATATTTAACAGTTAATTAAACAAGACTCAAAGATAAAATACATGTGCAAACAGCTTAGCAACATACAACTTATTACGTTACACCATGACATTGACTAAATATTTTAAATTTTATTTTATTTTATTACATGATAGAGTAAATATTTTTTTTATAACGCTGGAAACGGCAAAATATTATGGACTCTATAATACTTCTAACACTAAAATACATTTAATTAGAATATAATATTCTACTACTACTATTTTTTTATTTTATTTTATAGCATATCTTTAGTGTAAGTGCAGCCTTAGCTTCTAGTCTCATACATAACCGCTGCATAAGATGTTTGGCACCGAACTAACGTTCATAGCACTTCAGAACCATACTTTCAAATGCCATATTTTGGAGCATACGCTGTGTCGAGTGAATTTCAAATAGCTTTGGTAGAATGTTTAAAATATGTTTTAAGATGTGACTATGACATGGCTATGCATACACAATTTGTTACACTTTATAATGATATTATACAAAATATAAATATGCACTATATATTGGCAGAGTAATAATATATGTAGAATTTAACATGCTGTATTGCATGCTCTATAGCTTCTGCTTTTATATTGCGACCTAAATCTTATCTGTAACTAACACCATTTAACTGAACCGGTATTCGCGATAAATGAATTATGAATTAGAGCAAGAATACATTATAAAACTTCTCCTTTTCATACGTCATGTATAACGTCGTGAGTAAATTTCTAACAAAACTTGACTGGCCTGTTGGTCTAGTGGTTAGTGACCCTGACTGCTAAGCCGGAGGTCGTGGGTTCGATCCCCACCCAGGACAAATCTTTGTGTGATGAGCATAAAGGTTTGTTCTGTGTCTGGGTGTAATTTATCTATAATATGTATGTATTTACAAAAAAATGTATTTAAATAGTATATCAGTTGTTTAGTACCCATAACACAAGCAAATATAATTGCTTACTTTGGGACTAGATGGCGCTGTGTGAATGAGGTAGAATATTATTATTATTATTAAAACCTCGCAGTAACGTGTCTAGCCCGCGTGGTAATAGTCTCCTAACACCCTGTTCTTAGGTAAAAGGTAAAATAATCTTTTAATCCTTAAACAGCTGAAGCTAATCAACCGTTAAACGGTTATGAGAGTAAACTAACAAACAAGTTACGTAGGTACTGTACACAATGGATGCTCAAACATCGCCACAAGCTAAGTTTACGTAGGATGGGTTATAAAACTATGAATATTGCTGTGTGAAGCAGTTTATTCTAAAGATAATATTAACGTAACATCATGCTTTTGTACCTTGAAAGGGTAGGTAGAGCCGTATCATACCCACAGATCATTAATTACCTTAGATTTTTTACAAAAAGTAATAATAATAATATTCTACCACATTTACACAGCGCCATCTAGTCCCAAATTAGGCAATTATATTTACTTGTGTTATGGGTACTAAACATGTTATAGATAAATTACATCCAGACACAGAACAAACCTTAATGCTCATCACACAAAGATTTGTCCTGGGTGGGGATCGAACCCACGACCTCCGATTTAGCAGTCAGGATCACTAACCACTAGACCAACAGGTCAGTCAAAAAGTGGCGATGTTATTTCAATATATATGCGAACAAGGCCAGGCCTTAGGTTCATACTGGATTTATTTACTCGATCACGTACTTTTACTCCACCACCTAGGCTTATAGGTAGGTGACACATAATATATGTCATCAACAATCACTTCAACCCATAAACGTCTCACTGCTAGGCACGGGGTCCAAAGAATGTGGAGGGAATTTATGACACATAATAATTATGTAATCCTTACTAATATTAATGTGAAATTAACTCTTTCAGTGACGTTTTCACGGCTAAATCACTGAACTAGCTTTGATCAACTTGTGCAACAAGTCAAATTGTAAATAATCCAAACTAGGAGAAATTTATTATCATCGAAAAAAAATATAAAGAAAAAAAAATATTTATAGGAAAATGAATACTGGTGGTCGAGAATATTAGAAACATTAGAGCAACAGAAAGCCGAGATTTCATACGTAAACTAAATATATTATGAGCAAGATATTAATATTTATTTGATGATAAAAATCCTGTTCAACACTAAGGAAATTGCCATGGGAGTAAAAGTTTGTTACAAGTTATAATTAAGTTATCGAGTACCAACTTAACAGGCTCATCGGAAACTTAGCCGGCTAAGTGTCGCATTAAGTTACAAGTTTAAAGTGTAACGCCTTAATATATGCGAAATAATTTAACTTCAATTTGTTACATATGTATGTTGTACATTCCGTTCAGATTTGAATGGTGATTACTGCTGATGCATTATGATTATCAACAATCCATTACGGTCCACTGCTAGGCACGAGTGCCTTCTCATAAAAGGAGGGGAGCCCACAGTCATCACTCTGATCAGACATACAGAGTTTTATTTTGAGTTTATTTTCCCTTGTTCTGGGTATTTGATTTGTTTCAAAATCCTACTCTAAGGGCTCTGAATAAATGTAGGGAAATTTGGATTGGTCGCTATCACTTTCAAACATTTGACAGCGACATCAAAACCGACTGTCGAAAGTCGAAATTCAGAGTAAGCCTCCTGCAAACAAATTGAAGTTAAATTATTTCGAGTACATAATTTAAAAGATAGGTTCTCAAAGAATATATTTAGTTAACTATTGACTGAACTACCGAGTGCCTATAGTGTATACATAATTATACCTACTGGCTGTAAATTAAAACTTCCACCTAAATTGATCGACAGATTTCTACCTGAGTTTAAAATAACCGGTTAAAAGTATATTGTACCAAGCTCAATGTAGTGCTCCGCAGGATAAGAGCGCATCTTCATAGTGCTTACGTCCTTTTGTTAAGAAGCGCAGTTTTTCGGCATTTGCTCAAAAACGAAGGGTCGGACATGACAAAACTAGGGTTCTGGTTTTGCCATTTGGCCTACGGAATGCTAAAAATGTGACTTCATGATTAATTTAAAGTACGACAACATATTTAAAAATCTCTGCCTCTTTAGTATTCCGTCGCATACAGCGAATCATTTTATAGATACAATAGACTATAAAATGTCACGGAATGCGGACCCCTCTACACCCTACAGAAACTATATCCCCCATAAACCGTGTTCACCAAACGCTTGTACAATAAAGTTGCTTATAACAGGATTACACAATATACATACCTAATATAGTTGTAGGTGAGAAAGAGGCTTTAGAATATACATAGGGGAACTTAAATCGATATGGGACAAACTTTTGGTATCTTATGCTTGTTTCACATCAATATAAATACTTAGGGTGTGGTTTTGGACGCAATGCAAGTTGAAAACAACATAATTGAGTATAGTTGAACAATTTTAGAATCAAAATTATAGGTAACATCACATCACGCTACGGCCAATAGGAGCTGAGCAGTGGCCAAATGAGGAGCGAAGCCCCGTGCGACTTCTAGTACCAAATAAAAGTACTGCTAAAAGCAAAGCAAAAGTATTGGAGCCTTAGTAATCATTATATCAGCTCAATGACGTGCACCGTTGGACCTGATTTCCGCAGCGAGCGATTTTATGCCACCTGCAAACATTGGCTACCCGCAACCTTTAATATATTGTTTAAAATCCAGGCAAAACTTTATAAGCTCTGTAGAGCTTATTTGTACATATTAGTTCATAAATGTAACTAGCATACCAACCATTTTCTAAAACCAAGACTTAAACTTTAAAGGTTCGTAATGTTAATAAATTGTAAACCAAACCGCTACTCTCGAGGCCGCAATATGAGGAAGTAATTTTGAGTTCAGCTCTCGTTCCACGCCCGAGCGGCATACCTGATGAAGGGAACAAAACAATTTGGTACCCCAAACTTTGAAAACTAAAACGAAATTCATATACCCTATGTAATTTAACATAAATACCATTTTTGCATGGCTCATTCCAGAAGCTTTATTTTATAAATGAAGCTTTAATTTTGTAAACATAAAGTTGCTTTTTGAATAGAGCTCGTTAGCTAATGTTCTTCTATTTTATTTATTTGTAATGTTTGCTTATTATGAAAGTACCAAATGTTGTTTATGAAATGAAAGCTGAAAAGTGTTTATGCCTTTGATTAAACGCAGTAATTCAAATTACTTTCTAAGAAAAATAGAAGCATTGAATGAATAATGAGTGTATTTGTTTGGTAAACTAATATTAAGACCTATTAAATGATTTAAAAAAAATCATATGCCACGTATGCATGAAATTCGACATCGACTCAGTCGAAGTTTAGTTTGAAATCTAGTTTTAGGTATATGTACATAATGTATGTACTGGTGTCAAATAACGGATTTCCTACGTTTTTTCCCAACTAGAAAAATAAATAGCACAGCTATTCTTGTTATAAGCTCTACATGATTTTAAAATCTCTCGACATTCTGATAAATTTGAACTCCAGCTTCAACAAAAAAGAGATCGGATTTTTCAATATAAAAATTGTCCAATTACTGCGTGACACATGAATATCGAATAGCCATATATTTTATACACTATTTTCACACAAACCAGACGAATATCAGTTAAAACAGGCAACGTCCGATTAAAAGACTCAATAGATTTATTTTGGACACAATAATATTTGCTTTTTATTCAATACCATGAATATGAATATTTAAATATTCATGTTTCTCTTTTGTTTATAATCTTGTTTGCGTATTTAAGTTCATAAACTGATTAAAAATAATAAGTCACGCGGAGCTTCGCTCCGTCATTCTTTGTTTGGCCGCTGCTCAGCTCTTATTGGCCGTAGTGTGATTTTATATAATATAAAACCTTTTTCGGTAAATGGGCTATTATATAAGACCAGTAGTTTTTGGAATTATCGCCTTTAACCAAACAAAAAACTCTTTAGCTTTACGAGTGTAATATTAGTATAGAAGATTATATTTTTTTAATGTCTTGTTGGTCTAGTGGCTGGTACTATATTTTAATAATGTAATTATTATACTGTGGGTGCTGACGAACACGCTGCCATAGCGACCACTCTATGTTACCTGTTTCATCACGACGACATCTTCTCGTAATATCGACATTCAACTGGTTAATTTAAATATCGAAATTATGAGTAGGTTTGATCACACTATCTATGTGACTTGAGCTTGATTAAATATAAGTACATTAATATTTAGTTCATTTTTATGCATTATACACATCTAATAAAGGCACTCGAAAATTTTAATATACGTGAAACGAATTCACCATCTCTGATTATCATAAAAGGAAACAAAAAAGTTTTTGCTCATCCTATCGATAGCAATCCGAATAACTTTCAACTGACCTAGTTGAAAGCTATAAACTTAAATATACACCCCCATTCATTCGCGGGGATTGTACGGAGACACGCTCCATTTTATTATTCGTAGGAAATATTTCCTATCGGCTATGCTATATTCAATTCCGGCTGGGAGATTTGAGCCCAAGACATATTACCTGCAAGAGATATATTTTGTGAACTTTTGAGATATTGAAAATAGATTCCCTAATACGAGATTTAAGATAAGTTTTATTGTAAAATATAACAATGATTTATTATAGAACGTTTGGAATACAATATTTTGAAAATACGTGTCTAACTCAGTGCTGCAACTCATGAAGATAGAATAAAATAAGATAGAATATTTCAGAAACAAAATTGAACAAAAAATTGTACGAACATAAATTATATCGTTAAAATGAATAATGGTTTTTGAGACGTATCGAAAGTAAGCCCTAAAGTATGAAAGATGATGTAAATGTTAAAACATATATCTTAAAAATAGGCGACCGCTTTTCTGCAAAAAAATATTCTATTTTATAAATGACTAGCTTTCAACAAATTATCACAGAAAAAAAACTAGTCTTTTTATCATCTTTTATAAACTTTATCTAGAAACATTTTAATAGTTAGTCGCCATTTAACATACTTCGAATGAAAATTATATATCTATAGCTTATTTGTGCCAAAAAACGGATTCCCTACGTTTTCCAACAAGCTTGTTTTAAGTCTAAAGGAGACGTTAAAGAAATACCTAATAAATAACAACAGAAGGATCAAAAATAATACTTTATTCGAAGAATAGTCTGCGAATATAAGCAAGTGCTTCAATTCAGCGTATGCAACGTTCAGCTCTTGCAATTTCCACTGAATAGGGTTACTATTCATCTTATTTCACAGACACCGACCTACATTCGAGCGTCTGAGAAATGCGGCTATTTTGAACTAGCCAATGCCTTTGTAAGATCGAATTCAGTGGCTGTTGAATGATGACTATCATTTTTATGTGACGTGTAATGTTCACCGTCCGTTGCAGACCAATCTACTATATGAACTAGGTTTTTATTACTATATTCGAGTGTAGAATGTTTAGTTGGCTATACTAAAATTGTAAAGTTGAAGAGATCTTAGAACTTAGAAAAACTTACAAAACTTAGAATCTTAGAACGACTAGTCCTATTTGAAAAATGTATGTACCACAATGCTACGAGCACCTAGTTTAAACTATAGAATTGTGTTTAGGCGCTGAACAAACGACGGGGTGGCGCGGATCGGGCATTTTTACCACGAACTATAGAATAAAGGGAATCGTATACTGCGAACGCACACGGCAGCAAAAAGACCGCGCCCTCAGTGCTCGCCGTGGCATAAACCACCGCGAATCTAACAAACCACTTAGTATGCACCAACGCAGGCGCGGGGTGCGGCGGCTCAGCGCGGGCAGCTACGGTTACACGCTTGCGGTAAAAAAAACCACGCCACGCCATCGTTTGTGCTCCTTATAGTATTTCATTGAAACAGTCTCACAATTTCGAAATTTTAATACTCGCCCAGAATTATATCCCGGTACTTATCCAGCCGGGACGCTCCCAATCTCTTCATTTTGTCTCGTTGCTTCAGCTAGCGACTATAATATTCACTTATTTTTTAAGACCATTACCACTGCGCTGAAAATCTCCTTTGAATTCAACGTTTTGTATTTAACTATAGTTCGTTTGTAGAACTATCTTCTTTGTTAAAATACTTTTTATGTATTTCATTTATAGATACTGGAGGTAATTTTAGTTTACTGCACTTCTTGTTTGTACTTTGACTGTGTTAAAGCTTACACTAGCTTTGTGGACAATTGCACAAAAGTTATAAAGTTAGACCCTGGTCTCGTATGTCCATTAATAAATTAACTCGTCTGTTTCTGTTTATCTATACATAATAATTATAATGAAATTGTAACGGTGTCTATATATAAATAAAAATTTTTTGAGCCCTAGAACCATTTTTTTTTATTTTTTGTTTTGTCTTTCTGTATGTCTATACGCGCAGCACTCAACTATTTCATGAAATTGAATGCAGTTTTAACCAATGAGGTCTGACTTAAAATATAGGTCCCATACTACTGTAGGAAAATTCAAATTTTATGCGGGCGAAACATCTAGTTATAAATAAGGAGTAGATAAAAGATCGTAAATTTTTCCATAACATGGACCTCTTGCAGTTCATTAGCATGTTTAGATGTTTTCTGCAGGTCATTGCTTTTAAAAATAAATCAACTCGCCTATCTGTCGATGCTGATGCATATAAATGAGAATTTTTAACAAGATTTGAACGCAATCTAGTCTATAAAAGGTTTTTCGCTATAACTTGGGGATTTGGTAATTTTATATTAATTTAGTCGTGTTTGAGATTAAAAAGATTCTAAAAAAAGTTTCTCATTTGCAATGAAATCTTCTAATTATGGAAGAATGCATTTTACTAAACAAACAAGATTATACTGATAGTTGAAGTTAAACTAACTGCAAAATGTTTACGTCTTTCTGTAATAGAATAGAATGACAATGCTTTGGTGCACTACTATAGTTAAACTGTTATTCTATTAAACGACAAATTTGTTAACAGCTTACTCGTAAACAATGATTTAAAAATTTATGGTATTTTATTAAGTTGATCTTTGTAAATTTTTTCAAGCAAGATGATACAAAAAAGTCGAAATGCCAAGTATTTGCATAAAACAGAATTAAAATTTATGCGTTGAAATTATTTTTGCATTATAATTTTTATTATAAAATATTCTTTGGCTGTAATTCAACAGCAGCTAACGGCTTGGTCCTGTCCGTGCAGTGACTTGGATAGATAAGATAAATCGCATAATTGTATAATGTCACTATCCGTGGGTGTCATAAAAGACAAGAGCACTGCGAAAAAGGAAAATTTGAAACAAAACCCTAAACCAACCCGTCTGGCTAGCGTGGTATAGTATGCTAAATACCCTCCACAATGTTTGGAGGAGATCCGTGCCCAGCAGTGGAACGTTTAAGGGTGTAATGATGATGATGATGATATCGCTTTTGTCATATCTGTCTTATATTTGTGTGTTTATAACCGTTGCGTGTACCAATTACCGTCTAGTTGATCGTTACTTGCTAGAAAATAAAACAAACGAAAAATTTTAAGCCAGAACTAAAAACTCACAGTCAATTTATAGTGAACTACTCGAACAGGATCGTACAAACTATTTGAATTGTTGACAAGTGAAGCGTTTACTCTATACAAGATTTCCCTCGCGAGTGCTAGCTGCTAGCTGCAAAGCGTTGACGTTTGCTGTTCCATGTTTAAAATACTGATGGACAAACAAACTCAAATGGTTTGATAAAATTGAGACTAAACTTTGATTTTGTTTGGTATAACCTAACATTCATCTCGATATATTTCGCCGCACAGATATGCAGATATTTACCACATTCACATATCGGTAGTTATTCATCTATGTCGTCATAATCCAAACCCCTGACTATTTTTATTGCCTCAAGTATCAGACGAGTAAGTGCACCACCTGTGTTCTCTTAACATTGACTACAGAATACAAAGAAATAGGGAAAAAGGGAGGAAAATAAAGGGGATTAAGAGGAGGAACTAGGGCCTCTAATGCTCCACACTCGCCGGCTAAAACGCAATAGTATATAATTATATACTGTTACTTAGCAGTGATATTCTGTGGGAGGGTAGGATTTCCTGGGATGTACCAGCCATGTTGGTGCCTGGCTGGCATGCTATATCAAAAATATTAGGCCATAAACCCCCATCTACTAACATTAGAAGGGAAAAGTGTGTGAAGGAATATTTTATTTTTGTTGCAGGTCTTCTTTTTCACAGAGCAGTCCTAATGTCAGGCTCAGGATTGAGTCCTTGGTCACTGGTCGCTGATCCTAGTAAATACGCAGCTTTAGTCGCTACACATGCCAATTGTTCCCCCGGTAAGTAATTTGTTTTTATACTAGTTAATTTATCATTAGGAATTATTTCGTGAAAAAAAATCGATCGAAATCGATATGAAAATCTGCTGACAGTTTTTGAACTGTATCACCATGCAGGGAAAATCGTAATATATGAATTTTATTATTCTTCGGGCATAATATGAGCTGGATAATGAGTATACTTTTGCTTTGATAAACTGTTCTGCACATGTTACCTACGTACGATAGTAGGTCAATGCCCTCATGGCGATACAGTTCAGAAATAACCTGCACTTTCTCTAAGATTGATTCCAAAAGCCTTTCTGTTTTATTTTCTTATTTAGGATTCAAAGTACTAACATAAACAAATTGTATGCAGAACTAACACCACCAGCATTGCTGCGATGTTTACGCGAGCGGCCGCTAGAGGCACTGCTGTCAGCACCAGTGCAAGCACCTGATTTTGCGTACGCCTTTGGTCCAAGTGTTGATGGTGTTGTTATAGGTAAGAATAAATACATAATTTTTATGTCCATGTCTTTCTTAGCTCGCAGTCTACTGGTCTGGTACCCCTGTCAGATTCTCGCAAAATTGCACCGTTGAATTAGATTTGAACAGTCTGCTTCAAGTCTTCTGTGTATTTGGTCGACGGGCATCCCACCTTACGGGTGCAGACTAGCGTTTACAGCAATCGTGCTCGATACCGTTCCGTTACGAAATTAATATTCAACATAAAAGTTGGAAAAAAACAGGATAGCTAGATATCTCACTCACTTTGATCAGAAAACCCGCATATAAGTGTTTTTATCGTAGCAAAAATTTCAGAATAATTGACTAGCACGAGAATTTCTTCGAAAAAGAATCATTGCAACACTAGCTTATCGTCTTCTTAAAAACGCAATGGAAAAATACTACGACCAACAATAAACTAAGTAGAACAACAAAACCAAAGTCATCTATTGACAAGTTCACTTTGATTATCGAAGAAAAGACTTTCATTTCCAAATACAATTTTTCTGTACAAAAAATGGAACGGCATTCTACTTTTATTACGTCAATCGAGGCCACAATACAGTAGTTGTTTGCAGTTATTGTATAAGTAAGAATAAGTATAAAAAATATTTGTCAATCAGTACTGAGGAAAATGTGGATTGGGCGTGGGTCGATTTGTTGTAAGCGTTCCGCAAACAGGAAAAAACACATTTGCCGATGTTGTTGATAAAGAAATGCAGGGCTTCAATATTATCGTAATTTATTTTCTTTTTCAATCAATGTATTTTGTTATCAAGTTGCTTTAGCTCATTAGATTTATTAACTGTTTCATGGACAGTAATTCTCTGATATTTGATATATTATTTATTATTCTATCATTAATTCCGCTATTTTGAAATGTTACAAATAAATTAAAATAAATCAAAGCAACCCATTAATATTATTCTACTGTACACGAGTGTCTTCTTCTGTATCTAGTGAGCTAAGTGGGTCAAATTTACATAATATGTTGAAAATCCAAGTGAATCCAAATTCAGAATAACTATTTGTGAATAACTCGATCGAATCTACAACATCGTTTTCTATAAAAACTAGACCTATTCCCTATTTTTCTATATGGTTCATCATTATATTATCTCAATGACGTCCAAGCTTGTCAAGTTCCAGAACATCTGCCACAGTGAGCAATTTTACATCACCAGCAATTTTTACCAAGTCGTTGGTCCATCTGGTGAGATCCGTTCCACGCTGCGCTTTCCAATAGGTGGCCGCCACTCGAGACCCATTTTCCCCCATCTCAAAGGATCTTAAGGATATATACCTACGCTCTAAATAGGCCTAAAATATTGTGTGTGTTTTTGAATAAGTCACGGACTGACAATCAGCAAACATTGTGATTTATTATATAAATCGCTCCATGTGGCGGAAATGAATGTGAGGCCTATATCTAGCAGTGGATTTCATGTTGTATGATGATGAAGCACTCAGACTTATAAAACTAACAACTGTTTGTGAACCCTACAAAATCTATTTGTCTTTTGTTTTGTTCAAACTCACATCCTCGAATTCTGTAGCCACATACTAAACCGGCGAAGTATTCAATAATTTATAAAGTTCTATTCAATTGTTACTTGAATTATCAAGTTAATGTTACGTCTACAATCTCGTGTTCTACAGCACTGAATTCCTTTCCATTTTCGAAGTGAGTTGAAGTTGGTAGTCTGACTACTTCATAATTAATATTCACTCGTAGCGTCTGTTGTCTGAATTCCGTTGCCCAATTAGCAAGAACATCGGTAATTTGAAGTAAGATCAGGTCTGCCTGAATTATTACGTAGTCAAATATATTCATTTGGTTGTTAAACCAAAAACACGACTGTTAAATCAATTTTAAAACTTTTTGTGGATGTATATAAACTGACGTTAATGACGATGATGCCAAAGATTTTGTACCACTGTGTGTGAAACAGGACGGTGAAAGGATTTGCGTGCTATCGCAGCATGACGTAGAATATCTTCTACGTCATGCCGCATTGCAACTACTTATGTGCACCCTCTCGTTTAAGCTCAGTCGTCACCATCTGCAATGCTTTAACGTGGCGAATATGATACATCACAACTACTCACGTCACATTATTCTGCCGCCACGACGTCACTATCGTACTCGGCGTTAGTCTAAAGGACCCATAGATAAACAATGGCGGGTCTGACGCAAAAGTTCACGTACTGTCTATTGAGATTCGCAATAACCAATAGGTGACGTATTGCGTTTAACTGACAGGCTGATATCTTCCAGAGAACTGAAAATCTGCGGGGTTCTTTTCGTGACGTGACAGATACACAGTAAAATATAAAGTTCAAAAACTATTCATGCCACGTCGTCATCATTCATTCATCAGTCACCCATTAAGTCCCACTGCTGGGCGCGGGTCTCCTCTCCTCTAACTAGAGAGCTGAGAGGGTTTAGGCCATAATCCACTCACGCTGGCTTAATGCGGGTTGGTGGATATGGATGCCACGTCGTGCCTCTAAGTAATTACGTCTAGCGACTGTCACATCATGGTCGCTATGACAAACAGTTTGATGATCTTCTAAATACTTAATCAAAGTACATACTCGTAGTAATTCAACAATACTCGTGATAAATAAATTTGATCCGCAAAAACAACAATAGTTTACCAATCTAAGACCAGTGGGGAAAACAAAAGAAAACTAATTACAGTTATCTATTATTACAAAAACACTCACATGAATTTATTCTGGTGGATTGATCGTATTAGTGTTTTTGTTTAACAAGTTTATTATTTACACAACAGTATTGAAACTCTGACAGTTGGTTTATTGTTTTTGTTGTAGGCGTTATACTACTTGTTTATATATTATGTTCTTATTTTAAAAGGTGAACGGCCTTCGACCGACATGCAAAAGTAGCGATTCTACTACTTCTTGCGAACAGTTTGAAAATTTTAAAATGTTATTTCTTGTTAAAATTGTTTATTTGAATCTTCAAGTGAATAATTTCACTTAATAAAACAGTAGTTTGTAAACATCAATAGTCACTAGGAAACGGGATCAAGGTACAAAAATCCTTGTTGAATAAAGTGTGCTAACTGAAAACGTTGACGGTCTCTGAGCTGAGATGAGAAAAGTTCCTGCAGACAATTTAATAACAGCGGGTGGACGGAATGTCGATGCGGAAACAACGAACTTTGTCGAGACAGATTTATCTTTAGTGTTTGGTGCGGTTGATGAAATTCGACGATATTTGCACTTTATATTATCATAGAGTGACGAAAAAAAAATACGTTTATGAATAAACTGTTTTCGTCTGTCTTTGTTTTTATTTCACCGCTTATGTTTACGATGCACATGGCACTAGGGATAGGGCATAAACGGAGATGCAAAATATTATAAAGCAAAGGATTTTGCCCAGCAGTGGGATGATTCAGGCCAACTATTTTATCCAACAGATACTGGTGATCTCTTAATCAACCCAGAGAATGGGTATGAGTGGGGAGGTCAGATGGCACACGCGCCCGTCGGCAAGGGCACGCAGAACGCCATCAACATCATCAATGCTGTTCTCATGAGGAAGAGTTCAATTGCGCAGCTTACCAAGTAAATACATACTACTTACTTTGTTATTGTAACTACTTTAAGGTGCATTTTGGTTATAGAAAGAGGTTATACATTTTGGTGCTATTGTCTCTGAACATAGACACTTCTGTACATGGAACAATTCATTTTATCATTGTTCTACAATAAATAATCCCGCGTATATTTACTGTAATATCTACAGAATGACTAGTGACAGATATATTTAGGGGATATTCTTGCGACACACTAGTCGTTTGACGTGAAGAACTGCATTGAGCGTGATGAAAATAAACTTTATCAGCATAACAAAAAGAGCACATTTTAAATGTACGTGTGATGTCTGTGGGCGTCTGAATCCTTACAAATTGGACGTTCTAAATCACCAAATAAATTACCGCAATTTTTGTTTTAATTGTGTTTCTTCTACACAGATACGACCTCATGCTAGGAGTAACAAAAGCTGAAGCGTACTTTGCCTTCAGCGGAGACGATGTCCAGTACGGTATAGAGGCCGACAGAAGATCTAAGATCCTCAAATCTTTTGTCAGAAACACCTACAGCTATCATTTATCAGAAATTTTGGCCACGATTATCAACGAATATACTGACTGGGAGAGGCCTGTACAGCATCCGATTAATATAAGGTAACTTATAATTCTACAATATCCAAATTTGTAATATCTAAAAAGCATTGTTTCATCTACAGGCAATTTAATTTTGACAATTATTTTCCGCCATGTTTTTTAACCGACTTCCAAAACAAAAGGAGGGAGGTTCTCAATTCGACACGTATATTTTTGTATTTATGTGACGTGATTTCTCAGCCGATCATGAACTATTTTTTAAATTACGCTCTTGTTTATACGATACGTCTGTACCTATAAATTAAAAAATTATCACAAAATTTCACAGAACATCTTGAGAAAAGGCTCTATACGGTCACCTACCGTACCTTTTCACCTTTCTACAGATATCTTAAAACTCGTAAACTTGGAAAGATAATAATGTAATGGAAAGAGAATTTTGTACTACAAACTCACAGCTTCAATATAAACTTAAACTGTATTTACAGAGCGTTTAGAAGTAAATACCACTTAAATAGCTAGTTAGAAAAGCTTTAAGCATACAAAGAGTTCTGTTGCACTCGGGATAAACTTGAAACAAAATCCCTGGGAACACACTGAGCTTATCTCTTCAATTTGTAGTAAATACAGTTTCAGTTCGTATTTACTCTAAAGATTTACCGCAATTAATTAAACGTAAACAAATACTTTATCCATAAAATAACGCGATGTTATATAGCCTATAGCTTTCCTCGATGAATGAGCCATCCATTTAACACTTAATTTTTTTTTAATTGGACCAGTAGGCCTGACATCCTAGCGTTCTACCAAACAAATAAACTCTTCAGCTTTATAATATTACTATAAATGATTGAATTTCGCTGACGCTGCTGGCTTGATTTTATATTTTTTAAATATACGTTAAAATTTGAGAAAAGCTTTTTTTGTACTGGAAAACATCAAAATAGGAACAAATGAAAAATTACTATGGTCATGAGAACCGAATTCTACGCCAGCATAGCTTCGGGGAATAATAGGTAGTTCGGCCAACCAGGCACGAGACAAATATCAGTCTATGAAGAACACAAATATTTCTGTCGTACAGGAATCGAACCCACGCCGTCACTGACACACAGCGAGTTAGTGACGAGGCGACCTTTACCGTTACACCACGGTGATATATAGACATTACACACTTTCAGATACTAAAGCAATAAAACGAAGGAACTCCACAGCTCTATAACATTATTACAATAAAAGCTAAAAGAAAATTCGACTCAATTTATAGAACAATACAGGTCTTAAATAAATAATAATTCACGGCAAGAAAGACTCAAAATGATATGACTGTCACCGTGGCGCAGTGGTTAAGGTGGTCGCCTCGCCACTACATCGCCGTGCTGGGTGACGTGGGTTCGATTCCCACACGAGACAAATATTTGTGTGATTCATAGATATTTGTTTCTAGTCTGGGTGTACTTTGTGTCCGTTAGTTTCATGTTTGTAAAGCTCCCCGCGACACAGGGCTTGTTCCCTAGAGCGGGCGTTGTCTTTTTAAAAAAAAAAAGAAAAAAAAAAAAAGATATGTCATTACGAGTTGAGGAATCTCATTAATGTTTCAATTAGTTAATACACGAACACGAATCCTATTGAGGAATGACGAGACACTGTAATGAGAATTAATTGTTAATAGGTACCTATTCGTTTTGTATTAACACTACCTTGTAATATTGTAATATTTGACTGACGTCATTCGCCTTTTCGATATCTTTCTCAAATGTTTGAAAATGTAATTATGGTCGCAGTCACTTTCAAAGGTTGACAACGATATCTTAATCAAGTAAGTGGAATGTTAGTCTCTGAGTAGGCCTTCTGAACGTTCTCATGTAATTATCACATTATACGGAAATATCTGGGTATTTTTGATTTATAGGGAGACTATCGAATATTGAAATACCAATATCAAGAAATCAGAATTCTTTTGTTGTTTTATGTATGAAAACATGATAAATATCTACTATCATTTCTAATATTACTAATGTAAATTGAAAGCTAGTAAATCATAGCATTTTCAAATAATGTCATGAAATAATAATAATAATAGTTTAAAACAAGTCTTTCGCAGCGTTTTATAGCATCTATTATATTCTTATTAAGAACAACGCCTTCTTCTGTACAATTAAGTTCTACACTAACTGTAAGTTAAATAATAATAAGCATGTTAATTAAATGTTCATTGTCACTAGGGACGAAACGCTAGAAGCACTGAGCGACGCTCAAGTAGTTGCACCGATGGTACTGACAGCGGACACTCATTCAGCGTTGCGAAGGAACTCCTATCTTTACGTGTTTGACTATCAGACTAAATATGGAGATTATCCGCAGGTAAGTTTGATTTTATATTAGATTCTACGATATCGATAAAAATATGATTGTGTTACTTTCTTCATCCATTCTTACGTTAAAACTTGCCTTGATCTGTAATATTGTTTTAAATATTATCCTCCGTAATATGGAGAGACTTCTGTCGCAAGGACTTAACAAATACATATTGTTATTTGACACAAGAGGCTTTGATCAATAACTGTTTGTGGACTCATCAGAGAATTGTTTTATATTGGTTGTTGAAAATTTGTATTTTTGTTGCATAATTTTCTGTATGTAGTTTTGTGTGCAATAAAGAAATAAGAAATGATTCTTCCAATATAAAATTAAAAACTTTTAATTACTTTATTATGTAAAATTGGGAAACGAATAAACTATTAACGAAAACAATTATCAATTTCCGAGATCAAAAATTAAGTTTGAAACGCCAAAGCTAAAGTAATTCAAAAGTTTTCGTAATGGTATAATTTGATAAATGCAATTTGTGTCTAAGTTAAGGCTCGTTAGCACAAAATGTGGGCACTTGAAGGTCGAGACTATAGTACTTTGAACTTCTAGGAAATAACTTCAGAAGTGCCCCACTAATATGTTTGTGGGACACCCTTGGGCTTATTCGCTTAAGCGCTTACTAACTTTCATGTTTATATCCTTGATTTCATTGAATAGAGCTAATACTAACCCTAATGCTTGCGACTGAGTCTCTTTTCAAACAAAATTCTACACCAAAATCATTTCAATTACATTATTACTCCCGCTAGTCACAATACCCCGCTTTTTGCGTTGGAGGCTAAACATATTGCCAATGACAAACCATTACGGCAAACAATTCAATTTTCCGTACTCAAATATTTTATAGCCAATTCCAAATAATTGGTTTAACGCACAATTGGCATAATTGTCAGATATTACATGCAGTCATGTGTGTAATAGCGAACATTAACCTACTGATAAACAAAGATATATCACATACATTCACCGATTACTACCAACTATTTACTACCGACGGTTTGAAGGGACCGTACTAATAAATACAACAGTTACTCTGTCTATCTGTAAAGCTGGGTCTACATATTCAATCATTTTCACTATCGGATCACCGTATTCGTATTACAGTCGCGTATCGTGATCGGTAGTATAGTAGCAGGCATGATACGTTGCTGGTGTCACGATATAATATGGCCCGTTCAATCGCGAGTCGATTTTGTTTTCGTGGAAAACAAGGCAAAACGAAATGATGTGAATGGTGACTGGATCGACATTTCTGGACCTACCTTCAACAGTAACTATGTTTGCTTATAAAGTTAGGTCTATATTATTATTTGTATGAATCACTGTATTCATATTACAGACGTATATCATGATCAGTAGTTGAAAGAATAATTTATACAGTGCAATGAGCCAAGTTTTATTTAATTTCATACAACAACAATTTTAACATTATATTTGTATGTCGATAAGACAAAACATAGTGCACTATATTGTATGAACTCAAGACCTATTATGTAAACCATACCTATGTTTAACAAATAAATTTTCTTATTCTTATTCTTCTTATTCTTACAATGCAAATGACACACATGCATACAAACTCCGTTCATAAAGAAGTAGTAAAGTTATTGTTAACCACCAAGTTTTTGTTCAGCGTCAAGGTTGCATACACGGTGAAGAGCTGCCGTACGTATTCGGTGCCCCCTTAGTCGGAGGGCTGGCACACTTTGCAAGAAACTACACTAAGGCTGAGGTTGCACTGTCTGAGTCGGTCATGCTGTATTGGGGCAACTTTGCTAAAACTGGGTAAGTGGAACGCTTTAAACTTTATTTGTTTTTGAGAATAAATATACCAACTGTCGTTAAATTTATCAAGAAATAAAAAAATATATATTCGATAATTAAAATGGTACATATCGAATTCAATCTTGGTATTCCAAAATACAATTATGTAGATTACTTACAACTATTTAAGAAACTTTGAAATACCAATTGCTGTTGGAATCCTTATGAATATTTTGATCTGAGACTTGACTTATTTTGTTAATCTATAATAGTTGAAATGGGCCAATAAATTTGATGTAAAATGCTTCAAATCACAACTAAATTATTTCGGTTTACTTATAGCTAAGTATATAAGCCGAATAAATTTGATCTGAATTTACTTAGAAATAGCAATTTAAAAGTAACTAATACTTAAAGAGACGTTACTGTGTTTACCCAAATTACCTTAACATTTCTGGAATGAGGAAATTAATTAGGAAAATAGTACTTATAAGTTTAATTCAAATGTTAGACTTATTGTTAGAGTGTTTACAATAATTAAATTTTATAATAAATACAGGAATCCTAACGAAGCTCAAGAGAGTGACCCAATAAGAGCTGGTAGACAAGAGAGAGTAAGAATGAAGAACATCGAATGGACCGCTTATGAAGCTGTACATAAAAAGTACTTGAATATTGATACTAAGTCCAAACTGAAGAATCATTACAGAGCTCACAGGTAAGATATATTCATTTTTTAGATTAGAATTGATCGCACAATCAACTTGGTGATAATTAAGTTATGTATTGAAAAGAAAAAGAATTTGATTCAAAATTATGTTTTTGTCCAACAGATTGTCATTCTGGTTAAACCTAGTACCAGACCTTCACCGTCCTGGTGGTGAAGACGTACCACAGTCTCATCACCAACTTGAGCATGACGACACATCATTACAACCAACTATAAAAACATTCAGTCCACCTTTCAAAAAGACGACTGACATGGTCATCACTGATACTGGTCTTGCCACGAAGATACCAGTAATTGGTGTAATAAATATCACATCTCCTTTGAACTTCAATATTATTGGCATCAATCCCCCAACACAAAGCACTGCTAGTATTGAAGTGCACAAGACTGATGTTACAACTGTTAATCCCCCTGAAGATGGCTTCGCAGCTTATTCTACAGCTCTTAGTGTAACTATAGCTATAGGATGTTCCTTACTTATACTAAACGTCCTCATTTTTGCTGGCGTCTATTACCAAAGAGACAAAACAAGAATGAACGGACAAGATGGCCATACTAATGGGTCTCATTTGAAAAAACGAGCTGAAAATGGCCAAATGCCAAATAACATTTGCGGTGACCTGGAAGGGGCGTTGACTTACCAAACTAGTTTAAAAAACGACCCAGCTACTATTCTGAGTCACCATCATCATTCTCATCATCAGTTACCTCCACCTGAGTTTGCTGATTTACCAAGTAATAATGTAACTGGAATGGCAACATTGCCACGGGCGCCTCCACCGCCAAAATTAGGTAAAAGTAATATAAATACGTTGGCGAGTGGTCAACTGCAAGAGAATCAACCGTTGTTATCAGCGCATCAAATGCAATTGATAAACACGAGCACTCTAACGAAGAAGAACACACAATTGAACGCCAAGTCGAACGTGACGATGGAGGAGTTGCGTGTGTGACGTCAGCGGGCATGACTGCAACGAGCCGGCAGTTGCAGCGACGTTGTCCACCACGACGAGATCGTGTGACTTGAGCCGGACCTTCTCAAGTGTGTTACAGACTACATATAGACTTTGACTGTACCACTTGAATTTAGAAGGTTATTTATAATAAGTGTATATTTTAAGTGAATAGACAGAAATAAAACAGTGAACTCAAAGTGAGATATTAAGTGTTAAGTGACGTTCGTGAGAATCATATCTAAGAGGTTGGATTACATAGTGTTATATAGAACGATTGATTAATGTACATGATTGTAAATAGTGTATTACTAATAATTGTATATAACTCAGCAGCTCAGCCGCATATCCATCCTAATTACAATATAATATACTCAATAGTGAATTAAATAATAAAGATTAATCGTCGTTTTTTTCGAACGGCTGTTAAAATTCAATGAATTCTATTTTAGTTGGTGCTAGTTTAATAACGAATCGCATCGCGGTCGTTTGTAGGATATCTTTAACCTATATTATTTTAGTCTTTCTTATACGCCTTGTCTGTGTAAATATCGATTTCTTTTTACAAAGACGGATGATTCGCATTTTGTACTAAAGATTAAAAGTTTAACAGCCGTGCGAACTTGGTTTTAATATTGAATTAAAAATCTAGATATTTGAAAGATAACGAGACACCAATGTAATCTTCGCCAAAGGTTAATCGAAGTTAGAAGCAATAATGGTTCTTTGAGAAAAGTTGGATTTTAAGCGACTTTAGTTTTATGAAAAAAAAATCTTGCTAAAGAAACAGGTGTTCATTGTTACTTATTAAAACTTTTTATTTTATCTGAAAATGAAACAGAACATCTTTAAGTTATCGCTAATGTATCGTTCATATTCATGCAATAATTTTTTATTTAATAATATTTCATATATTGCCTCTGGTGTTGCAGGCGCCCATAGGCTACGGTAACCGCTTACCATCAGGCGGACCGTACGTCTGTTTGCCACCGTCGTGGTATAAAAAAAAAAGAATATCACTTTTAGTAGAAGTGCATCGCTTCGAAGCTCGCATGGCATTATCTGATATAATTCACATCGAATGTCATAATTGTTTCTTTAGCAACTCGTCAATTTAGTTTTCAACATAGATGGACCAATAGTGTATGTAAATAATGTAAATAAACCTAGTAAACGGTATAACAGGTTGTAAAACATCCTATTTTATTTCTATTAAGAACCATGACTGATCCCGTTCGTTTGTAAATGTTACATTTGTTTGTTTTTGTTATATTATAATATTGATTGGAAAGCTTTCTTTATTCAGAACAGTAGCTTTAACAAAGCGAATTAAGCTCCATGAAATTTGCCTTTATGAATGTGAATGCTGAGAGTGTCATAAACCTGTTATTGAATCCGTTGATTTCCATGTTTCTATGTTATTTTTTTTTATTTTTTATGTTTATTTTGAATTAATGATAACAAATTTCATTGTGCCTGAAAAATTTATATAACAAAAATACAAGTAAAATGATTTTTTACGGGTAATTACCTACTCGATAAAAGACAACTCGACACGTAAACTGTGACCACTTTTTGTTAAAGAAAGCGTTCTTATTCCAGTCAATATTTATGGTTACTTAGTAATTTGATTTATTCTGTATTTAAAAAAAATTAAATTGAATACTAATTTATATCAAAGTATGATAAAAAACTTGATGTAAAATGAAACAAATGTATTCAGTTGTTATCCCTATAAATGATTTTATTATATTTATTTGTTATTAATGTAATTCCTTATATTTGTAAGCACTGTTTTATTATTAAAAAAACGTAAGTGTATTTCTAGATATCAAAAAAGTCTGTACAAAGACTTCATTATAAAGTACTCACCGGAATACAGACTAAAAATTTTAATAAAATAAAAAAAAATATTTCGTTGTTTTATTTAATACTAGCCAACTTGAAAATATTGTCCAGCCCCTGATTCTGAATCGATGGATTGCTCCCGGATCGTAAACTTTTCGAATCTTAGTACAACGTATTTTTACGGCTTAATTTATTTAATGTTAGAAAATAGTCTACCGTATAGAAAATTAAAAACTGATTAGTTTAAGATTTATTTCCTTCAGAGTGAATTTTTTTAACATTATATTTTTTAGCTTTAATTAAACTGACCTTTCTGGCCGAACATTTTCCGACAGCTCAGAATCAGGGGCTGTTCTTTTTAGGTTTCCGTAGCCAAAATGGCAAAAACCTAATGTCTGTCCGTCCATATGTCACAGGTATTTTACTCAAAAACGACTCCATGTATATTGATGAAATTTGGAGATTTTTTTTTTTTTATACCACGACGGTGGCAAACAGACGTACGGTCCGCCTGATGGTAAGCGGTTACCGTAGCCTATGGCCTAGTTTAATTTGGAGAATAGTTGTCTTGTGAGTCGCTTCTAGTTTTAGTAGTTAATTAATGAAAATTAATATTTTTAAGTACTCCAAACATGTAACAGAAGCTGATTTTTTCCAGCAAACATTTTCGATTGGCACATACTTCGAAAGATATTCAAAACACTTTAAGGTTTCTAAGAAAGTGTTTTGATTTTGTGAATATTTTCGGAAATAAACGCTCCGAAATTAGCACAAATTGTGAGCATGGTCCGACATGCTCTTAACCAGATTTTATAGATTCTGATTTCAAGCCTCCTATTGGGCCCAACTTTTAACTATGCAGTGACCTAAAATTGAAATCAGTTCATCCATTATGAAACATTACAATGACAAGGACATAACGAAAAAAAATAGATACAAGCAAGCAAAAAAAAGAGGACTTATTTTTATTTACACTTTAAGTGATATTGAGACTATTTTTTCCAAGAAAAGTAAGATAGGAAAGAAGGCTTGAAAAACTTCTAGAAAATGTACCTTTATTTTTTCAATGTAACAGCTTAAGCGCACAATGGTTTCCGACACTTGAAAACGCTTCCAACGGAATCCTCTTTATAACAAAGCTCTTTAATATAACGGAGAATACCTAAAGTACCGTCTAAGCTAAGCGAGAGAAAATAATAATATAAACTTATGATGCATTTCGCGAGTGGCTTGATGGGTTTGGTACTTAATATAGATCGCAGCTAAAAGTACTTGATACGTTACAAAAATAAAAAGGGGTATCGATAAGCGAAAGAGAATAAATTTTGACATTCAACTAAGTTAATTTCCATATATTACTGTCAATTGTTACATTTAAATATCGTTTATTTTCAGATATTAAATTTGACAACCGATGTCAACATTGCCATATTGACTTGTATTTGAAAATGATGTTGTGCAATTTTATATTTCTAGATCAAATCTTATAAAACGTAATTATTTTCCTGATTAAACTTTTGTCACAAATTGTTGGCAACTTTATCAAATGTACGTCTGTTTGCCACAGTCGTGTTATAAAAAAAAAAAAAATGTTTTCATGAGAAACATAGGACATAGTTTTGTCCATGTTTAATATCTTTAAAAATAGAAAGTCACTTATAATCACTCACACATCGTGATTTGAATCCGTAGCTCTAGTTCTTTGTGGAAAAATGTTTCTTCTTTGGAAAGTTTGTTGGTTCTCCGCAGACAAAAGTCCCTGATCAACGTTGCTCGAAACACACTTTACATTGTTAGTTCGGTAACTACAGTTATACTGGCAACGGTTGTACAGGCTCTTTACTAGTATATTATGTCATTAGTTTAAATGGTTGAACATTTGTTTCTCTGTCGTAAACCTGTATTAATTTTAATAATGACCCTTAGTAACCGGCAAACCTTATGACGCCGACCTTGACCCTGTATGAAGGTTCAAGGTCAATTGGAATAAGCTTCTCAATCTTTTTTTTTTCTATAAAGATGGCAGATGAGCTGGCGGCTCACTTGTCTTGATGGCATGTAGTGCCAGAATATACTGAGCCCAACATAGCCTACTTTATTTAGATACTTTTGTTTCTGTATTGAAGAGACAACAAAAAGTCAATTAACTGAAGCACAAAGTTACACACAGACTTCATTTTAGTACGGGGTCTTGCCGTTATTGTACCAATGGCTCTACGTTCAATTTTCAAATCGTACCAAAAAATAGTAATTGGAAATTTGATAACAGCCTGAAATTTCCTGATCCTCAGTAAGCAAATAAGGCGTTTGTCCTGCATCTGACTTCTTTTAGACAGCGTCATATTTTCATCTCATTGGTCGTTGAAGTTAAGGCCCAAAGTACACAATTATTATACAATATCGCTCATCATTTACAATAAAGAAAAATAAGAACTTTGTCACAATTTAAATATTTTACAGCGCCAACTTACTGCATTCAACTTTTACAAGTTGTCGGAAGAACAAGGGCTAATACTTTTCTTTAATTAAGAGTTAACTCGAGCAAGAAACAAATTTGTTTTAACTTTACATTTTAAAAGGAGCGTTAAATTTGTTGTATTTTATTTTAATGTGCAAAGTTTTTTCCAGTTTGCTGATGAATATTGAATTTGTTGAGCAATTTATCAACTTGTCTTACATACCTAAGGCTCATTTAATTTTAGGACGACTTGAAAAAAATGGGACGAGTTGATATTATCTACACGTCCCAATTTTTCATTTTGTGTGGAAGTTTATCAACGTTTGGTACAGTTAGTAATACAAGATACGAGGACTAGGAGCACGAATTGCAGAATGAAAAATATATTTATTTTGTTTTACTGCAAAAGTGTGCAGGACGAGTCAGTGATACTCCATTTGCATACAATAAATACAAGACCCTTCTACTTGCTACTGTTACAAACCTGTTACAACTTTTCATACGTTTTTCATTTTAAAGGATTATTATATATGCTCTTAACAGATAATGATAATCCTGAAAGAATATCCATAACATTTTATATGTAAAACAGTATTATAGCTTTTATGTCGTTTCAAAGCTAAATTGTCTCGTGCCCTCCCGGATATTAAGTTCGCCCGACCGGATTTGGCACAGGAGGGGAAAATTTTTAATTTCCACATACTGCTTGCGTATTGCGTCAGGGTTTAACATACCGTTTTCCGGGTCAACTATCTCTGACGTCATGAAGTTGACAATCATATTTCTGGTCCGTAAATTTCAGATGGAACCTTTTGAAATTATTTAGATATTCGATCTTTTATTCGATGAAAGAAGACAAGATGTCATTATTCAGAGAAATTCGAAAGGTTAGTGAGTTGAAAGGTCAATGAACCTCACGTTCTAGGTTTCTAGTTATATGGATATTATATAGTCGGGCTAAATAATTCGGATGCAAGCACTATCACAAATACTTGTTTGTGATAGGATGTGTGATTGCGATAGGGCATAATAGTTCGGATGTACGGCCTATCACAAACGGGTGCTTTATTTAACATTCGAATTATTTAGTCTTCTTTATCTTTGTCACCTGACAAGGATAAAGGAGAGAAGCTGTGTCATAAAAGATCATTAGACGTGTACGGCGTGTGAAATGTAATTTTATAAAAGTACTAGAAGTCGCACAGGGCTTCGCTCCCATCGTTCTTCATTTGGCCACTGCTCAGCTCTTACTAGCCGAAGCGTGATGTTATGTAACCTATAACATTACTCGATAAATGGGCTATCCAACACTAAAATATTTTTTCTAACAAACAAAGAGTATAGATTGTTCCGCCCAGTGGACGTCATTGGGCTGATATATTACGATGATGATGATTGTTTCAACCTAGTGACTTTTTTTAGGTTGTCGATCCACTTAGCTAAGAGGTGTCCTACTCTACGCTTGTCGCGGTCTCCACTCCAATACACGCTCCACGTGTTATGCCTAGCATTAGACTGCTAATGCTTAAGAAATTTACTCCATGACAGCAGCAAGTAAGGTAAGTATCGACACGGCTGATGGTAAGCGGTTACCGTAGTCTAATAAACGATCGCAACATCAAAGGCATCTTATACGCGTTGCCGGCGTTCTTAGTGGAGTAATAACATGTATTTGTAGTTCTTTACTGACCAATATAAACCCAATATTATCAGATAAAGAACTTGAATTTGCTTAAAACTATAATACGATGTGATGAACTTAAAATGAATATATATATATAATACAATTTCTAATGAAAAAATAAAACAGCCTTATATTATGTTTAAGTTTATCTAATTTACATAATGTTATTAGGTTTCTTGGAAAAAAATCCAAATCTACCGTTTTCCTGAATCCATTTATTAAGTAGCATGTTCAATGAATGTAAATGTATGCAATCGTTTGGAACAAAAGTTACCTCACTTTGAAACGTATCCTTTAATATTTTCGATAAATTTCCTTTTTAAATTTAAATTTCATGTTTTGGATATAAGGCGTTTTTAAAGACAATTCTTGCTTTTTTCGTCATCTCATTCAGTATGATCCTTGTCTCACGAAAATGTTCACAAACATACAATTAACGGCCGCAAATTCACACATACGCTTACTTAAACTCAAAATAATTATTTGTGGGTTGCACAAATATTGGCCAACGTGTCCGAAGTCATGTTCAACAATCACATAGTAAGACTAAGTTTAAAATTATAATTATTTATTCCAATCTGTCCGACAGTAGTAACTAAACGTGTACCTCTATGATAAACTATTTAACTCTAAAAGTATTCTAAGATTACTACGATAAAACTATATCAGTACCGGTCACACCTGCAGTCATACACCTGCAGCTCCTTGAAGAATGTGCTATATTGTCAACCTCAAAACCCTTCTC
The DNA here is from genome assembly GCA_905147015.1 of Laspeyria flexula. Taxonomy (NCBI): domain Eukaryota; kingdom Metazoa; phylum Arthropoda; class Insecta; order Lepidoptera; family Erebidae; genus Laspeyria; species Laspeyria flexula. Next base: position 846,330 of record LR989954.1, on the reverse strand, counting down.
ACATCTTTATCATTCATCTCACAGCGCCATCAAACTTCGCAAGGATCATCCTATACCCGCGGATGCCATCCATCCTTGTCCTCCTCAAACAATACGAAAGAGAAAACAATAAAGATCCTCTCAAATCCTTCAACTCCAAAGCAAACATTCAAAACATTTCACTTGAAAACAATGGAAGCCATCAAAGAGCGATGTGGGCATCATTTATTCAGCCTAACACCCTCACTAGAGATGTTTCTTTGTCAGCACAACGAATCCGCAGAATACATGCAAATATTCGAAGCGAAAAGCTTCCCATGTCACCCCTTTAATGGTTAAGCAAATACAAGTGTGTTGACTTTAACATTCCCGTTCCAAAAATAAAAAAAAGTATTTTCGAGTACTGACAAAAGAAGTCGGAAGCACCGCGAAGGCTTTTCTTAATAGAAAACTCTGGGGTATTTGAATACGAAGTCTAATTGGTCGAAAACTTCTTGATGTTGGTTAAGAAAAAAATATATTACATTAAAACTTTTACTTTGTGAGGAAATTAAGAAGAATATTGTCAGATAAGGTTCCTGTTTCTTTTGTAGAGAGACAGAGGCGGCACAGCGTCGTTGGATGCTGTACTTTCGATGTTTCGAACGAGTTTTCTTTTTTCTATATTTTTTGTAGGTATGTAGACTAAAGTCATATTTACTTTAATAATTATTCAGAGTACAATAGATGTAAAATAAATGACGTTTTGAGTTCCAACAATTACATCTTAATTCTTATAATACACACCAACATAATTATGATTAATATGACGTGTAATGTAAAGATATTATTCAGAAATATGTAAATGCGAATAAATGTCTGACGAAAATGTTTGTAAATATGTTCCATTTTATTTGCTTAGAGCTAAAATAAACTGTAAGTAAGCTACACAAGTCTATGAAGTGATTTAAAATAAACTTTCCGACTATAAATACTAAGGCTAGATCTAAATCTCAGATGGTATCGGATGGGCAACAATTCCGACTCATTAGGCAAGAACATCGTTCAACCCTTTTAGATATAGGCCTTTGGTACCGGCTGATTGAATTTCTAACAGAAGGTGTGTTTGGGTAACTGATACGTTTTTGATCGGCTGCTGCATTATTTTTGTAGATGTTTACTCGAGTTGTTTTCTTTCTTGCCTGTTGAGTCATAATGAGAATTACCGAACTTTGAAGACAAAAGTAGATAATATATTTTAATTTAAAATGTTATAAATATTGGTGGACGATTTGTCTAAAAATATGTATGTCATGTTATTTGGATGTGTGAATTGTTTTTATAAGTATCGATTGTATTATAAAATGCTTTCTTGACTTACTAATATTATATATGCGAAAGTTAGGATAGTCTAGATGGAACATAGGCTACTATTTACCGACATTTCACGCGAGTGGAGCCGCTGGAGGAAGCTAGTCTAATACCAACATCATCATCATCATTACAACCCATAAACGCCTCACTGCTGAGTACGGGTCTCCTCCAAGGAATGTGTGTACAAATATATTTTAAAACAGACATTGAATCTAGGTATAATGATAGAAATATATTCTTAACTAATAGTCTGAAAGGATGTTCAACACATAAATGAAAAAGTCCGTCCGGATATACTATTCAACTGTTAAATGGTTCATTGGCTCGCTGTCAAAGGAGGAAATTAAAATCTGAACGTTAATAATTGAACGCACAGCGTATTCAATACTCAATACCAACATCAATACTTATTGACACGTTCATATTTTTTAGAAAGGTTATAAGGGCTTTTTGTGTCTTGTGTTCTGGTACATTACTTTTTCATTTCAACCCAAAAACATCCCACTGCTGGGCACGGGTCTAATCCAAAGATTGGTGGACGGGTTGGTTTACGGTTTTGTTTCGAATTTTCCTTTTCTTGCATGCATTTTATGTTATGTATTGTATGCTTAAAGTTAGATAGTTTACCTTTTATGACACTAACGGATTGAAATGTAAAAACTAATAGTTTTGAGATCTAAAATTTTTTAACGTTATTTCCACGTCGGCCATATAAAAAAAAAAATCAACAAAATGTATTTAAACTGTTATGCATTTTGGCGATATAGAAATTGTGATACCTATTGTAAACTTACCAATTTATGAAATAAACGATTGAAAAAAAAAATCTGATACCTGGAATCGAACCCGAGCCTCCTTGGAGAGAATATTTATTGCGTAGTGCATTTTATTGGCATTGTATCAACTATCAACGCAAGCTTTAAGCTACCAGCTTTCCCAACAGTCTCCAATGTAACAACAAATTTTAGAAATTTCGCAATTTCAACCTTATAAATCTTACCGTAAGACATAAGTATCTTTAAGTGTTGCCAATAATCTAGACAAGGATTAATGTTGAAAAGTGTCCTCTTTATTGGTTGACTGGGGGATGGCCGGGGAACTAATTGAAACCGCACTGAGCACCTATCCGGTTCGTTGGACATGTTACTGAAAAGTGGCGTGGTGCAAATATCGAGCGATTCCTACACTGCAAGTTTTAGGTCAAACTACTAGCTTTTACCCGCAGTTTTGTCTGCAATTAAGCTACTTCTTTTATCGACTTTTAAAATTGAGTTCGGGTTTTCATTATAAATAGATTTTAGGTAAATAATTATTAACTAAATAATATATTCTTATCTAAGAGTCGACAGAAATTTATTCCTTTTCCCTTTTTGAATGTTAAATATATTATATTAAAGCTTAGCTATAAGTTAGGAAAATGATGTTATTGTTAATACAAAAGAAACAACAATGGTTCTTCTTTTCCACTGTCATTTTTGAAAAGTCACTAATATTCTATAGCTTACTACTTTTGTAATACGATTTTTTTTTAATGTAGATGACTTGCCGTCACCGCTATTCTGTAAACTTCCAAGTTAATCAATCTACTTAGCAGATATTTAGCTGCCAAAACACTCAACAACAGTGAATTAATAAGCCTACTCATTGTTTCCCTAATTTGAGAATAAGAGGAAACTATTGCGTCATTTCCTCCTCTCATCCCCAAGAATAATAGCGGATCAGAATCCAGAAACTATAATTATATTCTCGTGCTTCAAATCTCTTTTAAGGTTTTGTCTATATAACCCACAAACGCATTAAGGTGTATTATGTGTATTATATGACTGCCTCAACGCAGTGTATACGACTACTGTACAAGAAAAACTTTTAAACTTTCGCGACTTGTACACATATCAAATTATTATAAAACGGATCTGGGCAAATAAATAATAATTTACTATTCCTTATAATATAATACGTGACGTAGACCCATTTTATAATAATTTAATACTGTACAAGAGTCCCTGGTTCAATTCCCAGGTAGGGCTATATTGGTATTGGATTCTTTTGTCATGTTAGCGTCTTCCCCGAGTTTGGAATTTTACAAAATTAATGGCAAAAAAAAACATTACTAAAATGAATTAAAGCAGATTTGCCAAAATGTAGTCACATTCATTTTCAAATGTCGTAATGTATATATACGACTGTTTTAAATAAATGTTTTTTTTTTAAATGCTGCATTCGAAGTTTGGAACTTCAATGTGTCAAAATGCCTTAGTATGTATTTAATTACTTTTTTTTACATTTCCTTAGTACGTATGTTATTGTTATGACCATAAGGTATAATAAAAAAGTCTTTGTCAAATCGCTCCAAACCAAACATACGACTTTTTGAAATTACAGCAATAATAATTATATCAATATGACACACATCTGCCTACCCCTTCGGGGAATAATCAAGTATCCTTATGTAGTCAATTTTATTAAAATTGCTAGATATTTAGATAATAGATTATATTTAATCAGTCTAAATACAATTCGGGATTCAGATGTGTATCTGTGCAAATGCGATTTGTAGGAGATAAGCAGTAGATACACTTTTGTGTTGACCGACCCAATTACTTCGAAGTAGGTCACTGATATTTGTTCACCTATCTATCATTGTTGCTCTGCTTTTTACAAACGTATTGTGATAACAAATGGATGGAAGAACAATCGAATATCTGGAGAGAAATATGGCTTGTCAAAACGTTGACTCGTGAGGTTGTCAAATAGGCGACGTGTGAAGTGAAATATGTTATGTTTAAAATACGTAATGTATGTACTGAGAGCATCGTACGGCATTATAATATATTGATTAGAAGGGGAGACTTCACGCACCCACCCACAAACACACACACACACACACGCACGAGCATCCACACACTATACTTTTAGAATAATTTCTCGTTGATGACCGCTGCCTCCCCAGATACATCAGCTCAAAATAAAGCAAAGTTAAACTCATTTAACTATAGCTATTTAAACTAGATGATGAACATAAAGTCGATAGGTGGTAACTAAATTTTCTAAGGCCAGTTTGTTGACAAGGTGACAACTTGTAAATTCACCAGATGGACTGTAAGTCGCTGCAAGCTTTTAGACGGATTCTACTCTCTAAGTACGTTAATAATATTCCGCCTTCATTAGCCTCGTAATCAAATGCGGCTGGTTATCCGATAATCGATTAACTAATCGGGTGTTCACGAGTCTCGATAAAAATAGATAGACAGGGACGAGTGGCACCATTTATGGACCTGTACACAGTGGAATATTCCTTTCTGTTGACAAGCTTTTTCGCCTTTGATTTTGTATTGGAAAACGGAGCGTCGCGCGTCGCCGATATTGTGTATTTGTTAATTGGAGCGTGAGAATATTACTTCGATTCAATGAAATTTGAAGTTTGTTCACTGTTTGGATCTGAAAGCTTTATCTAAAGTGACAGCCCTATTTAATACTTATATTTATACATACATTGTATTTGAAGTATATCTAATAAATAGTATAATTTTAGTCTATTATTAGGTATTTCAGTGAATCGGAGCTCGAATTTTTAAAAAGTATTTTACAAAAAATCACCTAAATTCGTAGTAGCTTGAACACCGTTAGTTAGAATTTTTTTTCCTCTTTTTTTTTCCATAAAATTACATATTATTAACTCTTCGCTACTCGGACGAAAAGTTAATATGTTTACTTTTCTAAGTGTTTTGACTGATATAACCAGTCAAAACTACGTTTGACTGGTTAAGAATTTTGACTGTAACACTACATCTTCGTGATACTATAAATAATTATTTTGTAGTGGCCAGTTTAATAAGCGGTCATAGAGGTCTTAGTTTACTTGTTCCATAGAAGAATTTGGCAAATAAAATTACTACACGTTCTATATTTACAGTTAGCCCGTATCATCATCATTCCAACTGCCTCGGTGGCGCAGCGGGAAGTGTATACGACTGCTGTGCAAGAGGTCCCGGGTTCGATTCCCGGGTCGGGTGAAAATGGTATTGGGTTCTTCTATCATGAAATTCCAGTATTAATATTTTCCCGGAGCTTGGTAAACAAATGTTCCCGGTTGATGACAATAGGCTCGCCCCCTATTTCATGGGACCAAACATAGCTGGCGAAATGTGGGTGTGAAACACCTCTGCCTACCCCTTCGGGGAAAAAGGTGTGATGCTATGTATGTATGTATCATCATTCCACTGCAGCACTGCAACATACTGTTCGGTCCGCAGTCATTATGGACTAGTGTTTGCAGTATTGGTCCAACTCATCTCGCTATCTTTTGCGAGGTCTGCCATGATGTCAATGATGTTGTAATTTTGTACAAAATAAAAAATGTCTTGTTTTGTCCCATGACGTCAAGTCCATAGAAGAAATAGGAACTACCACTTGAATAGTACCCCCGTATTGCAGTGTCGCAGGCAACTATAATCACTATTAACGCACACAGTAGGCCTAGAATCTGAACAACTATTTCTGCATATTATTATGCATCTGTCATTATCATTTGTCCTACTTTTTTATGGGTCAAACTCTAGACCAATCAGCGAGGTAAAATCAACATACAATAATAAAATAGTATTTTTAGCTAAATACCTACTTTTCTATATTAATTTCTTATTAGACGCTTAATGGAACTGTGAACTGACAGGATTGATGAATGCGCAAAATTTGCATACTAACAATATATTAAAGGTATGGTAACACTGACGTGAAATGGCTTATTTTTAATAACGTCGCAATTTGATTTATGACTGTGAAGAGTTTGACGTCACCCTTATTTTATACTCTCGATAATGAGTGTGCAATTTCTGACACACCTGCTTACTTGATAACCGTGATATATTGTCCAAAAATAATGGATAATATCGTCCGTTGGAAGAATAATGCTTTATTATTCTTTGTGTCAAAAGGTATATATTACATAGTTGTAAAAAAAATATTGGTGACTAAATGGGAAACATACTGGCATGCAAGACACGCAGTCAAATTTCAATGCAGATCGGATAGTAGGCTAAATTCCCTCCAAATTCTTTTATGGTAACAGAGCAACATGGCACCCGTCACAGGAGTTAATACACAGGAGCATTTGCATAATAACATGCACTATGTATTACATACGCAGTTGAATAGTAGATATGATAATTAGTCCTTCGCTTAATTCCGCAGAAACAGATCGTGGTTCAGCACAACATGATTTTCATCTAATTACAAAAAAATCTTCATTAATGCCTCTCAAAAGAACCTACTCGATATTTGTATTCGGTCGATTCGAGATAATATATGTTGGAAAGTTACAGCGAGCATATTTATAAACATATCGCTGTTTAGTACAGTGATTTTTGTATCTATCTAGATACTGAGTAGGCTCGGCTCCGCCAAACTGAGCGGAAAAGATACGAAAATAAAAGAGATAAGTATGCCGTCATCATTCATCATCATTATAACCCATAAACGTTTCACTGCTGGGCACGAGTCGCCTCCAAACTTTGTGGCCACGCTGGCCAGACGAGTTGGTTTAGGGTTTTGTTTCAAATTTTCCTTTTCTCGCAGAACTCTTGTCTGCATATGGTTACTCCCTTAGTCGCCTTTTACGACACCCACGGGTTAAAATGAGGTAGTGAAATCACGTATTCTTAATCCGTCACCAAACGGACAGGATGTGCCGTAAATTCGAGCGTAAGCTGTATTGCATTTGTCGGTTTTGAAATTATAAATTAATTTTCTGTATCTGTCCGCAGTTTGGAAATTCTCTTCCTCTATTATACGAGGCCTTACATAGCTAGACTTCTTAGGCGTAGTGAAATATTTTGTTACGTCGATCGTATTAATAAAAAAAAAATTACTACAGATCTCTTTGTTTTTGCCTCGCCTTCGCTTTAGTGAAATCTGAGCTGCACAGTACATACTCGTACTAATAATAGTCGTTCAAAAATGGCCCGAATTCGATTACTCGCCTTTGAGAGGTCCAATTTTGGCGCAACGCAAATTTCGTCTGTTGCAATATTCAGCGCGTGAATACAGAAGTGAACCGATAACCCTACGGATTCAAAGTCAACGATCATAACGAATGAATGCGATCAGTAACACTGTGTGAATATTAAGTGAACTGTGTATTATTTGAGGTGAATGCGCGGATGTGGGACAAAGATTAGTAGCTCGTACTGGTTAATGAAAAGCTTTATTAAACTATTTTTTTATTTTAGGACAAATCTTTGTGTGATATACATATGCTACGTTTTATCGATCATCCATCCGGATGATCGATAAAACGTAGCATATGTATTCCAGATTTAAAAAAAAAACAATACAGCTACAAAAGACAAATAATTTTGGTCCAGGTAGCTTTTTTTAATTATTATTAATATAATAATAAGTATATATAAATATATAAGTATATATAAATATTAAATTATATATTTTACTACATTTCAATGTTTAAAACATATAACTAGTACATCATACCTGCTAGTCTAGTGTTATCTCCTCAATCCATTCAAAATCTACGAAAACACAACACAAACACCATGGACACAACTGAAGGTACGTCTCTCCTGGACATGCGGTCATATTTTGTGCAGCGTATGGCAAAGTTTGAGGCTGAACTCCAGAGAAAAGCTTCGAACAATACTCAAGACTTGGCTGAAGAATTTGCAATGTTTAAGACATTCGTGTTAGAGTCCCTGCAGTCACTCTCCACGCAGATTCAAACTTTGGCATGTGAAGTTGACAACCTTGAAATGCGAACTCGCCGAAAAATCCTTCTACTTCACGGCACACCGGAGCAAAAAGGTGAAGATACCGCACAATTAGTTACACAAACTGTTAAGGAGCACCTAAAGTTAGATATTTTTGTGTCTGGCGATATTCGGCGCTGCCAACGACTGGGACGGCAGAGCTCTGCAGATAAACCTCGTCCCATCTTAGTCAAACTGCAAAGCGTGGCAATCAGAGATAGTCTTTGGTTCGCCAAGACCAAGCTCAAGGGAACGGGCATAACAATCTCGGAGTTTTTAACTCGGTCACGCCATAGCATCTTTATGGCAGCGAGGGATAAGTTTGGTGTGGCGAAGTGTTGGACGAAGGAGGGCATTATCCATGTGGTAGATGCTGAAGGCAACCGACATCGGATTACTTGTCTTGGCGATTTGGACAAGCTCAAATGTACCACCAGCACCAAGGAAAAGCCCCCAGCCAAAACAAATGCGCCGCCTCCAACAAAAGCCAGGCGAGCCGCGGTATCTTCGAAGAAATAGGCTATCTCTTTTTATTTCACAACATTGCTGGGTAATTCTTAATTTTCGTACTTTATTGATACTACCTTCCTCTCTTCTAAACTATTAATTTACTATCTTATGTACTACCTTGTTCCATATTTTATTTTCTAACACAATATTATTCTGTCGGTAACTGTCAAGTGTCACTGTCACATCATCTGTCGTTCTGTCAAATACTCACTATACGTTCATTCTCTCATGAACAAATCTTTAAAACTGACCTCTAATAAAATTTAATTAATTGACTATTGCTCAGTGATGATATTAACTTTGTTAAATGTTTATAATGGTTTCCTTTTCTCTATTTAGTATGTTTGTGAAATTTTACCTATTCAATACCTCTATTTATATCCGCATAGAATGTTGCTAGACACATATTTTATTGTTTTCTGTCTCGTATTCTTTTTATCTAATTTTTATGTTCTCTCTACTGGCGTTCCTCTTTTAACACAAAACTGGCAGGTGGATTTAACTATTAAAGTCGTATATATATTTTACACATTTCAAAATTAATACATTTATTTATATTTTATTTCTATATTATTATATATATTTAGGTTATTATTTATTTTTTGTACTTTAATGACAGATAGCGAAAATGATAGTTTTTTCTCTTTAAGTGACGATAGCTTTAGCAGTATACCATCACTAGCTGATGTATTAGCAGCGCAGTTTTCTGATGTATCTAAGAACTTCAATGTGGTTCATATCAATGCCCAAAGTATTCCGGCACATTTCTCGGATATGCTGGTGAGTCTTGACTCAAAGAACATTCACGCTGTTCTTATTTCTGAGTCTTGGTTAAAACCATGTCTCCCATCCTCATCCTACTCTCTACCTGGGTTCCACCTGGTAAGAAACGATCGTACGCCCGGTGGTGGTGGCGGTGTTGCCATTTATATTCGATCATACATCTCTCATAACATCATCAGCGTGTCATCACAACCACCACCATCAAATGCTGGCGAGCATCTCTTTATTGAGGTGGAGCTCCATCACACTAAAATCCTTCTCGGTGTTTATTATTGTCCCTCTTTACGCGTAGACTACTTCTCCTCATTCGAAAATCTCCTAGAAAACCTTATCCCGTCCTACAGTCATACCATTGTCATGGGTGACTTTAACACCTGTTTGCTTAAAAACGACTCCCGTTCCACATCCCTTACTGCAATAGCAGAATCCTGCAACTTGCATATCCTTCCCCTTAGTGCGACTCATCATTTCCCAAACTGTGTTCCTTCTCTTCTAGACCTTGTAATGGTATCATCAAGAGAGCGTGTCGCTAAGCATGGCCAATGCTCAGCTGATGCGTTCTCTTATCACGATTTAGTGTTCCTTTCTTATAAAGTTCGCCCACCTAAGGCCAAACCTAAAATCCTTATGCAGCGTAATTTTGGTGGTATGAAGATTGACAGCCTTCGTGGGGACACCTTCAGTATTGACTGGACACCGCTCATCACCTCAAATTGCGTAGATGAAAAAGTTCGCATTTTCACTGAACAATTACTGCAATTGTATGACAAGCACGCACCTATCCGCCCGGTTAAAATAAAACATGCTCCTGCACCATGGCTGACGGAGGAAATTAAGGGACTAATTGCAAAAAAGGCAGCTGCAAAGTATAGATACAAATTAAGACCCAATGACAGTAATCTGGAAAAATATGTATCTGCTCGTAATCGCTGCAATAAGGTGTGTAGGGATGCACAACGCCAACATGTTCATAGCTCCGTACAGAACGGAGATCCAGCTAAGGTCTGGAAATTTCTAAGAACACTGGGAGTTGGGAAATCTCGTCATAATATTATTCCCAAAAATTTAAACATAGACGTCTTAAATCGGCACTTCTCTGCTTCGTCCAATTTGCAAAGGACAACTAAATTAAAAACAATTAACTTTCTTTCAACCCTTCCAACTCCTGATCACGCTCCATTTGTTATTAATCAATTCACTGATTGTGATGTTAAGAGGAGTATTTTGCATATAACGTCGAACGCGGTTGGTAGTGATTGTGTCAGCCGTAATATGATCCTTCCTATCCTTGACCTCATCCTACCCATCATAACACACATCCTCAATTTCTCTATATCTAGCGGTGTCTTTCCAACCTTGTGGAAAAATGCCCTAATAACCCCTATCCCCAAAACAGCCAACCCTACATCCTTTTCTGACTACCGTCCAATATCCATCCTACCCTTCCTTTCCAAAGTCATTGAACGCCTTGTCCATAACCAATTTAACGCATTCCTTAACAAATATAACATCCTTAATCCCTTCCAATCTGGTTTTCGTCCAGGTCATAGTACCGTCACATCCTTAGTCAATATTACGGATGACATAAGATCTGGCATGGAAAAAGGAAATCTCACTGTCCTTGTCCTCCTAGATTTTTCCAATGCCTTTAATACCGTGGATTTTGACGTACTAATCAACATATTACGCTCACTTAACATATCTCCAACGGTGATTGACTGGTTTCGTAGTTACCTGTGTGGTCGTCGGCAGCGTATTCGCATAGAGGATACTCTCTCTATGTGGTGCAATACGTTCGTAGGCGTCCCTCAGGGTGGCGTTCTTTCTCCTCTTCTTTTCGCAATATTTATTAATACCATTTCTAATCAACTTACTTCTTCCTATCACCTTTATGCAGACGATTTACAGATATTTTACCAAGCTCCACCAGAAAAGTTGTCCGAAGCAGTAAACAACGTCAACAAAGATTTGGCTCAAATTAGTCAATGGAGTAGTTCATTTGGACTCAAAGTTAATCCCTCGAAGACTCAGGCCATTATTGTCGGTGGCTCCAGGAAGGTCGCCGGAATTAACTGGTCACAGTTACCTCAAATTGTCTTTGAAAGTACGTCCATACAGATTAGCCAAAAAGTCAAAGATCTAGGCATTTTAATTGATCGCAACCTATCTTGGGATCCGCAGATACAAGAAGTGAGCCGAAAGATCTTTGCTGCAGCAGGCTCATTGAGGCGACTGCGAAACTTCCTCCCGACTACTACCAAAATTGCGCTCGTGAACTCCCTCTTATTTCCCATCCTTGACTATGCCGATACCAGCTATCCAGATCTCACCGAGAACCAATTAGACAAACTTGAGCGACTTCAAAATGTATGTATAAGGTTCATATTTGGTTTACGCAAATATGATCATGTCTCAGAATACCGTAAAATGCTCAAGTGGTTACCAATACGACTTCGCCGGAATGCTCACATCCTTTCAATGTTGTACAATATACTCTTTAACCCGTCAACACCATCCTATCTTAAAGGACGCTTTGAATTCCTTCATGAAACACACACGAGGGCCTTAAGATCTTCAGAAAACTTAAAGTTAAAGATGCCACAACACAACACAACTTTTTACGACAAATCTTTTAGTGTACTCGCAGTAAGATTGTGGAATATGCTCCCTATTCAAATCAGACGCGCTCAATCTCTTGCTTCTTTCAAATTGATGGTCAAAGCACATTATTTGTCATTATAATAATAAACAATAATGTCACTTAGCACATTATTTTCGTATACAGGTATTACACAAGTATTTATATTATAAACATATATATTTTGAATATTTATATAAATATAATATTAGGTATATTTTAATATGTATGTAGGTATATATTATTTATGTATTAACTATGTATTGTCTATAATATATTATATTTTAGTAAGTATATAATATATATATATATAGTACACCAGATTACCATTTACTACCAACAAATCCATCCTAAGGTTGTCTGGAAGAGATCGCTATTAGCGATAAGACCGCCCATTGTGCCTACATTTTGTACCCTTCTCTAAATCTATTTGTAATTTAAGTGGTGTACAATAAAGAATATATAAATAATAAATAAATAAACAATCCTAAACAAAAACAATATCTACTTAGTATACATTTAGAATAACGAACAGCAGTGAACAAATCTTTTAGATGAACGATTCGGCACTGACGCTATTTGCATACGCCAATCATGGCTTAGCATACAAATCGAAATTCCACAAACAGACGGACAAATTTAGTATAATTGTTTGTAATCTTCATTTAATTTGTAGGCAGGTGAAACATTACTGATTTAGTTTAGTTTTTTATTTGATTCAAATAAAGTGTGTAAATTAGTTTGTAAAAGGCTTTGGTTTGATCCCCGGGTTGGGTACAAAACAAAGGATCTCTCGTTGTCTAATGATCATAGTAAGTGACTGTTGAATCTGTGGTTATGGATATGGTTTCTCACATATTTGAGGTATCGACCTACAAATATTACAATCTACGATAGAAAGATAAGACAAATATACTAGATATTAGGGACCCGCCACAAAGAACGCGTTCACGCATTCATTCGTTCTGCGATCGTGTTCTGCGTTCTTTGTGACTCTACGTTGTACTAGTTATAATTAATCAGTGACATACAACAATAAATCATCAACCATGACGTCCACTGCTGGACATGGGAGACTCGCCTAATTTCCGACACAGCGAGCGATTTTCTCCCACCTGCCCCCTGATTCTGAGCTGTCGGAATTTTTTCGGCCGGAAATGTCAGTTTAATTTAATTTAAAAAACGTAATGTTAAAAAAATAGATGGTTGTTGAAAAAAATCTTAAATTAATCAGTTTTTAATTTTCTATACGGTAGACTATTTTTTAACATTAAATAACTTAAGCCGTAAAATACGTCGTACTAAGATTCGAAAAAGTTTACGATCCGGGAGCAATCCGACGAGTCAGAATCAGGAGGCGGTGCAAGAAACGATAATCAAAATTAAACATATACTTCTCTAGACATCCAAACAGGTTTACAACTAATGAAACGACACCGGTATTTATGTTCGAACACAGCCAATTTTGTCATCAACTAAAAGCGCCGATGCTACTTGTATGGGCCATAAAAGAAAATTACACAACACATACATTCCGTGACTACGAACAGTTTTCTGTTCACAAAAAACATGTATGGCGATAAAAGACTCAGACATTTGTGTTTTGTTATTGAAGCAACCTATGCTTTGAACACTGATTGAGGGAATCATGGGCTATTGAAGAGACGTTTAGAGTTCTAGAGACGATTGATGATTAAATTGACTTACTTTATTGGTCTAGTGTTCGGTGATAGGACAAAAATGTGTAGGTTTCCCAATGTGTGTTATTTGAATGTATTTTGTTTCCGTGGCAAATAATTAATTGTGTGATGTTTTGTAGCAGATAGTGACAGACGATCTATCGGTGAGTAATTTTATTACTTGCAATTTTTGATTTGACTGGAATTGAATAATTTCTTTTCAACTCTTCCATGTACTATTGAATAAAGGTGTTATGTATGAATCATTGTCGAAAGTAGCATTCCCTGAAACCTCCAAGTGTCATAGTTTGGTCTTTACAAGTATTTGTTGCTGTTAATCTTGGCTTACATGAGTTGCAGTGGTGGGAATGAGAGTGAAGCTTTCAGGTATTACCCGGTAAGCGGTAACCGCTTTACATGGACTTCGGCAGTGTCTGGCGCAATATATAAATTTGTGTACTGAGTACAGTATTGTGAATTGCTCACTATTAGCGTGGAATCTGGCTTCCTGTAGGAAAATTATAGGCAAATTTGCTGATACTATTTTTCAGATAACCAGTTACATTCTTAATTTGAGACTTTAATAAGAGTTACTTTGTAATCTAGATGAATAAACGAGATTTTGCCTCCTGCCGTTTGAGCGTGAAAAAATAACAAACATTCACATTCACAAACTTTCACCTGTTTAATATTAGTTAATAAAATTGTAAACAAAATGAAAGAACGAAATCCAAAGAAATGCAGAACATAATTACAGTTAATCTTAACAATGAGGAGAATTTTAAAAAGGAATATCAAGGCACAGTGAGTAAGCAAACCGCAGAGTTGTTTTCGAGTCTAATCCCATTGTTCCAGTAAATTAAAGGCTTTGTACAAGGAAATAAGTTTTATTCGATTTTAAAGGATTGCGTTTATTTGTGGTTACCAGTTATTTTGTTGGAGGAGAACTAATTTGATTAGAACGCTTGTGAAATAAGCAATTTTGGTTAGGCCTTAGCTTATGGGAAAATTTTGTAATTAAAGTTTGGAGCTTTAGTACTCTAATTTGTTTATAACTCTATAAGTATTCACATTAAACCATATAAAAAACAGCGCGATAAAATAGGCTATTTTAAAAACATTTTGTTGAATCTCAAAAAATTTACAGTAATCTTTAAGTTTGAGTAATAGAATTTCTTCTAGGGTATGTTGGTTACCTCGCGATCTTTTCCTTCACCTTTAACAGATGGTAAGTTACTTATAAATTCTACAAAGAGAAATCCACATTGACACTGCCGATCGAAATCGAACTCGGACCGCGTGATTTGGCCACTATTGCTTGTTATATAATGAATTTCAACTATAAATAAAGTTTGAAAATTAGCGAAGTTGTTTAATATGTAGTCCAATTACAGTTGGAGTGCTCATTACTGAACAACCAACAATAAAAAGGCCAGCACTCACAATACGCCATTATATTTGGACAAAAGTTATTAATAACAGTTTCCCAGCAATGCTATTATGCGCAGGCAATTTTCTGCATTCAAAAACTGTTAAATTAATTTTATGGAGTGCGAAAAATTGTTTCGCAGGTGATAAAAATGTTGACTCACAAAATTGCGTTATACACGAAAATGTCGAAAATTTTCAACGAACGCCATTTTTGAGATGGGATTGGATTTTTTAACGTATCAACTGATTATATTGGGGAATGCAAAAGATGTAAAATATGTATGAATAGCTATTCAGGTAAGGTCGAACAGATTATAGATAAACAAGCATATGTCTAAGGCTTCGCTCGCGTTTTATTTTGATAAAAAGTAACTTTGGCTTTCTAAGTCCTAAACTTCATGTATAAATAGATAAACTACATGGAACACACCTGGTAAGTATAGTAACAGCAGTAGACAAACATCTTATTTCTTCCAGAAGAGAGCTGTATACACTACCTACTATAGGCGGTAATAGGTTGATGATATCCTGTACGATTTCTACAAGTTAAGAAATGTACAAGAAAAAGACAATAAACTTAAAGTTAAATTAGTCAGGTGCTCTCTAATCACTCCACCGATCGTTACACACCAGGCAGTAGCCTCACTCAAATTACAAGCAGTCATGTTAACAGCACTTTGATGAGGTAATTACAGACCAATTACTCAGTAAATGGTAATTAAGGCAACCGGCTGGCGACATCAATATGCTGCAGTTAACTTAAGATCACTTTATTGCACCAAGACTTGGTTCGGTTCCATGAAAAGTGGCCTCAAATCAAATTGGAGACACAGCGAAAAGTTTATTGGGTAATAACCTAGGTAAGGTATATAGTGGACAATTATATGTCATGCATTGCCAGCACTTGCCAGGTATTCTATACATTGCCTAGATATTGTGTAGAATAGCTAAGTTATAGAGATAGCCGGTAACAATACTAAATATTATTAAACATACACGCATCCCGGAAGGTATTTAACGATTTTGATGAAAATTTGTGCATTCATAAAGATCTTGTAAATTCAATTTTTTATCATTAATAAAAGGTTAGGTGTCATATTAAAAAAAAAGGAAATTTTTAAAAGTAAATCTCTAAGCCATTTCATGTAATTATACTGTATAAAATATGTACTATTGTCCGGCGAGTGATGCTCATTCGATGACATCAAACAATGTTACACAATGACCAAAAGTTAACATAAATATACAGTTTAAGCCTAAATGAACCCATTACGCTATTATCTAACCGTTAAAGTAAAGGACAAGTGAAGGAAATTGAGCGTAATGAAGACACTAGAGAGTCTAAATTGCTCTTACAATGAACTTAAACTTAGTAAATAATTAAAGTTCACTTATTTTAAGAGTGCAATTGAAATTGAAATTATCTGTTCTAGGCTCAGACTCCACTGGTCTAGAAATGAGAAAATTGGCTTTAAAAATAGATTGTTTACAAAAGCACCGCTTATCGCAATCGAATTACATGAGACTTCTATACCTATTATACGAGATATTCTGTTTTAAACAAAAACAAACCACACCACAAAACTAAAACAAACTCAGTTTATCTCTCATCTACACAAACCTTAACTACTAAACAAAGAAAACTAATTATGAGTGATCTCAACTAACTACAAGCACCATCTATATCAATTTTCTCGAACTAAACTTTATTAATTCTCTCCCGAATCAATTTGGAGCATTTACGAATTGATTTCGCAAATTCCCTCTGAGCTTAGTTAATGCAGTTTCAATATTCATTACTTACCGTCTCGTAGGTAATAGACAATGGAGATGCGTGCATCGACGCGTTACTGATATCCAGTATTATATAACGTTGTGTACAGTAAATGTATACTTGTGTATATTTCGCTCCCCTTAGGCCACTGTAGGCTTTATTGATAAAACATTCGATGAAGCGAAGGATTTGCATATTTCGACGTGAAATAAAAGTATATTTTTAATTGCGACAGGTTTTCATTGTAAAAGCATTGTATTTTTATACATCTTGTCATTTATGAATTATACAGAAATCAATGTGATGTTTGGGTAAAATCACGTGAGACCAAAGGTGGAAAAAACTTCTTTAAATAGGTATTTGAAATCATATTTTGAGGGCCTACTTATGATCCCCACATTAATTCGACAACCAAGTCCACATTCACCAATCGGGTGTCGAAATTCGAGTAGGGTCCTGTTTATATTTTAAACTAAGGCATTTTAAAATGACTTTTGCCGAAAGCCGTTCCTTTAACACAAATTAAGCAATTTCCTATTATAATATTGAAAATATGTTTTTTTTTTAATTAATACTGAAAGTATGGAAGCAATTTAATTATTCTTTCACTATTAGAAACCTGTATTATTCAGACATAATTTAAGAAATTTCTGTGTTTAGGATATCCATTTGATGCACCTATACATTATTATTCTAAGTTATGTTGTAAATATTTTATAAATATTTTTTTTATTATAATGAAAAATATAGGTCATCAAATTGTTTGCAGGAGACCCATGCCCAGCAGTGGGATATTTATAGGTTGTAATAATGATGCTGATGATGATGATAGGTTATTTATTTAACTTCGGAAATCATAATTACATTTACATCCCAAAACAATGGTTATTACTAAAAATAGTTGACTCAAATGCCCTTTAACCCGACTGCCAGGAAGGGTATTGTTTTTCGCGTACGTTCTTGTATGTTTGTAAATTTCTTTATTCCCACGTTTTTAATAAATTTGTTCCAACTCAATTTTATTTAGTTCTACGTTCACACGAATACGTGTGAAGTTTGCACAAAGACGAAAGTGTAGCGCAACACAAACTACAAATCTCCTTCTACCCTACAAATATTATTGTTCTCTGTATTCACTGTACGTAGAAGCGTTTAAGCCCAAAACTCTAAGGAGTCATTGTTTACCTTGTAACTTTGGTTCGGGTCAGGAAGGGATATTTTACTTACACGTCCGGAATACCCCACGTTTGTTGTTCTTTATTTATTTCCTTAGTATTTGAGATAGGTTTCCACTTGGATTTAAAATGAGATAGTATTCAATAGTGGAGTATGATTTATCTTTACTAGCTTAACCATTGGATTCTACGGGATGCGTTACCGATATTTTATTCGGATAGAACAGTTATGTGTTTTTCTTATAAATAAAACTTGGTAGATAAACCTAAGCTAGTGATACCTGGCGTTTGAAGCTACGGTATCCGATTACTATCGGCTCCCTGATTCTGTGCTGTCGGAATATTTTCGGTCAGAAATGTCGGTTTATTTAAAAAATAAATTATGAATGTAGAAAAAATCTTATATTAATCAGTTTTAATTTTCTATACGGTAAACTATTTTCAAACATTTAATAACTTAAGCCGTAAAAATATGTCGTTCTAAGATTCGAAAAAGTTTACGATCCGGAACCAATCCGACGAGTCAAAATTATGATCTACGTGGGCCGTACGTCTGTTTGTCAAACCCCTTCATTTAATGATACGACAGTATAAAAAAAATTCAAAGCAAATACAATTAGAAGTTGTATTCGTTTATGAATTCGTGTTTGTTTTTGTTCAAACCTTGTTAAACAAAAAAAATAGTTCAATAGTTTTTGCAAGAAGAAGAAACCAATCTCTCTTTATGTAAAACTAAAGAAAAATTAACTTATTTTAATCACCTGGATGATACAATTATAAGCATCACACAGAATCATATTCTGAAATGTCGTCATTCAATTTACCTAAGACCAATTTTACTAATAAGGTTGACTCTAATTTTTTGAATCAATAAATTATAATATTTAATAACAGAAAGGTAGACTGAAAAAGAAAGTAATTATTTTTAATTATTGATGTGATAAACTGCTTATAATAAAAACTCCTTTGTTATAAACTTTCATAATTAAGCACTCGTTTACACCATCAGTCTCAAATTCCCGCTCAATTATGCCCAATTCTTAAAAATACTTTCTTACGAACCTTTTCTCGTTTCAAGTGTTATCGATTCCCGCAGCCACTAAATCGTCACAAAGGGAGACCTTCGAATTACATCCGTAATTTATTGTTCGTATAAATCATCAATCTTATTCAAGGTCAAGGTCATGGGGTAATCAGCCTTAATGTGGTCACATGGCGATTTATGGCGCATTTATGAGTTGCACGCCATGGGTTTGACAATGAGTGACGTCACACTTAAATTGATTCTGGGGACAGTTTCGTGTTGATGGTGAAATTCATTAGAGCTTTTATTACTACGGAATTAGTTGGTCATCTCTTATATGTACTTATGTAAGGTTGATTGGCTAGTCGGTAATGTAACCTTATCTGATGTCTACTGGCTTTAGTAAAAAACTGCTGAATATATATTCAATCATAAATTAGATCTCGATTTTAAACGCACTAAAAATAACTAATATTAGTTAGTATCTAGGATAGAGAAGAGACTCGAGCTCAGCAGGTTACTGATGATGATTTATATAAGATTTATTTAACATTGCATAATTCTTTCTTGGCACTGGCCGAGCTCTGCCAAAGACTACTGCACCGACATCTGTTGTCAAAAATAAAAGTATTTTTAGTCATTTAACTGAACTCGTGTAAGAATAATAGATTTCACAAACTTTATCAATACGGATATTAAATACAGGAGGGAATTAATTTAATTTAATTAATACATTTTATTATTATTTTTTTTTAATCTACTTATATTTAAATTTTTTTTTAGTATATTATAAATACATAAATATTTCTGTTTCTGGTTCAAGTTTTTACTGTTATGTCTACCTTTTGTTATACTTTATATGCTTTCCTCTTGTGTATGTCTTGAATGAAGGAAGAGTGATAAAACAAATATATGAGGCGAATGTCACCGTGGCGCAGTGGTTAAGGTGGTCGCCTCGCCACTACATCGTCGTGTTGGGTGACGTGGGTTCGATTCCCACACGAGACAAATATTTGTGTGATTCATAGATATTTGTTTCTAGTCTGGGTGTACTTTGTGTCCGTTAGTTTCATGTTTGTAAAGCTCCCCGCGACACAGGGCTTGTTCCCTAGTGCGGGCGTTGTCTTTTAAAAGAAAAAATGAAAAAAAAAATGAATGTGAAAGGAAAAGTTGGAAGGGGAAGACTTAGAAGAACGTACCATGACCAAATAGGTGACGTTCTAAAGAAGGGACAGATCAGGAGTACCCTCAACAAGCGAGAATGCATGAAAAGACTGATGAATGTTGAAGAAGCCAAAGATGTATGTCAGAATCGTAGCAAGTGGAAGGAAATGGTCTCTGTTTACCCCTCTGTTGGGAAAGAGGCGTGATCTATATTTATATGTATGTATGTAAATGCTATACACCATATTTATTTGAGTTTTTTTTTTTTTTTTCTCTCTCTTATGTTTGTTATTTTTTTTTTTTTAAATTTTTCTTTGTCTTTTTTTGTTCTCAGTGTGTTGTTTTTGTAGGCCCTAAGCCGAAATAAATGATTTTTCTTTCTTTCTTTCTTTCTATATTCGGAAACGAAGAAAACACAATTTTATATATATCAGTATATTGATACTAATAAATAACATGAGAACTGTCGCCCTTACGTCAATCACATGTTATATTACTTATATTACACTACCTTTATCAAAATAATTTAGTTGACTGTTACACGTATTCGTTACACTCAAAGACCGAAAACGCTCATTGAATGAAAAACAGTTTACAACGCGTTGTGTCCATCACAGACAGACCACATTGTGAAATTGGCTCGTGGCTATAATGACATAAAAACTTTTTAATATTATGTAAAATTTTTGCTTCATATTATAGTTGTTTAAGTATGAGTTTACTTTGTGTGCGTAAATTATATTATTATGTTTGTATCCTAGTAAGTAAAAAAAGTGATGGTGGCTGAATGGATAAGTGAACGGCGTGCTAAACACGCGGTCCGACTTCGATTCCAACCTGCAGTACCTACTAATGTGGATTTCACTTTGTGGTATTTATATGTGTCATGTGACTAGACGATGACTAGAAGAAATTCTAAGTGTATGTCTGATCCACCAACCCGCACTAGGCTAGCATGTGTGGATTATGGCCTAAACCCTGGCCTGGCTGGACTGGCCTGTTGGTCTAGTAGTTAGTGACCCTGACTGCTAAACCGCAGTTCGTGGGTTCGATCCCCACCCAGGACAAATCTTTGTGTGATGAGCATGAAGGTTTGTTCTGTGTCTGGGTGTAATTTATCTATAATATGTATGTATTTACAAAAAAAATGTATTTAAGTACACAAGCAAATATAATTGCTTAATTTGGGACTAGATGGCGCTGTGTAAATGTGGTAGAATATTATTATTATTACCCTCTCAGCTCTTGAGATAGACGAGAGGAGACCCGAACCCAGCAGTGAGACATTAATGGGTCGCTGATGACGATGATGATCCTAGTAAGTATTTTTTTTTAAATAGTAATAAGCGCATTGAAACCCTACACATAGAACAGAATAAGTTAAAGTTATTTAGTGGTCGTTTTATTGAACATTAAGCCTTATTTACTTGATAAGGACCTTTAAATTGCCTTTAAATTTAGTTGGTCATTGTCGTTAAAGCTATTTAGTAACTTCATTACAGCTAAAATAGTGGCAGTTAATAGTCAAAACAGTTTGTTTGGTGATGGTAAGACAAGTGAGTTCCTTATTACAGAGAATACAGAGGTTAATATTAAGAACTTTTTTGGGACTGTTTTACACTATCTAGCCCAAAGTAAGCAAATATAAGCTTGTGTTATTAGTTGTCTAGATCTCATCAGCGCGTTACAAAATACCACCCTGTATGAATCAAATACGGTATGGTATTTTTTGTAACGTCACTTGGAGGGAAAGTGCTTTAGTTTTTTACTCAAAGGAAACATTAATTTTTTTTTAAAAAGAAACATAACTACTCTTAATGTTTTTCGGAAAATCACTTGCCAGGAATCGAACCTAATCTAAAATCTCTGGGATGGAGGATTTTGGTTGTTCATCTAAGACAAAGCTTAGTTACTAGCTAGGATAAACGGCCGCATCTAACGCATTGCTCAAAGACACAGGAACAACAGTCATTTAGTTATCAATAAAAGAATGATGAATTCCGAGGTTATGTCCGTGATAACTCTCGCTCCATTAAGCTTAAAGCATAAGCTACGTTACTTTACTCTGTACTTGCCAAAGAAAATTCTAGCTTATGCTGACACGAATAAGAGTGAGTATTTAAAGGATGAATATTCATTCTCAGAATGTTTTTATGACATGATTTTTTTTTTATAATCTTACCAATTTTATGATGCTACTGAAAGTAGAGTACATTGAGTTTGTGTTGCTATTTGTACCGAATATTTTCAACAAGAAAACCGTTTTCTTATTTCTGCAATAAAATGCGTTGCACTGGCGTGATGAAGGGAAGAAGATCTTGTGAAATAAAGCTACAGAAAGGTAGAGTGGAGAGAGTACATTGGCCGAAAAACATTACCCTTCTTTTTGGCAGTCGGGAAAAAAGCAGTGCCCTTCTTAAAAATATTTATTTTTATGATTTTAATTACTAAACTAAGTAGCGGCTCATACAACTCAGCATTTATCCAAATTTAATAAATATACATCGAGTAATTTTTGAGTCGAATGCTTGTGGCATACGGACAGAAGGACTTACTAGTTCTGTTTTTGCATTTTGGCTATGGAAGCCAAAAATATACACTTCTCATCAAAAAAATCGAAACACTGTCGATTTTATTTTCTTATGTTACTTAAACTAAAATAGGGTATTAATTTCATGAAAAAAATATCATGATTTTATAGCTGGCAGTTTGGCCTCTTAAGTGGCTACGAAAATTCCAAATTAAAATTGATTTTCAATTGTTTATTTGATAATTGTACTGAAACATTGTTTTGATAGAAATTGTTGTTTGGAGTTTGAGTATGTTTTATGGTGCAAAAACTGAAAATTACCACTGGTTTCTCAACTGTCTTTGTTTGTTATTAATTTATTCCTTGTACTTTGTAGTGTCTGTCTTTTTTTATCGAAAACACATCGATACTTCTACTACTTGTACTAAAACCTTCTGTCAATTCGTTTGGCCGCATCGTAGTAATAGAGGCATGAATCGATAAACCACTCGACGTTATCACGCAAGGCTCCTGTCACTCTGTTTACGTTGTTGAAGCATCTTAACCTGTTCACACAATCTTCCAAATACCTTTTGTCTGTACGTAAACAAAGCTTATCCAAAGATATTTGCCATGTACACACGCCTTTATCCCTGAATCAGCAAAAACTTAAGAACTAAACATTAAACCCGGTATACACAGAGGCATTGAATTTTGATCTATCCTGCTATTATTACAAAGGCGAAAGTTTGTGAGAATAAATGTTTGACTCTTTATTACTATTTTTAACAAATATTGTTAAATGGATTTTGCATTATAATAATATATTTGCATATATTTATTTATTCTTTATTGTACATACACTACTTAGATATTAATAGCATAAATAACAAAATTAAATAAATGTACATACAATGGGCGGCCTTATCGCTAAGAGCGATCTCTTCCAGGCAACCTTTGGATGGATTTTTTTGAAAAGTAATAGTATTCTGGTGTAGGTATGCTATGAAATAGTAAAATAATTAAATATTGTGTTATTATATAAATACATTATATATAATAATAGGTACACATATTTATATCCATAAATAATACATAATTAAATACCTATTATAATAACTGTATCACACAATTAGACTAGTCGCACGACGCTTAGCTTAAGTCACGATTGAGCCACACTTCCATAAAAAAAAAAACAAATTTATAATATTAATATTATTATGATTTAGATACTTCTCGTGTATAGCAGACCTAAGTCAAGTACAATTACTGTGGTAACGTATGGATCCCTATTTAGGTCGTCAAAGTACTATAGGTTTGTAGCCATTACAAGAGTTATGTTTGATATCTGAAGGCTTCAGCTAATCCGCAGTGCAGTGTTTGATCGTCCATATAACAAACTGGTGGTTAGTGTTAAAATCGTGTTATCATAACAAAATAGTGACCCATATACTAACTAGCTCAAATACCGCATGCTATGTCAAATCATATCAAATCATTTATTCAGAATTTAAAATTGTACATATTGTCAATAGTCTTATAAAATTATACATAAAGTCTAGAATCTAAGATGCCTGTACTAGGAAAAATCCTGTGTTACAGGTGATATCTAGTTCTATCTGTTAACGTGTCGGTTCATTGTGGGTTCGATTCCCTCATATGGCAAATATATAGTGGACCATAAATATTATTTCAGAGTCTGAGCGTACTTTATGTAAAATCCCCCGTGACAAGTGGCTAAAATCAGTGTCAGTAATGAAGACATCTTTGTTAAAACAAAGAAATAAAACTATCTTCGCTCACAGCTTCACTTTCGTGACTCTCAGGAATATAACTATAGAATAATACTACAGAGATATGATTAAAATAAATTGACAAAGTGAGTGTGAGGCCTCGCGCTATGTAGGTTTCTTTAGCACATAGCACACGCCTTTTTCCCCGAAGGGGTAGGCAGAGGTGTTTCACACCCACATTTCGCCAGCTATGTTTGGTCCCATGAAATAGGGGGCGAGCCTATTGTCATCAACCGGGAACATTTGTTTACCAAACTCCGGGAAAATCTTAATAATGGAATTTCATGATAGAAAAACCCAATCACATTTTCACCCGACCCGGGAATCGAACCCGGGACCTCTTGCACAGCGGTCGTATACACTTCCCGCTGCGCCACCGAGGCAGTTTCTTCTTATTTAGTTGCACAATAATGCGAAATAAAAGTAGTGAGATGTTTCATACAGGAATGTATGGAGCGTGCTAAGCGCCGTGTGGCTCCCACTTCAACGCGTTATTGAAGTGTAAACATTATTTATAATAATTATAATTTTTTTACTAAAATGAACAGACTTTATTTTTATATATTAAATTTTTACATTGCTTGCTAACTTGCTCTTTTTTTGCGTGAAATAGTAAAATTCCCATTATTAGTCATGTAAATCTATCGGGGTTACCTATTTATGACGTAAAATTTTATACCTCTAAAATGTTACCCCATTTTCGTGGAAATATAGAACGAGTGATACTTCTGGTTTTTTCCACAAGAAAATAAGGCATGATGATAACCAAAAGTATATTCAATGATATCGTAATTCTCTCAATATCTAGCGACACATAGTGTTGGCTTATACCTTCTAAACCTATTTGCTCGACTAACCGAATGACCTTCACTTCAAACAACGCCCCACGCTTGCAATAACAAAATGGTTAGGGCTACCACAAGCTGTTTTGGGATCAAATCTTTGATTGAGTTGGTGGTCTAGTAGTAGATTGTAATACATACATTTTTGAGTTAGGTACACAGATTATAGCTGTTGTTTTAGTCAAAGAGATTGTGTTTGTTTATTGTCTGACTGTGTAATAAAATACAGGGCTTAGTGATTTGTGTCGATAATATTTAATATATCAGAAAAAATACCCTATATATATAGTACTATATATATAGTACTATATATATAGTACTATATATATAGTACTATATATAGTACAAAAATGTAATTCATCCAATATTTTATTTACTGTATACTTAACCCTTTCCAAGTCTAAATTAAAAGTTTTTTTTTTTTACTGTACTGTTACTAATAAAATACATTTCATAACAACTTTACTATAAGCGACATCCCTAGAAGCTTTATTCGATGTAGCTGACCAAGGCTATTTGGCCACTCGCACCGCAGGTAAACGAAACCAAACTTAAGGTGTGTATACATTAGAGCACTTACATGAAACAAAACACCAAATTACATTGATTTACTATTCTATCACTAACCGAGGGTGATAGAAGAGTATGCACGCCTCTCTACAATGCTCATAATCACTAATTACGTTATTGACCATGAATGACTATTTCCAATAAATTGCAATCACGCTAAATCATCACCGATTAAGGTAAAAATAATTTATTAATTTAGATCAACTGGATGTCATGATTCTTATTTAGCCAAAAAAATATTTATACGGTCAGTTTGTTGACAAGATTGAGCTAAATAATGCAGCATTGTAATCTTACTCCTAACTAGGTAATTAGGCATACTTGCAACAAAAACACAAAGCTTAAATATCTGTGTGTTTCGTTCAAAAGAAAAATTATAAAAATATTAAAGGAAATAGTCCAATACTCTAATCTATACTCATCTTTATTAACATTTGATAAGCACTAGAAAGTGTATTCAGTTATTTTTAATATGGTTCAAAATTAATGAAACTGTTTTAATCTTTCATAAGATCTTTAATAATGAAAGTATAAACCGACTGACAGATCAATATACAACCAAAATCATTGAGCAAAATGAGTTGAATAACTATGCCGTAGCATTCAGTTCCAGCGGTTGCTACGACATTGCTACGCATGCTACGTCGTAGTCAACTAGCTCTACGACGTAGCATATAGAGCTGCACATACAAGATCATTGCCAGATATTTAAAGAAACAAAAAATGGCCGCTTCATTATCATTCATATCGCGTTTGTACGACACCCACGGGTTGAAATGGGGTAGTGACATTATTGTATTCTTAATCCATCACTAAACGGACTAGTAGAAGTTACATCACTGGAATATATTTATGGGGTTATCTAATGATAATGCGTAGTAGATAATGCGAATGAAAAGCGATGGTGGCTAAACACACGGTCCGAGTTCGATTCCGACCAGCAGTACCAATGTGGATTTGACTTTGTGGAATTTATAGGTACTAGTCATGTGATTTACCATTTCCTAACGGTGAAGGAAAACATCGTGAGGAAACCCACATACCCTAGAAGAAATTCTAAGTGTATGTCTGATCCACCAACCCGCATTAGGCCAGCGTGTGTGGATTATGGCCTAAAAACCCCTCTCAGCTCTCTAGATGGAGGAGAGAGAGAGATGATGAATGCGTAGTCTATGCCAGACAAGAGTTTATTCCAGACTAACGCTACATAAAGATTTTGCACCTATGAACATATACATATATACCTACCTACATACCTGTATAGAGGAGACCAATGAAGAGGAGATATGTTTTGTACAATATATATAGAATTTGTCTTTTCTCCTTCGCTTGTTAAAGGTAGTTACAGCTATTTCCTTTTGTGTATTGCAATTTGGCCATATATACCCTGTCGGCGATTACTTCCCAACAACTATTTGCTTTATCAACTTAAAACCACACAACCAACTCTCCAAGGCAATTGAAGTATCCTAACAAATCACCAAACACAATAAACACACGGTATCCAACTATTAAAAAAAAAACAATCGTTAATCTAACAAACAACGGGAAGCAACCCAATACGGGAACAATCTAAAATAAATTAACCTTCTTTAATATATGTAACTTTTGTGTTATTTTTCTTTGAAACTTCTCTTCGTAGCGCTATAACAGTGGCGATCGCGAAAGCTTTGAACTTGGGCAATATTCATCTTTACAAAATATTTTTTTTATCGCAGGGATTTTACAAACATACAATAAATTATCAGACACATTCCAGTAGCAACCGTAAACTACTTCCAACCCAACAAATATTTTATCTTCATCATTTCAACCCATAAACGTCTCACTGCTGGGCACGGGTCTCCTGTAAGGAATGTGCACGGAATTTAGCTTACGTGGTATGTAAATTATAATTAATTATACTTATTTCAACAAATTATACCTACAAATTAAAATTCCAAAGTTACGGATTAAAAATTCATACTTTATTCATCTTATTAAACACACATTTGTTATGAAATCGAAGTAATAACGACCACTTAACCAATAATAAAAAAATATTTTACTTCTTACTCGTAATCACAATTTCAAAAAAAAAATTGATGCTGATCTCAACCCAATGCAATACTGCTGGCCATAGGTATCACCAAATTTACGCCACAGCGAGCAATTTTGATCGCCTGCTTTGCTGGTCTAATCAGTTCTATTAATTTTGCTCCTGCAGGTTCGGTTATCCTGTCTATTTGTGGTACAATTGAAAAGGGCCCAAGCCCGCAGTTTATGCAGCACTTTTGTTTCAAACAGTTTCAACTCTATCTTAGTGTAGTTGCGTAACTTCATACCGGCACAATCTTGGAGCCACTGTTTATGTTTTTAACTGCACCAGTTTACTGCGAACACCGTTTCGTTAACATGTTACATATTGTTCTTGACTGTACCCACTGTTTGCACAAATATATACAGCACCATGATTGTTAAGGCTACTTCAAACAATGCATATCCTAATATCTGTGCTCATATTTTAGACTGGTGAATTTATTGTAAGGTTAAATTTTGGTACAGATACCTTCTTGGTAGAGTAAACTAAGTCTAAGTCAAAAAATATTAATTAATTTAGATCATCTGGATAAATGAACGTCAAACAAAGAAAAAGGGTGTTTTTAGAAATGTTGTTGGCAGGTATTATGAAAATGCACAGGGTCACCTATTATTGTGCATATAATGTGCATACCTACACAGCTCCAGGCGCAGAGACTACGAAACAGCGAATTTTATCCGGATTGTTGTACAAAAAAAAAAATTTTATTTTCTATTCCACAATTTAAAAAAAAAATTGTGAATTTCTTCAATTTTTGATTGCAATTTTTTTATATACACAATGAGTTTTCAGTACCGAATGAATATCCTTCCATTTGGTATTATAAATGTCTATAGTAGTGTATAATATTAGGCTCAATAACTATAAGTGTAACTTAAATCTAAACGGCATCAAGTGAAGCCTTCCTACTCGATAGTATCGATACAGAAGCGTCAATCGACATATCAATAAATGATCTCGATTGAGATCGTCGCATCACAATGGAACAGTAAACGGCTCATATCAAAGAGAACATTCTGTTGCAGGAAAGCCACGTACACATCTACAACTGCTCGACAATTTTTATTGAGACTACATTTTTTTTTATTGGAAGTCTTGATCCCCAGTTGGACGATCTGGTAAATTGCGGGTGGCCGTTGGTTGCAGGCGGTACAAAATCGCACGCTGTGGCGGAAATTTGGTGATGCCTATGTCCAGCAGTGGACGTCATTGAGCTGATAATTGTGAGTTGTTGCTTTTAGAAGCTTTTTCCTTTTGCTCAGAGCTTTTAGGTATGTCATTATATTTAAATATTTTTTGAGCACAGGGACCAAAGGTCTCTCTCCCTTGAAATAACAATTCTAACGATTGCGATAAATAGGAATTGATGTGAATAAAATTTAAAGCTACAATCACAATAACTAGTTTAGGTATAAAAATACATAAATACGAGTATATCTGCGTTAAATTATATAAGAACCCTCACTTTAACTAAAAATGCATAACCATTTGAACTAAAATACGTTTTACCAGCTTACAAAATGGAGTTAGAGGCTTTCTTGAATCCGACAGAAATAGTTTGCATACGCTTTTAAAGCTGCCCGCGTTTATATGCAAATTTCCTTTTAATTAAATAGGTACATTGAACTTCAATTATAATGTATAATAAAATGTATTTACGCTTACTTCAGTTAAGACACAAAAAATAATATTGCGCGAAATACAACTCCATTTATCCAATGAACTCCGAAGGTTACGTCTTAGGACTACTAACTGCTTAGTTAAGTATTTTGTTTTTAAATAGTCAGTCTCGTAATGGCCTGCCCATTATGAGACTATCTGCAGTAAACAAGTTTTTGAAAAACAATTGCCAGTGTAAAGGAGAAAACAAGTTTTTGAAAAACAATTGCCAGTGTAAAGAAGATCTTTACACTGGCAATTGTTTTTCAAAAACTTGTTTACTGCAGATAGTCTCATAATGGGCAGGCCATTACGAAATTTCATAATATTTACTTGGTTCTTTGTAATACGATCTTCCCAAATTGATTCCGAAGACAGCCATCTAATATTAAGCAGTAAATTTATCAACTAAAAAATTTTGTTTCGTAGAATACCTTTACAAAACGTATATTTCTTGCGGTTCTCAAAAGGCAATAAGCTTCACCGATACGTACAGGCAGTAATAAAAACATCAATAGTATTAGCTGCAAGTTGTTGGAGGTTCAATAGAGAGTGCCACTGCCGGCTGCACAATGAAACACCAAACGGCAAGTCAAAGCGGTACGCCATACGCTATTCGATTACCTACTCGTATTACAAGACGGGGACACAGGAACGACTGCGACTTGGTATTGCGATTTGTCGCATAAAATACTAACTTCTTTGATTGGTAAAATTCTTTGTAGTATATTTGTAAATGATGGCTGAATGGACAAGTGGTGGCATGCAAATCATGCGGTTCGAGTTTGATTAGTAGGACCAATGTTGATAATAACCATTTGCTAAAGGTGAAGGAAAATGGGTCTCCTCCAAAAAAATGTAGGGTGAATTTAACAGTAGTCTAAATTCTAAAAAAAAAATTCTAATACTACGCTGGCCAGACGGGTAGGTATAGGGTTTGTTTCGAATTTTTCTTTTCTTCTAGTGTTTTTGTACATAAGGTTACTTCCATGGTCGCCTTTTGCGACACCCATGGATACCTAGAGATGGGGTAGTGACATTTATTTATACTTTATTGCACACAAAAATACATAAAAATAATTTTACAATATACATAAAAAATAAAAAGCATACAAAGGCGAGCTTAACTCAGAATTGAGTTATCTGACAGCAAACCCAGAAGTGTAGAGGAAATAAGTTGAAGTAAGAGAGCAAGACTGAAGTGTACAACCATACAAAGAAAAAAGGTGAGAGTAGAATAGAAAAAGGGAGAACAAAAGAGAGAAAAGAAGAGAATAATATTTATGTAAATTAATACATAATGAATTAATTGTGGTACGTGTACCACTTAAATACTAAATAGACATACATAAACAATATACATAAATATGTTTATCATATATACCATAAAATACATACCTACAATATATATATATATATACGAATACATTATTTGTGTAGAATAGAAAAATAATGTTCCTTTACTCTTCTCTTGACATCCAACGAAGAACTGCCTTGTATGCTGTGAGGTAAAGTGTTCCACAGCCTCACTGCATGTATTGTAAAAGAGCCATCATAGCGACTAGAAGTATGAAGAGGAGTTTTAAGAAGTAATGAAGTGGAAGAGCGACAGGGTTTACCTCGAGGAACGAGGTACTCAAAGCGTTCACGCAAATAGTGAGGAGAATCAGGGTTATTAAGAATAGAAAAAAGGAGAGAAAGAATGTGTGTAGCTCGACGCTGCCGAATCGGTAGCCACCTCAGTTTCTCACGAAATTCCGATACATGATCGTACTTACGTAGACCGAAAATGAAGCGGATAGCCAAATTCTGCAGTCGCTCGAGTTTGTCCAGATGTTCCTCCTTAGCGTCAAGGAAACAGACATCAGCATAATCTAGAAGTGGTAGTAGAAGGGATTGTGCAAGAGTAACTTTAGTGTGAAATGGTAGGAATTTCTGAAGACGCTTGAGCGACTGAAACGAGCAGTACACCCTCCTGCTCACCTCCGCAATGTGGTTATCCCAAGACAAATGACTGTCTAAGAGTACGCCGAGGTTTTTAGCATATTTGGATAGCACTATCGGGACCGAATTATAAATAATCGTAGGGAGAGACTGGGCATCCACAGAATTTACCTGATATCTGCCACCAATAATGACAGCTTGAGACTTTGATGGGTTAACCAATAGCCCAAAGGATCGGGCCCAACTACTAATATTAGCAAGGTCATTATTGATGGCAGACACAGTGTTGGTCAACTCTCCAACCGCACAGTGTTGATACAGCTGCAAGTCGTCTGCATAGAGATGATAGTGTGAAGAGATAACTTTAGTGATGGCGTTTATGAAAACAGAGAAGAGAAGAGGAGATAGAACACCACCTTGAGGGACACCCGCAGTGAGGTCACACCAGGTAGAGAAACCTGCCTCGGTGCGAACAGACTGCGAGCGACCATGAAGATAAGAACTGAACCACGCAGTTGCGGTAGGAGAGACATTAAGAGAGGACAGGATGGCTAGGAGAATATCAAAGTCAACCGAATTGAATGCATTACTGAAGTCTAGTAACACAAGTATTGTGAGGAGTTTATTCTCCATGGCCAGTCGGATATCATCAGTGATGTTTACGAGTGCGGTAACAGTACTATGGCCATGACGAAAACCTGATTGAAAAGGGCTTAGGAGACTATTTAATGACAAATAATGAGACAGCTGCTTGTGGGCTACGTTCTCAAGGACTTTCGATAGGATCGGGAGGATGGAAATAGGACGAAATTGGGAAAATTCAGACGGATTTTCGGACGGATACATTATGTATTTTTAATCCGTCACTACACGGAAAACGTCGTGATATACATTGTTCACATTCTCACTGCACCACTGAGACAGTCCGACATCCATCCATCCATTCATCAATCCACCGCAATTGTTGATGAAGTTGAACCTGAGCGATAGACCAACGCTACTATTTGTTACAATTACTGTGAACTTGTGCCCCAAGACGTACTACTTAATTACACAAAGTACACTCCACACAATTACCTAACTTTCTTACTTAATGAGTATTCCACGAATCTTTTCTTTTGTTTCAATGGTGGGGCATATATTTGTATTAGCTGACAAAGAAAATTAAGTGGATAAGTATTTTTGCTTCACATTAAAGTCAATTTATAGCGATACTAATGTTTTAGTTCGAACTAACACAGTAACAAAGTACACAGTAACAAACTAAATAGTATACAAAGTAAATAATTATGTGTGTTTGGTTATTTGTGATGAACTCCAAAACTACAGAAATTTTAATGTAGTTTTCACCAATAGACTAAGTGATTCATGAGGAACGTTTATAATTATTGCAAAAAAAAAAACATCTTCATTGCAACATAAAAGAAAGACAAACACTATTTTCTAACATATAAGTAATAAGAAAAGAAACTTGTAATACAATTCTCGTAGTATACTACAATTTTTACGTCAAAGTTATTATTTTAAAACACCAGTACACTCGAGCGGTCAAGATGTTTCTTTCACATGAAAAGGCTTTTCACGTGGCGCGAACAAGATATTCTTATACAAGAGCTTTCAAAATTCAGAAAAGATTTTACAATCCATGTGGAACCAGTGTTGAGAGCGTGAATCTCAAAGATATTCTAGAATTTTGAAACTGACGCTGCGATTTTAAAATGTCCGCATGGGTTTTTTTAATGTCACGATATGCATCAACGGGTGGCTATGAATCATAAAATGCATATCGTATAAGTGAAACTCGATGGAGCGCGAAATGCTTTGAGATTTTATTCACGAACGATACAGGCGGGTAGACGAGTTTGCATATTTATGAGTATGATGTTTGCTCTATTGAGATTATGTAGCAGATCGGCACGGTCACTTGCCGTCAAATATTCAGGCCGGATCGTGGTGCACTGACGAGAATATAAAGCTGCTGAAAGAATTCCTATATTATCTTCCTGTCACGCCTCTAATGGCCTCAAGTGAATCCCCGAAGGAGATTTTATAGTACCCTGTCGTGAATAATTTGAGTTGAAAACGCGGAGAATAAATAAAATATTAAAATCGGAGATGTCCGTGAACAGTTTTGGTGATAGGTATTCGGGTGACGTCATCGATGGATTTGTGACTGCCTCGTTTATCTAGTTGACTTTGAATTATGATGTTCGATTTCGAGTTCGAGCACGAATTCGATTCACGTTATAGGCTAACCCAGTTATTAGATTTTGGGCATTGTTCTTTCATCACAATGTACTGTTGGCAAGGAACTCTATTTGTACATAAGCACGTGCACTGTATATGTTCTGCTTAGTAAGCAGTAGGCAAGTTTCTGTTGAAGCAGTATTTTATTTCGACAAGCAAGTTGGATAGTATTTACCGACAAAATTAATCAAACCAAACTAATTGTATAGGTCATAATGTTTTACCTAGCATAAATCTTCACTACACATAAGCAACTTAAGGATACCGCGCAAAAGGGACACAAATGTCTCTTACCAAACACATAAGAAGTTTGCAACAAACTTATAACAGCAAACAATACAATGAAATTAACACTAGCAAAAGTTCTCGGAACAAATTCAGGTCGCAGCGCTGCAGAAGTTTTATCTCGTGTAAACTAGCAAGATTAAGTTTGTGTGGCTTGAATGGGAGTGTATGAGATCGTCCCAATTCCCGTGCAGCGGTATGCTTGTTAGTATTTTGGTATGAGAGAATTGGTTATAACCAGTGAAGACTTAGACTCCCTTATTACAAAATACGGACTAAGCATTAAACCAGGTTTAAATTGACAACTTTGACACAAAAACAATGGTTTACTTTATTTTAAACCGCGTTTAATATTTAGTCCATATTTTTTAATAAGGGGATTAGGTTTACAACACTGAGACTATATTTGATTATTATAAAACTTTGCTTGTGTCTTCAATGACTTTAATTTGACATTATGATGACGTATCGCATTATGCGGTTGTCTCGCCACTTCACATCGCCGTGCTGAGTGACGTGGTTTCAATTCCCGCAAGAGACAAAAATTTGTTTCAAGTCAGGGTATACTTTGTGTTCATTAATTGTATGTTTGTAATGACGACGATACAGGGCAGTTTCCTAGTACGGGTTTTATCTACACGGCTAATACATATTTTCAGACTTTTATGCCAGGAATACCAAAACAACTATGCTCGGAGACCGTTCTCCGATGCCCTGGGGCACGATAGGGACAAATAGATTCGTTTATTCCCTCACATTTGCATAGGTTTTATAATAAATGCCTGTTACATGTGATAAATATTCAGTAGGTTTACAATTTTGTTGATACTTATTGTCATGGAGGCTTTATAGTGTGAGGTTTATTTGACTAAAGGATATTAGTTTGAAACTGAAGATATTTAAGACAAGAAATCTTGCTTACTTAGTTCATTCGAATGAAGTTTTAAGACTGCAAATCGCACACTTGGGCAAGTACTACCAATTTTAAAAATTGCATTATGGAACAGCTAATAGTGGTTGACAAATATTTGTTTTATATGCACAGACGGTCGCCATACTACGACCACTATAAATAGAGGCCGCTGACCAGAAAAAAATTGAAATTATAAGCGTCAAACCTTTTGTCCTCGAAGCACAGCAAATCCATCAGACCCACATTTCACGAGGTGGGCGAGGTATTTCACATTTCATGTTATGTTTTATGTAATAGGGGTGAGCCAATTATTATTTACCGAGCACAGACAGAAAAATCCAATTCCGCTTTTTGATCATCCAAGCCAGAACCTTGCAGCAGTCATAGACATCGCTCCATCCTGGGTACCACTGAGGCAATTAATATTATTAAAATTGAAAACAGATTTCTCAATTTTGAAAGTTATTTTTGTCTGTGACAGTTAGATTTCAAATTAAATCCTTTGAAACATCCATTTGCGCATTAATATATTGACTTGCTTATACTCGATACAAAGTCAGCAGCAATTTCTCACCTCCAGAAAGGAAGATTACATTTTTGTGTACTATCGGACAGACAAACTGGTTGCTAACAAAAGGACACCGACGGTTTCATTCTACGATAGAAACCGAGCTTCACAAAACAAAATAAGCACCTAGAAATCGGAATTCCAAGCATTGTTGAGATTGAAAGAATCTAAGCCATGATTCCTTGCAAGCTAGTTACATTCTTTGTCGGAAAATCACTCATCATCCACTAAAATAGAAGAATCAATATTAGTTTTTTATTATTTACGGTATAATTTAAACACCCGTAGTTTCAATAAATTTATATTAATAATTTCTTCTTCTTCTTCTTTTTTTTCTTTATGATATTGATTTACATATTTATGATACTGTTCGTTATGTTACCTTATTACTTTAATAAAATGTGACTTTACTTTAGTTACTTTCACAATTATAATATTAGTTGGATAAACTACGAATATTCCCGAGCATTACAAAAAATGCGTGGTGATAATATTAAATAATTTAAAATGAACTATCTGGGTAACGAGCCCTTCAGGCTGTCTAGTGATATATAGCCCGCTGGGAGCACTTCTCCTACCAAATGGACGCCGATATATTTAGCTTATGGAACTATGAGATATGACGCTCGGCCAATGGGAGGATATTCGCTTATACTTCTTATAACTATTGAGAAAAACCTTGAAATGGTTGCTTTATGGGTTGCTTAATTATCTTTATAGCGTATACTGTAAATCTATATATCTATATAAATAATCCATTATATATAATAATAATTATTTACCTGTAGTACCGCGCAATGACGGATTAAGAATACATAATGTCACTACCCTATTATTATATTATTATAACCGTGGGTGTCGTAAAAGGCAACTGATGGAGTAACCTTATGGAGACAAGAGCACAGTGAGAAAAGGAAAATTCGATACAAACCCTATATCAACCCATCTGGCCAGCGTGGTACGTAGACTAAATTCCCTCAATATTCTTTGGAGGAGCTCCGTGCCCAGCAGTGGCACGTTTATGGGTTGAAATGATGATAATGATCAAAAATGTATTTTGAAATTTATATTACAACTTAATTCCATATCATAGGCGTGAGTCACACGCATAAAAATAAGACGAAGTGTATATTTAATTGGTAAGTACGTTCGGTTCAATTGATTCGTGTTAATGAACGGTCTCATTAAAAGTAATGAGGGCCACGTTTGACGGCTGCGTCATTTGAGCGCGCCGTTTGAGAGATTAACGAGCCAAACGCTTGGATTAACTCAATACTGGATTGTAGAAAAAGGGGTAAAATTGCTGTGGAAGTACGGGAGACTTTATGACATTGGGTGTCAGCCAATGATATTCAAGTAAAGATAATAATCGATGTTCAATTACACTTGGTCGTTCGGACAAACGACTAAATTGTAAATGAACGCAGTCCAGCACGTCCGTCTTCGGGCAATTTAGTCCAGCTTCGGTTAATCGAAAACAATGTGATTAATGCATCGGGTGCCAAATTTGAGTAAGGTTTTTCGTGCTCGTTATATAATTGCTCCATTGTGAAAATTTAATATAAACTCGGACAGAATCTATACATTTACCGAAATATTAAGTTCATCCATGCTCTGAACATACTTTTAACTGCAACATGTCAATCTTAAGTTAACATCTGTTTCAAAACTTTGTAAGACTTGCTGTTTCCAAAGTTTGTTGACTTAGAATTGACAAGATAAAGCAGTATTTAGCCTTAGGGAATATAGATAATATTTGAGTTAAATTTACATATAAAAGTGAAGTAAGTAATTTACCATATTTTAGTTTAAAAAATTTAGACTGCCTCGGTGTAGCAGCGGTAGCGGTAGTGTTTAAAGTTAAGATTTCTGAGTCTCAGGTTCGACTCCGGGGTCGAAATAAATACATGTTTGTATGATCAGCAAATGTAATTTTTGCAGTTTTGGTGATTTAATATGTATAATGTGTATGTATTTAGTTAGAAATATATAAAATATATGTATAAGAGTTGTCTAAATCCCATAACACAAGCATAATATTAAGTTACATTGGGCTAGATGGTGCTGTGCAAAAGTGTCCCAAATATAAATGCATACCAAAACTGTTAGAAATAAAATGTATGTATATGTCATGTATTAAGTTTATAGTATTTTATAAAGTACAATCAAATTTATGTCCTGAGAGCCTACTTGAAATTACGACATTCGACATCACTGTCAAATGTTTGCAAATTAATATCAATAAGCAGCTATAATAAGAGCGACTAAGTGGTTGAGATTTCTAGTAGATCTTTTGGATATTTTTTTTTTATTAACACGTTCGATGGTGACGGCAACACGCTCGTGGTGCTGCAAGCGCTACAGTGCCGCTTAGCATCGTAGTGATATAAATAAAAAGACTCGTAGAAGTAAGTGTAACATCTCTTTGGCAAACATTTTTAAGTTATTTTTCCCTGACGTCAGAAGTAGAGCAGTGTCCTATAGATAAAATACAAAGGGGTCACCCACCTGATTGCAAGTGGACGTGTAATGAAACACTGCTGACGGTGCAAAAACCTTTTGTGAGAGAAACCTTTCGTATTACCTTAAGTTTGGTGACGGTTTGTTTACGCACTCAAATAACAAAATTGTATTAGTTGTTTATTTATTCTAGTGATCGCTGTATAGTCGAAATTTGACAAACAGTATTAGTTTGATGAAAGCCTTCCCATCACTTGAAAAAAAAAAAAAAAGGTTACGAATAAAAAAAATAATCAATAATAATGAAAAACCTAAGAATATGGTTGACATTCAAATAAGGCTTGATTTTATTCAGTTTAGACAGAACTAACTGAAAGTAACGGAATTGAAACAATTGAAAAGGAAATTTATAATTTCACTCCAATGAAAAATAATAAAAAACTGTCTAATTGGCAGTTTTACAGAAACTAGGTCTCTATTTATCTTCATTCATCTTTTAATGTAAATTTTTCGTAAAACTAATTAAATTATTAAAAACTACTTGTATATTATTTTGTAATTTTTATTAAAATAAGAAGTTTCACCTTAACGTCGCTGATATTGGCATAAAAAATATATTATAATTAATTTTTTATTAAAAGACAATTTGACAGTGATTTTCTTCTTTTTTCATCAAACATTCTACATCGATTTCGGCCCGGGTTTAGTTAAGTACACGCTATATCACAAAGGAGGTGAAACACGTCACGTTGGCCTCTGTAAAATGTAATTGTGCGGGTTTCAAAGCATACCTTTACTTAGTTGGACCTTTCATTCACTCACACAAACTTACTACGCCGCAATACCTTCCTAGTTTTTGTTTAGCGAAATTTTATATGCTTTTTTATAAGCTATTGGTTATGTCTATACTAAGTAGCGCGTACGCTTTTGTTGATTTAAACACGTTATAATACACACACAATTATTAATGATGCCTAAGGCTATTTGCGTTATAATTTCTATACTAAGTGGAATAAAACCTTTTTCTGTATCAGATACGTCTATGAGTGCTGTTGATACTGGACGCGATGGAACAAAAAATATATATATTTACTTAAATATGACTTCATTTCAAAATAATAAAATATGAGTAAACAATCAAAGAAAAATTGTATGTCTTCTGAAATCTGAAAACAATATCACCTAGTAGTTACAAAACAGGTGTTTTGTTAGGAAACATGATCAGCACGTCGTCATAAGTAACGAAATACTTTTTGCCTAGGATCTCAAAGTTTTGACACGATATCAAAATCTGTTGATTTTTTGCCAACTCCGAATTTCGAAAAAAAGTGTCGAAATTCCGGGTTGGCCTTCTTGGTACTGAAAGTAAGACTCCACATATTAACAGTGATTACATTTTTAACTTCCAAAATAGTATTTCGGAAATATAATGTGATATGCATTTTTTAAAGAAAAGTATTTTTTTTATTTACTTAAAACCATTCAAGTTGTTCATATTATTTTATAATACGTACCTAGTAGTTTCTTTTAGTGATATTTATTAATCTTGAGCTTATTAAACATATATCTTTTCACACACGTTTATCCATCGCTCACAATTCCGTGACCATGAAAGTTAATTCGTAACCTGCCCTTTTTGCTTTTTACTAAATATACGTGTTGTGCAAGCAGTTTAATTTACCTTTGTTATTTCAATCTATTAGCAGAATGAATGATTGGCATGACTTCAAAGTTAATTACTTTTCAACTGCTCCATTTATTTCTGACTAATTTCGGTGGGCTCCAAGATAGCAGGACAAAGAATACCGAGGATCCCCGAGTGTCACACTGGGTGTTTGCCTTAGCAAACACCCAGTAGTGTTTTTACAGCTTTGGGTTGATTGCAATTATTTTATTGACATTGTATGTTGTATAACTGGTTACCACCAGTTTTGAAAACTATAAAAAAAAAACTAAGCAACTTTTCGAGGTTCACATTTCTGACTATCACCGCGACGCCTTACCCCTAACATCTCTGTGCCGAGTGACGTAGATTCGATTCCACACGACACAAATATTTATGTGATTATAATAGTTAATTTTAATAGTTATAAATTTAAAGAATATATCTCAGCATTTCATATAAACCTTAGTGGTTTATAGTTTACTACTTACCTATTAAAAATGTTATATACGTTCGTAGTTATATTACGGTTTGTATTTAAATACCCCATAACAGATAACGTATAGTGCAGAAGTTATCCTTAAAAGAAAATAATTAAGTTTTATTCAATT
This sequence comes from Laspeyria flexula, assembly GCA_905147015.1. Taxonomy (NCBI): domain Eukaryota; kingdom Metazoa; phylum Arthropoda; class Insecta; order Lepidoptera; family Erebidae; genus Laspeyria; species Laspeyria flexula. Next base: position 805,918 of record LR989954.1, on the reverse strand, counting down.
CCTCATTCACCCCACGTCTGGATTGTCCAAAAAACATCTCATCTCTACTCATTTCGCCTCCTCGGCTTCGCTTCAATATAGTCCGGTCCTAGTTTCCCTCTGAGTACCTACACTACATAAATCAAATTAATCGAAATGTGATTAGATAAAGCCTAAGCCTAACTGCAGACAAGATAAACCATTAACTCGCAAATTAAGTTGATATCTGAACTTGAGCAAATATACAAAATTAAACATTTAGATCTATGTTCAAATTTGGCAATAATTTCTTCGTCTCCAACTTAGGCACCCACTTTTGGTAATTAATAGGATTGGGTTTTGATTAAGCAAATAAATGATTCCTTTACGATTTTAAACATTAAACTTCGGAGTTGTTCGAGTGCAATTAAAATGTTTCTGTATGACTTGACAAATGGATTGGTTGGAGTGTTGGAAGTTGAACCTCATGATTTTTGAGAAGTTTCCAAAGCCTGCAGTAATAAAAGAGAATTTCTTGATTGTTTCAAAGGAGAGAATTATGTTTTAGCACGATTGAGTAATGGTAAAACTTAATAATGATATGAGAATAAGAATGAGTCATATTATTGCGAGCTACTTTCTTAGCAGAACACTAATAAAAGAACAATAATTTAAAAGATTCTTAACTAAGAACCAAAAGGATAGCGAACGGGTACGAAGATATTGCATACATAAATATGTATTCATTTCGAAAATTGAATAAAGAAAACGAAAATGATAATTTATTCATTTGAAAATATTTTATGTTTGAAATGTGAGTGAAATAGGTTATACTATTATATCTTTGTACATAATTTGAGTATCGAAATCAGTTTTTATCGGCCATTTGGCTTCAAACTCGATGCAGTAACATAAATTTGAAATTCCATAGGTTTTCTGTTCATAAACTGAACTCTACGCTTTCGGGCATTCGTAAATCTTCAGGACAGAATTACGACTCAACTGGCTAAAAACCTACACTGGAATTTATTTCATTAATATACCTAATCATTTCAACTGATAACGTCTACTCCGAGATGATAGTAAATCAAGAAATATAAAATCTATTTATGTATATTATTTATGATGGCCGATGGGGCAAAAAAGTTCTCGAGTGGCGGCCACGTATTGGAAAGCGCAGCGTGGGGCGGCCCCCCGCCAGATGGACCGACGACCTAGTAAAGGCTGCGGGTGGCCGTTGGATGCGGGCGGCACAAAATCGCTCGCTGTGGCGGAAATTAGGTGAGGCCTATGTTCAACAGTGGACGTCATTGGGCTGATATGATGATGATGATGATGATATTATTTATATCAATATAAGAAGCAAAAATTTACTAAACTCGAGGACGAACAGATCAATTCGGCAAATAATGATCAAACTTAAACGGTTCGTCTTCTTTAAATTGTACACAATGACACAAATGACAATTTAAATTATGATAGCACCCACTGCATATGTTATTTTCGGGAATTTAGATTTTTTTTTTGTTTAATATGGCTAGAATATATTCTATATCTGATTCTATGACCTAGACAAAGTTTTTAAGACGACTTAAAGTCACGGTGTATAAACGTATACATTTAGAAAATACGAATACGCTTTTGAATTTTACAAAACGTTGGCTTACATTACCTAATTTGTCAACAGCCGAAGGGATCAAATTGGGATGGATTCACTTTACCGCTTCAATCAGCCAAAAACCTTATCAATTAGATTTATTTCCTAATCAGATGGAATACCAAAAAAAACGCGGCATTACACCAAGCGGGAACCAAAACAATTTTTATCCGTAACGACTTTCGAATCATTTAGTCGCAAAATTGACTTGGCACGCCCTCTCAATTTTACTTTATTATTTACCATTTTCATTTAGCCCACTTGGGCATCACGTCGTTACAAAGTTAATTTTACGCTTAAACGCACGTTTCATACCTAGTACTGTGGACTCAGGCATTTTGCGTTCAAATCTTTTTGGGACTCCAAAAGTTTTGGTTGTTAATTTTTATGCGGAGGCAGTGTCGTGTTTGGTTATGGTGGAAAAATGTTTGAGCTTAATCTCAGCTTTATATTGAGTGTCGTCACCTCTGTGAGTATTTGTTGTTTAACAACTATTTGAGACTGTCACTGTTGATGGTCGTCTCGCCAATAACATAGCAACTAGGTACAGTGATGCGGTTTTTAAATCACACACGAGACAAAACATCGATGGCCCCAGCGAATAAACGTGCAAGAGCCATTTTTTTTTTTAGTTTTTTCGATTTATTAGCCCATTGTTTAGATCTGCTTACAAAGAAACCCTAGATATTAAGGAATAAACGTTTTAATTTGGTTAAAGTTGACGTTTTTCACTTGCACGTTTATTCGATGGGGCTGTCGACATATTTGTGTGATTCGTAGATATTAAATATGTTTCAAGCCTGGGCGTATCCAATAGTAAAAATTGACCCCATCATCATGGTCAGTGTCTTTGATTAGGAGACCTAAGTCTCCCTCAAGTTTCACCATCTTATCTGGTTACTCTTAACTACTGCTCGATATATTTAAAACGGCAAGTAGTTCTAGATAAAATAATATGCCTATTTAATTAACTGCAATTTGAAGTGAATCAGGCCTTAAACTGATATAGTATGAGACATTAAGTAAAATAGACTGTTCAGATGATATAGATGTGAAGCTTAAAGCAATTTTCCGGTATTAAGCGATTATAAATTCAGACTACATTTTGAAGTGAACTGGGCCGAGACTCGAGTACTGAGTCAAATTTATTTTACTTCGCAAGTAAACGAGCCATAACTTGAGGCACTTTCGTACTCACATGCTGAATGCAAATTCCTTTCACTTAGTAAAGAGTAATAGGTTAGATAAGTAGCCCCTGACTTAGCACATTTACCGCCACGATAATACCTCGAACCGATGTTTCTGTACCATCCATTATATTTTGGTCCTCATCAGTCTCGATAGACGGTCGAATCTCTTCGGATTCTTGTTCGGAAAAGCGGACATTGGAGGTCTTTGTGAAATGGTTGCGTCCGAGGAGATGGTTAGAAATTATGGGCTAGCATTTGTCAAAGTCCTGCTTGCAGATTGTAACGAATAGAGAGTATAAGTATATTTCAGTGAGAGTATGCGTGTTTCTGTCGTGTTGGAATGTAGATCGAGGTTACCGAGTTCCACAAGATGTACAGCAGTGATTTCTGAAGTTGGTTCTGGTTGAAATGTGTAGATCATGATTGTAAGTACTTTGACTCTAAGTCAGAATAAATGTTCTCTTTTGTTCTCATTCCTGAGATGATCGCGTTCAAACAAACTCTTCCTTTGTAATATTTTCATAACGAACCACTTGCGATGTAAGATGTAACTCTCGAGCACACGTCATTGAACGTAATAAAACTATAAACACTTCTTACTTCACCCTTAAACCGCTTAAGCATACACTTGAGCAAAATGTACGGAATTAAATCGTAAAATACGCTAACATTGTGTTGTGGGGAAGGTATTACGTATGCTCATAGATATTGAGATGATAGAAACAGTTTTACATAGATGAAAATTCAAAATGAAATTTTCTGAATTTCTTTGATGATACAAAACTTGTTTATTTTTTATTCTTTACTTAAATTCCTCGATGAAGCAAAACGAATGGGAACGCTTTTTGCCCATGAAGTTCCAGTTTCAATTTCTAGACCGTGCAAAAATGATATTGTGTCTTGAAATTCTCAGTGTATCAGTCCAAAGTATGGAAATGACAATAAGCTCGCCCCCTATTCCATAATTTGAAAAATGGATGGGTGCCATGCACCTCTGTCTACCCTTTCAGGAAAAAAGGCATGATGTATATGACATGACATATTTATTACGTTTATTGTTCTGTATGTATATACAGATTGTTAGGCAAGTGGGTTTTTTATAAGTTGAGTAAAGTATCATGGTCGTTTAACTTAACTACGACTTTAACTTATTAATTAACTAAAAACCAGACTTTTTAAACTTTTTAAACTAACAAAATTTAAATTGTCAGCAATGTACACTAATGTACAGCACAGTAAATTGACAAGTAATAATCTTAGTAATAGTTGTCACAGTTTTGTACCCCCGTACCAAGACATGCCTAGTACCAAATGCATTAAACGGTATGAGTAACGACAATAACGTAGTACACACACTATGAATGTGCGGATTTAATTGTGCAGTTATTTCACATCATACTGAAGGTTTGGTTGGTATAACGGTTATGACTAGAGGACGTCGCAATCGTGACATTCGATTTGTCGATTTCGATACCGTTATCAAAATTTAAATCATCAACTGTCACTTTTCAAGTATTTAACTCCATTGAAAGCGATCAATCAAATATCAAAATGCGAGTAATCTTCCAGACCATAGCATAGCAATTGATGTCTATCATATTGTAACAATCACTTTCTATCTCAATAGTTAATAACGCACAGGAAATATGAGTAAAGTAGTACCGGATGGGCCTTGCTAGTGTCAGCCCGTACACCGCTCTGTAGAATACACTACATTGTAGACAGATTTATTTATTTCTTAATGCAAGAGTTATTTCTGTAGGAAATGCGTGCTAGTGTTAGCTCAAGTGCTTGCCGAGAAAAACAACTATTATTATATTCGTGCTGACGTAGGTATTTTTTTCACATTTCGTATCGTTTTATTTGTGTAAACAGGTTGGCAGCGGTAGGTTGGTAAATTTTGCGAGCTATGATAAAATTTGAGATGTACCCATTATACCGTTAGGTCCAGTAAGAGCGACCGATCAGTTACTACAAAAAAGAAACAAAATTGGAATAAATCTAATATTGAATAACAGATGAACAGTACACCTGAAAGAAGAAAAATATGTGAACCTTAAGATCACTCGTGTCGCCATCGCCACAGAATTTTTACTCCAGGTCTACTAGGTCCAGTCTATTTGACTTCAATGTGTTTGAACTTATATACCTTATGTGAATCAAATCTCAATTTGATTCACAATTAATGGAAAGTGTATATTGTATAAGCCCCATCATCATCAACTGATATACTGAACACTAGTCTCTACAATGGGTATATAAGCATACTGCTACAGATTTAAACCAAAATAAAAATTTATTCTTGTCACACATAATGACAATGTTTACAGATATCGATAATGCAAGATATTAAGAGTTAGGAAGCCTGAATTAAAAATAAATTTGATCAAAACTTTAAACACGGGGAGTGTTTTATAGACACAGACAAATACGAAATCGTATTTATTTCAAGGAAATGAACACAAAACAATTTTTCAATCAGAGCTGCAGAGCTTTCGAGAATGCCATTTATAATTTAGTTCTTTGAAATATCTGGAATAAAAAAATTTCGATTTAATGTTTCATTCGTCGCTATTAACACCTGGTGCTTAAAATCAGGCCTTTAAAATCTTGGGAAATAAAATTACAAGAATGCATCATGACACCACTTCTTTTTATATACTCCTGTATATTGTCCGTCCTAGTAAATGGAGACCTGAGAAACACACCAGAATAAAATTTAAGAGTAATCATATTATTATATCCTCACAAGAAAAGATTTTTTAGTCCATATTCATAACTAAATTTTTATAACCTGCTTTATGAATCAAAAGGATTTTTTTTCAACACAAACATTTTAATTAGTTCTTAAACTACATCTATTGTTTATTATATTTATAACTCAAACATCACACGGAAAACGTATCTATCAGTAAATTAATAATATCAGAAGTAATACACGTCATAAAAAAATCATGATCATCTTATTAAAGTAGATAGTATCAAAGGTATATAACATGGAACGATCTTGTTGCAACTCCCTCAATACATAATGATACTAAACTCCGAAGCAAAAGTTCCAACGCGGGCCCTACTCTGCTACTTTGCAAATTTAAGAACCAATAGTTGTAATGTATGTACTTTGAAAGTTACACAGTACACGGAAGCTGGGCATAAATTCTCAAGTTTTTTGCTTAGTTAGTAGTTTTGTAGTCTTTTGGGATGTTCTTATATATAAAGTAAATATGTTTTATATTTTTTGAATAAGTTATCCACATTTTTGTAATATATACCTCACATATTAATAAGCAAAGACAAACTTAAAACAGCGCCTTTTTTTCTTGTGTTTATCTTCATCATCATCATATCGCACGAATGACTTCAACTGCTGGACATTGGCCCTTGGCCTCTCCACAGCGAGCGACTCTGTAAACAGATATTTTTTTGTTTTGTAGCTATATAATAATATAATGATAATAATTTATTTATTCAAGCAACGAGACTCAGTGTGTTAGTAACAATATTTCTTAAACCTATGTTAGTTCCTATTCAAATAATGATAATTTGTATGTGAACCACTGCCACTTGCTCGACACCTAGGTGGATAGTTTGCAGCAGTGACTGAAAATAAAAAAGGTATTTAGCTATGATTTACCTAAATACTATTTTTATTTTCAAAAAGGTAGGTGATTTATTATACTTTCAATAATTTTTCATATTTAGTGTTGGCCTAACTATTACTATTGGATGAACAAAAATCATATTCAATGAATATATTTAATGTAAGTTAAATAATAAATAAAATATATCCAAATATTCTTGAAAACAGTTCCACAATTTGTATTTCGATATTAGTATGTGCGACCCTCCCTGGTCATTGTGTATCAATACAAAAAGGAGAGAGATGAAAAAGCAATACTAAAATCTTCCGTCAAAATAGGTACTAGTGTGTTTGTGGAACAATCCTTGCTAAATTCCTTTCTTCCAATACCCTAACAATTAAGTCTATTTAAACAACGTCTTATTTGTATTAAAGTCATCACAATTAAAGCAATTTATCACAAAAGAAAGGCAAACAAAGCGGTCATCAAAGGAACTTTCTAACAAAGTCTCTATTTGTTTTTAGGGTTCCGTACTTTAAAACAGAAAAACTGAACTCGTAACGGGTCACTTTGTGCACCATCTTTCGGTTTATATATAAAGTAATTTTTATCAGTCGCATGTAAATTGAAACCTATTGTCTGCTTCTTGCATTAATCTAGATCGCGAAATTTAAACACTTTCATTAAAAATAGTTTGAACTTACACATAAAATATCGTCTTGGAAAAATACTGTCCGCATAAAATAGTACCCCAATCAAGTATAAAAAATATTTAAATTGGAATAGAAACAGTTTGGAAAAATAAATTTGAAATGAATAATGTTTCTATTGCTCATGTCAAATTGTCACTAACTAATATACCAATTTTATTGCTTTTCTTTTTTGTATAGAATTAAAAGAGAGTTTTGTTGTAGTGTCTATAGCTGAGTAGCCTTCGTTTATGAAAAAAATCTTCGAATAAGACTATTACACTTAAAATTAATTAAAAAAATTAAAATTTACTTTGGTTTATTTTGAAGTTAATACCTGCTAGCTATAGAAGCACTAATTTATTAACCTAAGTAAATTACGCGACAAAAAAGTTTCAAAAATGTATAAACCATAAAGTAATTAAAACAAGCCAAAATTACCTCAAAACATAATTAATTTTAATGGTGGAAAATTGTGAAATTTCTAATTTATCATCTATAATAACTCTCAAATGGTGGGGGAGTTTTAGTTTTAAAATAAATCTCGACTGGAGCGCGCTATTGTAGAATTTGAAATACGAGCCGGAGTGCCATCGAAACTTTTTCAACATTTCGTCCGACGCTGTAGTCAGGGCTATCGCTATTCTACTCACAGTTTTAATTTAAACTCCCTCGTTCAAAGAATGTTTGGCAGTGAACGGGTTGTGTACAGTTATAAGTGTTTCTGTTTCTTTTAGTTCCAAACGGTTTCTAAAGTTTATTGATAGACTTGTTTCGAAGTCCGACGTTCGAAACAGTTGTTGTCTTGAAAATAGTGTAAGGCGATTCTTTGATATTGTTGCAGGATATCTTAGGATCTGTGTTGTTTTATAATGCTATTTTCCCCTTTCTTTTACATCTTTTACTTACTACCAAATTATTTATTGCGAAGTTATAAGGCACGTAGTTATACCGTCAGATGCATTGGTATGGGAAGAAAAATCCAGCTTTGTTTTCTTTCAACGATTGCCAAAATAGTACACGATAACCCCAAAACGTCAATAGTGTCAGTCAATTTGTGTGACAGCCCTAGTCTGTACGTTTAGGTACCGTCGCCTGCCCCGGCGCGATACCATTCGATCGCTATTCAAACAAATACGCTCAGACCCACTTTTGTTTCTTTCATTGGCTAAAGCTTAAAATCTAGGTAAGCAGAACTTGAAATCTAAAATGAGATTGTAAAAAACCCAGTAGACATCTAAAAATCGAAATAAGAATGTACACGAACGATCAGGCTTCCATAACACTTGTTTACATCCAACATAATAATAATAATTATATAACTGTATTACCAGATATAGCTTTTACAAAATCGGTAGTGTTCTAACAAAGTTTTCATTACTGTTTTCAGGCGTGGGTTATCAGGGGGTTAATTTAAAATGAACCATGAACCAAGTGCTGCATACACTGATGTATTGTCATTTCTTGCTTTGCATTTGAGAAACTATGACGAGATTACGAGTAGGGTCTTTGAAACAGATTTGATATGCCATAGTGTGGTGTATGCACCTATTTAGTAGATTCAGTACTTATATTGTCTGACGCATACAACTTGGTCGGGTAATGACATGACAGGTGGCAGAGGCATCACATGTCAGTGTGCATTCTGAGAGCTTGGTGTGTAGGTGAGCCAGTGATAGTATCATCATCAGCAATCCATTAAGTCCCACTGCTGGGCTCGGGTCTCCTCTCCTCTATGTTTCCTTCACCATTAATATAAGCTAGTATAAACAAGGATCCTACACATAGTATATGGATTAGTTTCTTCTGATTGTTTTTACCCTAACCTAACTTGAACCCAATGCCCAGGGAATTATCTGCTTAATGTAATATTATAGTATATTGGCTATCAGGAACAGTAACCAAACCTAGTCAGTGTTGTATTTCTGCTAGTGTCTGTTGATCGTCAAAGCTTCTGGTCAAAACTGACATAAGGAAATAAATACACATTTTCACCTGAAGTAATACTGCTCTATTGACTGATTTTACTTCTAATGCTTTGAATTCAAACACAGTACAAAAAACTCTTCATAGTATAGATATAGATACAATTAATATATAATTTTATCTGTTATCTATACTATGAAGAGTTTTTTGTTTGTTTGGTTGAACGTTCTAATCTCAGGAACTAATGGTTTGAATTCAAAAATATGTTTGTGGTGGGTAACCCATTTATTAAGGAAGGCTGGGTATAAACATGACGCTACGACCAAAAAGAGCTAAACTCCCTAGCCAAGCTAAAATCCACGAGAGCAAAGCGCTGAGCAACAGCTAATGTAAAAATAAAGTGCATTATTGCTATCGTCAATGACAAATCAAACATACACTCTTATGAATTGTAATTTCATTTGTCACGTGCTTGTCCATTCCGTGAAAAAGAGGAAAAAGTCAGAACCACTTTATATGTAAATCAAACGTCGTATCTTGATAAAACAACTCATACACGCGTAGAGTGACGTGAGGCGTGATATGTAACTGTATGTTACATAATAAACATCATCATTATCATCTGCTGAAGCCACACTGCCTCTGAGAGAAGTGTATACGCTGTGCTAGAGATCTCAGGTTCGATTCCCGAGTCGGGTGAAAATAGCATTGGGCTTTTCTATCATAAATTGCAGTAATTTTCTCGGAGTTTGGAAAACAAGTTGAATGTTAAATTTAATGTTGTTGTAATAGGCTCGCCACCTATTCATTGGAATCAAACATAGCTGGTGCATTGTGGGTGTGACACACCTCTGCCTAGCCCTAGCCCTTCGGGGAAAAGGCGTGATACTATGTTTACTATGCTACTACCTCGTCTGTTACCTATAGCAATACAAAAACCCATTAATGTAAGGGTGTAAATCAACACGTTCATAAACTAAGAATATGAAGGCTCCGTCCACATTAACGTTCAAACACCGTGTGCACGTAATTACCATTTTAATAACCCGTCACGTGTACAGTTAGGCCCCATTTACACGAGCGAGTGTATACGACGATAGTATCATTATGCGACTTATTAACGAACGTGTCTCCTCACAACTGTAATAATAGTGACGAGTGACGTTGACAAATGGCTGGTTTCAAGGACCCTACTTGCAATCTATCTAGACTGAATACCAACGGTCGCTGAGGTACTAGCAGCCTTGTGCATGGCTTATGAGGTAAAAAGGCTCACGACTGACGGCCACGTATGGGAAGGCGCAACGTAGGACGGCCCCCTACCAGATCGATCGACAACCTGGCCAAGGTTCACTGTGGCGGAAATTAAGTGAGACCTATGTCCAGCAGTGGATGTTGTTGAACTGATATGATGAATGGAAAAAAATTATCTGAAAGTACAAGACGGTTTTTGAGCACTGCATACGTAGCAGTCATAATTATGTCCAGCAGCCCAATGATGCCACATCATTGGGCTGCTATTATTATGATGATGATGACACGCAGCAGTAGCAGGGTTGTTGTGGAATACTGTCACAGCGTCAGATTAAAATTTCCATCGTGCTTTATAGAAAACATTTTACAAAACAAAATATCACTTTATACTTACTATCTTACATTTTTCTACACTATGTTTAAACAAATAAATGCTTACTTACTTTAAAACATAGCAGATAAATCTTGAAAACAGTCATAAATGTATCGTCGGTCGTCAAAATAGAGGAGGTATACAAAATATTGACGTAAAAAGGGATGTCGCGGTTCAAAATCGCGTTACCTCCGTAATTTGCCGTAAAAACGTATTTTATCGAGGTCGCTCCGAGTGCTATTACAACTCGATATTCTCCTAACCCTGCACTATTTCTGATATTCGAGAAACGTCCCTAAGTTAATATTTTTAATATCACTTTGATGTAGGATTTTTGTTACTGGCCAATTTGGATTTAATAAAACTAAATTTGGAAACTTATAGACTTTCGATGGACGCTATGACAAATACAAATTTATTTTTTCTGTACATAGTTTGAAATGTTTTTGGTGGAGTTTTGTAACTAACTGTAGGCTAATGCTGCACCTGCTAATAATTCCGTAACCAAAGCATTTTTTTTTCATTTAGGATTAATATATCAGAATCCTATTTTCAATCACTTATGCTATTTAAGAAAACTTTAGCAAAATTTAATACACTACTTTGATTCGGCTGTGAGTTGATGAATTTGTCAGTAATTATTGTTTAAAAAAAATAGTAAGTAACCCACAGTTTTAGTGTTAATATACTTAAATACATAATTAAGTTTTTACCGGCTCCTGTAGGTTGTAAGTAGTACACTAACTTGCAGTAATATAACTATTAGAATAACTCGTATGAATTTTATGATATTATCTCGGTCGAAGCAATGGGTGGCTACTAGTATCAAATAAAATAAACCAGTGAAATTCGAGAAACATCTCAGGCAGGTAGAAAGTATTCACTTTATGCGATTCCTGTGAACGGCATGGAGCAAAATTGTTGCCGACGTTTGCTAATAAATCAGTTTATCTGATACATTTAATAAATGAAAACTGAAGCTAAAAGTTAAGGCGTATTTCGACACTGCCATCGTACTGCTTTGCTTAAAAAATCATAATTTAAATGAAATCAGTGAGAGACAGATATGCGACCTTTTGCGTTTTAGGAGATACATACATATAATATATATCAAATGAAGTTATAACTGCTTTGAAGACCTAGTGAGCGTGGTAAAGACTATTGAAAATATGTTAAGTTCAATTATAAGATATGACAAAAATGGTTTTGAGATTTTTTGTTATATAAAATTCATAGTTTTTTTTTCTTACAGTCTGCAACCTGGAAATGTGCATTAGTGTGCAAAAGGTTTACTGTATATTTCTTAGAAGTGAACATAATTGAATGTTATGTAAGAAAATATAACTAAAACTAATAATAAAAAGAGTAAAATAAAAATGGTGCAAAATGTAAGTACATCAGTTAGGTAAATATTTATATTAAGTTAAAAAGTTTTATTGATTAAAAGACAATAATGATGAATAATTCGGTAGGTAATTCGGTAGGTCTTAGGTACCACCCATTCTCTCTACATAGGTATTGATCAAACAAAAAATTAATATCGTAGGGCTTGTAAATTTTTATCAATAGGCTGTCATCATCATCAGATTTCGATACGCCTCACAATTTTAATTTTACGTTGGTTTAATTTTTTAGGTTGGTTTCTATAAAAAATTAAAAAAATTCAAAAATGCATTCCAACACCTTCCCAAGTAACCTCAGTCTCTCAGATATTTATTCACATTACGATTATATCGATATGCAAAACAAGCTCAATAAAATATGCAAATAACACGGAATAATGTTACGATGTTCATCAATTCTTAAGCTGAGTTTATTTCATTCGCTTCTCGATCACGTCCGCGCTATTTGCAATCACAGCAAGAAATGTACTGCTACGTTTTCATAATTTCTATTTTGTAAGATTCTGATATTTATGAGATATTTTTGTGGTAAAAAGTGATAAGTTACCCACCAGCGGTAACCCTTTGACATTACCAGTGTAAGTTACACCGCCAAGCCACTTCCTTAAAACGACGGTGCGCCTTTCCTCTGTCTACAGACTAAGAGAGTTTAAGCTATATCACACTCGCTGGCCTAATGCGGGTTGGTGGATCAGACATACACTTAGAATTTCTTCTAGTGCATGTGAGTTTCCACACGATGTTTTTCTTCACAGTTTGCTGACAGTTGGCCACTAGTAATAAATTCCACAAAGTGAAATCCATGATTGATACTCAGGATTGAACTCAGACTGCTACATTTCCATGTTGGTTACTAATCCATTCAGCCACCAACCACTTAGAAATATGTATAAAATATGCAATTTACACATATTATTGCCAGCACAGAAACTTCTGACTTCCCTCATGGAGTTTTGGTGACCAATAATAATCTAAAGCCATAAATATATCACTGAGCTTCTATGAAATAAGCCAACTATAACGCAGATTAAAACAAAAACGGTAGGCCAACCATGAAATAAAATCCGATATAATATTGGGACCAACGAAATACGATTCCGATGTTTGACGAAAATACAAAACATCTATTAAATACATGCAGAGTTGTAAAAAGGTTTTAAAAATGAAAATTTGGATTTGTTTCATAATAATATTATGACCACCACTGATTATGAAATTATAGTCTATTTACACTTCAAGTCATTTAATTCGATATAAATTATATCGAATTAATAAAGCTAAGTCAGATAGTTGAACTCGTAAATCATTTTAACGAAATTGAATTTTGGTGCGGACATTATGTCATCAATCTTCAAAATGCAATAATTTAATATGAAGGAGTAAATAGACAGGAGATACCTTATTGAGTCTATGGACCCTTTGTTGTCGTCATTATTTAGTTTTATGACTTATTTATGGGTGCTTTTAATATAATATAGGTACATTTTACAACGATTATTTTTTATTTGTAAATACTTTGGAAATGGTTTCTTTTAAGAAATTTATAAGTAATTTTTTAACTTTGTAACGAGCGGGGACGACAATTTATTTTTAGGTAGCTACTTAGAAAATAATATCATAGAAGGAAAGATAGAAGGGAAAAGATGAAGAGGTGGACCGAGGAGGACTTTTATTAAATAGTACAAGTGGTAGTGTCGTATGGTGAAAAGAATAGCAGAAAAAAAGAGATGATTGCTAGTTACTCCACCGACAAGACCGCAGCTCTTATATCAAGAGAGAGTAAGAAAGTTTCACGCATACCAAAAAGTTACGAAAACAGACAAAAATGCCTTCGTTAGTAACTTGGTAACTAGACAAAATAACAATTTCTTATGTTTGGTTATAAAGTTAAAATAACGGCTGAAATGAACCTTTCTGTAAGCATACAAACATAAATTGATCACAATTAAGTTATAGCCATAATTAAGTTTAAAAACACTTGAATAGCAGCATTTGATAATAATGACAAAGTAGAGCCAATAGTTCTATTTGCAGTTTAAATTTATTTTCCGTTTGTGCCCTCAGTATGCAACACAAACCCGCTAAACACATACAGGGAATTGATAAACTTGTTAGATCCAATCGGCCACAAGACCGTAAGCTTATTTTTTTAATCTAAGGAACACGATCTACGCGGAATACATTATTTCGTCTACCAACCATGACGCTTACAAACGAATCTAGCATACAAATTAGACGCCAAAATCTTAAAGAGGAACCACCAAGATAATTTCGACTTACATACGATGAAATTGAAGTTTATTTTTGTTAAGCAATACTTTTGTTAGCAGGAGTCATCATCGTTAAAACCTAATCGTGTACAGGTCCTCATTATGTAAAATAGTCGACGTCTACGGTGCGAGGTTGCCGCTTCGTAACTGAACAAATTATGTTTATATATTTATAAAAAAAACATCGGTTGTAATCGGCATCGTCAGTTGATTTTAATGATCATGGGTCTAATAAGAATCCCTTAATCTAAACATTTATATCAAAAGAGAAGGAATCCAAAACATAATATATCTGTGCTCAAGATAGATTGTGTATTGTTTAGATATATAGACTTACTATTTGTCTGTGTGTGTGTGTGTGTGTGTCCAAGGTAAATTTACCGACACCTTTTTTGAATTTGTATGTCGTTCATAAGTATCATGTATGTGATCCAAATGATTATAGCGTTTTGATTTTGACTTTTCATAAAAACCCATTTGGTTATTTTTCTATGAAAGTGCAAATATTTGTATTACAATAAAAGTAGGAAAACGTAAAATTTAATAAATATCTAGATTATGATCAAACTTGTAGTTCCAGAGATTATCGTTTTCATAGAAACAAACATGGTACTTAAGCCTTATAATAGTAAAACACACAAATATACAGTAAATGTTTCAATTAACAGCCTTAATTAAGTTTACGATTGTCCGAACCCAATCATATCAATGTTATGTCAATTATAATTATTGATTGATTAATCAAATCGAATCACCATTCGATTCGAATTGTAGTTGATGTTTTGTGGTCGCCACTACGAGCAGAAATATCAAAGACCTGACCAGATTGTCTGAAAAAGAAAGGAGAACAATATCTACCCACTATGAATCTCAACATCGACTCAGTTGGAGTCAATATTTCTGTAAAATGTTTAAAAATGACAAAGACTATATTAGATTTTCAAAAATTGTGCGGTCTCAGAATCGGTCTGTGAAAGATATTTGGTGAGGCCTTAAAAAGCTGCTAGCATTGTTTTGTGAAAATATATTGTGAGATAACAACTTGACATGTCGTTCGATTATTGCAAACCTCGTTGTGATATTTATAAGTGCAGTGCGTAGTTTTTTATTTTAAAAAAATCGAATGGTTCTGTACAAAGTAATGCTGTGTAATACATAAACAATCGATCAATAACTTTGAGAAAATTTGGTTTTTGTTTTTTTAAGGCCATGATTGATGAACTAACAACTGACTCGATTGGATTTCGTGCTTGTTATAAAATTTGTTTACTTCTAATTTCGTGGCTTCCTTTGCGTTGTATAACAACAAAAAATAAGCTCACTAGCCCTTCCACTAAAGAGCGTCAGTTGTTTAGCGTTAAAAGTTATCCATGTTCTCGATAACTTCGTGCCAAAGCTAAAAAAAGTTAAATTTTTAACACGGACACTGAAAAAGGTCAATGATAACTTTTGTTGCTTTGACCTACAATCAAGAACTTCAGTCTTTGTCCTATTTAGAATTTTAAAAAAACTAATCGAGACATCTGCTGACGGTGAAGGTAACATGACAACAAAAAGATCACGAGGAATAAATTTAATAAGCTCACACTGCATCACATGCGATAGAATATAGCCGGAATAATTTGGGTGTATTGCACCTCTGTCTATACCGTAGAGGTACAAAAGGCGTGATACTATATATACGTTTATGTTATGACGAGTAAACAAAACATTGCACAGGATAAACAGTTTCCTCCGGCCATAACACGTTCGTTACATAAAACGTAGACAACAAAAAGCCATGAAGCGCACGATTTGGAGCAACTTCACAATCCCTGAATGAAATATTGGAGCTCTCTTGAACTGTGACCGGTCCTTTGATGAATTGAAAACAAGTTTGAACGTTGGCGTAAGTGTTGAGCGATCTGATACAACGGAATCATCTTAGAGTTTACGATTAGTTCAGTTGTTGCGTACAAGGAGCGTGATTTTGTTAACAAATTGTTATCTGTGCTTTCCAAACAACAAAAGTGATGAGAGTGATAACACCAAAGTTTCGCAAGTTACGTCGGCAAATCTTTCTTTTAGAACCTTCTAGAAGAAAGATTTGCCTTAAATCAACATTTAAAGTTTGAAACAGCGTTTAAATGTATACTAAGTACAGAATACTTGTAATCACGATATGCGATTGGATTGATTTAGTTATTTAGTTAGTTGTCAAATGTTTGAAAATTTAAATGCAAAATATTTGACAACCCTATCAAAATCGACTACCGAAATATCGAGATGGCGAGGAAGATCGCAGCAAATATTTTATAACTTAGACAACATAAAATCGCATTTCGTCGTTTTAAGTTGAGAAGTTTCGGAGTGGGCCCTCCTTTTAACTTTCCTTTGAATGTATAAATTAAAGATACATTTCAACTTTTCTTGATTTGATTGTTCTGTGCATTATTTGTGTGCCGTTACATTCTTCAGTATGACGCAATGAATAATATCGTTGTTTGCCATTGTTGCTAAGTGATATTGGATTTTCCACAGTATGATTGTGTGTATATGCATACATTATCATCAGCAAGTCCCACTGCTGGGCTCGGGTCTCCTCTAACTCGAGAGCTGAGAGGGTTTAGGTTATGGCCTAAACCCTCTCACGCTAGCGTTGGTGGAGGTTGGTGGAGCAGACATACAGATAGAATTTCTTCTAGGGTATGTGGGTTTCCTCACGATGTTTTCCTTCACCGGTAGCAAGTATACAACAATGGTAAGTCACTTGATTAGTGCACTTATAAATTCCACAAAGTGGAATCTACATTGGTACTGCCGGTCGGGATCGAATTCAGACCGCGGGATTTGCACCCCGGTCCCTTATCCAAGCAGGCACCATCGCTTATCCATACATTAATTTAATAAAAAGTTAATATACATTTTATACAAAGATGGGCCATTTTCTACCAGAAAACAGCGATGTTAGCGGCGGTGCGACCACCACGCTGACAGGCAAATTATATTACTTTTTTTATATTATATTATTATAAATTAATCAATAATAACATAATTATTAAAATTTATTTATGTAACAATTTTACACGGTTCCGTTATTTATAAGGCACCTTGTTTTTGAGAGTTTATCAGTTTAACTGATTTTGTTACAAAATCATCTAATCAGTTAGTCAAATTGTATTTATTAACCTGCAAAAATTACATACCTGTGATACTATACCTTTTCAATTCGCTTTTCTCTTTTCCAAACACATATTTTAAAATAACATTACCATCCTACGGCAGTCAGATAAATATCTCATAATTATAGAAAGATCTTATTCAATTTTCCAATATTCTAGAAAATATTCTCGCATAAGCATGTATAAAAAAATAACGTAAATAAACAATCGTTGCGAATGGGCAATATTCAATAAAAGTAATCTTGATACCCATGTGGATGGTACACTTTATGGTACTACAATTTAGAAGGTCGAGATTTATTTACCTGACCCTACACCTGAGATATGGCAATGTTGGGTAAATCCCTACCGCACACTTTACAGGGTGTTAGGGCAGACCAATGAAACTTTTTTGGAGGCAAGGTATTTTACGACCACACACTGGTGACTTTTGGCACCAAAAGATTTCACACTATTGAAATTAATTGTCACTCTAACTGTTTCATATTGTGACAAATATGATGCAAGCACATCACAACATAACATCTGGATGACATTGTCGTCGTTATCATAAGTGTACTGATAAGTGTCAAAAAAGTTTTGATCTCAAATATTACTCGTTCGTTGTATTAGACCAATCAATTAATTTTCTCCAGTAAAAGTGTTATGTGTTCGCACTCGGGTAACTCTTTTATCACTTTTTGCCCTGTCTTTGGATTTATAAAGATGTAAGCACGACACGACGTGAACATCAGATGACATTATCTACAGTTTCACAAGATTGACTTAAGTTACAGTGACAAGTCACCCATGCGCGGTAATTCATAGTTTTGTTGTGACATTGTAAGCAGCCGGCGACGTTAGAACACAGAAAACTTTGCTGTCACCCAATACAACAAGTTGACATCAAATACTACAACATTGCCTGCTTCACAACACTATAGTTATTCTTGTAAACGTTTGAGCCGGTGTCAGGCCTTAGTGTTAAAATTTTATAGACGCTCGGAAGTTTTGAACTTGACTTAATGACCACATGAAGTGTTAACCGAAACCAACAGCTGTTAGTGCCATCGGAAGCATTGAAATGTTTGATATATACAATGTCACAAACGGTCACCTATCCAAGACCTTACCTTTTTTTTTTTTTTTTTTTTTTTAAGAGGGGAAATGCATTACGCATACCGCCCCGTGCGGGGACACGGGACGGTTATGTGGGACTCGCCGGTCTGAAAAGGACCGGAATACCCACTAAAACCCCTCTGTGCACCATCGCTTCGCCGTAATGGGTGGGCCCTGGAACTTGATACAACATCAGCAGCCCACCCAGCGACAGCCATCCAAGACCTTACCTAACCGAACCTAAAATAACCAAAAAACAACATTATACCACTTCAGTGTACCTAGTTATGGTACCGCAAACCCATTATGTTGATTTTATTTTCCCATTGTGGTAAACTAAGGGACTATCGGAAATTTCTATCTTAAGTAAGTACGTTCTCGACCCATAAACATTTTAGCATCTAACAAAGGTTAACAATGGCATAAGTGTTAAAGTTGACATGTTATTTGTAATTAAGTGGACCCGTTGTCATCGGCTCCGTTGTTATCTAAGGATTTATGGTTTACTGAGTTGTATAGTTAAAACATTATTGTTTCTACGTTTGTTTGTATGTTTTTTATATCAAATGGTAGGCAGAAATAAACTTACAAATCAGGATACTGATCTGAAAGTAAGTAAATCATGCATCAACATTTTGTCAAGCTCATTATTGAGCGTAAAATATTTCCTTTTCAATTTCCTTAAAACCTTGAAGCACCAAAAATTATAAGTCTCAAATCACAGCTTGATTACAAAGGGCTCTCCACGCTCCAATTACCATAGCAAAGAAGATTTTCAGATGCGAGAAAAAAATCTAAACAAATCCAATCCTTTGGGACAAAAGAAAGAGCAATCACTTTACTCTTAGATGAAAAATACGCATTCGAAAGTAAGTTATTATGATTGTAGTGACTTGCTTATGAATTCTTTATGAATGGTATTCAATTTTGAAGTGTTTAGATAAATTTGAAATAATTAAACGATACATAGCATCGCGCCTTTTTCCCCGAAGAGGTAGGCACAGGTGTTTTACACCCACATTTTGCCAGCTATGTTTGGTCCCATTAAATATGTGGCGAGCCTATTGTTATCAACCGGGAAAATTTGTTTACCAAAGTCCGGGAAAATCTGAAATTTCATGATAAAAAAGCCCAATACCATTTTTAAACCCGGGACCTCTTGCACAGCAGTCGTATACACTTTCCGCTGCGCCACCGAGGCAGTTTATAATTAAACGATACACTATGTTTTTGGGCCTCTTTTAAATTATTTTGGGATCAAAACATTTCTCCATGTGGTTGATTTGTTGTTGTTGAGGCATTTTCTGTTATGTAGAGAAACAACGAAACGATTGAATAATGTTTATCATGATTGACGAAAGATACAATGCCGCATCATCCCTTTAAAAACATAACGTATAGTTCACTGTTGATGATTAAAACCAGAAACGTGTATTTTTAGTTTTTTAGAACATTACTTGGCTCCTTCACAGCTCATTTTAGTTGTAATATGATACTATATAGCCTAAAGCTATAAGCCTTCTGCAGTAAATTCCATCCATCATCAAAATAGTCTTTTTAATTCGATTCAGTAGTTTCTGAGATTAGCGCGTACAACCAAATAAACAAACTCTTAAGTCTTATAATATTAGTATAGATAACTTCACTTACTACAGAAATATAATAATATAATATAATATTCTACCACATTCACACAGCGCCATCTAGTCCCAAAGTAAGCAATTATCTTTGCTTGTGTTATGAGTACTAAACAACTGATATACTACTTAAATACATTTTTTTTTGTAAATACATACATATTATAGATAAATTACACCCAGACACAGAACAAACCTTTATGCTCATCACACAAAGATATGTCCTGGGTGGGGATCGAACCCACGACCTCCAGCTTAGCAGTCAGGGTCACTAACCACTAGACCAACAGGCCAGTCAAAAGAACAAGTAACAATAGAATAAATTCCCACCACAAACGGCCCATGCGGCTCCAGATACCACATACTTACATCATATACTTGTTGTGGTTGAAACACCTAACCCAAGATGAATGTTTACATTCACACAAACAATTTGTGAAATGAGAAACATTTATTATTTGTCAACAAAATTGGAGTATTTAAGCCGACTGAAGTGATATTTGAGACATAAGTGTGTGGTCAGACAGAAATGCATCACTGGTTCCAGCCGCATTCGTTAGCTGTGTCATTTCAACGGTATAAAATATGGCTTTATTAGAGAAGTAAGTCACAAATTTTTTTATTTGATGTTATAAGTATACATTAGTATTATCAATACGACTTTCAAGAAATAAGCATATCTCTATATACCCAATGCACAGCAGCCATAAAACAAAATATGGACTAAGTTAAACCAGGTTTAAATTGACTTAAGCCATTGTTTTAGTGTCAAAGTTTTCAGTCAATTTAAACCTGGTTTAATAATAACACTAATAATATTCTACCACATTCACACAGCGCCATCTAGTCCCAAATTAAGCAATTATATTTGCTTGTGTTATGGGTACTAAACAACTGATATAAGTATTACTTAAATAATATATTTTTTTTGTAAATACATACATATTATAGATAAATTACACTCAGACACAAAACAAACCTTTATGCTCATCACACAAAGATTTGTCCTGGGTGGGGATCGAACCCACGACCTCCGGCTTAGCAGTCAGGGTCACTAACCACTAGACCAACAGGCCAGTCATGCTTAGTCCATATTTGGTTTAATATTATTTATTTTACAATATATTGTAAAGAATAATTATGTATTGTTTCAGGATTATTTCAATAACATTTCTGTTCATCCTCCTGCAAGAAACTCGTCAACAAAGTCATATGGTTTATATAGATCACGAGGACAACAGCAATATCTTCTATGACAGATTAGTAGTGATATATTTAGCTAAAAAAAACTGTTCTTGTCGTAACAAAACATTTGACATAGTTGCCACGGGCGTATTAATAGATAAAAAACGAGTACTAACTTCGTACAATCCCTTTAGAGTTCTGTTAAACGATTCAAAGGAATTACCTTATCTCTACGTCAATGTTCTACATGAGAGAGTTTATTCGAAGGTTAGTATAAGTAATCGTTTTTACTCTTGGATTAGTCGAAGCGATACAAAGCCCAAATATCATTTAAAACGTTGGACAGAACATTATCAATGGAAAGATAAACGGTATGTTTGTAATGTTCGGAAGCCAGCGTGCGCAAGACCTCTGATACCACTGACCGATGAAGAAATGTCAGAAGACCAATGGCACGGATCAGATAAGGAATATAGTCCTCTCCACGACATACTTGTATTACGACTTCATCAGAAAGTTCATTTAAACTTTACGTACAATTGTGACCAAAATGCATGTCCATTGCCTGATTTTGAGTTGCATAGAAAAAAATTAAATAGGAAAACTAGTAAAGCTTTTATAACTGAACAATTTGGACCTATAAAGACAGATATTGCCACGCCAAACGATGCGTTTAATCCCAAATTTAGTTCTGTAGTTGGTATACAGTTAAGAGGTGGGTTTACACCAGTGAATGAGATACCGTACAATTTTCTAGAGCACCGAACTTATGCTCACTATGACGACATGCAAGTTGACTGTGGTGCTTTTTTACCAAGAAACTGGGGATATTTTATATGCCTAAAACTAGATCCCGCTTTTGCTAAATTTAATTCTGGATCGATGTTATTCTCTAATAATAAATTATTTGGTATCGCTTCCTTTGCGATGTGGAAAAATAGAAAATCCATTGCGGTATTTACAGATGTGAGACCTTATACTGAGTTAATAAATAAAACGTGCACAAAAGTAGATGAACTTTACTATTCAGAACCATAGAAATAATTGTCATTTGTAAGTTATGTACCGAGATGTGTCGTAGGATGATTTGATTATTTGAATTTTTTCTGGCAAAAAAAAAACCATTAAGATTGAGACGCGAGCTTCGCTCCAACCTTCTATCCATCTCTCTATTTTATCCGTCATTATAATGGCTCTATGTAACATTTAGTTTGACGTTTGAGGTACGAAATAGCAACATTGTTTTACTTAACTTATTTCAAAATAAATATTGTCAATAAGTGTGTAAAGTTTTAACCCTGCCTATGTCAAGTTCATTTATTTGTAAAAAAAAAATGTGGTATTTACACGAGATACCCACTATATCTATCTATACTCTACAGTGTTATTAGTCCAGGACACATTTTGCCACATTACTTGTGGCATGCAAATTGTTGTTAGTTATGTGTTAACTAGATGTCAATTAAATTAATGTTAAAATTATAAATTATGGTATTACTTTCACAATATATACAGGGTGTATACGACGGTACGACATTAAATGAAACCACGTGTAGCATGTGATGTTAGAAGGCTATACCAAAAAAATTAAACAGAAATTTGCAATAGTTTAGACGCAAACGTACTTTCTTTATGTCACAGTTGTTCACAGTTTTAAACAACCTGTAGGTATTTACGTTGATCGTATGTTGTCATTACGTCATAAAATTCATTTAAATATCTCTGACTCTTTCATATTATCTTATCTCTTACTCTGTTCCGCACTGTTGTCGTCGTCATGTCGAAAACGTCACGATAGAAAAATAATGTTTAGTTTTATATTCTTAAATTTTTCGACTTTAAATAATGTGTAGCTTTTTTTTTTCTTTTTTTTTTTCTTTTTTTTAAAATAATTTATATTAGAATATGTTTATAAGGGTTAACACTGGCTGCCTTGTCATTTAATGTCGTATCGTCGTACACCCTGTATAAACCAAACACATCACATGTCATCTTTTACGCTCGTAATACATAAAAGGGCAAAGTTAGTTATTTTTAAATAATTTATGCCTTTTAAATACATAGTAAACATTTTTTTTTTAATATTAAGGTATAAATTTTAGACCTTCCTTTTTACAGTAAGCTCTCCTACAACCTGTGATATGACTGATGTGATGTGACCAGGATTATTCTAGTACAGATAGCGATGATATTGTTATAGCTATTTAATGTTATTTTATAAGTCCCATTTCAAACTTGTTATCACTTTTTAGAACATTATGTTAATGATTTGACTTTTGATCAACATCGACAATAGAAATATAGGACCATTTGAAAGCATAAAATAATAAAATATTTTTTACCGTAACAAGTAGTTGTTACGGTAACAGTTGAATATGATCGCCGTATCGATTTTACCACGAATTTATATTTTATAAGACGAATTGTATGAATTTTGTATCCGAAACATCGTAAGAAACATTTTAAATTGAGCACTTTCTAACTAAATCTGAGTTATGAAAAACAAAGCCAAAAATATTCTAACTTCTTCGGCTGACGAAATAAAATAAATATTGCAAACGACGCGAAAACTTGTATAAAACATGGAACAAATCTTTTTAGTATAAATAACTACTACGAGTACCTAACTTACTTTTACTATTGTAGTTTACATATTAGTACCGTAAATATAACTTGATGAAATTGAAAAGTATTTACTTTGTACATACCTACATGTGGTATCCTTTTCAAAAGTAGAAATGCAGTTAGTTAAAAGATATTTACCTAGTTAAATTCACTGAATATCTCGTTTTGTTAATGCTACAGCAGAAAACGAGAGATTGAAGTTTTGCTAACTTAAATTATATTAGATTTGACTTGTACTTTTTTGTGTGCAAGCTCATTCAAATCTGGGTAATTCAGAAAAAAGTTGTTGCGGCAAGGCTATGGAATGCTCTTCCTCACACTATACAAGGCAGTTCCTCTCTAGATGTCTTCAAGAGAAGAATCAAGGAATACTATCTCTCTAAGTTATAAACTAGCACCACTAGTAGTATTTATATAGGTATAAGTATTATATAATTATATATGTTATGATATATATTATACTTGTATTTAAGTATGTTTAAGTAGGTATATTTAGTATATGTCGTGGTATACGTACCACAATCCAATATTTTGTGTATTAATTTACATATTTCTTCCTTATATTTCTTTATTCTATTTTTACAATTTCTTCTTTAGCCATTTAGTTGTACACTTCTTTATACCCACTCTCAAATTCTTACTTCTATCCTCTAACACTCTAAAGTTTCCTGTTAGAGAACTCAAATATGAGTTAAGCTCGCCTTTGTACATACGTGTTTAGATTTTAAGATTGTTTGTATGTTCTCTTTGTGTGCAATAAAGTATAAATAAATAAAAAACGTAAAGTTGTTTAAACAGCACCACTAGTTAAAACTAATCAAAATAAATCCTAAACGATTTGATGACTACAATAGTTAACATGGTTTTGTCTCATGGTAAAGTACGGATCTCAACGTATATATCAGTTGGGATCCAAAAACGTCATATATATCACTTTATCTGATATATGTTTTTTCCAGAGGTCTCGGGGAAAAAAGAGTCATAAAAATATTTTATCACCTTGCGACAAATTTGTGTATTTTGGTAGATTTTACGGATTTGTTGCAAAAGAAACTTTGTAGACATTATCTAAACGGTGATTTTTTTGCTAAATTAATTGAACATCATATAATAGGTGAAATAGATGGAGAATAATAAAAGGAGAAAAATAAATCCCAGAGTGTGCACTTAGCGATCAAGAAAAGGACAAAATAGAGATCAACTGTCTCACAATTGTTTCACTGTTGGAACGTTAAAAAGTTTTATAGCTTTATAAGTAATGTTTTTAAAAGCTATTGTAATATTAATGAGATTGATTTAACAAAAACTTTTTTCTAAAAATGTAATTAATATAATTTGATCGCATATAGGCGACAGTTTTGAATATAACTTTAGTACAGGTTTGTGCATCTCTAGACGATGAGAAAATTTTAATAGCAGTTGTTACGATAAGGATATTCCATCCAAACAAAGTAAGTGTTCAGTTTTAAAATACGAGTAGTAGTAAAGATCGACTAGTTTGATGAAGCCGGATATCTATCTATCCGAATGTCGCCCCCAGCAAGGTTTACTAGCTAAAAAGGGATAAAGGAAAGCAAAGTTTTCAAGGTCCTTTACGTAAAAGGAATTTTATACATTTCTAAGAAAGTTAAAAAGGTTTGAATATAAATCTTAAGTGACAGATATCAAGTAAAGAGTCACAAAATAAAATTGGGACAAGTTAAACTTCTTGTATGTGTTGAAAAATGGTTTTCAGATTGCCGATGAGGCCAAAAATCTAATGCGTGTGATATTTTTACCCACGACGGAACGGAGACGGTATATGCGTTTGGGGTGAGAGGCTGTGTGTTTGTGTGTTTGTGTGTTTGTGTGTTTGTGTGTTCCAACATAATGCCTTATATCACGGAAACGGTTTGACCGATTTAGATGCGGTTTTCTGTAAAGTGTGTGCGGCTCTTGGGGACAGGTTATTAGATAGGTGTTATGTTAATAGCTCGCCAGGGGGCGCTACAATACACTGATTTCATTGAATCCTTTGTGCCCTCCTATCTTTAAAACGATTAGACTGATTTCGATACGGTTTTCTGTAATGTATTTATGATTTATCGAGGATTGTTTTTGGATTCAAGATTTTGTAATTTTTCGCCAGGGGGCGCTGCTATAGACTAGGCAAACCTATGTTGATTTCGTTGAAACCTTTGTGCCCTCCTATCTTTAAAACGATTAAAGCGATTTCGATACGGTTTTCTGTTATGTATTTGTGATTTATCGAGGATGACTTTTGGATATACGAAATTGTATTTTTTCGCCAGGGGGCGCTGCAATAGACTAAGCAAACTTATATTTACAGTTATCTGTAAAATAATTAGACCTGTTACTGTATAGGGACACGTAGCATTGTAGTACTGAGATATTGATTACACTCATGAGGTTAAGCAACTTCAGATAAGGTCAGTTCATAGATGGGTGACCGTTTATGCAATTTTAGGGTTCTGTACCTCAAAAGAAAAAAACGGAACCCTTATAGGATCACTCCGTTGTATATCTGTCTGTCTGTCTGTCTGTCCGTCTGTCTAGAATATTTTTCTCAAGAACGCATAGAGATATAAAGCTGAAATTAATATCATATACTTGGGTCTGCAAAACCTCGGCGTAAAATAAAAATCAAAATTCTAAGTTAACGCAATCAAAAGATACAGCTGTTTATGCTCCATTTATCTTGACGATCATAATCTATAGGGAACTTACCGTTGACCTAGAATCATGAAATTTGGCCAGAAGCAATAACAAGTTGCACAAGTAAAGGAATAAATCCGAAAACCGATCTCGTGTTGTTATATCACTGAATATTAGTACTGAGGTATACAATGATAAGCCTAAAAAAAATTAGTAAGAGTGAGAGTTTATTCCAGACTGACGTTATATAAACACCTACCCACCTTATTTATTCTAACTTACAGGTATCCCGTGCTCGGGGTGTAACCAAATTTTCATCATTTTTGCGATAGCACTCACCGTTTTCGAGATACAAACTATTATAGGTGGAAATCTGCGCTAACGCCGAAGGCAGTCCGGCTACGGCAATCAATGTGCGATAGCTAAACTTAACACCCCCGATTCAGAGCAATCCGAATCGGACTGGTTAGGTTAGGGTTTTTTTTTTTCAAACCACCCAGAAGTAGGAGCCCCGCCAAGCGGGGCTCCGGCGACCTTTGTGCGACGGATGAGCACACAAGTCAACAAAAAATTAAAATATATATAATATAGTCGAAGCTCCGTGCAAATTCCATTCATTCTAGAGCTTACATGGTAGAATAAGGCGCTCCTTAAAAAGGTTAAAATAAGAAAATTAAAATGATAATTTCAAGTTATAAGACTTACTTACAGTTAGTAAGATAGGGCGCTCTTTGAAAATATTTAAAATAAAAACAAAATTAAAAATTTTGAAAAAACCCACGACGATAACATCTATACAAAATAAGAAACGTAACATATAAAAAGATTTAAATAACTATATTTTAAATCCCCGACGAAAAGATAATAAGTAGCGTAAAAACAATCCCAAGAAAATTCGTCGGGGGCTGCCAATATCATTACTGTTTCTAGTATTAAATAAATATTAATAATATTGTTAATAATTAGGTAGGTATCAAATACATAAAACTGCAATACTTTCGTTCATTTCAAGTCTGGGTATGGCAGCCCCCGACGGATTTTCTTGGGAATGTTTTTACGCTACTTATTATCTTTTCGTCGGGGATTTAAAATATAGTTATTTAAATCTTTTTATATGTTACGTTTCTTATTTTGTATAGATGTTATCGTCGTGGGTTTTTTCAAAATTTTTAATTTTGTTTTTATCATCTATATTTACTTTAGGAATTGTATGTATTATTAAATTTGCCTAATTCTATCGTTATGTTTATTTATGCACCTACTTCATTCATTTCTCTGCATCACCCTAAGGTTGACTGGTAGAAAATGCCTAAAGGCATTAAGTCCGCCTGTACAAATTTTTTTTTGTATGAAGTTATAAATAAATAAATAAATAAATAAATTTTCACAATCCTTTTTCAAAATGAAGTCATTTTTATAAAATAGTAGCTTTAGTGACGTGTTCAAATACTTTTTCTCTCTGTAATTATACTTAATTAGCTTTACCATAGTAAAACTCAATGATTCCAAGTTTGGAATAACAATCATATAAAAGTTGTCACATCACAACATAATATCGCTACATCACCGCACAAAAGCAATCGCAATAGCAATAATACATCGGAACTAAATATGTTCCTGCCCTTCATAATAAAAAGTAATGACCAAGTAATCAATGGTGCAATACGAAAAGGCTTATGAAGATAATATTATACACTGACTTAGGGCCTGCGTAGACGAGAGCTTTCTTTGCGGAGGACAACAATAACCTAAGCACGAAAAGTGTCCCCTGAAAATGTAACACAAATAAACACTCAATATAAATTTTGTGCGATGGTCTTAATAATACATACTAATATTATAAATGCAAAAGTTTAATTCGATTGATATCAATCACGTCAGAATGTCTGAAAGGCTGAAATCACACACATAGATTACAGTCTGGAACAGAAAATACCTAGTTTACTTAACAGAATTTAAAGATACAACGCGGGCGGCGCCGCGGGCTAAATCTTGATTTTATGTATTAGAGGTTATAGCACGTAAATAAATCTACTAAAATCTTTGTGTAATTGTGTATATTGATACCCTTAATTATGGGACGTCAGTACATTGTTGTGTACGTTAACACACCTATAGATGTAACCATGGTAGCTCTACGTATTATTTCGAGGATAATTCAAATTTACTGTCATTAGATCTATATATATTATTATCCTCGATGTATCAAGGATACATAATTATGAACACATCACCTTTAATAAAAACGTGTGCGTTACTCGATGTAGTTGAAAACGTTACATTTTGGAAGAGAAAAATTACCCCGAACTGTGTCTCGTCTGCGTAGGCCCTTAGACGTTCTGAGGGGATGAACAACGATTATGATGTTATACTCATACTTGGATGAAATTTCTTCATTTAATCTGGAAAAGGCAAAAACGAAGTCCCTCATGTAATGATATAAATGGCTAAGTTTATGTGAATTTTACCTATATTTTATAGTTTTATCAATATATTTTTGTTACATAAAATCTCTTGACTAACTAAATGATAATTTTAAATAAATAAGCACAAAGTAACCATAACATTACAGACATAAATTACTACGTGTAACGTTTCTTTAGGCACAAGAAACGTTACACGTAGTAATTTATGTCTGTAATGTTATGGTACACAGGCATGAGTCCGTAAAAGTACTAGAAACGTTACACTTAACTTATAAATGAAAACTTCTTTTGTTATTTAGATGAATAAATTAATATTAATACCACTCTGTGGCATATTCTTAATAAGTAAACAATGTAAAACCTCTTATTTTGAAACAAGTTAATAAGAGAGACGTTGAAATAACATAAACATCAAAGTAATAAATAGTATAGATCAGCGGAACATCGTTTCCTCCTCCGCGCCGTTGTTCCGTGTTTGTCACCAGGGGGCGCTGTCGCCCGTATTCTGTTTCATTCCCTAAATGGAAATGCCGAAGGTTTTTTCTTCTCCGATCGAATTTCGCTAATAGTTTCCTTCGACTCTCAAGCCTTAGCTTCTTTCACTTGAAAATTGAGTTTTTAAGACGTCTACATAAAAAGTACCAACTGGGGGCTTACTCTGAATTTCAACATTTGAATGTTCGGTTTTGATGTCGCTGTCAAATGTAAGGAAATTTAGAGTGAGCCGCCTGGCGAATTTCCGTTAAATAGAAAAACAGGAGATATCTTTGAGTCTACCATTCTATAGTCTATTTTTTTCACAAGAAAATATATCACATTGTAATATTATTATATCACGCATGAAGGTAGATGTAATCCTATGAAGGTTCCGTGTTTTCTATTCAGGTACAGGATCCTTAAGTAAGATTATAATACTTTTACCTAAAACTTACGTAAAATACAAAATGTATTTTCCACATCAGCTCAACCATTTTAAAATTATATTCAGAGTTATTCCGAAGTTTTTCCAAACAGTTCCGTACTTGGTAAAGTGTAATGAGGCGACTATTTTTGTTCAGTATCTACTCTCGAAGCAATTTGGCGTGTTTGTTCGCAAATGATAAGCTTAAGATAAATTTTTCCTTCTTGCACAAACTTTCATTAATGAGGAGAGAGTACAACGGCGAACTATCAACAAGCTACTTGTATTTTGTTTGACTTATTCTTAATACAAGGCTTTCATTATAAAACTTAAAAGGTTGTTTGAATTTCCAAGACTACAAATGATTTTAAGTGGTTGCCTCACCACTAACATTGCTGTGTTGAGGAAAGTAAATTCGATTTCCACAGAAGACGATTGTGGTTTTCGTACATTTAAAATTTTCAAGTCAGGGTCTACTTTGTTGACATAATATAAAAAAACAGGTACAAAGTACAGATTCGTGGATCGCAGAAATATATAGAGGATCAATTCAAATGTCCAATAGTCTATACTATTACATAATAATAGTCTCATACAAGATCGCTATATCGACCAATTTAGGTATGCAAGTGATAATTATCTTTAGTTCGAAACATTTTAAATTGACGAAAAAGAGGGTATTACCTGGTAGTTATATACTTTCGATATTGTTTATCCATTTAATATTATATTATAAATTCAATTCATGCATGTTTATTACTTTCCAGTACATTGAATAAATGATAATTTATGATTTATTTTAATTTATTTAGGCAGGGGGAGGAGAGCAAAATTATATGCACCTAGAATTAATTTTAAGTTATTTACTTGGTTAAAGAAATACGAGTACACAACACAAAGTTAGAAAATTTTAACATACACTACATTCAAGCCGCAAGCAGTAGTTAGTTATAATAATGAAACAGCGCATTCGTTAAAAGAAAATTGTATTTCATATTCACGAGTTTTGAGATAAAATATGTTTAAAAACGAGAAGGACTATTTCAGACATTGCTACTGCTTCTCATGATATACTTACATGCGCTTCTCAGTAAAACGTTAACAGTAACAAAAATGACCACTCGCCTTCAATTAGGTATATAAATTTCACAAAATGACGTCATGTTCTCCACTCTGAAATATTTCAATAAACATGGTCGAATAGTTGTCAATTTTAAATTATTTATAGAATCGAAATGAAATTTAACACATTATAAAAAACTTTCAATCAGGATGGGAGTAAAAGCGCTACTCCTATAGGGCAGAAAGTATTCATGAAATATGAAAACTTTCTGCGTTATTACCTTTTATATATGTTTTTCCAAAGCCTGCATAATGAGCACAATAATTATAAAAGCAAATGAACCATAAAAGCGTAATGATGTGTATAAAAGTACACAGAATTGTTTTAAATGTGAACAAGCATATTGTATGTGCAATTATTTATTTACGCTCAAAGTATTAATATTGATGAATTAATTTCGTTCTTCGGTAATTAAGCTAAATAATTATAATTGTGATTGCTCAGTACCACAAATATAAATATCGTTACTGATTGATTCAACCTATGATTAACTAATGGGCATATTAGAAGAATAAAACTGTCAAGTGCGAGTCCAACCTGCGCATCGAGTGCTCCGTAACTTTTTAAATTTTATAAAGGTATGTAGAAATCCCAAACTTTCTTTGTTTGTTTATAAACACTAATTCAAATTTAAAATTAATACTCAATACTCAATACTCAATTGTTTATTGCTTCCACAATGTATAACAGATGGTAAGTAAATAATCTTATAATTATGTGACAATCGTGGACCCTGTCGGGCACAGCATAGTAGTGTTGTAGAAGAGAGGAAGATGACTTCTTTTCGTTCATTATAATAAAAGATTTCAATTAATGCTATTGTTCACAAATTATCATTTTAATTTAAAAATGTCAGGTTATAATGCGAAAGATTTTCAAATAAATTAATGTCAAGATCTAATAGTAATGTGATTGTTAAAAGTTAAAAGTAGTTATAGAAATATTATAAGGGGATTTATCCATTTTATATTTTTGAATTTAAAGTTTTAAGGGCAGTTTATTGTAAGTCAAATATTGATTTTAATTAATATGTATTATGAATTAATTGTTCACATGTTTAGGCAAGCCTTAGATATAGATTGTTACTTGGAGTCCAAGAATTCTCTAATGGTATAATAGCTTTTCTGTATTAAGAGAAGCTTTAGTTTTTTATTAAAGATATTATCCTTTTTTTCATTTTTTATTTCTTCTGGAAGTTTATTATAGATTTTTATTGACATGACCAACGGGCTTGTAGAGTGCATAGATAGATGGGATGTTGGTAAATTTAATCTATTCCCATGCCTAAGTGCAAATTTGGATTGTAAATTTTCTCTGTTGGTGTAGTATTCTGGATGTTGCCGAACAAACTTACAAATTTCCAGAATATAGATACTTGGTAAGGTTAAAATTTTGAGAAGTTGGAAATGGGGTTTGCAAGATTCTGTTTCTTTTATGTTTACTAATATTCGGATTAGCTTTTTTTGTAAGGTAAATACTGAGAGAGATTCTGTACTATTTGCCCAGAGGATTACTCCATAGCTTAGCCAGGAGTAGGCGTAAGCATAGTAGGTGACAAGAGCTGTTGATAAGTCTGTGGTCTTTATTACTTCTCTTAGGGCATAAGAAAATTTAGATAATTTTGCTCTTACTTTTTTTACGTGGGCTTTCCAATTGATGTGGGTATCCAAAGTTAATCCAAGCAAATTGAATTCTTTTACGACCTCTAATCGGAGTCCATTAAATGTAAAATTTATGTCTATAGGTTTTTTTTGGTGTGGGTAGAATGGCATTATTTTAGTTTTTTGGAAATTAATTTCTAAATTGTGATTAGTCATCCAGTCAGTAGTTTTGGTGAGTATTGAATTTAAGTTGTTGTTTAAGTTTTTGTTAGTTTTACAAGGCACTAATAGGGAGATGTCGTCGGCGAACATGACACAGGGTACCTCTATGGTTTTAGGCAGGTCATTAATATAGATAAGAAACAATAAGCAGCCAATTACACTGCCTTGAGGAATTGAGGCGGTTACATGTCTTCTACTGGACTGGATTTTCTCTATTTCGTTTGTGTGGTGGTTGAAAAATTCTAATTCTACTAATTGCTGTCTGTTATTTAAGTATGAGGTTAGCCATTCGTGAGCCTTTCCGCGTATGCCTATACCATACAGTTTATTCAATAGGATTTGGAATTGCACTTTGTCATATGCCTTGGTCATGTCGAGTAATATACCTACAGCGTATTGCTTATTGTTAATAGTATTAAGAGCTTCCTGAATGTATTTGTAGATAGCCAATGTAGTGGATTTATTTTTTTGGAAACCATTCTGGCATTCGTCGAATATTTTGTATCTTTCACAAAAAGAATAAATTTTATTGGTCATGACTTTTTCAAATATTTTTGAGGCTGTAGGTAACATTGCAATGGGGCGGTAATTGTTTGGATCGGATTTAGAGTCTTTTTTGTGAATGGGTTTTATAATAGCCTGTTTTAATTGATCGGGAACGATTCCTTCTTCGAGAGATTTATTGACTAGTAGGTATAGGGGTAGGGTCAATTCATTTGCACAATATTTAAATAGATTAGGTGGGAATTCATCAATACCGAAGCTATTCTTACTTTTTAAGTTTTTCAATATAGAATTTATTTCGTAAGGATCAGCAGGGGTGAGGAACATGGTATTCCCAATGGTATGTTGTATGTTAGTGCAGTTGTGTTTGCCGTCAAAGTTGTTATTGGTGTTCTCTCCGATAGAAGCAAAAAAATTATTGAAGTAATTAGCTATCAATGTAGGTTCTGTAGTGAGCTTATTGTTGATGTGCAATTTTATGTTTTGTTTCTCTCTTTTTTGTTTTTTATTTGTACGCTCGTTTATTATGCTCCACATAGTTTTTGTTTTATTATTTGAATTTAATATTCTATTCTTGTAATGTATCTTTTTTGCTGTCACTACTGTTTTTTTTAGAATTTTTTCATATTTTTTGTAATATGTAGTTAAAATGGGGCTATTTGCTTTTAAGGAAAGAATTTTAAGTAATCGCTTGTTCCTACATGACTGTTTAATGCCTACTGTTAGCCAATATTTTTTCAAATGAGATTTTAGTTTAATTTTTTGTATAGGTATGCACTCGTTTAGAAAGTCCGTTAATATGTCGTTAAAAGTCTTGTAGTTTTCGGTAACGTTACACGTTGTAGGTAATATTATTGACCAATTTACTTTCTCCAGTTTTAGTTTAAAGTTTTGCATGTTTTTTTGGCTATATATTCTTTTTTTAGTGTACCAAATGGTTTGTTTATTTTGTTTTAAGGGTTCCAGATGGATGGTAGTGCCGCAGTGGTCAGACAGTCCTAGTTCGTCAACTGTTGTAAATGACCTTTTATGGTTAAAGTTTGTAAATATTAAGTCTAAGCAAGAAGACGTTGTTTGTGTGATACGTGTTGGGCTTTTTATGCGTTGTGTAAATTTATATTGTAACATGAGCTCTAAAAATTCACTAGTTTTTGAGTTTTTATCTAAGATATTGATATTAAAGTCTCCGCCTATTATTATATTTGATTTTTGATATTTATTATTTATATAAATTAGCATTTGTTTTAGATGTTTCTTAAAAATTTCTTCTTCTCTTCTATTCCAATATATTACAATTAACAGTATATTTTCATTAAGTAATTCACATGCGCATAATTCAATAACATATTCAATTGACATATTTGAAATAGCAGTTATTTCCTTGTATTTTATGTGTTCTTGCAATAGGATGCACACGCCGCCGCCTGTTCGATTTGTACGAGAATAAGAGCAGGCAATTTTATAGCCTGTTATTTGTATGGTGTCAAGTTTATTTGGTGATAACCATGACTCTGATATACATAGGGCTGTGTAAGCTGGTTCTTGTTCTAAGAGGGCTTCTAAGATATGTTGTTTATTGTAGAGACTTTGTATATTTTGATATAGTATTTTATTGCATGGGGCGTGTGTGTTTGCGAAAGGAATGGTTATTTATGATGTTGTGTTGTGTCTGTCGTTGATTATAATTATCGTCATATAAAATTTCGGAGTTGTTGCTGTTGCTCTCACGTTCAAATGTCTCAGTGGTTCGATAGTCGTTATGTATTTCATAGACTCTTTTCCCTTCAATAATAAGTTGATTATTTCTAATAATTGCGTGTTGTCCGTTGCTTCTAGCTTTTATCATTTCTGTCCGCAGCTGTTGTCGCTCTCTACGTGTTTTTTCATCTAGAAATTCTGAAATATATACGCCGGTACCTTGGAGATATTTACCGTTGGCTATGATGTATTTGGTTATCCGTTTACTCAGAAGCTCTATAATAAGTGGTCGAGTTTTGTTTGTTCTTTTACCGATTCTACGTATATCTTCTATATAGCCAATTAGATTAATTTGCATAGTTTCTTGGAACAGGTCTATTATTCTGCAATGCAAGTTATATTCTGACTCATTATGGTGTTCGGTGAAGCCGTATAGAACTATTCTTTTGGCGTTTATTTCCATATCTATTGTGGGCGAGGTGGAGTTATTATTTGATAGCCTTTTTATTTCTGTTTTCAGTGTTTCGTTCTCCTTTTGTAATGTTATTACTTCTAGATTTATTTTCTTTATGTCTTCTATTCTTTGTTCGTTTTCCTTAGACAGAGCGTTTGTTTTTTGCTCTACTTCGGTTCTTAATAAAGTCATAGCTTTTTTTATTTCGAACTGTATCGTATTTTGTAGTTCCACTATGATTAATTTGTTGTTGTCTTTCAAGCGCTGTATTATTATTTCGTTCAAATTGTGAAGTGTAAGTTCGGCCTGTACTTCTATGTCGTTTTCGTCTATATATGTATCACCTAGAATGCTCAAATCTTCCGAGCTAGTGTTTTCAATTCTGGTGTTTATCTGTCTCTTTCTTTTTGTAACATTGGCATTAATATAATTTTCTATGGGGGGACTAATTAACTGAGAAGATTCGGGCACATGTTGGCGAATGGGCGTGTTTGAATTATCAGTTTTGGGCATTTTGCAGCGACATGTTTGGCATTTCCAAGAGTTTTTATGCTCAATTGTCATGGATTTGTTAAATCTGTCCTTAGAGATATTAGCACACATTAAATCATAGCTACATTTACATAGCGTACAGGTTAGGCATTCGTTGTTTGTTATTTTTTGTTTACAACCAGGACATAACTTAGGTGCCATAACGGACATCTAGCGCCCTCCAGTATAAGTAGTTAGGAATTGTGGATAGCGCCCTCTGTCTGGTCGGACTGGGACTTGATTGGCAGGTTGGTTGTTCACGTTCAGGACTCAGTAGTCTATTGATTGAAGTAAGAGTTTTCTGCAGTTTCTAGTAGATGGCGTTAGCTATGTTTTATTTGAGACGATGAATTAGCACTTTTATGTTGTTTATTTATTAATAGTAACAAATTGCACATTACTTGTACTCGATGACTTTGGTGTACGATCTTTCACGAACCTTCTGGTACTATATTGTCTTTTTTATTAGGTTTTTACGTTCTAATGTCACTTTTCACTAAATGTTCGTTATAGACTTATTTTTAAAAGTACTTTGAATTCACTTGGTTTTCACTGTTTCTTTCACGCGATCCTAGTTATTTAGGGCTATAAGTTTAAAATTCTACCCTTGTCTTTACTTAAACAGCGTTGTTTATATTTTTTAATTACACTTTCTTTACGGACACGATGTAAACAGTGGCACACTAGCGCCATCCCTCCAATATCTCCAATATCCAATATCCCTCCAATAGTTTGAAAGATATGAAAAAATGACAGACGAAAGGCTGCACCATAACAGTTCACATTTGGCATAAAGGTTCGATGGTGTGTTTGTGAGCATACAACATTTTG
This sequence comes from Laspeyria flexula, assembly GCA_905147015.1. NCBI lineage: Eukaryota > Metazoa > Arthropoda > Insecta > Lepidoptera > Erebidae > Laspeyria > Laspeyria flexula. The sequence continues at coordinate 768,965 of LR989954.1, read as the reverse complement.
CAACCACAATAACTGACACTCATCAGAAACCCATTAAGTCCCTCCCACTGCTGGGCTCAGGTCTTCTCTCCTCTAACTAGAGAACTGAGAGGGTTTAGACCATAATCCACTCACGCTGGCCTAGTGCGGGTTAGTGGAGCAAACACACTCATAGAATTTCTTCTAGGTTCTAGGTATGTTGCTTTCCTCACGATGTATTCCTCAACACTATTTAGTTTTAATTAAAAAAAAAAAGTTTAACTCTTAGATCACATTAGCATAACGATTTGCGTTCCATTTATTTTTTCAATTTCCATTTGAATAATTCGATTTATCTTTAAAGCTTACTGCCTCACGCATAATTAAGTTTGAATGTAACGTTAAAGTTTAAACTTTTAGGGTTCCGCACTACAAAAGGGCAATAAGGAACCTTTGCACAATCTTTTTATAGTAGGCATATGCAATAAAAAGCATGTACGGTAATTAAAAATTTACACTTCCAAATGTTTGCCTGTTTTTTTTTGGATTACTTGTCCACGCGAATGAAGTCGCGGGCACATTTATAATAAAATATTATTGCAAAAAACAACTTTATATCATTATATTGGCTGTTTTAATGTATATCTAACTCCACTATTAATATAAGAACGTCAATTCAAAAGCTGTTTAGTAACACGTTTCTCATAAAAACATATTATTGGAATGGCTCAAATCATGGCATGCATATCAGAACGTTAGTGTCAAATAAGCGTGAAATTCATCGCGCGTTTCCAACCGCGCCAACTTTTCCAATATACTGAGGTACGTCAGTGTAATGCAATATCGTCCAAACTATTACCGGGAGGGTCCTGGGGGAGGCGAATATTTTCAACTACGAATCGACTGGATCGTTCGCGGTTTGTACTCTCAATTGTTGTACAGATGTTTTTGAAACGTTTCTGTTATTGTTTTTTTTTTATATAATAGCTTTTTCTTTAATAATAATATTTTCACACAATTTACACAGCGCCATCTAGTGCCAAATAAGGCAATTTGTTTGTCTTATGGGTACTAAGCAACTGTTAAACTACTTTTATAGGTACTTTTTTTGTAAATACCTATGTATTATACATTAATTGTTCCCAGATACAGAGCAAACAATTATGCTCATCATACAAAGATTTGTCCTGAGTGGGAATTGAACCCACGACTTCCGGCTCAGCAGTCAGGGTCAATAACCACGCCAACAGGACACTTTAAAGTAAGTTTGTTGATAGAATTTAGTTACTACTACTGCTGCTGCTGCACTAATAGCAGGTTTAATGTTACCCTCCTGTGACAATAGCAACAAGTCACAGAAATTATTAGAAATGTTTGTGGTATTGTTTTTAGGCATTTATTATAACTCAAGGTGAGGCCTATGTCCAGCTGTGGACACCATTGAGCTGATTTAATGATAACTACCATGAATATTACTTAATACCTCCTGTGTGGCTTTACAATTTACGTGAAACACTGTTAAGTGCCAAACAGAGATTCTCTCAGACTTTGCATGTGGCCTTGTCACAACTAACACAAATTCCAGATAACACATCTACACGTTAATAAAATTTTCATCCTTATTGTTTAAGCTGTTTCTGATAAACCAGGGCATATATACTAATACTTAAATATAAAGAGAAAACTTCAAATAAATATAATTTTAAAAATCAAGAACTGCTGATTTCATAGTAATAGTTTAACACTATCTTTATACGAAACTAAACATAGCTGCTGGGAATTCAAGTTCTATTGATTTGATAGGTGTATAAAAATATATGAAGCTATAATGCCCCGTTAGTTTCACGTTTGTGGAAGTCTTAAAACGCGATTACAGGAAAACTGCTTGGATATCTCCCCTTAAGAGCGATAAAGAACAACTGATAGAACTCCAGAGAAATTGAAAGAATAAGGAAAATGATACCCTTGAATTAATTTTGTGTTTATAGTTCAAGACCTTTTCCCATGGGAGGCAGAAGTGTAAAGTGAATCTACAATTCATTATGTAATATTCATCAGCAACCCATTTATGTCCCACTGCTGGGATTGGGTCTCCGCTCCTCTATCTATAAAGCTGACAGAGTTTAAGCCATAATCCACACACGCTGGCCTAGTACGGGTTGGTGGCTCAGACATCCCCAGAAAATTTCTTCTATTCTATGTGGGTTTTCTCACGATGTTTTCCTTCACCGTTAGCAGATGGTAAATCACTTGACACGGCATATAAATTCCACAAAGTGAAATCCACATTGTCCCAGTCAGAATCGAACTCGGACCGCATGATTTGCATGCCAGTCAATTATCCATTCGGCCACTATCGCATTGTTTTAATTTAAACACATCCTCTAGATATTAAATTAATATAAAATGGGTCTAGGTCACGTATTATATTATAAGGAATAGTAAATACCTTATTTATTTGCCCGACGTTTCGAGCCTTTTTTTTTTTTTAAAGACAACGCCCGCTGGGAACAGGGCCTGTGTCGCGGGGAGCTTTACAAACATAAAACCAACGGACACAAAGTACACCCAGACTAGAAACAAATATCTATGAATCACACAAATATGTATTTGTCTCGTGTGGGAATCGAACCCACGTCACCCAGCACGACGATGTAGTCGCGAGGCGACCACCTTAACCACTGCGCCACGGTGACAGTCAAGTCACGTTGAATTAGTGGAATTCGATCGAAACGTCGGGCGTGTTCACTTTCTTTCTAATATAATATGTGACGTTGACTCGTTTTATAAAAATTGACTATGTGTACAAGTCGCTAAAGTTTAACAACATTCTCTAGAGTCTCCAATTTCCTGAGTTCTAACCTAAAACTAAAAAAAAATTCTTATATATTGGAAAAACAAGGAAAATGATACCGTTGAATTAATTTTCTGTTTATATTTGTATGGTAATGTATTCATAGCGTTGAGAATTTCTTGTACAAGTAGTTTATTCGTTCATTGTTATGCAGCGATTGCTAATGATATTCTTATAAATTCTTGGATTCGATCAACAGAGCATTATCTGATTTAGTTGACTTTTATTGAAAAACATTGGATAATAAAATCAGCTAGTATAATCAGGAGTTTGTTATTTACAAGGAGTAGAGAGGGGGAGGAAGCCAGCCAGCGTGGTCTCTTAGGATAAACTCCCTCCACATTATTTGGAGAATACTCGTGTCCAGCAGTGGGACGTTTATGAGTTGAAATGATTATACTGTACATTTTGGTCAAGTGGTATTGTTTACGACTGCTATGCAACAGGTCCAGGGTTTGCTTCCCGTGTTGGGCATAAACGGTATTGTGTTTTGTCCTCATGAAATTTCCAATATCAGCCCGAAATAGCGTGGTGTGACAAAAACGTATAAGATAGACTCGCCCCCAATTAGTTAAATTCATAGGTTAAATGCGTTAAATAATATATTGAATGGGTTGAAATGATGATGGTGATGATTGTAATAAATGACTTTGAAATCCTAAATCAAAAACTTAACCCTCCTTCTATCGCAGTCGAGTATCAAAGAAGTTTCAGAGTACCACTTAAGATCACATGTATGACGTCAGAAACCACAAACGTACGACGTCACCTTCCTGATTTATCCTCAACCATTTGAACCCTGCGACGGCAATTATAAATGTCGTACATAATTCACACAGAGGTGAGTTCCTGCATTAACTACATGTGTTCTTATTTATTACAACCTCGAGATAATATACGAACTAATGAATGTTCAACCCTGCACTTACATGTAATTTGTTGTAGAGTTGTCCAGAAGAAAGTTTAATATAAATATCAAGATAACGTCTAGATTGATAGACACTTCATTGCACACTTAATGTTAGTTATATTATTTTAAAGAACTTAATTTAAATTAAATTAAAACGTTAATAGAAATCGATGACCAGACCAGACAGGATGATGATGACCTTGACTGGCCCGTTGGTCTAGTGGTTAGTGACCCTGACTGCTAAACCGGAGGTCGTGGGTTCGATCCCCACCCAGGACAAATCTTTGTGTGATGAGCATAAAGGTTTGTTCTGTGTCTGGGTGTAATTTATCTATAATATGTATGTATTTACAAAAAAAAAGTATTTAAGTAGTATATCAGTTGTTTAGTTCCCATAACACAAGCAAATATAATTGCTTAATTTGGGACTAGATGGCGCTGTGTAAATGTGGTAGAATATTATAGGATGGATTGGATGAAGAAAAATTCTAATCTAGATATTTCCAAATATAAGTAAATGACGTGCAAAAGTCGACGTATAAGAGTACGATGTACCAATATAAGAAGAGCATATAGGCCGCCAAGTAGGTACCTAAAATTATGCAAAATGAATAATTAACTAACTTGACATAGCAACACGCTTTTTAACCCCAAAGGAGTAGGCAGAGTTGCACCACAGACACATTTCATTAACTATATTAGGTTCCATAACATGAAATATTGCCATCGTAATTAAAAATCTTATACATACTCAAAACCATTTTAGCACAACCCGGAAATCAAATTCCTATACCCGTTGCTACCAAGACAGATAACAATTTACTAAATGAATGATATGTGTGTAACTTTATTATTAAATAATTAAATTATAATAATATTGGAATCTCACCTAATTTCCGCCACAGCGAGCGATTTTGTGCCGCCCGCATCCGGAAATTAGGTGAGGCCTATGTTCAGCAGTGGACGTCATTGGGCTGATATGATGATGATGATGATGATTGGAATCTATCGTAAAATTTATATTAGAGAAAATATGTGTCGAAGGCGTCGCATTAATTAAAAACCAATTACATAATAGAGCACGATCCTACCCACAGAAATAGTTTCATAATATTTTTCCAGAAAGTCGCAATTCAATTGGGCGAGTTTTAAAATCATGACCTTCCAATAGCATCTGGCTCGGTGCCAAATTTTCGTTTGTTTTGATGAAATATGAACCAGGACTCTTAATACCACCAATTTGCACATAAAATTGTACAAAATAGAGTTCGTCTTTGACACTTTATATTCATGTAATATAATATCAAGAGCTTTCTTTCTCATTATTTAGAAACAAAATTACGCTATATCTCACTACATTAAGTTACTTTTGTATACCAAATTAAGACATAAAACATGTAATAACTGAATGTCTACGTCAGTACTAATTCTACCATCAGTAATAGACTGCGTCAACTAAAATGATAAAGCTGAAGGCTTGTTTGGTTGAAGGCGCTAATCTGAGGAACTACTGATTCGAATTGAAAACTTCTTTTAGTTTTGGAATAGCACGTATCGAGGACGGTTATAGCGTCACACTAGAACCAATAGGAGTTGAAATGTGGCCTCAAGAGAGCGAAGCCACGGGCAGCAGCTCGTAATCTGTGTTGACTACACACTAACTTTCTGTGTTCTGTTGACTTCACATTATATTGTTATTTTGATGATTAAAAATAGTAATAATGTAAAATAATAATATTTGGACAGTCACACACAGCGCCATCTAGTCCTAAACTAAGCTAATTCTTGTTATATGGATACTAGACAACTGATATAAAACTTGTTTATCTTTTTTTTGTAAATTCATAGATATTACAGATACATTACACCTAGGAACCGAGCAAAGAATGTGCTCATCACACAAAGCTTTGTCCTGGGTGGGAATCAAACTCACGACCTCTGTCTCTGCAGTCAGGGTCACTACCATTGAGCCACGAAGGCTTCTTATAGTAACTTGAGTTTCTAGCCAGTTCATTTCATGGCCCTACCCTGTCAGCAAAGAACTGGCCGTTAACAAATAGACTGACATTATTTTCTTCTCATTTACTCATTTTAGCGTAAGTAATAGGTACTAATAATGCGTCTATATTCAAACTTATTAACATGAGAAACAAGGTCGTGAACTCCTAAACACCTCGCTGAACTTTAATCGCCATTAGAAAATTTTACACCAATATTCTGTCCACAAACGCGTCAAACGAACCAGTAAGGCTTCTAACACTTGCCTTCTAATTTAGATAACAAGCGCAAATTGTCCACTAGCCCGGCCGGACCAAGTTTTAATGAAACGTGCATTCATTTGGGGAGTTCCAATGCACTTAAATGAGAAATGCTCTTATAAATCTAAAGTAAACACGGCTGCAGGTAAATTGCACATGTTGAATTTATTGTTACACTCGTCGCCTTTGCTGTGAGTTAGTATGGTGCTACTAATGTTTCACGCTATAATATCGCACTTATCATGCAGTAAACTATTAGAAAGAGGAGCTGGAATTGCGCAAGCTGGCTTAGAGACTTTTACTCAGTATGCAATAACACTGTCATTCAATATTGATGTATGATGATGATGCTAGAACGTCCAACCACCAAACAATAAAAGCAACCAACCCACAAAACTTTGCACAGGCGCTGCTTAAAGCTTAAAACACCAGAAATGGTCGCCTGTGCGACACATTTTTTATTACATTATTTGCTAGATGAGAAAACTTGACCACGTAGTGGTATACTCGTATAATGACAAAGGCCACAAGCTAGAGACCACAGCCAAGGAAATCTTAGCAGGAACTATGGGGGAAGAAGTTGTAGTAATTAATGGAAGCACTTTAACTATGACTACATTTGTAACTTTAAATATCTCCATTTAGGTACGATTTTAGATATGAGGTTTCGTATTCAATTAGTGACTTTTGTAGTTCGCAACATAAATCCTCTTTTTTGACTGAAATATTAAACTTAGATTTATAGTATAGCGGATTTTTTTTCTTCATATATTTTATATCTTTATTTCAAACCATTTAGGCAGTACACACCGATATTGTGAAGTGTCACATCATACAGTGGTTTCTTATTGAAAACATCAGTTTATCAAAATAAAAAAGCCTATATTACTTAATATATATATATATATATATATATATATATATATACACTGGCCTGTTGGTCTAGTGGTTAGTGACCCTGACTGCTAAGCCGGAGGTCGTGGGTTCGTGGCGTGGAGTCGTGGCGCTGTGTGAATGTGGTAGAATATTATATTATTATATATTATTATATTATATTAAAAAAATTAATTAGGTCAGTATTTTTTGAGATCTTATGTAACATACATACTCACAAACTTATTAACTTTACCTCTGTATAATATAAGTTAAGTAATAGATGTAACTAAATTGGCAGTTGCCAAACAAAAGATAAGTCATTTTCTTACGTTTCGACACCCATATTGTCATCGCTTTTAAAGACATTTAATAAAACTGAATGACTAAAAGTACATACGTGACGTAGCTGAACAAAAAACTCTTTGTGAACGGTTCAATTGAGTTGTAAAGTGTAACCCTTAGTACCGAGTGTGTAGTGTAACAAATAGTTGACAACTCGACGTGATCCCACAGCTCAGTGCGAGTGCCTAAGTAATGAACTTCGCTTCAAGTGAGACTAGACCGTTTTGGTGTTACGACCATTTTTCCAGCTTTTCAATTTACGAACAAATTTGTTTGCGGATTTTTTCCGCTCACCTTTCTTTGTTGGGATTTATTTATCAACTATTGAACCTTGCTATGTGATTGGTAAAGGTGTGTTACCATGCAAGTTAAGACGTGTCATCGACTCACCAGACAGCTTGTGAAAACGGCCAGTGTAACCTGTTCGAAACGTCAAGAAAAATAAGGTACTTATATATCACAGCCAATTAATTATTTTACATTAAAAATATGAGTACATTTCCATAATATAAAACATCAACTATCTTACTCTGTAATAAACCATAGTCTAGTTTTAAAATGCAGTGATTAAATCTGAGTTCGCCCGTTCATTCACGTGCTCTGCTGCATCACTTTACACGCTACCCAAATTGTAAATTACAAAAGATTGTAACTATCCATTTTTTTTAAAACAGTGGCGTGAGTTTCTTGCCAGTTCTTCTCATAGCTCCACCCCGTCAGCGAACTAGTCGTAGGCAAATTTGCTGACACTACTTTTCGGATAACCTGTTACATTCTTGTGACTTTCATAAGTGTTACCTTGTAACCTAGATGAATAAGCGAGATTTCATTTCATTTCATTTTAAAAAGCGTCTGTTAATGTTTAGCCAAGTACCTATTTTGTTACAGAAATTCTAAATAAACAGTCAAAAGCTGATCTCATAAAAAATGTTATATTTATAGTAAGCCACAGACTGGTTTTGAAATGGCAGTGATTAAATCAGTATTCGCACGAGTTTGGCACTACGGATAGTTTCTGTTAACGTATAGCCAAGTCGTCAATTTCAGAAAAGGATGAGGTTTCTTGGCACGCCCCTCAAAAGCGTTATGAGTTATCGCAGCACGTTGGCAAACTTAACGATTTATTATAGCTAGCCAAATGGAATACAGGTCTTATTTTAAGCAGAATTCGGAATTATGGAACGTGTGGGTAGTTTGGCAACACTGTGAACAGTTAATACGGATCAGTAACAGTATTTCCCAGTCCGTAGCAGAAATTTACAGAAGAAACTCTTATGGTGCGACTTCATTGATCTGCCTATCCGTCGTTCCGTCTGTCAGTCATATATTTCTGGAAATACTGGGATCTCGAAACATAATACCATGGACAACCTTTTTTTAGCAACAAACCGGCCTTTTCTTTTTAATAATATTCTACCACATTCACACAGGGCCATCTAATCCCAAATTAAGCAATTATATTTGCTTGTGTTACGGGTACTAAACAACTAATATACTAATTAAATACATTCTTTTTTTAGTAAATACATACATAGTGTAGATAAATTACACCCAGACACAGAACAAGCAATCCTACTTATCACACAAAGATTTGTCCTGGGTGGAATCGAACCCACGACCTCCGGTTTAGCAGTCAGGGTCACTAACCACTAAACCAACAGGCCAGTCAATTAATTTATTACACACAATAAACCAGCACTAGTCGCAAACCTATGTAATACAACTATCTTTAAATACACGATGGAAGACAAAGACAGGTCGAATGTACGGTCGCCAGCTGTCACATAAATCAGTAGGCGGCACTACGTCACTGCCGTACCGTAGAATGGAATGGGCGAGATGTTTCAAGGGGCTTACTACGATAGTTGTATGTGTGAATATTAATTGTTATATTAGTACGGAGTTCAATGTAACAGATTGCGCGGTTTCTGTGAACGGTGTAGCTTTTAATAATATATATACCTACCCTCATACAGTCCTTAAAATGTAGCTTGATTAAAATGACAGTTGTTACCAAAAGTGGAGACACTTTGTAGTATACTTTCTTTTACATTTATTAGTGTCTTGCATCACAAGACTTACACTTAATTTACACCGACATTTAATTAAATTTACACCCAGTTTCTGGCATTATTTACAAAATTTAATATTTTTTATAATTTAGTGCGTATATTTTTGCTAAAATTTAAAGCAAAAATCTTTGAGGGATTTTTGAGATTTTGCCAAGTTTGGATTTTAACATATTAATTATGACTTTCTGGATATTGTATTCTTTTGCTCCACTTTGCCGCGTAAGAGCCTGAAACTAGCTGAACTATATGCCTAATGGTCCGTCAAATGTTCAACACGATTAATATTACAACTTTGATTCATATTAACCCTTTCAAAGGGTAACACGTCAATATAACGAGTATGTTCATAGATATTAGTTTCACATTAACATTATACGGTTCGGTTAAGAAGGGTTAACAATAGTTCAATAGATCGCGATTTGAACCCGCAGCCTTTGCAACGGATATCCGCACCCGCGCCAATGGGCTATTGTCATTTTGACGGTGATACGTGTGTGGTACTTTTGTTTGATATATGTATTCTGGAGGAACAAAATGTCTTTAGAGTGAGTCACAAATACAATACTAGGGTCACAGACTGTTGAAGTGGAGTTGCTATGTTAATCAGTATGAAGTGTAGGTTTTGTGACCAGTAAAAATTATTGTCCATCCTATCCTATCCTCCATATATACCGGTTAAAACTGATGATTTGGGTTAAATACTTAATATTTGTTTCTTCAAACCTAGCCATACATGTAAGGTTATAACCTAAAAACTATCATGAAACTATCTAGCGTGTATGGGGAAAACTACTTGAATGTATAAGCATAAACTGTACAATTATTCTCATACACACTAAATTTTGCATGTGGACATGCCACTAAGTGTAAATGGTGAGCTTTACATCAGCGATGGAGCTCCGTAACCTTATCCAAAACTATCGGATATCCGAAATAAAAATCTATCCGAAACCATAACCGAATCCGATATAATAGTTTCGGATAGAGGCGCCGCAGTCATGGTAGGGAATTGCAATGAATAAATTAAGTCAATACCTTTTAATAACTTTTTTATTTTACAATTCTTTTAAACCTAATATCCGTAACAAAAACTATCGGATTATCTATACTAATATCATAAAGAGTTAAAGTTTGTGAGTTTATGACGTAGGGTGTAATCTTGAGATCTACTGACCGATTTTCAAAATTATTTTATTGTTAGATAGCCCATTTATCGAGGAAGGTTACAGGCATAAAACGTCACGCTGCACCCAATAGGAGCTGAGCAGTGCCACCGGCACCGAAACCGGTATAATATTATTTATAGAACCATATCCATATCCAGATCCCAAATTTCATATCCATAACATCCGTGCTTCACATCTCCAATCATGATGTGTGATGTATCAAGCACCCGTGAGAAGTGAGACTAGGTGCCTTAGAAAATAAATTAAACAAAACTGTTACACGCATTAATAACTTAATCAATATCCGTGGACAATAAATTGTGACAATAGAGCTAACCGATCATGAATCACAGCACGTCAGATGCAAACGTTTTTAGAATAACGTAACAAAGTGAGGTCACGGTTGAGCAGCACTCACGCAACGGTACGCTTCGCTTTGCTTCGACAAAAGCGTTTGTGTTGTGTCCTACGTCGCGTCACACACAGGTGGGCAGCTTCATAATATACTACATGTGCTGAAACAATGACAAATATTGAGGGCTTTTTCAAATATACCTACTGTGGTATTTTTATTATTTTTTTACTACAATAACCCTATGCATAGCATCACGCCTTTTCCCCGCCTACCCCTTAGGTAGAGGTTTTGCCCGCTATGTTTGGTCCCGACGTGGCATTTATATATACTAGATGATTATCTTTCCATCTGCTGATGTGTGAAGTGGATTAGTAACACTGGACTCAAGGAATGTGCGGTACGGTATTATACTACTAAAATAACTCGGCCCCAATAACGGTTTTGCTTGCGTGGTATATTACTAAAATATTTTTTTTTCTTATGATTTATTAAGTAGTTTCTCTGTGAAAGCCCAACAGCCAGTCATAATTTTTTATATTTGACGACATAATAGGTATATTAAGAAAAAAACAATTGAACTAAATTGTTCTGACTAAATCTTAAGAGAGACGCACGTTGTTCTAAGTACTGTTGAACACTTGGCGACAATAAGACGCAGCTTAGTTCTTTAATAGACTTAGTTGTTTTAAATGTTTAACACTCTTGTTAGTTAGAGTAAGCTTAGAAATAATATATAATCTACTATCTGTAGCCCGTGGGTCTGCCTGCTTTCAAACCACTTCCCTTGTCCATAGAAACTCTCCCTTTGTACATTACTATTTAGCGTGCTTCATTGCATTTTTTTAGATTGCAACGAATATTGAATAATAGAATTAGTCGAATTGTTTTGCTGTTTTGAGTTTTGCATTTAGCAATGCAATTAATTATTCACTTTTTATTTACTTAGTTAGATGACAGACTGGCCTGTTGGTCTAGTGGTAGTGACCCTGACTGCTAAGCTGGAGGTCGTGGGTTCGATTCCCACCCAGGACAATTCTTTCTGTGATGAGTATAAAGGTTTGTTCTGTGTCTGGGTGTAATTTATCTATGACATTTATTGTATGGATTTAAAAAAAAAAATGTTTAAGTAGTATATCAGTTGTTTAGTACCCATAACACAAGCAAATAGAATTGCTTACTTAAGGACTAGATGGCGCTGTGTGAATGTGGTAGAATATTATTATTATTATTTTCAAATATTGTTTCTTCTATCAGAAGGTACCTACGTAGAATGGATCGAAAATTTAGTGAAACTAAACTCGATATAGCCTATGCCTAAACCGGATTAGCAGAGTCCTAGAGCGAACTTGAGTTCCTTCTAATAACCTGAGAGCAAGCCTAGCCTTACCAATCTATAGATAAGAATCTTCACACGACACGTAGAAACGCAGCGATCTTGTGCAGTGGTTTAATGTGGTCGTCTCGTCACTATCAACGCCATGGTGTTGGATTCACAAACTAAAATAAACATTTGTATGATTCATAGATATTTGTTGTTGGATATACTTTGTGTTCGTTATATCAACCAGTTAAGACAATGATTTATTTTATAGCTCCTTACCTCAAAAGAACAAACTTTATCAGATCATTCATAATAATATGGCTAACAACTTTTTGAAATCTTTTGTAATTGAATGTATTTTGTGTATGTTAATAATTGTATGTTTGTAAAAACCCCGTGACACAGAGACTTTTTCAGTGTAGGCGTTGTCTTATAAAAAAAAGGAACCCTTAAAAAATCCTATCACATCGTACCTTATACCAGCTTTTCATTTGCCATACAATCACAAAAATAATGTACAACTTACAGTTTGTTTTGAAGATTAAATTGACCGTGCGCTGAATCAATGCAGTGTCTGGAGAGCCTCTTAAGTGAGTTAGGAGCCGTTTTGATTAGAACGTATAGTGAAATTTAATCTAATAACGGAGCTCTAGTTAGTGATGTTCATAGGTCTAAATGTGTGAATATTAGTGATGGCAATATTGGAATATTATGAATGATGTAGCAGACTTACTAACAGCATCACCCCTTATTTCTCCTAATAGGTAAGCAGATACATTACTCTTCTTTTTCAGTAGCTCTGTTAGATCTTATGTTAACGTAACCGGGAATATTCCCCACATCATTCATCATTTTCATCCCACATCCATCCACTGCTGGGTATAGGTCTCTTCTCCTCAGCGTCGGTTCTCACGATCATGTACCAGCCGCGTCCATTCATATCCTGTGTTCTTGACGATATCGTCAGAACATCGGGCCGAACAGTGGTCTGCCTACTGGTCATTTGGTGACTCTCGTTCAGCACTCTGTGGTTTTCTATTTTAAAAATCCTTTGAGATTTTTATGACTAAACTAATAAATTCCATTAAAATTCAATCCGGGAAATCGAACCCATGATATTTTGCACTGCAGACAAACGTACTACGTTCCCGTGTTTTCGGGACCACGCTTTCTAACCAAAATCCGACTACTTACATTGACACATACTTTACATACATACTTTACGATATCAGCATCGTCATCCTAATGATAAAACCACCCACTAGCAACCAGTTAGTACACGTCACAGTTTGCGTGTAAACACCGTGTAGGATCGCGTGTCGCCGTGACGCGCGATTGAAATACGAGGCTAAACACGTACGTAATGAGCTCGCTATTTTTAGGTTAATTACAAATGTATCAGTGTGGAATAAACACCTATATTGTGAGGTAATGAAATACGTGTAATGACACTGTTAACACGCTAGCTTGGTGGTAACGACACGTCTTTTTCTCTGGTAGGTTGCCAGGTGTATCACACACACATTTCACCAGCAACTTAAAAGGCCCCCACAGACTGTCAGTTTGCCGGACGATGACAACCTGTTGGCCAAGAAAAGAAGAGAAGAAAGTTGCTATTGGCTACTGTGAATCATAATAGCGACCTTCCGCATCCAACCGACAAGTCGGCATCGTACGGAGAAGTGATAGTCTGGGGCTCTCAAGATCCTACGTAGGGGCCGAGCCAATTGCCATGACATCATCATTATCATCTCAGCTTAAGCCTCACCTAATTTCCACTATCATCATCACACATCAAACGAGTGCATTTGAATTGCACTTTGCATTGGAATTGCACTGAGAATTTCAGGATATAAAAACCATTTGTCTCCTTTTTTTTACCTAACCCCGGACTTCTTAGCAATCGTACACAATACCGCTGCACCATTCAGGCAGTCTCCAAACCAGTCCAATACTCGTAGATATCTTCATAAGGTTTTTTTTTGGCCTGGAGCCAGGTCACTACTTAGACCTGAACTGATTTGTTGTAGCGCCCTTGTTATACAGTTCTTCTCTTCCAATAAAGTCTAAGTACCTACGAGCAAAGTCGTATGCAAAAACAATAATTGTAAGCGGTATTTCAGTGGTAAATAACATTTGGGCAGGATCACGGGTGGCTGTGCAATGCACGTTGGTTTACGCGTCGCTTACTCCCGTTCGGTTCACGTACGAATGTTGGTGATAATTGTAGCTATACCGTTGCGTTCAACTAATTGAAATACCAACAAACTGTTAGAACTAACACACTTTTTCATTTTTATACCTATTGTATGCTAAAATATTGTTTTAAATATATTTTATTCTCCCGAAATCAAGTAATTCTGTAGCGGTATTTAAATAAGTTTTGCAAAGTTTCAGTAAATCGCATTGCATCCTTTGCAATCCTTTAAAACCCATTTTCAATGTGTAAGAACCACAAACCATTATTAATATTATTAAAAGCTAATTACTGAACCTGAAATTTAGTTGAATGTGGACCTGTTTATTCCTACCGGTGAATATAAAACTTAACCTGAAGTAACCCTTCTAAGATAGAAAGCCAGACGCTATAGAAAAAGATTGTGTCCCCGAGCACTTGCGGACAAACAGAGGGGAAGACTTTTTTGTCAGAATAACGATGCAGCGTATGGTGCAGTGTTTCTGAATAAGAACCAGTCAAATTGCAATTGAGATGACTAAGGTTCTAAAAGTATTAGAATGAACAGTATTTTATTTTGAAAAAGTTTCCGTATTGCCTTAATATATTGAGAGATATGAGAATATCGCCTAACGACTTCAGGGACTCTACTACTTTTGCTGATCCAACAATATACGTTAGGCGCCACCTTATGCAAGAATATAGTGCAAGATATTTTCGGGCAGCAAACCGTAGCATCAATATTCATTCATAACAATTAAGCTGTCGTGTAATATCCTTCAAAAACATATTATACGCATTAAAGTTTTACATGTTGTTCATCTTTCAACGGCCCGGAATTTCGACATTCGATTGTTGTATTTAAAATTTAAATTTGGATTGAAATTTTCTAACATTTTACAGAATTTTGAAATTGCCAGTTGTTCCTCAAAATACTGACTATTTTATTTTTTGATAGCAAAAAATAAAATCGCAAGATAGTGTTGTTGTGATTGTCAGTCTTCTTGAAGGCTACTTCGTACTGATACTCGTATATAATACCTCTACAATATATAATAAGAATTTGATAACAAAGCTTTTGTAAAATTAACCAAAGGTCCCAGTAATACGTCTGTAATTAACTTTAGATAACTGACCGTACTCGATTCATTGTGACGGACATTTCCGACGGTTTTCGATGTTCCACGCTTATACTCGTATACGAACTACGGTTGGCCACAGAAAGTTATACTGACAGCTCTAGTGCTAGACATTCTGTAACGTATTTAATGTGAAATATTTGAGTGTGGGAGAGACGGGTTGGTATATGGTTTTGTATCGAATTTTACTTCTCGCAGTGCTCTTATCTGCATAAGGTTACTCTTAGTCGCCTTGTACGACACCCACAGGTTAAGATGGGGTAGTGACATTTTGTATTCTTAATCCGTCATTACATGGAAAATATAATTGTGTCATCATCATTTCATCCCATAAACGTCCCACTGCTGGTCTCTCCAAAGATTTTGGAGGGAATTTAATATTTAATATAATTTTGTAATATAATATAATTATTTGTCCTATTATAGAATCGAATCCACAACCTCTTATTCCACTGTCACACATTATGACACAAGACAGTCATGTTGAAATTCACAAAAGCCAACTAGTTCCAACCATTCATAATAATTGCATTAGCGTCTTGTTAGCACAATTAATATCTTGAGACGATTGGTTGGACTACTTGAGTATTCTGTTGCAGTCGCTTTGACGTTTATGACTGCTTCTCCCAAAGTTTTCATCCGCGGTTGTTTGCCGACTGAATTTTGATCGGTGCTTGTAATAGCCTAGGGGTTATTGAAAACGTTTGTTGATAGATTAATTGGTGAAGAACGTAGCCATCATGTTAAACAGTGAGTTTTTGTTTATTACGAATTAAAGACAAGAGAAACAGGTTTCGCGTGGGGCACATACAGTAGTACCACTGCTAAATGTATTTTTTTTTAAGGTATTATTGTCTCTTGTGAAAATAAAGTTATGCTTCCTTTTTTCTTTATATATATATTAGCTCTTTTTATTTCTTTCGCATAATGTAAGTATATTTGCCATTGGATAGATGTTAACTAAAATTTGTTTGCTCGGTGGACCGACAACGTAAAAAGGCAGCTAGGTCTGACTTAATACGGAAATCGGAAGACCGAGCATTATGGCGCGTTTTGAGAGAAGTCTATGTCCAACAGTGGATTGCAATAATCTGATATGTATATATGGATGTATGGAAACTCTACGAGTAAGAATGCTTTATATCATCACCCTTTTAAACAACTAACTCAATATGCTGTTACTACACTGACCAGATGGGCTGATACAGGCTCTAATTTATAGTTTTCCTTCTTCTTACTCAAATAAATATATATGTAAAAATATACATGTCTAGAATATACATTTCATGCTTTGGAAGGCACGTAAATTGACCCATGTTACCACTTGATGTGGTAGCCATTAAGTCTGGGCGACTTGATAAATTCCAACAACAGAGTCTGCCTCAAATGCACTCGTTATGAAGAAGCTTCAAGTTTCATTTTATATAGCTAACTATAACAATACAATATGATAAAGTAACTTTACAGAAGGAAATAGAAACATGCATACAAACTTATAACAATCAACGTATTAATTAAATCACGAACTGAAATTCTCATAACCAAAACAGTAACAACTGAAGGATTGTCATTCAAAATAAACCATTGTCTCGAAATAACATACGAACGTCGGGTATAACAGGCCCACCAGGTGCGTCGGGAGTGACGCAATATTTAATTAGAGCACTTCACGCTCGGTAGGCTCAAAGGGCTCGAAATTTGTGCTCCAGAATTATTGTAATGTTGTGCACTTACGCGTAAGTGCGAGTACAGTGTGTTACACGGCGCCGACGCTCCGTTGGACGCTGCGACCGGGCTGCGCTGATTTAGGGTTGACAGAACATTTATTTTTATATTTTTTTTTTGAATCATCCCTTTTTAGAGTCAGCCCTTTTTATATTCGGTTGATTTATGTCTAGAACATACTTACCGCCACGCCTTTTTCCCGAGAGGATAGGCAGATGTGCCTTACACCGTTACACCCATGTTTTGTCAGCTATCTTAGGTCCCGTGTAAATAGGGCAAGCATATTGCCATCAACCGGGCACAATTTTTTCCAAATTCCGGGCTGATATTAAAAGTTTTATGAAAAACAAAATACCTTTTTTGCCTGTCCCGGGCATCGAACCCAAGACCTTTTGCATAGTAGTTGTATACAATTCCCACATTGCTACCAAGGCAGTCTTACTGAGCAGATTTATGTCTAGACCTTTTTATTGCTAAATGTACCAGATGAGTAAGCGGCCAACTAATGGTAAATAGTGCGTCGATGGTGCCATATAGACGTCGAGCATGCCAGAGAAATGGCAGGACAATACACCGTAATAAAAGCACCGTGATTATACAATTTCCTTAACGAGCTCTTGGACTAATCGTCAGTTAAACAACTGGAGGCAACAAGGCTTACTCTGAATTTCGACATTCGATTAGTTGGTTTTGATGTCGCTGTCAAATGTAAGGAAATTTAGATAATTATGGTCGCTGTCACTTTCAAACAATTGACAGCGACATCAAAACCGACTAAGCCTAATTTTTAAATTCAGAGTAAGTCCCCTGTAGAATTGCGAGTACTACTACGTCTATCGCACAATATAGTCGGAGCGTTGTGAACATCAACAAATATTCAATCTAACTTGTGACCGTTCTGCAAGTTTGGACAATTTACTCTTTGACAATTTTAGATAAGAAAAGGAAAGTTCTGTGAAAAGGAAAATCTTTTTGAATAATGTCTACGCGTGTTGGGATACAGGTGGGGCGATTTGACGCAATGTCAGCTTTTACAGCAAGAAATATTAGCGGGAACGTATTTGTGTGAGATAAGATATCGTTACATAGTATATATAGTATGTTAACGTTTGTTTTTATGCTGATTTCGAAGGATTGGAGGGATAATCCCTCGAGTTTGTCGTAAAAAGTTAAGGGTCAAACTATATTTGTGTGAGTATTTGTACTTGTTAGTATTGTGAAGTAGCTGATTTGACTTGTTAGTCACATTTTCAGAAATAAAAGATATAATTTAATTTATGCAAAAACACAAATTGAACAATATGGTAGGCCTAGTTGTTTTTCTTGAATAGTTCTTGAATAAAATTGTAGACACAACAGGTCTTCTTCTAAAGAGAATTCAATACTATTTTTTCGATAAAACATAATCATGCTGAAATCGATATTAAATCGGCCATCGTATTTTAATAATTATTTTACTACAATGTAAATTTAATGATGTATTAGGGAAAGTATAAACTTACTTCGTTAAAACTAAAGGAAACTAACTATTTAAAACTAAATAAAAATTATCTATGTACAAAGCAGCATGTACTATTTACAAGGTTATAAAAAAAGAGCCCTATGTTCAGCAGTGGGCTTCCTGTGGCTGATATAAAACTTCGACAGTGTACAACTCATCAACCAATCAAAAAAATATAGTGTGACTGCATCAAAAATAGATGCATAAATTCAAAATGGAAATTTAAAGAGCAACAGAATATGCTATATTTAAAAACATCTGCAACTTCATGTCATCTGATCTTTCATAATATACCAACAATTTCCAAAATTCATATATCCACATAACCTTAGCTCTGAGACACATAGATCAAGATAAGCAGAGCGTAGTGTGACGTAAGCACTCGTGCCACTTTGACAAATGAACTGGTACTTAATGCAACTTGATGTTTCACGTGTCTGCCGCTATTATGGAGCTTCACGAGCTAATGTGGTGGATGCATTAAATCTACTTACTCCTTAGTTCAACAGATGAATCTTGTTTGATAGTTTTTACATAGTAGGACGTGACGTCTTCTGTATATATTATATACTATATTATAAAGAGTTAAAGTTTGTGAGTTTGCGACGTTGTAGCGGGTAATCTCGGGATCTACTGAACCGATTTTCAAAATTATTTTAATGTTGGATAGCCCATTAATCGAGGAAGTTTATAGGCTATACAAAATCGCTCTTGGCCATAAGTACGCCCATTGTCTCTACTTTTTTCAGGGTTAGTTCCTTTTACTACAGTAATTTACATTTGTTGTGTAAGGATTTTCTATCTAAGAATTTTAAAATAAAAAAAAATCTATAATGTATACGCCGACTGAATGAATCGAACTAAGAACTTTTTATTTTCTCGGGTTCGATCCCCGGGTGGAAACAAAATAAATATTTGTATGATCTGCATATTTTAAATTACTCGGAGTTTCGGTGTTTTTCTATATAATATATGTATTTTATCAGTTGTCTAGATCCCATAAAACAAGCATAAATTTACTTTGGGCACTAGCCCAAAGTAAATTTATGCTTGTTTTATTTTTATTTTATTTTGGGAGATTGTTGAAACAGTGCCCTCTAGGGCACTGTTTCAACAATCTCCCAAAATATATCAATTGTATAATGTATATTAAACCACCGAAGCCGAGGTAGTCACATACAATAAAATATTATAACATTCTGTTTTCCTTCTAACTACCACTGTCCCAATAAAAGCCGCTTGCCAACTAAACCCATAAGAAATGCGACCTTTTCTCAGAAGGAGTATGTGGTTTTTCTGGTGCGCTTTTTACTGCACGTCTAGAATTTATCACTGTGACACATCCCCGCTATAAACATACTACAAAAATATGCTTCTGAAAGTCTTAGTATAAGATGCATAAGGATAACGGCTCATCATCTGCCTGTGTCCATAAGCGTAAATGAAAATCTTGGTGGTACCCTTTGGTTGGAACTACATATTAGTTTTACCAAACAGTAACTGTGATAAGTTTTAATCAGCAATCTTATAGGGAAAACAAAAAAACTTTATCGCTGTCTTTGGAAAATAAGTTCCTTTTTCAAAAAGTCTACGAGCTCGGAAAAATTAAAATGAAACTTATTTTTGCTCATTACTCAACTAATAACGAACGTTGATAAACCAATTATTTCTCCAATTAATACAAATTTCAAAAACCTTTGAAATGTATAATAAGTTTATCATCATCATAATTATCAGTTTAATATTGGACATAGAAAATTAATTGATCCTAAAAATACAAATGAAAAACCTATAGAAATGCTCGTGAATATACTTTAGAATTTGAACCTTCAAAACTCAAGCCAATCGAAATAGTTCTCCTGTCATGCCTTACAGGGTTATATTACCGTTCAATTCTGACATAGCACGCACAACATCAGAGGGTTTGGAGCAAATAATACAGCTTCCAGTGCAGATTATGTCGAGTAATTCTGTAATGCTGGCGAGTTAGACGGGAATTTAGCAGCTGCGTCCCCGACGCGGGTGACAAAGAATTATGTCGGATCTACCAACATTTATAGTAGGTGCTGCCTTTGTTTAACGAGAACTGTATAGAGAAGTAATGGTAGTAGTATGAAATATAAGCATAGTCCACAATTAATAATGTATTTCCCTAGTATTTTATTATAATTATATATTATTGCATATAGTTACGTCACTTTCCATTAAATTAGTGAAAATAAAATGCGGATATCAGCAAAATTAATCCAATATCCAATAAGAGTACAATCAGAACGTTTGGAGCATCATCCAAATTGAAAATTTAATGTTCATTAAAACGTTCGTTTTGCGAAGCAATCCAGATTGTCATAAAACTGGTGCAAATAAAATAATAGCCTCGTCCAGTTTCCATTATTGAACAAGCGTAACATATAAAAAGTGTCATAAAAATCAACGCAATTACCGTTTTTATTTCAAGTAAATACAAAAATGGCGGAGTTTTTTTTTAAAATGATAGTTGATGCGTAATCGGTATGTTTTCGCACTGACTACTTTCATTATCTATCATAATTAAATTATTCAGTAGAGTATATATAGTTTTCAGTTACACAATCATATTAATACACAATATATTTAGTGCTTACATATTGATTAAAATAGAAAATTTAAGCTAGTTAAAAATACCTAGTTGATTTTATTGAAAAAATACTTGAAACAAATGCTCCTTCTTTACTTTTGAATCAATAAGAATAGTTTGAACTTACACAACCAGATTGTTGGAGAAAATTCTTTTCGTACCTGTAGCCCACAGGCTTTTCCCCTTTTTATTCCCGAAGTTAGAAACTAAAGTTCTCTCACCTCGAGATAGTGTTGTAAACAATTTTCATAGTTTCACGGCAGATGTCAAAGTTTTTTGCTTCAGTAGCGACGGCCTCGGTGGGAAATTCTCAACTTGATCGCAAAATTTTAACTTCGCTTCGTGTCACAGCCACTCGGCGCAGTATTATTAAAAATATCAAATATGTATTGGGATTTTTAGTGCTGTTATGAAAGATTAAACTTGATTTTTGCGTGGAGGTAAAAATGAATTTTAAAAAGAATTTATGGTACGCATTTTATTAGAGACTGTAATATGAAAAGTGGTTAAAAGTATAATAAATTGGAAGTTTGGGGTATTCAATTGAAGTTTGAAGGATTTTTTTTCTTTTATAACAAAATACTTGCTTTCTACCTTAGAACATACTTTGCACTAGCCGAGTTATTGCTGAGCTATGGATTAAATACATATGATCGTACATTTAAAACATATTTAGATAGTATAAAATCATTGCAAATTCTATATATGAAACATCTTGTTGATGGAAAAACAAAATTAGATTGTAAGGATAATTACGAGAAACTATTTGTTATTTGTAAAGTACTCCCCGTGCATGAGAAGGTCAAATACTTGGTGGTACTGGAGCAATTCTATAATTAACAGATCAAAGTAAAAATACACAACAAATATAACAGTAGAAGAGTAAGAGAAAGGAATTTATTTAAACCATCAATAACTAACTACTATGGCGCAAGAACCAACAAGTATTTGTTCCCCACTTTGTTCAATCAAATGGGATGGCTACAACATGATAGTGATTTAAGTAAGTTTACACTAAAGAAAAAATTTAAATACGAATTGTTAAATGAGATAGCGGGTAAGGTATAAATTGTTTTCCTACAAATAAAGTTGGCATGTAAGTATTAGTTTTATATAATGAACAACGGTATGTAAACATAAGCGCTAATCCCGCCGACAAACTGTTACGCAGTTTGGTGGGTTTACAAAAATATTGTAAGATTAGTTCCAAATAAATGCTTTTTATTATTATAAACATATTTTCTTAGTTTCAAATGACACTTAGGAATAGGTCAATATAGATAAGTCTACCTATACGCAAAAATCTACACAATACTACCTACTAATTAAGTGTTAATATAGATCTTATCTTATTACCTTGAACAGTTTTCTTCTTACGAATATGATGTACTTATAGATACTAAAGTTTCATTAGCACTTGACACTTAAAAACACAGAGGAAAGATTACCCAAGCAGGTTTTATGAAATAGTTCGTTCTGATTGAGCTCACATACCTTTGTGTTCATAAAACAAGCATTAACTTAGATGAAGTTGAAGGATTACTAAAGGTTTGTGCACATTAACATCATGTTTCATTCATTCTTTTGACTATAAGAGCTATATGACGCAGTGTAATTTTTTACTTTTAAATCTTGTATGAGTCTTTTAGAAGTAAAATTGGCTTTATCTTTTTTTTTATTGCCTGACTCTCCTCTCATGCTCGTATGCCTAGACGAGCACGTAGCCTGACCTATCGTAACTGGTAACCGCCGTTCATGGACATGGTTGTGTGTTTTTTTAGCATTGTTTGCGAAGAAAACACAACCATGCCGTTGTCTACCGAAAAATTAAAGGGAAATATGGAGGAAAAGGAAAATGATGGGGATTTGTATTTTGAAATATTGTCACATTATGGCACTAACTAATGAATCAATGAGTATAAAACTGTATCAAATAACACAAATTTTGACTTTAAAATAACCATGCAGTTTAAATTCTCCAAATTGAACCAGATAAGCCGCTTTTGTGCACAAATCCTAAAAGTTTTCTTTCTTCATTAAAAATCCGGGTCAGGATTATAAAACTGTGTTTAATCTTTTACGGCGAGGACAATGGGTGTCCGTAAGAAAGACACGGCCAATTACTCGAGGAATGCGCGTGGAAGTAACTTGGCAAACCTTTACGATGATATTTTAAAAAGCATTTTTATTCAGTCGTCATAAATAGTATTTTTAAATACATTTTTTTGCCTTTAGAAAGCTATAATATAACTTTGGCATATAACATGACAATATAACACAACGCAATGGCCAATAGGAGCTGAGCAGAGGCCAAATAATTAATGATGAAAGCGAAGCCACGCGCCATATCTAGTATTTTCTAATTACATATTTCATTCATAATTACATAATATTAAATATCTGTATTCAGGAATAATAATTACAACGATATAAACTATATTAAACTAAGGTTATCAACTAACTTAAATTAAAAAGAAAAATAAACAATATTTACAACCTAACACAATAAAAAAACAAAAAATTAAAAAGTGGTGAAATAATTAAAAAATGGCATCATAAAATACTTCCGCATCGCTGCCACTGTCTACCGGAAAAGTGCCCAGCAGGCTGGCAACATTGCCACGTTGTATGGCAATGCTACATGCTATATTACATAATTATATTGGTCTTAAATTATTAGCAGAATAGCAAAAAACAATACAACTAAAACTGATATTGAGATACAATTACGATTCAATTGATTCATTCTTAAATTATTCTAAAAAAAGAAGTAGCCACCGAAAAGCAAAATGATGAACTAGTATCAACGTCCACCAAAGAACTCTAATTAACGTTTACTTAATTATAAGATTGAATATGGCTTCCCGCTAAGCCAATTATCGCTAGATCTTATAAAATAAGGTCCATTCGTGGCTTCATGTTGATGAAAATTAACCTGTATTCTTCTATTATACCTAATTATCAGGTTCTATTATTTTATTATTATCGCCCAAAAGGCTTCCAACTTGAATTGGCGATTACTAAACCGTTGTTGTAACCGACATCAATATCTTTACGTGCTTGCCTAAGCATGGAGACACTCGAGAATGAAATTGCCAATAACGGTCACCCATCTACGGACTGACCTTTTTGAACGTTGCTTAACCTTAATGATCGTAACGAATTTTTCAGTACCTACGAGTGTCTCATTTCTAATTTTCTTCTAGACTAGACTTCTCGACTCTCAATTCTAAATTTAAATCTTATCCATTCAGTAATTTAGCCATGAAAGTATGGAAAGACAGACAGAATACATTTCATTCCACATAACAGATGTGTGTAAGATATTCCAAGTTCGATTCCCGAGCCAAGGTTTCTTACTCGTAGGTATTGGGTTTTTGGTTGATTATACCAAAACATGGACTTTTCAAAATCTTATATGAGTTTTCTATTCATATCACAGGTTTTAGTGTATGTATATATGTCATTATTAATAGATTCTCTTTAAAGAGTTTTTTTACATTTTTAAAAAAACAGCATTAAATAACAAATTCAATATT
Source organism: Laspeyria flexula (assembly GCA_905147015.1). Taxonomy (NCBI): domain Eukaryota; kingdom Metazoa; phylum Arthropoda; class Insecta; order Lepidoptera; family Erebidae; genus Laspeyria; species Laspeyria flexula. The sequence goes on along the minus strand of LR989954.1, from coordinate 744,156 downwards.
TAAAATAGATTTTGTACTACTACGAATATATAATTAAAAAATTCTAGAATTGAGCACACAAAAATAAAATGAATTTGGTTTTTCCGTCAAGACAAAATCTGGAAATGAGCCCAGTCGATGACAATGTTTGTATGAGGCACCTGTCTACCCTACATAATAAAGGTACAAGTACTGTGAGCAACATATAATATCAAGTAAAAATCGTACGAACATGTAATTATAATAATAACAGGATAAATAAGCGCACGTTGCGCACCCCTTGCCTGCATGTAGGAGCTCACTAATTTATTGTGAAAACATTTTGTTTCTCCAACGGTACTAAGTCAAAGATTAAATAAATATTGTTCATGTCAGTACCAAATGTTAAACCAGTGTTTTAACTTTAAATATAACAGTTCTTTTTATACCTAAACTAGTTTCTGGGCGCGGTTTTATCTCGTGATGTGAATAGTAGTCTACGTTTTTCTTCAGATGCTAGTCGTAGGTAGGTAAAATGATTATCTCTAAATTAAATTAACATTATTGTGACTAAAACCTTTCTAAAACTTGTAAAGCAACATTTTATCATTTTGTTAATTTTCATCTAAATGCTTTGAGTCATTTCTGATATACTGTGCATTGATTTATATAATATATTATGCTAAAACTACTGGAAATGCACATTGAGTTCACAACATTTCAAAATTCATATTATGACTCTTATGAAAACGCTTACAACGCGTCGTGACATTGATAGAAAGACCAATTGACGGCATTCGTGTCATGATTATCATGCAATATGACCACAATGCATTGATTTTATAGAACATGTTTTATTAAGGATTTTGTCCAAAATCGCACTCATTTCCATCATTTCCATTGTGACAATGAAAAAAAGCCATGATGCACCATATTTTTTTTTAAGTCAACGCCTACATTTTGGAACAATGTCTGTCACGGGGAACTTTACAAATATTCAATTAACTTACACAAAGTACATTCAGACACAAACCAAATATATGAATCCCACAAATATTTGTCTCATGTGGGAATCGAACCCACGTCACTCGGCACAGCGATATTAGTGGCAAGGCGACCGTCTTAACCATTACATCATGGCGACAGTCGGAAATGTCACACAGCGATTTCCTGTAATATAATGTAATCCAATAGACATGACATGTCACCTCTGCGATATACTTATACTCTATGAAGCTCCAGCACATGATACTGCAGAGTATCCGACTGAACCCGGCTTTGAGTTAGCATGGAACAAACAAGGTATATTATATCAAAGAGTCGCTATTGACTACAGAAGTGAACTCAATCGTGTAACGAGTTGACTGTAACCTTTTAGTCGCACTTTTGACTCAGTGCACCCTATAAAATGAAAGTTTTAGGTTGTTTGTTTGTTGTTGAGTTGTTTAGATTTAGTTATGAGTATTTTTTTCCCTTTTAGACCGCAGTAAGTTTGTTTTTATAATGTTTTCCATTGATGGATATTCTAGGGTATAATTATGTTTTATTGACTGGCCTGTTGGTCTAGTGGTTAGTGACCCTGACTGCTAAGCCGGAGGTCGTGGGTTCGATCCCCACCCAGGACAAATCTTTGTGTGATGAGCATAAAGGTTTGTTCTGTGTCTGGGTGTAATTTATCTATAATATGTATGTATTTACAAAAAAAAAAATATATTTAAGTAGTATATCAGTTGTTTAGTACCCATAACACAAGCAAATATAATTGCTTACTTTGGGACTAGATGGCGCTGTGTGAATGTGGTAGAATATTATTATTATTTTATTTATTAATATAAATTATACATTATTCCACCATCTCTACCTACTACTAAAACGCGATAAGTAATAAATACTTAATTGTCGGTTTTGGTTTATATTTTTTTTAAGTAATTTTATTTAGAAAATCGTTTATTCAGAATCAGTTAATGGTTTTATTACCATTATTTTATTTATCTAATAATTTTGATACTTCTAATAAAAAATGTCTAGCTCTGTTACTCGAGGACAGTGTAAAGATGTTATCTAAGCAAGTCTCCTGCACAGCCGTGCATTTAATCCGACGCCAATACCTGCTTACACGGAATGGGAGGCACCCAACGAATCAATTTGGCAAAATCCCGGACATGCCCACGCGGTAAATTATACTCGATTAACTACCCAACTGTTTTGTTTAGACTTGATTTATATATAGATACTAAAACTTGGACTTACTTGGCTTAGCATATAATTAGAGATAAAGTATCCGCGAGCCCAATTTTTGAACATTGATGTGATATTTGCAATATTTATGTTCTGTTCACAACAGAAACCTCCGTTCTTCGAACAATCGGCTCCTTGTATGTCCTACTCATAGTACTAATTTTGTCCACTCCTCTTTCTTTGTCCAATCCGTTCTTCTCTGGAATGAGCTACCTTTGGAGGTCAGGATGTCTACGAATCGACTCACTTTTAAATTAAAAGTTCGAGAGATTCTACTCGATAAAGTCGCAAAACCCTAGTAGTATATTTATATGTTTTTATCCTCGTATATATTATAGTTATATGTATTCGAGATATATATTTATTTATGTATTATATATATATATATATATTATGTATAGTATTATTTATATATATATATATAATTTTTAGTTTGTATAAATAATCTTTAGTCTCAGAATGACAGCTTATCTCTGCATCACCCTAGGTTAGCTGTTAGAAAATGCTATATAGCATTAAGTTTAACCTGTACAGAATTTGTGCTAAATAAATAAATAAATAAATAAATAAATATTTTAATTTATGTTAAGAAGTTTGCAAATTAGTATTGGGATAGGAACTTAAAATGTTGTTTTTAATATGTTTGATAGGGATGGGTTCAGGGAATGAAATATTAAATAGACAGTTCTTTGTTTTTCAAGTTATAGTTAAGAAAAATTATATTTCGATGCTTTAACCAAAAAGAAACATTCTGTATTAAATATTATTGACAGGGATGCCTATAGGGGTGCTATATGCTATATATTTATTTTTTATTATTAACTAATTTTTTTTTTTTTTTTTAAAGTTCTCTAATGGAGACCACGCACCGGCAAGCGCAGCGTAGGACGCCCACCCACAAGGTGGACAGACGATCTGATCCGAATAGCAGGATCGCGCTGGATGCAGGCCGCAAACAACCGGCCCTATTGGAAATCTCTTGAGGAGGCCTATGTTCAGCAGTGGACTTCCTGCGGCTGATGTGATGATGATGATGACCTAATTATAGTGAAAGACACTTACTTACTTGGATAGTTTATATTTCGCTTTTTGGTTAAAATTATTATCGGACGAAGATGTAGTATCAAAAAACATCGTTTACGTCGTTACATCGTTGCGTCTAATTATAAAACTATATCCACGCGGGTGAAGACGCGGGCAAAAGCTAGTACTTCTATATATACTCATATTATAAAACTGAAGAATTTTTTTGTTTGTTTGGTTGAACACAGTAATACGTGAACTACCTACTGGCCTGATTTGAAAAAAAAAATTTGTGTTGGATAGCCTAGTTACTTATCGAGAAAGGAAGTCTATTTGCCATGAGAAAGCTACAGTATCACTGAGTAATATAGGTTATATAATATCACGCTACAGCCAATAGTAGCTGAGCAGTTGCTAAAACAAAGAACGACGGGCACAAAGCCCCGCGCGAAAGCTAGTCTAAAATAAAACAAATTTTGAAATACTAGACAATATAATGAAATCATCATTTACGAACTATTAATTGTTAGTATGTAAAAAGAATACACCCACACATAGAGTAAATTTTCAAATTATCTGTATAGAACATTAAGTCTCGTTCCATTCAGACATCAAAACACAAATGAAATGGATCCCCCATTCAGAGCACAAAGAATATGTTTCCGAGTTTACCTCACAGATAAATAAGAGAATGTTTTTTTACGAAAAGAAAATTTATTTTCTTCGTTTCTTATGTTTGAGTCAAAGGAAATTATTGAAAACCTCTCAAAGGAGGTCGGAACTCTTAAAGAAAATTATGTGTCTGTAATTGTGGAATGCCGTAGTATTTTTATTCCAGTACCTTTTGAAATAAAATACTTATTATCAGATCATTGTTTTTTTATGATAATGGGGCCTAGAACATGTCGTCATTCTACAGATATTTACAAAAAGTTCTACTTTTACCATTGATATACATAAATTCAGCGTCTTCCCCTAGACATACAATCACGTTCTTAAGTCATGTGAACTGTCGCCGATGTGTTGTCAAATTATAATTACCTACATTATTTGAAATAGTTTTTGTAAAATCAGTCTTAGTGAATAGGTACAGTCGAGTTTATTAATATATTGGCACCATCAAGGATTCAAAATATTGTGAGCGTTGAAAAGCTCAATAAATACTATAGAACCTATGGATCAAATATATATCCTCATGTGAATGGTTCAATAAAATATGCTATACATTATGCAATAAGTTGTAGTCACCCTTTTCAACAAAAATATCTAATGATGGTGCCAATATATTAATGAACTCGACTGTAGTTTTCACTCTAACGCTTGAAAACTTCCATTCCTTGAGTTTTTACCGACACTAACTATTTTATTATTAGTTATTCTGTTTCCGGAGACGAATTCAACAAACCTGTGACCAATTTTAATACTTAATTTTTATTTTTTCTTGAGTTATAAACAGTTGAAATAACACTTTTATTTTTAGGGTAATACATTAACATATTGACTTATCCTTTATACTTAATAGTAGTGTCAAATTTATTCATACGTATCTTAAAACTAAAAAGAATACGCACACGTATTTAAAATTGAAACACAGAAATATCGTTACTTCCTCTACTCAATCTTATAAAAGAAAGATTTATTTAAGCTAACTACAATAATTTACAATAACCTTCAAGTTTGTTTTTCACAATAAACATTTCAACATCATTATTTTACTGTCCATTTGAAAACACCTATAGTATTGAAGCCTTAGGACACACGAAATCCATTTTTGTACAGCGATCCATTTTTGAGAACACAGTCCTCGTAGTAAAGCGAGAGAATGCTAGCCTGAGGCCCAAAACTGAATTTGCAAGTGAAATTCGCGCGAGCCATAACTTTGTCACTGACAGCGCTGTAGAACCTCGGTGAGAATGAATGTTGAGATGATTCATGTCCTATACAGCTATAAGCTCGTTGTTTACCCGAATTAACCATAAAATGTTTGCGTGGTTTTTCTGGTTATGTTAAAAAAGGGCTGTATATGGGTTGGATTTAGGTTGAAAGTAAATAATTGAAAGGGTTCACCGTTCTTCTTGTTCACTTAGTTGCATAATTATTACTTGCGTCACGTCACGCGAGCGCTCTCGTTCGACGAGGTGGTATCATTAAGGCTGTGGTGCGAAGGCTATGCTTGAAGAATAAAGACGGTCTGAGTGTTACGTACCTACGGTACGGGCGCTTTTCAGCACGATTTCATATAGTAATAAATATGTTAATTATTTAGTTGGTAAATTTTCTCGTTTTTTTTTGATAGGGTAATAAAGTTTATTAATGAAATATCTTCCATGCATTGACGGATTAAGAATATATAATGTTGTTACCCCATCTCAACCCGTGGGTGTTGTAAAAGGCGACTAAAGGAGTAACTGACTTCTGACTGGCCTGTTGGTCTAGTGGTCAGTGACCCTGACTGCTAAGACGGAGGTCGTGGGTTCGATCCCCACCCAGGACAAATCTTTGTGTGATGAGCATAAAGGTTTGTTCTGTGTCTGGGTGTAATTTATCTATAATATGTATGTATTTACAAAAAAAAATGTATTTAAGTAGTATATCAGTTGTTTAGTACCCATAACACAAGCAAATAATAATTGCTTACTTTGGGACTAGATGGCGCTGTGTGAATGTGGTAGAATATTATACTATTATTACCTTAAGAGCACTGCAAGAAAAAGAAAATTCGAAACCAACCCGTCTGGCCAGCGTGGTATAGTACGCTAAATTCACTCCACATTCTTTGGAGGAGACCCGTGCATAGTACTAAGTAGTAAGTTGAAGAATAAGAAATTTTATACGGTATCAATTAATGTTGAAACGCTTGTTCTAAATCATTTCTCAACTGTAACATTTTGCAACGTTTTTGTAGTTGTAATATTTGACGTCATCCCTCACCTTAAATAATTACAGCACCTGTAACAATTTCCGAGCTACAGATGCACCCCGAGAGTGGAGCTAATCCTCGCCGTGGATTAGCTCAGCGATCCTAATTAACATACTCTGAACCTGAGCACTAAGTCCCCCGTGAATTAAATACTTGCACCGAGCTCAGGTATCAAATTTAACGAGAATATTAGCATTGTGATTTAACAGACATTATCGTAATGTTTTGAAACTAAATTCCGCGCATGGCTATGTCCGTGCGATCCGCGAAAAGGCACTGTATCCTATTTACATACATACACATATATAGATCACGCCTCTTTCCCAACAGAGGGGTAGGCAGAGACCATTTCCTTCCACTTGCTACGATTCTGACATACATCTAAATTATCCTAATTCATCATCATCAACATCATATCAGCCCAATGACGTCCACTGCTGAACATAGGCCTCACCCAATTTCCGCCACAACGAGCGATTATCCTAATTATCCTATTTAAATTAATCTATTTGCCCTGTTGCACCGTGGAGCAAGATTAAACAAATAAACTAACAAACAAACATTAGCATTAATTATTTGCATTATTAATAACATGTAATTTTACAAGCTTTCGCAAAAAACGGTATTGCATGTAATTCTCCTAACTTAGGATATTTCTATGTAATATTTCATAAAGATCGATTAAGTGATTACGGCGTGACAGCGTCACAAAGAAACAAACAGTTACTTTTGATTTGGATCCAAATAAGTATAATATATTCCAATAGATCTTTCTAGATAAGCTAAATCCAAACGTAATTGCATACGAAATCCGAACACATTAATTTCAAAATCAAAACTTTCTCCCAATTTCAAAACATCAACCCATCGATATTCTATCATCATCAAACTCGTAACAAAACCAAATACGACAACAACCCGCAAAAAGCAAGACTAATAACATTAATAAAAATAAAATTTCATCAAACTTCTCTTAACAAAATTTCTCGAAACTGAAGAAACTTGTGTAGGTATATGTTTGAAAGGAATGTGTTTGGAAATGAATAAGTTCAGCAAAACGGAAGACGTTCGCAACCCGTCGCTGACTTGTGCTGAGAAGCCATGAATATCGTCCCACAACTCAAAACATTGATCTAAAGAATACGGAAGAACTTATTTATTGCTCATTCAACAAGTAAATTTTAATTTATTTGATGAAATGTAAATAACATTTATTGCTAAACAGATTAAAGTTAAAAAAAGTAGGTGCATTTGAAGTAGCTTGCCCTGCTTGACTCTAGGTAAAGTAACTCATAAAGTTGGCATGTTTTCGATTGAAAAATGTAGTGCTAACAAATCACAGTGTTACACCATAAGAATATTTTGTTTCCAAAGAGTGTCACATTTCACTTTTTGTGCGACTCAGTACGACCCTTTGGGAATAAACATAAAAAGTTGTTCTATCGAGTAACGCTGACTGGTTGGGATTATTTTACTCTCATCGTTCTCAACACAAAGAAACGCCACACTGTGTACACCAGATCATTTATCAATTTTAAAAATTTTGTGCATGCAAAATTTTCCCTCAATACACTTGAGTTTAAGAACTACAACAAAGACTGCCCCACACTGGCGATAAATTGACCGAAGATTAAAAGGACCATAGGAGGAAACTTTGGCCCAACAATAGAATGACGCAGACTAACTGCAATATCAATCATCATTTTAGATGTAGGATGTCCACTGCTGGAAATAATAATATGCCGCCTCAAGAGATTTTCAATAAGACCGGTTGAATGCGGCCTGCATCCAGCGCGATCCTCCTGTTCGGATCAGGTCATCTGTCCACCTTGTGGGTGAACCCTGCGCTTACCACCGCGTGCTTAAAAATTTAGTTAGAATTTTCTTATTGCACATAGGTTGCTTTTTATCGATTTTACTCGGGTGAAGTCGCAGGCGGTAGCCAAAAATTCGCCACGAATTTAAAAGAAAGCTTGCACAAAGAAAATATCTGACTAAAACATCATGTAATACATGTATTCAAGATGCGTAATGATGATAGTACAAACGTCTCAGATATGATAAACTCCGTACAAGTATAATCACAGTATATTACATGTCTCGGTGTCTCAGGTACTTGGGAGAGGAGATTATCTTTCTGTTATCGTCTTTAGTACTAGATCCTTGTAAGCTTACTACATGAATATATTACGAGCTTGTACGAGCAGCTAATATGTGATATTTTTTACTTGAAATTATTTGAAAAGAAAACTGGAATAAAATTAATGTAAAAATCTTAAAAATATTATTTTCAGGCCTTCAACACTATAAATTTTAGTTAATGATTTGGAAATAAAATCACTAGATTATAATAGTTTAGAAGACAGTTGATATAATAGGTACTAAAATAAATAGCTTTTATATTCAAAAGAACTATTTATGGAATCTATAAACATTAGTTGAAGTCCCAATTTCTGTAACCATTAGTCCAACAAATAAAGTTTTAACAATTTGTGCAAAGTTTCTAAATGAATATCATTACGTTATATCCCACTATTTAGATTTCATCAAAGAGGAGATAAAATGAAAAGAGAATATATATAAAATGTAAATAATAATCAATAGTATATAATCAATATACTATAAACAAGCGAGGTAGGGCACTGTGGGTATCCCCTGCTTAAATTGAAGTGGAAGTATCTCAACCCTACAGAAGATGGCATACGTAATAAAGAAAACAAGGGTGTTTCTGATGCAAAATAGTAGTATAGAGAGAGAGAGAGGAAGGAATTTTAAAGAATCAGTGTTACAGGCGTCCATCTAAGACTATGGTAAGCACTTACCACCAAGCGACAAGCTTGTTTGCCATATACATGAAAAAAATAAAAATAAAGGCAACAAAAGGAGAAAATGTGTCCAACAAATGGAGATTCTTTTCCAGATTTTTGCTCTAATGTTTTGTGATTTGTTCTACTATCCATGAGCAAAAAAGGTATTCTTACTTTTTTTTTTTTCTACCACATTCACACAGCGCCATCTAGTCCCAAATTAAGCAATTATATTTGCTTGTGTTATGGGTACTAAAGACCTGATATACTACTTAAATACATTTTTTTTGTAAATACATACTTATTATAGATAAATTACACCCAGACACAGAACAAACCTTTATGCTCATCACACAAAGATTTGTCCTGGGTGGGGATCGAACCCACGACCTCTGGCTTAGCAGTCAGGGTCACTAACCACTAGACCAACAGGCCAGTCTTTGTCACCACATACTTTAACAGCTAAGCTAAAAATAGTTCCATCGGACAACTCGTAATGTACTAAACATAATTCACGATTGTTATCAAAATTCTTCACACGGCCACTTCCTGCTGATAATATTTGTATTCAACGTTTGCATACATTTAGTTACAGGACAGGACGCGGAGGCATTTTGCACGGAAACATTGAACAATTTTATGCTAAGAACTTGGCAAAATGAATTCTTACCGGCTGAATAAGTCGTAAATGTTCGTTTACTTGTTCGCAAACTTCCTCACTCTCTAAGAATAATAATATGCGTAGGTGTGTTGTAATGTTCTCATCCGTGTAGTCACATGATTAATTATAGCAATTTGAAACAGTATTCATCTTGCTTATCCTACCAATATTATAATTGCCAAAGTTTGTGAAGGTCGACTAAAATTTGGAATGAAAATTTACGCAAAATATAACTAACTGGATTCCTCTGAAATTCGGCTTCTAAGTTGACTATATCTTGAGTTAACACAATAATATTTTTGATCTCGGTGACGTGTTTTCTTGAGTCAGAGGGATGAAGCCTGGATTGAAAAAACGTATCATCACGTCTTTTTCCCTGTAGGGTAGGCAAGGGTGTGACTTAAATTTCACTTTGATTATATTAGGATCCATGAACTTAAATCTATACTTAATATTATAAAGCTGTAGAGTATGTTTATTTGAACGCGATAATCTCAGAAAATGCCGGTCACATTTAAAAAAAATCTTTTAGTTTTGTATAGCCCATTTATCAAAGAGAGCTAATGGCTATATAACATCACGCTACGGCTATTAGGAGCTGAGCAAATAAAGTTCGACGGGAGTGAAGCCCCGTGGAGTAAATTAAAAAACCCAATACAATACTTACCCGACGCACGGGGGAATCGAACCCGAACAGTAGACATCAGCCGTATATCTGTAACAAATAGCTTAAGGTATAATTTTATCTTAGACGCTTGCCTTTATTAAGATAAAATACTCGATCCACTGAAACGGCTGCGGCTGTCTGGGGAGTATACGTGTATGGAATTTTAAAACTCTCACTTAAGTAATGTTACGCGACTGTTGCACGTTCCAATTAAACTCAGGTTTACAAACCCGTTATGTCTCTCTAAGAGACGAATATCAAAACGATTTCTCAATATTGTCAATTAGTTCATTACCTTTGGTAGTTAACACTGCTCACAAAAATCGGCAAAGTTAAGGAGCCAAAAGCCAAAAACCAATTTACAAGTTATAACTAGAACTTCTGTTACCATTCTACATTATAAAATAACCTTTTTTTACCCAAATGGTAGGCAGAGGTGCATCACACCCAAATTCCGTCAGCTATGTTCGGTTTCATAAATAGAGCCTATTGTAATCAACCGGGAACATTTGTTTTCCAAACTCCGGGTAAATCTCAATACTTGAATTTCACCCAATACCAATTTCATTCGACCCAGAAATCAAACCCAAGACCTGCACAGCAGTCATATACACTTGCCGCTGCGCCACTGAAGCAGTAAAAATATTTTTTTTTTTTTTTTTTTAATCAACCTGTGTTGTCCCACTGCTGGGCAAAGGTCTCCCCCAAGCTTAACTTGACTGTCACCATGGCGCAGTGGTTAAGGTGGTCGCCTCGCCACTACATCGCCGTGCTGGGTGACGTGGGTTCGATTCCCACACGAGACAAATATTTGTGTGATTCATAGATATTTGTTTCTAGTCTGGGTGTACTTTGTGTCCGTTAGTTTCATGTTTGTAAAGCTCCCCGCGACACAGGGCTTGTTCCCTAGTGCGGGCGTTGTCTTTTTAAAAGAAGAAAAAAAAAAGAAGAAAAGCTAAAGAAATATATATCTAGACTAGAAGCCGCGCGAGGCTTCGCTCCCTTCTTTTTTTGGCCAGTGCTCATCTCCTATTGGCCGTGGCATGATTTTATATAGCCAATAATCGTCCTCGATAAATTGGCTATACAACACTAAAAGAATTTTTCAAATCGGACCAGTTGTTTCTTAGTGTTTTGGACACATTTTATTTTTTTCTACGTTCTTTGTGAATTTGATTGTGAAAATGAAGATGACGTCATCAAGATGCATCTAATAAAAAGCGAGCCTAATAACAATATTAACTGATTAATGACAATTAATAAATTGAAACGTTTCCAAGCACCTTCTTTGCACGAAAATGTAGCTATAGAAAAACCGTAATTTAGTTTTAACCCTTGCACTATTCCGACACCGATGCAAGTAAAAATATCTTTTGATTTATAGTCACCTATTACTTACTGCAGATTACAAGGAGTCGGCACTTCTAAGTGGCTGTCACTACGTCGTACATGTCGGCCTTAGATGTAGGGTCTCACAGGCAGCGATTCAAGATTAAGTGCCAATCGTCACTAAGGCGGAAACGACCGGCCGGGCGGCCTGGCGCAACGACCTGGCTGAATAATTGTTCAGAGATCTATTGCTTTGTTGTCTGTATCTGATCGAATGTAAGAAAAATATGGTAATGGATTAACATTTGATTCAAATCACAAGAATCGTTTTCGAGATATATAAGTAAGGGCCTGTTTCACCACTGGCAAATAAGTGTTAGATAGTCTATATTAAAATTAGTTGACAGATGTTTGACGCATTTTTCATATAAAATCTGTCAAAGAAAGTCTCAAGAAATTTATTAGACACATATCTGTTAATGGTGAAACAGGCCTTTAGAGTGCAAATTTATTTATATTTTCAGCTATCTCTCTCGTTCTCGTTTCATCTTAGCAATACTAAAGACTGACTAGTAAAAGATGTCTCAGAATAAAAAATATAATTAAGTACACTTTTATACCTACTCAAGAACTACTCTTCTTTAGTAGTTATACTCATTAGAGCGATAAAAGTAACAAAGCAAGACTGACTATCAAACAATGTAGAAATATTTATCAAACAGTTTATTTCGCGAAGCTTAATTATTTGAGTACTAGTTGTAATTTGACAAAACGAAGTGCTTTATAAGCCGTGAAAGTAGTTTAATTTCAACAAGTCCAGTTTTACAAAGTGAAAATGACTCGTTCAACATTTGCCCTAATACTCCATTGTTCACAAATTATAAATGAGTTGAAATCACAAGTTTGTTGCTCTAAAAGAGGCATTTAAGTTGCTATTAGACACGTAATTATTCTTTACTTAGAATTTGACATTGAGTGAAGAGACGAATTTAATTACAACAGTCTAGTTTTAAGATTGCAAATTATATTGAGTATTCGAATTTTAGAAATTAGTGTTCCATTTTTTCTAAACTTCGAATGCGAGCCAATTAGAATATTTTAAACATCATTTTCTAATTTTAGGAAATATTACAAAATTCATATTAAATATGTATTCGTAATTTTGATGTTTAAAAACTAAAAAAGTAATTTAGGTTGTGAGGAAAGCTATAATGCAACGTGCAATAATCTTGCGGGAGGATCTTGCTACTTAAACAATATATATATTATAGTTTATAGAAGAGACACCCATCTGTCTTTACTTGTCAACACGTAACTTGGAACTTCACTTACATACATAGCTAACGCCAATAACACCTATAAACACCATCTTCTATTAGGTTTAGCACAAATTGAACGGAAAATTAGCCAACTCATGCATGTTAACCACAAGATGATCCAATATAATGAAAATATATTACTAGTACTAATTCGTGGCTCAGATTTGATGTGTGCCAGCACTGGTTTTGAGATCAATTTATTGGTCCAGAAAATCGTTATTTCTTTTTTCTCTGTGCTGATCTTCTGCTATCAGTAAAGAAAAATTTAAACCCTCTCTGCTCTCTAGATAGAGGAGAGGAGATCCAAACCCAGCAGTGGGACATTCATTGGTTGGTGATGAAACAAAAATTCATATTTGGCTTTTATATGAGTCAGACATCCACCAATGTGAATAAATTGGTGGATGTTTGACTCAATTGTCGTTTTCATTTTCATAAAAATAGTTGAACCCAAAATATACCGCTCAGTTTGCGCCCACCCTTACGCCGATCACATGCCCCAGCTGGACTGAGCCGAATTAATTAACAGCTACATCTATCAGCTGTCATAGCGTTTGACGGCCGTTATCTCAATGACGCGAATGTCAATAATTGGTCGGGCGAGCCGTTCTGAGGCTCCCCTATAGGACGTTGGACCAATGCACCAATGCTGGTACCAAATGTAAGTTCTGGCTTTTGGATGCGAATTATTACTTGCTACCCATCTAAAGTAATAGAACGTGTTGTATTATGAATACCGATAACCTACTGTTTTGCAATCGCTATACAAACATAGCACTAGAGTGTTGGATCGAAATGATGATGATACAAAAATTAAGATTTTCAATGATAAAATTCTAACTTTCAACCTTATGACGCATTTGTAATATTAGCAGTATTATCACTGAAACATTTAGCAACTGTAAGTGAATATAATGTTGCAATAGTTTCACCAGTGTTGGCGTATGTTGGGCCAACATGTAGAAGGGAGTTCTCTTAGGAACGTTGCCGCGTCGTCGTAGCAATCAACTGATTGTGTGAACTTGCTTTGTAGTCTGTTACCTTCTTTACCCGACTGCTTAAAAAAAGGAAAAGATGGTTCCGTGTTGTTTGAATAAAATGTTTGACACAAAAGAAATAAAATATTATATTCACAGTGCATACCTACATTATTGTTAGACACTATAAGTAAAACTTAAATAAAATACATTAATAAAATACATTTTATCAAATATAGCTGTGGTCCAGGGCTTCACACCCGTCGTTCTTTGTTTGGCTATTGCTCAGCTTCTATTGGTTGTAGCGTAATATAATATTATAAAATATATAACTTAACCTTCCTCGATAAATGGGCTATCCAACACTAAATTTAAAAAAAACATTTTTCAACGGACGTTTTTCGGACTAGTAGTTCAGCTTTATAATATTAGTATAGATTACCAAATTAATAGTAAATAGAGTATCTGGTTCTTTTTTTTTTAAATTAGTTAGTGGTGTATAATTTTTAAGATATGTTGTAAATATATTAATTGCATATATCTATTGACAAAAGACTCATCATAGGATGTTTCTATAAATAGAATATTTATTTGAAATCTGACGCCTGAGCAAACGCTGTATTGCGTTTCGATACAAAAACGTTGATAATACCTAACTCCTCAAACAATGAACAAAGTGACACGTGTGCCCAAAACTGTTGTTCAAGTAGCAATATTCCACAGCGAAAAAAAAACCTATGTCTCGACACGTGCTTCGTTTCTACACGAGGCATTCCAAAAATAAACTGATGTTTATCTCAGGATAATATTGTTTATCGAGCATTTGGTTTCCATGGTGGAATATTGCTAATTAATTGTTACTTAATTGAACTGTATTCATTTTTAGAGGGGTTCGACGTTTTTGAATTGAATTTGCATAAAAGAAAACCACAGGCAAAATCCTATATTGGTCTACGAAAAAAGTCGAAATGTTTGTAAATTCATTTCGTTTCTCAAGCATCATTCGAGAAAACAAAAGTCGATCGTTTTCCATTACTTTCACAAGATTCGACATTGACAGATTGACATTAAATCTATAGTAACACACAGTTAATATACGCCAAGGGTATACGAATATAATATGATCTGTTCACACGAAAATAAACTGTAAGTATGTCGAATAAGGCTACTTTTTACAAAACACGTTAAAAACTAAATAAACCGCAAAAACCAATTTAATCTCCTAACTAAATTGCATTCATCAATCAATATAACACTTCAAATTCGTCCAGAGCCCTCTTCACTAAAACAAAACAACACTGAATACAACAACAGCCACTAAAAACGATGCTCGCGCCATCTGTCATACTGGACAAAAACATTTTCGCAATAAATATATATCATACAAAAGTTGCACTCGCAGTCGGCGGTAACGAGGACTTACTGAGATTATGAACGAATAAAAAAGCTACGTTTTTGTAAAGTAGCATGTCCACTGATGTAGAAGCGACGCAAAGAAAAAACATTTTTAATGTAAATGCTCACACCATTCATAAAGTGTGTTTAGTTTGCTTTTATTGTACGTTCCAAAAAAGCAGCATCATGTTTTTTTATGTTGGAGGATTAGAGTGTGCAATGGCTGTCAAATAGATAATTCCCGTGAATAAGGAAAGTGAAACCGGGAACGTACTATTTACTTAGCATTTTTTGATAAATAGTTAAATATAACAGTTCAATACCTTTTCTTCTCTGTTTGTCAATCAATTTATTGTTTTGGTTTGTATCTATTCCGGTTTTTAGTGTTTTAAATAACAAAATAATTCAATAAGGACAACAACTTTCTTCGAAATTATATACATGGGATACTTTTCACGTATTACTTTGAATATTTTGTTTTAGACTAAGTTCTTACCAGAAAATTCATTTATTATACTACCTTAGTAATAATCTCTTAAACACATAAACACTCGTTTGGTTGCTGAGAGTCTACTATGAATGTCGACATCTGAATACTGACATCGTAGTCAATTGTCAAAATTACCATTTGATAACGGTATTTTTACGGAGAAAGGAAAGTTAAAAGAAAATGAAAAGAAAAAGACGCTAGTTCTTGCCGAAACAAAACGTGCATATAAATGTCAAAGTATATAAAAAAGCAAACTATTAAAAATAGGCAAAATAATAAAACCTCAAAAGTATATACTTTATAAAAAGGTTGTGCAGACTTACCCAGGTACCTAAATATTTTAAGTCGAATGTTGGCTCCAAATATGCCCCCTGGATCGTAGTTCACAGCGTCTCTCACAGTGGACATACTACCCTATGTTTGGACAAGTTCGCAATGTTGAACGAGCAACCTGTCACTTAAGATGTGAATTTCTTTCATTACACGAACAACTGCAAACTTTATCAGTGCACTGGCAAAGAGAATTTTAGTTTTAAAGATTAAAATAGTTATAAAGAATGTATTTACGAAAACTTAGTTACTTTTTGATGCTTAAAGCATTCTTTACCAGCCAACAAAATGTACATAACGTGTGGTCAGAGACATCTCATTAGGTCGTACATACGACTGAACATTTAATTATAATTTATTACTAAAATCTAATTTTATTTAACTAATATTATAAATTATTTATCGGTTTTTCTAGCTGTGCCTGTTACTTAGGCCGCGCACATACATCCGGTACGGCTCTTTGAATTCATAATTTGAATTGAAATTATGAAGGCAGACTGCAGAGGCATTCCGGGTGCATGAGGCCAGCCTTGGATAGTTTCTATTACTGATTAAAAACAAAATTGTTTCATAAAAACTGCAAAAAGCAACGTGATGGATGAGAACTAATCCAAACAATTTTCCTACCATAGTTCAGTGTACAAGCACAAAGGTGTTATTATCACAGTTGTTTATTTATTATGTAAGCTACAAGCTTCTGAAGTAATACTGTAGCTTGACCGCCGTAAACTAAACCATCTTGAAGTACATTTTTGTATCGTAACAGGGTCAACTTTATGGTGGTCTAACTATAAATAAAGGTATACATTATGTACAGATCTTTATTGTAGCGATAGTTAGTAAATTAATGTGTGTAACTGCCTTTGCTTTTGTGTTCCTGCCTGTGTGTAACGGTAGTGTAACCGGTTACGATTTCTGAGGCCCCGGGTTCGATCCCCGGTCGGAAAAAATATTTGTATGATAACCCTCTCGGCTCTCTAGATAGAGGAGAGGAGACCCGAGCCTAGCAGTAGGATATTAATGGGTAGCTGATGATGATGATGTACGTTTATCAGTTGTCTAGATCCCATATCACAAGCTTATTTTGGGCTAGGTAGCTCTTTAATGTCCCCTAACTAATATGTGTGGTATTGATCTGAAAGCATCAGCAGCTCTGATATATATTGCTACTTTAAACTAAGCAACAGCCATAACGCTCGCACATGATTTGAACATCAAAGCCTCTAGACGGGCTATTAGTTTATTTTTATCATGACAAATATCCATTAGGTATATTTATTTTTAAAGTTTCGTCTTGCACGATTATTGAATTATGCATGATATGAAAATTAAACGGACGTAAATTTTCTGAGTCCTGTCAGCTCACTATAGTCAGTTCTTTTTACGTGACCACGGCCAGTGTAAACTGGTTGAAGCGTCAAGAAGTTAAAGAATGTAAATAACAATTAGTTGAATTCCTGTTTTATAATTCAAATATAATATTGCAATAACAACTGACTTATCCCTCCCAAACAACGTTTCCAAAATTGTTCAGTAAACTATAATTACACGAAAACTAACTTCAAACCGGCCCTATTCTTTGTCCATTCGCCATTCTAGCAATGAACGTGTCTTTTGTGCTTCTTTATCTAAGAGTTATGACGTTTTATTGTTACGTAATCTTTCGGAGTTGGTTACATTGCAGCTGTTGCAAAATTACTCGTTTTTATGAACAATTGTACGGTATTAAGATTTGTCCCGTTTTGAGATTGTAACGTCGGTTGTAAGAGCTATAAAGATAAGTTTTACTAGTAGATTGCGTTATCGGTATATAGTCAAAATTTACAATAATAATGTTTTGAATCTTGAATACAAGAGCATGCTATAGCCAACTCCAAATAGAAGTTTATATTTAAACACAGATGGACTTTTTATTTCTTTTTAGGTAAAAGTTGAGTAAAAATCCAATAGCGGAATTTGAACCCACGACTCTGACATTCTGTCACAGTGCTATTTCATCTGAACTGAACACGCTTTTTTCCACTGAACAGGTACTTTTATCGAAGACCGAATTTATCAATTACTTGTTTACTTGCTGAGATCACAGTGACGTGTGCTTCAAAATATTATAATATATATAAATATATAGGTAAATAAACGACTTTCCTCATTGGACTGACTAAAACTTTCAGCATTACCACGCTAAAGAAACCACTGAATCCTTCCAAATCCAAAAGTTTTTGTTTCTCTTTTTAAATACACGAATACTATTATTATGGCTACTAAGGCCTGCTTCACCACCACACTTTTTTGATGGATTTTATCTGAAAAATAAGATTCATATATATACTGGCCTGTTGGTCTAGTGGTTAGTGACCCTGACTGCTAAGCTAGAGGTCGTGGGTTCCATCCCCACCCAGGACAAATCTTTGTGTGATGAGCATAAAGGTTTGTTCTGTGTCTGGGTGTAATTTATCTATAATATGTATGTATTTACAAAAAAAAAAAATTAAGTAGTATATCAGTTGTTTAGTACCCATAACACAAGCAAATATGATTGCTTACTTTGGGACTAGATGGCGCTGTGTGAATGTGGTAGAATATTATATTATATTATATAGGCTACCTAGCACTTATTTGCCAGTGGTGAAACAGTCTAATAATTATCTCAACACTTAGCGTGGGTTTAATTACTTAAGAAACGTAGTCAGCATCCTTTCCCATTTCATCTACGAATTCCCCAGTATTTATCCTTGTACCATTGAGCAAAGGGCCCTAAAGACTTGTAGTACATGAAGTACTCTTAAGTTGATGGCCATCCTAAACACAATATTAACCCATAACCCTGGAGAGACCGTAAACACTGCTTACCTTTCCCCGTGCACTTAAGGACGATTATCCAAAATATATTTTCTTTGAACAAAAGGTTCCCGAGCGTCCTAACTTGCGACTTGAAGTTTATATTCATCCTGAGATTACCACTTAGTGCAGTGGAAAGTTAAAAATAATAAAATTATATCATTGTCGTAATTTAATCATTTGCCTTAGTCAAAAACATAGCTGTCAAGTCAAACTAGTTCTCTCCACAACGGGACATACTTGCAACCGCATGCAGACGCATGTCACAACTCCTAACAGACTTCATCAATGTCAATTATAACCAATACCAGACCTCTATTTATATATTAAATGCACTTAATATAGCCAAAAGGTGTTATGAGCGGCGGTAATCACTTACCATCAGGTGGGACGCCTGCTCGCATGCCACTTCAGGAAAAAATAAAAATAAAACAAAATCACAAAACTGTCACAGACTATTAGTTTTTTTTATTTATTTTTTTATTCGTTATACATTTATTAAAATGATTAAAAAGTAAAGACAATGTCCTACAAAACTGCTCAGGCAGTTTGTCTGTGGTTGATGAGTGGTTTGGTGATAGATGAACCAACGGCCTACCTCATGGTAAGTAGTAACCTACCCATAGACATCGGCAATAGAGACGCAGCGAAGCCACCACGAAATTAAATAATAAACATTTCAAACATTTTTTTAAAAACCAAAGTAAGTTAGTATTAGCTTCTGTTATGGAATCTAGACTACTGATAAACATATAATTGTATATTTTTTTTAAATGCTCAAAATCCAAAACAAACATTTGCAGATTATACAAATATTTGTTCCGAACCGGGAATCGAACCCAAGACCTTAGTAACCGCAACTGTATACTCAGATAAATGACTCTCTTTGATACCCGTTAGGAAAAAGATATATTATTGAAAACAAAATTGGCACTATAATCCAATGACGTTTTAAGATGAAAACAAAAGAAAACTTTAGATAGGTACGTCATTGGAACATCAATTACGAATGGAACTTACATCTGTCCAATCGCAACAGTTAACCAAGTCCTTAACTATAGAACGCTAACAAAATATCCTTTAGCCGAGTGTGTTGCTCGTTTAGACGGCATTGTGGTCGTCTCCTACGGCAATTCTCTTCAGTAAATAAGTTCTGTTACAACCAAATTTGGGCACTTTACTGCTAGCAGTTTCTAATAAACGCACCTACTTTGAAGATTTGTTACTATGGAAGTTTAGCTTCAGGTGTACTAAATGTCTTATAGAATTTGTTACTTAAATATTCTGTCATACCAAAAAAAGTAAAATTTATTATAATAATAATAATATAATAATGTTCTACATCATCATCATGATGAATGAATATAATAATGTTCTACCACATTCACACAGCGCCATCTAGTCCCAAAGTAAGCAATTACATTTGCTTGTGTTATGGGTACTAAACAACTGATATACTACTTAAATACATTTTTTTTTTGTAAATACATACATATTATAGATAAATTACACCCAGACACAGAACAAACCTTTATGCTCATCACACAAAGATTTGTCCTGGGTGGGGATCGAACCCACGACCTCCGGCTTAGCAGTCAGGGTCGCTAGCCACTAGACCAACAGTCAAATTATAATATTAAAGTATTATGGTAACATACATAATTATATGACCAGGAATCTTAAAAATAACTTCATGTAGGGAGCAGTATTTGATTAGGTGCCTGTACTAGGTAGTAAAATCTAACTGACTAGGTAAGTAAATATATTTTTGCCAAAGATTGTGTTTCGTAGAGGTATATAATTTAATGGAACTCTATACAACAAAACCAAGTACTGCAATGATTTTCGACGTATCTATTTACAGTGTCTTCTTGTCTCTGTAATACGTCACAGTGTGTATTGACAGAAGATATAGGCAGAATATAACAATTACTCAATTAATTATCTATTATGACCAAAATTTTTAAAAGATAAATCCAAAAAAAAAAGTTAATTGACAGCACTTTATTTCAAGAATTATTAAAATCAAATATATAAGAGCTACTTTACATAATAAATATCTCTATTTCATGACACGTCTGCCACAAAAAAAAATGTAACACGTTTCTAAAGCGGGCTGTATCCATGTTTACAATTTTTGTTGGTATATCAATAAAACTAACAGTAAAATGCAAACATGTATGCATTTGTACGAAGTGATTGAAACACAGGATCAGTATTGGGCACGTAGGTAAGTGAGTCGTGCTGGACCGTGAGATAAATCCAGTATTTTACGTTGGTACTTTGTCACAGCCACACAGCGAGACAGCTGACAGAACGAATAGCAAATTGTTTTAAAACAATCCTAAACATGTAAACTGTTTGTATTTTCTGTTTTGGAAAATCGTTTTTGTTTGATTTAAAAATAAAGTTTTAAGACAGACTTAAGAAGCGGAGAGTGTTGATGACTGCTGCGAAATATGTCCTGAGTTCGAACCCCGGGCTGGGCAATAATTAAATTTAGTCTTTATATCACGAAAATCTGAATTTAAAATTCAGCCTGGACATGTTCTCCGTAAATTGTAAAATATTATATAATCATCATCATATCAGCCCAATGACGTCCACTGTTGAACATAGGCCTCACCTAATTTCCGCCACATAATATAATAATAATAATAAATTTGTTTTATTTTCATTAAATATTAATTCAATTTCATGAAACATATCATTAGATTTCTATTAAGATTATTTATATAACTTTACTAGGATTTCGAACAGGTAGGTATAATAATCTCTGTTACCAACACACAACGTTAACTGTTCCTCTAAAACCTTTTAAAACACAACAAGTACACGCAAACGTTTCAAAGTCAATGATTCTTACTTTCATTTAACAGTGTAGTCACATTTATAGCGTTTCCATTATCAGACCCTTTGTCCGGGATAACTCGACTATAGCGCCCATACTTACACAATTGTGCGGACATAGTTTGAGGAACATTTTCTTTATTGAGACATCATACTCTTTGAAGCAAAAATATTTATCTACAGTGCACCACTATTCTTATATCGATCAATGATTGAGTATTCTACTTTAGAATAGAAAAGATACCTTGTGGAGAGAACAGGAAGGAAAACAAATTCGTATTGAAACCAAAACAAAACAATTATTATGAAATTATACGGCCCCCCGTATAATTTCATAAAAGAGTTATATTGCTAAGACTAAGGTCATACAAACAGTAAATTGAAAAACATAAATATATATTCTGTAATCTGTAATCTGTAATAAATATTCTGTTGATCATAGACCTTCCTCAAAGACTTCGACAACAGAAAAACTAAGAAATTGTAATCAATAAGCCCATTGCAGTCCACTACTAAACTAGGCCTCTCCCAAAATATTAGGTTTTGACCTTTGAGCACGCTGATCAGACGGGTAGGTATAGGGTATTGTTTTAAGTTTTGTCCCACTTGCACAGTAATTTTATCTACTTAGTTTACTGCCTTACTCTTGGGCACTCGTGGCATGGACTGGGCAGCGATACCAGTATTATTCGTCCAGAAGTAGTACAACAGTAAAAAGTTATCCAAGAACCATTACATGTAGACCGAACAGGTTTGGTTGACTGTGAAAGTGCTTAGAAGAGGCCTATGTTCAAATAAAGGTAGTAGAAATAGAATTTTACAATCACAAAACAAACAACATCGAACTAATCCGATCAGATAAAAAACAAATCAACGCCTCAATTCCACAGGGAAGCGTTATAGGATGTCTCCTTTTTATAATCTATATAAATGACCTTCCAAACTACATCAATGAATCATGTGTCCTCTTCGCAGACGATATATCTATACTTACTTCCTGTGAAACTAACGTCAACTTAAACGAAAAACTAAATTTAATACTAAACTCCACAACTGATTGGATGACTGCAAACAACTTAGAGCTAAACTTTAATAAAACTAAAATAATAACATTCCACCCTCGTCAAAAAGTACCCATTAAGATAAACTATACCTTTAATAATCAAGAAATAGAAGTAGTTAATAAATTCACCCTATTGGGCTTAGATATAGACTCGCACATCAATTGGAAGTCGCATATCAAACGCATAAGTGCTAAATTATCTAAATTCTCGTATGCTCTCCGAGAGATCAAAAAATCTACAGACCAAAAAACGGCAATAGCCACATATTACGCATACGCATATGCCTGGCTCAATTACGGCGTTATCTTATGGGGCAACAGTACAGATGCACCTACACTATTTACATTACAGAAGAAACTGATGAGAATAATAGTTAACATTGATGAAACAGACAGTTGTAAACCCCACTTCCAAGAATTAAAAATACTAACATTACCCAGTATATACATCTTTGAAATTTGTAAATTTGTACGAAAATATCCGGAACTTTATACCACGAGACAAGACAATATAAAAACAAACATTACACTTAGACACAGAAACAGATTAAACCTACCCAATTCACGACTTCACATGCACTCTACCAGCACATTCGTAATGTCCATAAAAATATATAATAAACTACCAGATTGCATAAAAAACGAAACAAACCAAAATAATTTTATCCGGGAACTGAGACATATGCTTATAGATAAATGCTACTACAGTATAACCGAATATATAAAAGAAACCCCAAAATCACAACAATAATTTTATAAAATATAATTATTATTTAATTTCGACAATTTTAGATATAAAAATAGAGTATTAGTTGTTAATTATGTAATATTAGATTAATAAAATTTAAAATCAGTGGCTTCCTCCTGTCTACTTTCCGTTTTTGTCGTGCCCGACAGGGTCCATATTTGGTCATTATTATTATGTAACAACATGTAAAACATATGGTGAGCATTAAATCATTTGAATTTGAATTTGAATTTGAAGGTTTAAATTACGACTGCCCGGTAGCGCAGCGGTTGTTGATACGGTAAACAATTGCGATTACTGTGGTCTCGGGTTCGATTACAGGGTCGGAACAAATATTTGTATTAACAACAAATGTTTGTTTCGGAGTTTCACGAGAGACAATCACGCGACAGTGAGCTTTCTAATGGTAACTGGTAACCAACGCATATCCCGTGTACAGCCAAACTACTGCCTCCATCTTGGAATTAAATGAAAAAAAAAGCTCTTTATACCTCGTTTAAAGAAGGAAATGCACCGTTCAGGAAATCCCACATTAAACCTAAAAAGTTGTCAGATTACTCGAGGATAAAACCAAGGCTTTTATCCGAGTTTTTCATTTCCATGGTTGCCCTAGGGAGCGGATCGTAATTAAATATCAAACGGAAGGCCTGCTCTCTTCGATAATTCTAGTTTTTAATAACTTTAGCTTAAACGAGGGTAACAATTTTGTAGCAACGTGTAGGTATGAGGGGTCAAAAGTTGTATTACATTTTAATTTTGGGATTGAAATTCAGAAATATTATTTTCAAATATTCTTTTTCAAGGCAAATCCATGAATATTGTAAACGTTTTTAAATATCTGACGATGACAGAGGCGTCGGTGATCGACTTGTTAAGTATGTCATCGGTATTTTTATTGAGGAATGGAATTGACTTTATTATTTATTGAGCAATATGAGCCTGCCATAAAACACATTCTGAAGCTTTGAATGAAATCACGGACTTAACACAAAATATAATTTCTATATTTGGGATAAAAATTTCATATGACTCGTCTAGTGAAAATAAATTCAATTTGTGCTGTTATCAATCCAAGGTGATGAATGTTTCACCAATATATAACTTCACTCATGAACTTTAAAGACTTATGAGACAGTGTTGTTTAAAATATTGTATGTCGAACAGTCGAACTTAAATCAATACAAACTTATTTTTAACGACATATTTCATAGTAAAACGCAATAAACTTTTACTTGTATATAGACGTCTAGAATTTTTATGTGCCATAAAAGGAGCAAGTAACATGGCGACATTAAATTTGATGTCCCATGGAGTAAACGAATGCCCTCAAGATTGGACGTCATAACTCCAATGATTTGTGGATGAAATAAATCGGGGATAGAGAAAGAACATTAAACTTTTATTAAACTGTTTGTGTATATTTGTCAAGTAGCTATTGAAAGTCAACGTCGAAGTAAACCCTGAAAGCGCTAACTTGAAAATCTGGACTACTCTAACAAGCAGTAGAGACACAAAGGAATAGGTCAAAGTTGTGTCTATAGTGATGTAATCCTGATTGAGTTTAGACCACCAACAAGCGAATATAGCTCTTAAATGTATAGATATATACAGAAGCACAATGTAGTATAAAAGGAAATATGGAAAAGCAAAGAAAAGAATTGACTAAGCAAAGGGAATGTAATATGGTACCTAGATAGAAGATCTGCGTAAATTGTTAAAAACGATTGTTATGCTTAACGCTCAATACGGACTCTGTAAATTTTGACAGGCTATGTTCAGTGGTTATATGCAGTGGACTATTGTGGACTGACTGTCCAGCAGTGGAACAGCTTAGGTTAAATTGTTTTAAAATAGAAACCTTTAATGAAAGTTTGTAAATTGGAAATTAAAAGTAGGTACCCCTTTTTAGATTTATCTTTTAAGATATCTTTCCTGAAAAACAGCGCATTTTTACAAAAAAAAACAATTATATGATGATAAAACCACATAATATGTGACGGGTCGCCTCGCCTAAGCAAAAGCTCGGTCTCCCATATATTTAAAACATTATTGACCATTTAAATTAAGCCACAGAAATAACTCAGTGACTTAACATTTTCAAAATAAAATTATGAGCTACCTTAGATGACGTATGGGTTACAATGATGGAATGCAAAGTAACAGGCGATGACTAAGGCGATAATAAACAAAAAGAAGTAAAAGAGTAACTAGTTAGCACGGTGGGGGTAAGTATGGCTACTGTCAATCATGTTCCATTCAAAGATTGGACGAAAACATTACTTGGTTTTTTCCAGAGTCCAGAGTTTTTGCAACTATGCCCGTATCACTATAACAGCAATAGACTTATAATGGAGAGAAAATTCACGTAGTCTAAGTATAATAATTTGTTTACCAAACAAGTATTTTAGATATCATTTGAGGCATTGCTGATCCACCAAGTCCACCAGGTGAGCCGCTGGTAAATAAGTAATAAAGGAAATATTCTTTTATTTCAAGGATAAAAATAAATTTAATATTATTAAATAAAAGACCGTATCAAAAGCGATGGAATAATTAAACTTGAAGTAAATATTTCTTTTCATACCATTTTTATAAAGAACTGAATTAATGTACATAGTACTTAAACACAGACCGAAAAGAAACTCCCTAAAAGATCGTACTTAATTAGATAATTATGCTTAAGGACACGGACAGCTTTGTAAGGGACATTCAAAATTCTAGACAAGAATGGACTATTTTTTGTCGATGAATTTTACTAACATTTTGAATACGAAAGTTAGAATGGATGAATGCATGGATGTTTGTTACTCAATCACTCCAGAACGGCTGAAACGATCGGTATGAAATTTAGTACGCAGATAGATTATAATTTGGAATAACATATTGGCTACTTTTGACATACCACGCTGGTGAAGCCGTGTGTGCAAGTATTATAAATTTGAAACTCTATGTAGATGCCTCGATAAATGGGATATTCAACACAAAAAAATTTTTTTTCATTCGAGTCAATAGTTCCTGAGATTAGCGCGTTCAAAACAACAATTAAACTCTTCAGCTTTATAATATACGATACAAGATCTTGGAGCACCTAAATAATACATAAGACATTCATACAAAGTCAAAAGGTGTTTAAAGTTTATACAAACAGCATTAATAAATTCATAAGCACTAATGGAAATTAATAAATGTTTTATCAAGCATACAAATTTGATGGTAGCAATTATATAGGTACAAATATTAATTAGATAAATTTATTAATGTGTAGCTTCAACTAAACCACATACGAGATAGGCTCATGTTAAATTAATGCAAATATGTAATTTTAACTATTTTGCAGTTATGTCCGTTTTACCCTTACATAATAATAATATTCTACCACACTCACACAGCGCCATCTAGTCCCAAATTAAGCAATTATATTTGCTTGTGTTATGGGCACTAAACAACTGATATACTAATTATATACATTTTTTTTTGTAAATACATACATATTATAGATAAATTACACCCAGACACAGAACAAACCTTCATGCTCATCACACAAAGATTTGTCCTGGGTGGGGATCGAACCCATGACCTCTGGCTTAGCAGTCAGGGTCACTAACCACTAGACCAACAGGCCAGTCAGACATAATTAAAGAGAATATTTGTAATAGTTCTAGGTACTAAAACATAAACAATGAATTGATCTAATGTTAACTAATATAACCTTTAGACTTTCGAGATAGCTCTAATTTCTCCTCCCAATTTCAATCGTTTCCCTTTTTTCCCCACCATATTTTCCTTTTCCCCATATTTACTTTTTCTCCCTATCTCTCTTCTTTCTTCTCATGTCTGTGTTAGATTTTTCCGATGTTTAGAAAACAAATGACAAACAAATTCCCGATTGATGACAATAAGCTCCTCCCTATTTCATGGGACCAAACATAGCTGGTAAATGTGGGTATGATATACCTCTGTTTTTACCCATTCAAGAAAAAAGCTTAGCAGGCAAATTACATACATAAAAGCACGCTTTTATGTATGTAATTTGCCTTTTCTATTCGACGCGACCCTAATATTATTTCTCTATGAACTGTCTAAATTTATGTTAAACTGTTACAAAGTGTCACTGGAATAAGGATTAACAGACAGACTGACGCACAAATCCTATATGTTCTACGGGAAATTACACTACGTATACCTACGAGTATAGAATCATATTGATTGTAGCAATAAGAGCGCGTATTGAAAGTTCGTAATATATACTAGACAAACTTTTCTCGTTAGTCTTAACAAAAGAACAACAATGTTTTTGGGGCCACAGCTGAGCACATTAGCGATGTATACTCATAGCGATATTGTATCGCTTCCACGTCTATCACTCGATTGTTTGAACGATCCTTAGATATTTGAATCGATATAGAATAATTCTTTGATATATACAATATTATACAAACCGCGATATATTTTTGTACACAGGTGAAATGTGGACGTTGCGAGAGGTAGAAAGGAAGAATATAGACTCGCTAGAAATGGGGTGCTGGGGAAGGTCTCGATACTTCAAGAACTCGGTATCAAGCAGCGTCTATTTACAACAGTATAATCTCGCATACTTACCTTCTTTACACACTTTTCCAGCGATGTTGTTGATATAAAACACAAATTTCTTGTAAATTTTCTCTTGTGAATTGTTCTACGCAATGAAAGTAGAATAAGAATAAAATATTTTTGTGCAAATAAATCGTAAAAATTCCGGAGAAAGGTTTACTGTTATTCAAGCAGATGGGTGATGGACTGACAACATGTCGCCATATCGAGTAAAAAAGGTTACATCGCTGTGTGTAGCTAGCTGTGTGTAGCTATATATATACGGCATAGGAGCAAGTCCATAGCTATAAAACATTAAGGCATAGACACTCAAATTTACTATCCAAATGTGGAATGCACTGCCAGCTCATTTCTTTCTCCTTTACTATAACATAGGATCCTTCAAGTGAAACTTGAAGAAGCATATTGTGGACCAGCTGACATTGTACTTCGGTACAAATTCATGTACAAGAGATTTTTTAATGTTTGAATATTCACACAAAGCGCCATCTAGTCCCAAACTTAGCTAATGTTTGATGGATACTAGGCAACTGCAACAATACATACAATACATACATTCTATAGATACATTACACCCAGAAACAGAACAAATAAAATGTGCTCATCACACAAAGATGTATCCAGCAGTCAGGGTTGAAATTCCATTGTTAGATATTAAATTTTATCAAAGTATGAATTTTTATCCAATTTTAAAAACCACTTTCGTAATTTAAATTTCAATAATTATGTACTATAATGAAGGGTATTAACAAGAGTCACTAATTTAAGTGAATTATGATCGGTTTTCGATCAGGCGACCTCTAATTTAATTTAAACTGTTACCACTCACACATACATTATTCTCACTTTACAATTTATGTGACAACTGACAATATAAATGTATTGCAATGAAATAAATGAAATGCCTAACTATCTATCCAGTTTCCTCTCTCCTTTCGACTGACCTTGTGGCAGACCAAGAAATTTATCAAGTCGCCAGTAATCTTCTGACTCAACGACTATCACATTAACTGGTAACCATGACCAACGGCCTTAAATACCTTTCCTAGATTCTCTAGTATGAAATTGCCAAAAACGGTCACCCATCAATGGATTAACCTTGTTAAACATTGCTTAACCTTAATAACATACCAAAAATCTCAGTTTCACATTGCTACGAGCATTATTTACCTTGTAATACTACTTTGTGTAGTTGTTGATGCACTGAAAACAACACAATCAGTATTTTATAGCTGTAAGTCTAACTAATTTATGAAATGAAATGGTATAAACTATAAAAAGTGAATCGCCCTGGAAGAGACCAATTTAATGGTTCTGTATAAAAAGTGTGATATTATGTTAGTCATAGCCGTTAATGTTGTAACTAAAGTAACAAGATTAGCTTAGCTGCACGCGTAAAAGCGCGGGTCATTGGCCTTTCAACTTACAAATCAGCTGATTTTCTTTAGCTGTCTCAAAAACAAAGAAACTTCTTTTTTACTAAGTTTAGCACTAAGATATCGTATGATGCTACAGCTGTGAGCTCAGCGTCATTCTGTGGAAAAGAAAACTTGAAATAAAGAGTGAAGAAATAGATCTCAGTATCAATTGGACCATCTCGGAAAAGCTCGTGCCGAAAAATGTTATGGTGTGATGACGATGTTTATGCATTGTTTGAGTTGTTTTTACCCGATTGATGAAGGATAGGTAGTTTTAGTCACATTACTTGACATTACTATTAAAAACTTAAAAAATCAGCAGGAAGCTTACTTTGAATTTAGACATTCGATTAGTCGGTTTTGATGTCGCTGTCAAATGTTTGAAAGTGACAGCGACCAGTATCAAAATTTCCTTACATTCTGACAACGACATCAAAATCGACCAATCGAATGTCGAAATTCAGAGTAAGTCCCCAACACTCTTACTACTTTTTCATAACTAGCTGTTTCTTATTCAATTTAAATATATAAAAATTATTGCATGCAAACAGATGACAAAAAATATGATTTAATATTACAGTATTAATGTAAAAGCGAGTAGTTCTTCATACAAAAGAAACAACGAAACTTCAGATCTACTTTAAAACAGTCGCAACAATTCCCACTGTTTTCACGTAGTGTAAATTCAAGTGAAAGCCATCGCAGTGAATAATAAAACCGCGACATTACCACTGGGTTCTCTTAAATCTGCACAATAAGTACATTCTGTACCTAAGTATAGTCAGTTAGGTGGCGTGAGGTGTTTGCATAAACCGGGAGAACGAAATGTAGACAAGGAATGCACCTTTATATTTTACTACTTACTTTTTTACCTACTACTCAGCTCCTTTTAATCGTAGCGTGATGTTCTATAGGCTATAGCTTTCCTCGATATATGGGCTATAACACTAAAACATTTTTTTATTAGGTATAACCTTACTAATTATCTAAGAACGTAATATCAGGATAAAACAAAGTCTATGTATTATTTCAATGTATAATAATATAATATAATAATAATATTCCACCATATTTACACAGCGCCATCTAGTCCCATAGTAAGAAATTATATTTGCTTGTGTTATGGGTACTAAACAACTGATATACTACGTTAATACATTTTTTTTTTGTAAATACATACATATTATAGATAAATTACACCCAGACACAGAACAAACCTTGATGCTCATCACACAAAGATTTGTCCTGGGTGGGGATCGAACCCACGACCTCCGGCTTAGCAGTCAGGGTCACTAACCACTAGACCAACAGGTCAGTCGATATACCTTACCTTTAGCCGTAACGGCTTAAGGTAGGTGTGAACAAAAACTTAAGATTAGCAACTAAACTTAGGTTTATGATCATTACACCTTTTGCCGTAGATTATACACTACATAGCTGAAAATATAATAAAAATCTGTTCAGTAGTTTTCGCGTAAAAGAGATACAAACATCCAGTTAGCTATCCTAATCGATCTGCAGTATCCAATAGTTCTCAGCTGCCTATTTAGTCAGTCAAAAATAAAATTACAACAGTCGAGAGTATAGAAATTATTTAATACAATAAAATAGCTGCAATCGTAAGCAAAAAAAATCCATTTTCCTAATCTGATATCTACAACATTAAATAGAAACCAAAACTATGCAGTCTCCATACAAACGTACATCTCGGAGTCTATTTCCTTGGTACTTTTCCCAGGCTTCGGTGATTCAACGGAGGCTTATCTGTAGTCTGAATAGCCGAAGATGTCTCATTCGTATTCAATCTGCAGACGCTCGTCGCGGCGACTATTAGCTGTATACTATTACTGTACGTCTATAACTCGTGAAAAGCAATCTCTTAACATGCCACTGAAAGGGATTTGCTAAGGGTTAACTTGATTTTAGATTGTGTTATAACTGCATTAAGGTATGTTTTTATATGAAGCTTAGAATGCATTATAAGTACATTATGCTGTTCAATGTACTTAAAGTTTTGAAGTACGATATTAAAACTATAAAGACAGAAAAATTGTTCCATTAGCGGAATAAAGTTTTAATAATGCACGGTCTTCAGAGAGACTCCTTGACTCTCAACATTAAAGTCAGTCTATTTTGATATCACTGCCACACTCCGCCAGCTATGCTTTAGTTTTATGTAATTGGAGACGAGCCTATTGCCATCAACTGGGCACATTCATTTCTTCGGGCTGGTACTGAAAATTCCATGATAAGTCGAATCCGAGACTTCTTGAGCAGCAGTCCAGTAGGTCATCGGAGCTCAATTCTTTTTCTGCGTATCGAATGGGCTAGAGCCACACACAATGTGTTGGAATTTATCAAATCGACCAGAAGGCTTCCAATTTGACTGCCACATTAATTGATAACCGGGACCAAAGGCTTTACGTGCCTTCAAAAGCACGGAGACGTTCGGTCACCCATCATAGACAGACCTTGCTGAACGTTGCTTAACCTCGATGATCGTAACGAACATCCCAGTACCACGATACTACGATCGATAAAGAGCTAAATAAGAGCTTTTGCTTGATGTAATGTTATTCCACTAATAGGGTTGAAATACAGTAAAACACGTAATACCAGAAAATATTGATGTGGAATCATTAGTAAGTTTTGTCTAATGTAAGCGGCGGCAGTCCCGCAATGGGTGGGACCGAGAGGGAGCACCACCGCACATTAATCCACGCCACAGACAAGACAGGGATGCAAATCATTCTCGTTTTTTGTTCGCCACTTTAAAACATAAACGAATATTATTTTGCATGTTCTTTTTTTTTACACATTCATATAGAGGCATTTTGTATTTGACACCAAAGGGGTAGGCAGAGGTGTATGACACCCATATTACGTCAGCAATATTATAGTAGACGAGACTATTGTTGTTTGTATCACGCACGATTCTAGCCTCCATATATTTACTCACAACTTTCCAACCAAAAATTTCTAGCACTGTACTTAGTTGCGGAATTGATCCTTGGACTTCTCGCACACAGTCATACATACATTCAATTCGCCACTATCACTTGAGAACTGTGAATAAACAAAATGATTACCAATACAAAAAATAATCGACTTAACTCTCCCGGTAATACCCTACTCAATAATCCATTCTCCACTTAACACCAGCCATAGATGTAGAACAATAAAAACCAAGTGAATTCTATGCCATATATCTGTACCGCCCCATAAATGTGCCGCCCCATTCGGTTTGGGGTAGCCAGATATGAAAATATATTTCCCGGATAATAATTAGGGTGCGCAGTGTGCGCAACTTTAGTCTGTTCAAATTATAATTTGGCCGTGTTTTTTAATAATTATTGACCGTGTTTAGACGTGTAAGTTAAAATTAAATTCGATGCTTACAATTCTGCAGTATTTAAACTATTTACTTGTATTCTCAACAGTTTAAACTTCGATAAGAAGAAAAAATCAAGAAAATTTTGAAATTCCATCTATTCGTTTAGTCATTAGTCTTTATTGTAAAAGCCTAAAATATTTTTATATAATTTGGAACTTAAATCAATACACAACGATTGTCCTAGAAATTTCAAATATGTGGTGACAGCAAAGCATCGGCTATAAATAATACATGGTCCTACATGCCCCTATAGACAATGACTGATGGCTTTTATAGCCTTTTGGTGTCAGGCGCCGGTGGCTGCGGTTTATTCTTATGGGAGAAGCCTGGATGCCATCAAAGTGAGCCTGGGGATTGCTAAATCTAAGCTTTAGTTTTAGCTCCAGGCTATAAAGGAACAAAGATATATTATTGCTCACTGCTTTTAACAACATTATTATCTCATTCTTACGAGTTTATTACGACGTCTGTATTATCCAAGAAATAATTTTAAAATGCATGAATAGCTTGGTAATAGAAGTAGTGAAAGAGACATGTTTGAATTCAAGTAATTGGTGTTCTGTAGTATAAGTAAGTGGTTATTGTAGTCTATAGATACCTGCAACACCATGGCAACGAATGCGTATTGCCGATTATTTAAAAGTGATTTCAAGGATGTTTGATAGAAAATTTCTTACCTCATTGGGAGACAGGTGTCATACATATAATATGAACTATTTCAGTCTCACCGTTCTTTCCTCTCAAGGGCAGGATGTTATCCTACTGTTACCACAAAGGTCAGAGTTTGATACAGGGTTTTCTTTTACGACTTGTAAAAATAAATGTATGGAACATTTCATAAATAAAATTAAGTACATTGTCATCATTTCAGCTTTATTTTTCTTTGTATCTTAAAAACAATTCAAAGAAAATTGTATCTTAAAGAAAGGAAGAGAACGATTCTATAAAATACATTTCTCTCTGTAACGTACACATAGATTTTAGGAACACTAATTATATACAAGCAAAACAGAAAACTTTACCCGAACAAGAAGCAAGAAAAAGCCTTTCCTTAAACAAGTAACAGGTTACTTCGTGAGGGGACTCTGAATACGAATGTTGTTCAGTATTCTATGCACATACAGCGGACTTAATTTGTACCGAATTCCTATTAGAGACATTACGGTGGATGTGGCATGGAGGGAACTCGCTTTTAGCCATTTGAGGTGAAGCGATAAGGGATTCCTAACAACGTATCTACATACGTAGCTAGCGAATGTGATCTGATAAAGGATTTACAAAATATTTCCTTACTATATTTGTTTTTAAAGTGATTTTAGTGATATATGGCTCGGTAACAATGGCAGTATGCTTCATTCTCCAGTTGGGTAAACTGTTACCACCGCTTAGGACGGATTCTATAATGGTTAAGTTTCTCAGTGGTTAAATTCTCAATATTAATCCTGAATTTTCTATATATATAAACAAATTAAACACAAGTGCAATGATATGCACGCATCAGATCCATGATCTGCTAGTGCATTATAAACTAATAATAATAATAATATTTCATGGTGCTTGGAGATTGGCCCGTGGTAAAACATTATTATAATTATCACGGTCCAACGTCACAACTTATCAAAATTATCGTCATCATTATAATAATAATATCAACCCAATGACATCCACAACATTGACCTCATCTAGTTGCCGCCACAGCTAGCAACGATAGGTATACCCAAACTTTTTTAAATCTAATGAATTGATTCAAAACAAACATCCATTCATCCTGACAACCTTTTGCATTAGTATCAATTATATTATAATTACGTACCAAAAGCTTAACAATAGAATAATATTAACACCTCTGTCACGTATTAAAACATAATTGCTTTCCAACGTGACAAGTCTTACAATTAATAGTTTGTGACATTTAATATTATGTTAAAATCAATTATTTAAATAAGCTTCTGTTTCGGTAAGGGTTCTATTATAAATGAAATATTATTAAGCGTAAATAAACCAAATTTACTAGGTCTCTCATCTCTATAGAGAATGTTGTTAAAAGCGGATCTTTTGTGGCTACATGAAGTCCCTTTGGAACTAGAATCACGAGATAGCAAACATTTTTGTAATGTTTCAGATTTTTTCTAGCCCCCAGTCCTTTGGGAACGTTTTTGGTTGAAAAATATGATGAATAATGCTAGGTCATCTAAACCACTTTTTAAATACGCAAGTTTTTCTCTTAAATTTATTTTTAAGCTGTATCATTATTTAAAAATTGTGTGTTTATGACATTTAAAATCATATGACGTGTAACTGTGACTTTTTTTCTCGTATTAATATTATTTACATGTCTGAACAATTACGGCTAGTCGTATGTTATTATATTTTAGTACTGGTGTAGAAAGCTCATTGGGGAGCTTGAGATAACCCTCGTGTTACAGGCTACGATAACCGTACGTCTGTTTGCCACCGTCACGGTTATAAAACTTACGAAAACGGCGGACAAAAAAGAGAGCGACACCAGAGGCAAGAAGTGACAGTTATTTATGAAGGTCATACGCACAAAATACTTTCAGTTTAACTTTCCACATTATTAGTCGATCAATCATTCACCCGATCAATCGCCGTCGAAAGGACACGCGTGAAGGTCACCAAAAGGAATTAATTAAAATCGCCCCATTCCCTTTTGTTACCGATTCAATCGCCCATAATAGCCGCTTTGTAAATGTGACGTATTTTTATGAGGAATTTTTTATGTCTGAAGCCTTTTTATTCTTGGAATGAGGTTAACTGTAATTTCCTTTTAGTGTATTTACATTTTCAAATATACAGGTATATTTGAACTATAAAATACAGGTATGTATTTTATAGTTTAGCAGGCTATTTCTTACTACCGACTCTTAGTGGCATTGATTGCGTAGATGAATACACTTATGGCCTATGTTACTTCGATTTTACCTGTTGTGTGTATGTGCGCGTAGTGACGGATTAAGAATACATATTGTCACTACCCCTTTTCAAGCCGTGGGTGTAGTAAAAGGCAACTAAGGGAGAGACCTTAAGCAGACACGAGCACTGTGAGAAAAGGAAAATGCTAAACAAAACCCTATACCAACCCGACTGGCCAGCGTGGTATTGTAATAGGTGTTCTACGCGGTTATAACTTGCATCAGCCCACGAATTGAGGCTCCACCATCATGTGAACGTCGAAGCTATCCAACTGCTCGACAACACAGATCTAGTACGAAGTAGAACTTAAACGGAAAAAACCATTTGAGTTAGTGTAGTGAACAATTTATAACAATAATGTGTAGTGATAAGTGCATTTTAAAGAACACAAAAACAAAGTGACTTCGCCTTAATAAAGTGTTATTGGACGCATTCTTATAATTATGTTTATATAGCAATTTAGGTTAAAATTAAATTACTCATTGGCCCATAAGCTAGATTGTAATATTTATAGACTATCTCTTATATCTTAGTCTATTAATAAAAAAAAAAAAAAAAACTTGCGTTCCAACAGAGTGACCTTGGTGGGAGCTTGGTTTGTATGAAATTTGGTTTACAACAGCCGGCTACACGGTTGGAATCCACCAAGGGCACCTCTGTGGAAGGCAAGTTTATAACCATGTAGCACGGCTTTAAATTCCGATGATAAAAGGTACAATATTTGCATAAACGTCCAAATTTGTTTTACAAAACCCAAAAAGCATTCCCGATACCCCAAAATTCTCGTTTCACGATAACCGACGCTCCAATTTATTTAATTAGCAAATCAGCATTCATAATGTTATCTTAAAGCTCATTCCTACGGAATAATCAGACGACTATTACTTAACCAGTACCGAAAACAACACTATTACCGCAACCGGCCATTTAATACCTATCTAAACAAAGCCTCTTTCAGGATTAGGGCGACCATTTATAAAAATGGACAAATTTATTTCATATCAATTGATCAGGATAACATACGTACAATATGTACTTAGAAGAATACCTTAAGCGAACTTTGCTCTGCTCGGTAAATTTTTTAAGATTATAATATGCAAGTCCTTTTTGCAAGTCATCTATGTTCCTGAGATCCTAGCGTACAACAAAACAAATACATTCTTCAGCTTAATAAAATACTAGTACAGATAAGCTCTGCTTCGAAAATAACTTTAGCAGTTTTGTAGTCTCTGAACTTTTCGATTTTAATGTTTTTGGTCACCCTAAGCAAAGCCCAAGATTCTGTTTATACTCCTACTCATAATTATCTTAAGTTAACCTCCTTGCTCATTTAATTTCCATATAATTAGGGCTCCATCGAATTACTGGCCGTAGAAGCGTCACTTAGCTAAACAAGGAACATTCGATCCGACCAACCATGGTGTCTTTAATATAATTGGGTCTATTATAGGGTTAGACTAGGGAGAATAGACCTTATACTTCCCATGGGGCTCTAAAGTGCGGACGGTTTGCTTTCGATATATTAAAACTTGGGTGGAATAAAGGTTATTTCACACAGGTTTGGAATAAAAATCGATTATAATAATAATAATAAATCTTTTATTTCAGATCAAGTCCATATTGATTGTTAGTTACAAAAACTTAAAAACGAATGTTAGTAAAAATAAATATACTATGACTAAAACTAAACTTTATTTATTTACATATTTCAGTGTGGAGCCGCATCCATCTTTGTAAAATGGGGGACTCCCACCGATCTGTAAACACACTCATGATAGTGTTGGTGCTGCCACGGACGCGAGAGAGAAGGGAGGCACATCTCTTGCGAATGATGGCTGCGAAGCTATCAACTCGTGCCTCCGCGAA
Source organism: Laspeyria flexula (assembly GCA_905147015.1). Classification (NCBI taxonomy): domain Eukaryota; kingdom Metazoa; phylum Arthropoda; class Insecta; order Lepidoptera; family Erebidae; genus Laspeyria; species Laspeyria flexula. The sequence goes on along the minus strand of LR989954.1, from coordinate 706,341 downwards.
CATGCCTGATACACTACAGCGCCATGGCAGCCCCAACAGTACCCTGAGTGCGTTGTTGTATTGAACTCGTAGGTCGCTGTATGCTCGCTGCGTATAACTGACCCACAGACTGCAGGTGTAGAAAGATTGGCAGTATGCTTTAAAAAACGTAATTTTGACTGCCTTCGTACACCGTGCAAACCTGCGGGCCAGCATGTTACAACGAACAGCCAGTTACCTACGTTCCCTATTATACAATGATATTTAAAAAAGGAATATGTTGTACCGAAACAAATAAGTCTAAAACATCGTATTACAAAACATACTGAATGACATGAAGTATATCATTGACAAACTTATTTATAACTCCTTTCTGCTAATGGTTGACAATATCAAAGTAGAAATTATTATTTACTTCTCAAGTAACACTTTTATGCTTTAGTAATATGCTATAACATAATTATCTGTATTTATAATATCTTTGGTACTAATATTATAAATCTGAAGAGTTTATAAAAAAACCTATAAATAAATTATTTGTGAAGAGAGGCTACCTAGCGTTTAAAAGAATGAAATCAGTTACCCCACCGATAACTTTCATAAACTTAAGAGTTAATCTGCTACAATAAAAATTGCAAAGTCTCACCACCTCCACCACCACCTCAACAACTACTCTGGTTATCTTTCTACTTCCTAATTTCTTTTTATTTTTCTTTTTTAATAACAGGAGAATTGACAGGAAGGGGGGACGGCTGGTGGACCAAGGCAGTCGCGGAGCGGTGGCTAAGAAGCCTTAAAAGACCAGTGGATAGACCAGTCTGATGATATCGTCAAGGTCAGAACTCACTGAACGCGGCTGACACAAGACCGTGAGAGGTGGCCCTGTGGAGAAGAGGCCTATACCCAGCAGTGGGTGGACGGCTGAGGATGATGAGATGATGCTCTTTTGTTTTATGAGATGGATTCGATTTATAAGATCTTTGTCACCATGATCCTCAATAACAACTACGTGACACTGCTAAGCTCTGGTATAACCACATAAGAGGTCCCCTATAAAGTTATTAACATACTGTTAACAAATACCATAAATTAGCTAACACTATGTATCTATAGTTTGTAGGTTTAGAACTTAACTTATCGCATCTGTCACATCGGCACACAGTCAAGTGTCTAATTGTAGCCACATGAATACCGCAAGTGTATACAAGCTTAAACGCTTTAGTTACCGTCAGATAATGTAGTTATACTTTATACTAACTTTCCTATTCTATTTATATATAATATATTGGGTTTATTATCATATTGCAAATTATATATTACAGATGTAAGTTAAAGTAAGTTTTGGATTAAAAATTTAAAAACAATGAATACAGAATGTCAAGAAATTAAATCTACGAGAACCTGATTATAATAATATTAATATTCTACCACATTCACACAGCGCCATCTAGTCCCAAATTAAACAATTATGTTTGCTTGTGTTATGGGTACTAAACAACTGATATACTACATAATTTTTTTTTTTTGGTAAATATCTACATATTATAGATAAATTACACCCAGACACAGACCAAACCTTTATGCTCATCACACAAAGATTTGTCCTGGGTGGGGATCGAACCCACGACCTCCGGCTTAGCAGTCACGATCAATAACCACTAGACCAACAGGCCAGTCAAATTTATTATTGATTATGAACGTGTTGAAAGGTAAGACGTCAATTCATATTTCATCAATCATGTTAGGTGTTCATTATTCTAGATTTCTGGCTGACACTAAAAAAAAAGCATGATGTTTTCACTAGTCTTAAACGCTGAGGCCGGTGCACAAGACAATGACACAAACAAACAGTTTATTCAGACAAGACAATATTTTTCTATATCCTTAGTTAATGTCATAATTATCAGACAATTTAGAATGTAACTAATTTGGTAATTTACCCGCAGCACGTACATCAGATTGCACCCGCCAGCTTAGGGCGGCGCCACGCTTCAACTCATTATGCGTTATAAATTCGTAACTAATTAGCGGGTGCTCGGTGACAAAGATTAATGCCGCGCGTGCGACGAGCCTAATGTGTTGTGAAGCTCAACGCATTCGAGTTGACAATGTTGCCTCACTTGTATTATCCTAATATTATAAAGCTCACGAATTTGTTTGTTTTAACTTGTTAATCTCAGTAAATACCAGTCTGCTATAGAATTTTTTTTTTGCTATGGATTGACTGTTTTAGTTGAGGCTAAATATTTCACAACACCACCCGAAGGAATCAAGCAGTTATGATTGATATGAATGAAACTGCGAGACACACTTTCTTATACATACTTTTTCACATTTGTAATTTATACCGTGAAAGCCACGCAATTAAGAGATTTTAACATCATATCAGTCCAATGACGTCCACTGCTGAACTAACTCGTAAATTGTTAAAAAACAATAAAAATAATTTCAATATAATGCAATATTTATGTTGATAATACTTACATTAACACTTACATCGTGTCTCGTATACCAACTTGGAGAACACGAGCACACTTTTGTCTGTGTATTTCTCAACGTGTAAAGTATTTTCAATTTTAATATCATTGTCAATGATATTGTATGTTAAAAAAGGTGTGGATAGGTTATAAGTGCTCGAAAAGTGGCACACTAAAAATAGTCTTATTAGCAAACTTCATCTCAATGTTCCGTTGACGGCGAAGGTATTTTGACATTGCATTATTACGATATTGTCTGCCATTTCCAAAGATCGAACGCTATGTAGGTAACCTATCATACAATATCATTGATCATTGTTATAATCAACATACAATACTGCCATAATTCTGGACCACTACACTGTACAGCTAAGTATAAATGATGAATATTGGATTTCATGAATCTGTCTAAGTTTAATCGTCTTTCATTTCACTTATCACCCGAGCTTCCGATATCACAATGTTCGTTTGGTTATACCTATCTATAAGTATTATATCATCCACCTAGACGTCAAACTTCAATCAGTCACGAACTTTGAATGCAGGCCATAACTACACAAGTTGAATCCCATTAGCTACACCAGCTATCAAGTCCTTAATACCCCCGTTTGAAACGAGAGGCGATTTCATTTGGAGTCGTTTTTCCTCGAGCCTCTTAATTAAAACCGGAGCGGTAGCCACTGCTCTCTAAATTGACTCTTTAGGACTTGTGATTTGCATTCATTTTTTACAAGAACTTTGAACTTTTCCAAGGCTTTTTTACGTGTTTGAAAGTTAGAGGAATGTGTATGTTTGGGCCAAAAGAATTGTAAGAATTGTGCTTAATGAAGTCGAATTTACGATTGAGATTATACCTACTAGAAAAATTTTCTAAATCGGTATTAGAAAACCACAGACAGGTGTCCTTGGAGAAGCCACATGTTCAACAGAGGACGTATACACGCTGACGATTAAATATAATAACACTATACAACTTTTTTTTACCATGACTACTTTCTAGAAATAATATTCTACATCAAAGCTCATTTCCTCTTTTACGCCAACAATATCGAATGCAAAAAACATTTCTTATTACATTAACTACTCCGTTCTTAGAAAAAGAAGCTATTCAGATTTATTTCTGCGAAACGCTTCATTTTCTGCAGAAATTATAAATAATATTATTGTACTTAAACCAGCAACATTGAGGAGCAACTTCAAGTAACTTAATTACTTTAAGGACCAGAAACTTGACAACGTTTTTATTACTCGTTACCAAGAAATTAAGTTCGAAATATTAAATAAGTAACGTAGTAAAGTATACTTTAAAAAACTACCCCTCCTTTACGCAGTTGTAAAAGTTTTTTTCAAAAATGTTAGTTACAATGTTAATAAATTGATGTTGTCGGATATAAAATAAATCCATCGATGCATTCGAAACACTCGTAAAAATATTATTTTATAGATGTATTGGAGTCGTATATAAGAATCTATCGCGATACACTAAAGTTGAAGAAATTTGAGTGTATGGTTTGAAGTTTATAGTACCTACCGTATTGTGCTTTAACTTATGACATCTTCTTTATATGATGCAAAGTAATAAAATCCAAAAGGCAAACATACGTATGTTTTTATGTTCACGCTTTTCTCTCATTAGGGTAGGCAGAAACTGTTCGAAATGTGAACACCATTGAAGTTTTTATATAAAATGACGTCCATTGCTGGACATAGGGCCGTCCTACGCTGCACTTTCCAATACGTGGCCTCCACTCGAGAACCTTTTCCCCCCATCGGCCATCAGTTCTACGAGCTATGTGGCCTGCCCACTGCCACTTCAGCGATGCGATCCGGTGAGTTATGTCGGCAACTTTAGTTCTCCTGCGGATCTCCTCATTCCTGGTACGATCACGCAGGAAAACCCCGAATATAGCTCTTTCGCTTTTAATTAGCGCTTTTAATTTTAAAGAGCTTTCTTATAAAAGGTCGAAAACGTCTCAGTACCAAATCTCATCTGTCTAAAGACTATCTGTCTAAAGTAGTTTATTTATCTAAACTGTTTGGCCAACACAAAGGCAGATTGCAAAATATTTACGGTATATGTTTGCCTAAAAAGAATAGAGACGTCAAACATCTTCAAACAATTTACTCGTTGTTATATAGACAAAGAAATAAATAACCCTTTCTTCGCTGTCATTTTATGTTTAAACTATATTCAAATATTGAATGAAAAACCCTTCAATTTTCAAACGGGTCCCTATTTTATTCAGGAACGCAATCAAACGTTATTTTCATTATAATTAAATCTGGCATATCAAAGCTAATATTATGATATATTTCTCGCTAAAATTTAATACGACTCGCTTGAATTACCCGCAATGTAATTTCGACGAAGCTTTTAGCACCCTCCATACAAATAAAATTACATTTAGGAACCTAGTGGCCGTAATGATTTTAATTCAAATATCATAACGTTATTAATTGCACCAAAATAACATTATTCAAATACTTACTTATTTGAATTGTAAATTGTGTATCGCGTTTTTCTGCATAGGTCAATGGGAGAAGTCGGAAATTGCTGGTAGTATGTTTTAAAGTAGCTGTTTGGTTTTGACACGACTGATGACAAACAAACTAGTGTTATGGAAACACTAGTTTATTTGTCAAGGGGTAGGCAGAGAAGTTCATCTTAGATCATGTATTTACAAGTTATGTTAATTTAATAATATTTGAACAGATTGGAATTTAAGTTACAATTTAAAATATTAATTTATAATATTCAATTCACTAACATAGAGTGTAAGTTACTAACAATAATATGGATTATTTTTTGTCCAAAATAAAAGCTATATTTTGTATTATTAATAACTCCTTAAAAGCAGCAAGATAATATACTAGGTGGAATAAAACTTAGATGTGATTTTCACTCTGTTTTGATCAAAGTTAGAGAGATTTGGTATTGTCAAATTTTTTCTATTGACATCGTTGCTGTTGACAACCGAAGGGAATGTTACCGGATTTCTTTGTTATGAATGAGAATGAGCGTTTCTAAAAACTTCGCCCGAATGAATATTCAATCATGCAGATTCTGTTTCAAACTTATATACGTAAAACTCAAACTCAAACTCTTTATTTGTGTAAATGTGGTGTATTACAAGGTTATTAAATATTATACATTAGTCCAGCACATTTGTCATTGTTGTGACATACAAACATACAATTATATTATAGTTACAATTAATTATTATCAAATGCAATGTAATGTTGACTATTATTTTTCGGTCTCCAATATTTTACTTAAGACTGCGTTTAGTTTTATAATCGAAGAAATCCTTAACTGAATAAAAACAGTTGTCGCACAGCCATCGAAAAAGATAAAAAACAATATTACATGCAAATATAATCCTAGTTTCATCTGAATCAAATGAAGATAAAACGAATTTACAAATATTTTGATAACCATCATTCTACAAGGAAATCTAAACATTAGTATTTCCTTATATCAATATTGATAATAAAACGATATAAACGTTGAAACTTGCGTAAAATTATGAAAGCACCGTTTTTTTTTTTTTAAAGACAACGCCCGCACTAGGGAACAAGCCCTGTGTCGCGGGGAGCTTTACAAACATAATAATAATAATAATAATAGTCTTTATTTTGGAACTAACACTCGTACAGGAAAATACATGTTACTACAATAATAGGTTAAGTACACATTCACTAAAAATATAAGTACTCTGAGCCCCACACTAGGATACCCTGTGTCGTGGGGTCTCAGTCTCTTCCCTAATCCATTATATCTATTGGTATACATTCTATGTTTAAGAATACATATAATAGAATTAAAATAAAGATAAAAATGAAAACAAAAGTAAAAGAAAATGATATGTATGTGGAAATATGCTTGTGTGTGTGTGTGTGTGTGTGTGTGTGTGTGTGTGTGTGTGTGGGAGTGTGTGTGTGAGTGTTTATGGGCATATTTATGTAGTGTGCTGTTTATGTGTTAAGTTTGACATTTTACATGAAACTAACGGACACAAAGTACACCCAGACTAGAAACAAATATCTATGAATCACACAAATATTTGTCTCGTGTGGGAATCGAACCCACGTCACCCAGCACGGCGATGTAGTGGCGAGGCGACCACCTTAACCACTGCGCCATGGTGACAGTCAACCGTACCGTAGACCGTAATACAATAACAGTAAAGTTGGCACAATATTTTAATAGGAGCATATAAACATTACCACGCTGTGCTTTTAAAGGGCCAGCAGGATCCGTGTCATTTATTTGATAGCTAGTAAATGTTACCTGTCCGTTTAAATGATAGGGCCTTTCGGGTCTAAATGTGTTCCGGATGTGAATGTAAAGGGTGTTTTGTGGGATCCATTTCGTGGACGTGTTGACAGAAATATGAAATTGTTTTAATTTAATTTCCAAAGCCTTTGGATCCGAGGGAGACGTAAAATGTGTGATTACGCGCGAGCCAAAATTAATGGTTTATTTGCAACTTGAGATGAATTAGCATACTTTTTTAAATTGTATGCATATTTATGTTATACCATGAATCCACGACGACGGTAGCAAACACCCGCCTGAGCTAAATATAAAATTACAAAAAAAAAATGTTGGGACAAAGAGAGAGTATACATATTGTACCTGTAACACCACTGTGATTATGTATACCTTTGTTCACCAAATAAATAAACTTTGAAGTTTGAAATCCTTATATTTTGACTGGCCTGTTGGTCTAGTGGTTAGTGACCCTGGCTGCTAAGCCGGAGGTCGTGGGTTCGATCTTTCGACCCCGGACAAATCTTTGTGTGATGAGCAGAAAGGTTTTTTCTGTGTCTGGGTGTAATTTGTCTATGATATGTATGTATTTACAAAAATAAAAAAATGTATTTAAGTAGTAAATCAGTTGTTTAGTACCCATAACACAAGCAAATATAATTTCTTACATTGGGACTAGATGGCGCTGTGTGAATGTGGTAGAATATTATTATTATACGGACTGTTCCTTTCGCTTGATACCCAATATTTCCTGAAATAATATCTGGTAACACAATAACCTATTCCAAAACAACTCGTCCTTGAACAAAACTCTCAGAAACTGCCACACAAAGCTTTGCAATATACAATATACATAGCAAAGTAAACGTTTTGAACGTCCATCACAAATATGAACCTGCGCAAAAGTTCCGCCTTTAAAATTGTCTACCGATACAAAATTCAATAACCTTTGCCTCAAGCAAGGAAGTCTTTCAGACAATATTTTAAAAGATATGTTTGGAGAGAAATCTTGCTCGCCGACTGCATATTTTCTTTCCTCAAAGTCATGTCCGGTTACAAAGTCAATGTTTTGTAGCTTATATTAAGTTTTTTCCTTTGTAGTTATAAGTTAAAGTCTACTTATTCTTACTAATTAAATTGCTAGTAAAATTTTGTTAACTTTTCCAGTTACAATTTTCTGAAATAAGAATATAAATATTTTTTACTAGTTATTTTTATATAAAGGTTCTTTGATGTAAATAATTGCCGTAATTATAAGCTTCAATTAGCCTTAAGCATATGACAATTTTTTCCCCTTGATCTATTATATATTATTCCGTTTATGTACCTTCTTCCTAGCTTTTTTAAGCATAATACTAAAAATGTATGTTAGAACCATTGTAATGTATTTTGTTTAAAGTTAAATTATATTTATTAATTTAATTATATTTAGACCGGCCTGTTGGTCTAGTGGTTAGTGACCCTGACTGCTAAGCCGGAGGTCGTGGGTTCGATCCCCACCCAGGACAAATCTTTGTGTGATGAGCATAAAGGTTTGTTCTGTGTCTGGGTGTAATTTATCTATAATATGTATGTATTTACAAAAAAAAAAAAAGTATTTAAGTAGTATATCAGTTGTTTAGTACCTAGATGGCGCTGTGTGAATGTGGTAGAATATTATTATTATTATTATTATTTATGGTAAGTAGCCAACAGAGAAAGTCTGTGTTAAGTTTATAAAAATGTATTATAGTCAGATTAGTCAATCACACACCAACGATTAGTAAATTACAGTCTACTAGAAGTTATCATCATCAATTAATATGATACTGCTAAACGAGAATAATAAATTCATTATTTATCATTAGAACTAATAAACGCCACAGCTGGGCACAGGTATCCTTCAAAGAATTTGGAGGGAATTTAGCCTACTATACCAGGCCACGCTGGCTTTCCTTTTCTCGCAATGCTCTTGTCTACTTAATGTTAATCGCTTAGTCGTCTTTTACGACACCTTCGGATTGAAATGGGGTAGTGAAATTATGTATTCTTAATCCGTAACTAGACGATTAATAAAAAAGCATACATGATTCTAAAAGGAATAAATCAGAAAATAATACATCACTGTACAAAGCAAGAGCGAGCCGCTAGTAGAATATGTTTACCATATTACATTTTGCCCTTTGATACAAGAAAAATCGAGTTAAATAATTGTGTACCATGTTGTATTGAATTTGTCATGAGCGGGAGAAGTGTTTTCCTTGTGTCGCGAAACATGGGCTTGCAAATATTAAATGTTTTCCTTCTCTAACCAACATTCGTTATAATATATGTACATGTATATATTACGAGTCCAATTTTGTGACATACAGAGATTGTTTTATGAAAGCGGGTTACGTAATATAGAGCTTTGTTTAATTCTATATCTGGGTGAAAAAATTATACTGAAGCTGGCATATTTCAGTTGAAAGTAATTGTTTTATGCTGAGCCTAGTGACGGTTGAATGTTTCTATTCTAACGTAACTACTGACATGTAATGTACAAAAACAAATGTACAAAAGTAAAAATGTAGTTAAGGTGTAATTATATACTTCATATCTGCGAATTGTAGATTTACTTACTTTACGTTATATTAATTTTTAGTTACATATAGAATAAAAGTAAAATTTTGAAATTGTATTCTTAATTTATGTTGATTTCGACCGAGCCAAAATTGTATTTTCGATAAAATTCTAAACGTATTAAGGCACCCACAGGACAGGCTTGCCTAGTGTGGGGCCAATGAATACTATGTGTGATGGTGTACTCTTTTGGTTAATAAATTATTTTTATTTTTTTTATTATTTACTATCGCCTTAAAAAAAAGGAAAAAATAGGTACTAAGAAATTTAGGCAATAATAGGCTATAATCCACACTATAGATAGGAGAATCCGACAAACCCTAAATACTCTTAGGAATATCGGTTTCCTCAAGATATAACCTTTTCGTATTAAGAATGTTCTGTCACTATTTTAATTTTACATTAGTACTGATACCGGTCGAGATCGAATTCACAGTTTACGTATCGTAAATTGGCTACTTTTCTACTCAACCATCACTGCTGCATTCATAGCCCGCGCTTCTTGTTCCACAAAAATGAAGCAACAAGAATATCAGTCGAGGTACTTTTATTAAAATTCGTGTAATGTTACGTGTCATCCACAAACAGATGCTAAAAGCGATGTAACAGGTACCTGGCGGTTTGTTTGAATGTAATGAGAACGGTTATGTGACCTCAGCGTGCGTTGTGGCAAACAGCTCGTCTGAATAAGTGATACAAGCTATATTTGTAAACGTTACTATACTTGCCCACTTATATTAAATTGCGAGTATTTAAAGACCATTTCAGAAGGAAATTTTGAAAGAAGAAAATAAAGGTTGACCATAGTTAACAAGGTTCATATTAATTTATTATTATTTGTTTAATATATGGACACATGGTTTATTTGTCAATATTGTAATAGAATTATTTTTGTGTTTTTAAATCAATATTACGTAGATAAATATATAATGTTATGCCATTCAACAAATTATTCTTATAATTGTGTAAGCTTATGGACTACTTTGGCTATCTCTAATATTACTCCAATGTTTGAATGAAAATTGGCAGGTATATTGAAAATTGCTTCTTTTCAAGTTAATCTGTATAATAATCAATACGCTATTTTCATTAAGATCACATACATGATACTTACGAACGTCATACAAAGCCACCAAAGGTATCAGTCAATTTTCCTAAGACCACGCTGACAAGGTTGAGAAAACCTGATGAGAAACGCAGGCCACTCTTTTTAAAAGCCAAAATAGAATATAATTTAAATTATTATTCTTAGCTAAACTAAGTTAAATTTTAAAAATAAGTAAAATTGAAAAGAAAGTACCTTAATAATAATGTAATAATGTGTTGGAAGCAACACGAACTAAAACAGAAAATAACAAAAAATCTTCAAACTACGCTTTCCAACTGCATAACATGTACCGTGTTGTTCGCTACTCTGTTACTCGATATTGGATAGTGAAGTACTAAACTATTGCAATTTAAGTAATATAACTCATAGCTATATCTATCTATCTACATCTATATAGCGATATCTAATCGAATTCTCGTCTCAAATTACTTCGTAGAGTCTCAGTCTAAGACAAGTGTGTCCAACGGAATCTAACAATAGTATCACGACCTCCTTTGAAGTTGAAAGAGGTCGCACTTTGATCATTACTTCTATCGTATTATAGATGTAAAACAGGTATCAGGTTATATTTATGTGCTCCGCAATTGACATCTTCTGCCCATTATTATAAGGTTCAAATTAACTTTGTACCAATTTAGGACTTTTTCCTTTGAAACTGGGATATCTATCGATTTAATTAAGGTGGAGATTATTGAAATGTTTAGGATATTGACCTAAAACTATTCAACCTTCATATTAAGTTTATCTGAAATATTCATCTATATTTCGGATTAAGAAAGTCGCAATTGTATAAGATTGGATTTTTGAAAACCATTAAGTTCTTTTAGTTCAATGTTTTATATTTTTTTAACATAAAGTTTTATATTATTTATTATATGTAGGTCGGTGCCTTCTTAAGGCAAACTCAAGTTTACACAGACAGAAAAACTTTAGTTTCAATGCCAACTCGTAGGATTTTGTGTTATATGGCGACCTGCCAAAACAAATATCGATCTTCAAAAAACTTTTATTTAAACAAAATGACGTAAAGTCGGCGTTACTATGCGCAACTGTTAATAAAATAAATCTAACATTTGTACCCAAAAAGCCTTGAAATAAAAGTAGGTAGTATTTCAACAAACAACACGAATACTAGCCGCGTACTCAATAAAACAGCGAACTGTCTGAACGTGGGGCCGATGTAGCGGCAATTTAGTTGGAAAATTAGATCAGTCTGGAATAGCCTTAGTCTAACAGCGGTCCGTCCAACTTGTCTGCACCTAGTGTTTCATGCTAATGTCTTTCAAATTTCTTATAGTTACTAACTAGTTTAAGCACAAACAAAGTTCTTGTCAAAATGGCTCTTGTGTTTAGGAGTTGTTTATTAAATTTCGATACACGCACTCATCAGAGTATAACTAAGTTATCTGAGTGCAATTGACGTCGTAACTGTAATGTGGGTTCGATGCTCGAGGCGAGTAAAGTTTTAATGGCGTTTTCTTGATTAAATGTCTAGCCCAAATTGAGATAAACAACCGGTGAAGTAAGTACGTCTACCGAACAGAAAACTGCAGCGGTAACAGGAAGTTTGCTTCGAAGAAATGTGTTGAAACTTAACCATTGGGTATCTTGACATCACCAATTAATAAACAAGAATCACGTAATACTTTTTTAAATATTTGACTATAAAAACAAATTACATATATAGACCGAAAACTATCTGTGGCTCACACAAGTACTAGCTGAGAATACAACACTCTACACTTAAATTTTGTGCAGTCAAATCTATGTTTATTTTACTCAGCTCAACAACAGTTATTTTAATACAAGCTGTTGTTGTCTGAAATCAACAACAAGTTGTTGTTATGTAGACTCAAGCCCTCACCTTACAACACATCAACACAAACTCGCCCTAGTTGGCTAAACTTACCGCTCGCTTCGTTTATTAGTACCTTGAGCATGCGGACAGACATACTGACATTTTGATATTTAGTACCAAACGATATTTCTCTTTATTCAAAACTAACTTAAATATTTATACAAAACAGTGTATTGGAAAAAAGATAGTAAGTAAAAGCTACCTATTTTACTGTTTTTATTTTCAAGCAAGAATTATATTTTATATTCGGTAAAGACAAACCTGGTGCTAGGAAACAAGTCCTGTATCGCGGGGTACAATATTAACACACAGTTTACGGACACAAATTATACCCAAACTCTACGTCTAAGGCCCTTCGTCCACAAGGATACGCAAGTCGCCGATACTAATGTTGGATACTTTAGTCGCGAGACTCTTGTCGCGTACGATCCGTACACAAGGAGACGTGAGTCGCCTGACACCCACGCAAGGAGACTCGAGTCGCCTGATCCACACATGGGGCGACGCGACGCAAGTCGTACGATCTGCACGTATGCGCGAGTCGTCTGTTTGGCCAGTATAGGGTATAGTATAGGTGTTGCGGCTACACGGCTCACAGACGTTTAAAAAATGTCGGACACAAGTGACGACGAAACAGTAATTTTAGCTTATTATTACCGAAAGCGAAAAAATCTTCATACTCTTAATAGAAGATACTGGGTGCACCCCTATATAGAAAAAAATATTAATTGCAGACTGTTTGTTGCTGCAAAGGAATTGCAACAAACAGATGCAAAGTTTTTATCGCTTTACAGAATGTCGAAGGAGAGTTATAAATTATTCTTCCATGTCAATATAATTGGAGTTCAACGGTAGCTTTTAAAAACGTTTTCTGATACTAGAAAAATAAAACTTGCTACTCGCACCGACATTGTCACTAAAACGTAGTGGACATTTCTCTGTGATTGTCGCCTCGCGTTCTAATAAGCCCTATTATGGCATGAGGTAAGATGAAACATATCTTAATTAGAATATTCACATAGTCAAAAAACAAAAAACGGACGGACGGATGGATGGACGGACATAACGCAACTATAAGAATTCTGTTTGCCATTTTGGCTACGGACCCCTAAAAATGCTAATTAATATTAAGTGCCAGTGAGTGATACTTATGTGATAATAACTGTACTTTTGATTTCAATTACTGTACTTTTCGAAACATTTTTGAATTTTTTTGTTCATAAAACCATGATCACCAGATTAAATACGTTTTTATTTTAAAATAAAGGAATACTTAATTAAAATGTTCTACGAAGATTGCATTAAAATCTGACAACTACTTAAATTTTTGGTGGTGCCAATCATTATACAGTCTACCCCTGTCTATTAAAAATAAAACACGAAATTAAACTATTCAAATAGGTTTGTATCAGGATCAGAAGGAAGGATCAGGAAATAAATAGTAATAAGGTCTTTTTTTTGAAGTTTTCAAGGACGCCGATTACGAAAATGTTATTTATTTTGACTAATTCAACAAAACAAATTCAACCCTTAAAGAGGTGAAAGAGGGCACAATAAGTTTGTAAGGAGAAATTGTATTGAGTGTCTTTTTACTTCGGAACTTTATACCTACATGTGATCAAAAACACAAATACGTGTTCCTTGCTTTTTTTTTAAATTCTATCCCAAAGGGGATGCAATTGTGATAGACGTTTGAAAACGACGTACCTACTTAATCGTTATTTTTTAGGTTTTTATGGACGGATAATACGCAATTAGAACTTCAGTTATGAAGTGAGTTAGCTTTTTGGTGTTTGAAAAACTTACGATTACTGATGAAATAGGTGTGAAAATTATTAGAAATTGATATGGATGTCATTTTCAAGGTTTTCAGGGACGCCGATTACGAAAATGTTATCTATATTGACGTAAAATGAAATTCAACTTCTGTAGTGGGGTGTTGTGGAATTCATGAATTGTACTTAAAACAAAGATCTATATAATATCGAAATCTACGCGCACGAAGTCGCGGGCAAAAGCTAGTTTTATATAAAAGAAAGTTAAAATTGGTCCAGACCAATTTTAAAAATTCTTCTTATGCTCGTAAAATGCTACAATAACACTGAGTATTAACGTAGAGTATATTTTACTGTTAAGAGGGTTCATACAGAAATACATGAAATCACGAGATTTCCACGTTCGCTACAGAATATGTCTTTATATGTAGCTAAGTAATAAGTAAATAAAAATTGTATTAAGAAAAACAGACTATTTATTATTAGTATTTTAGTTAGAACAGTTCTTTCAGTGTTCAGTGTAACTGTGTACTTCCTACTTTTAAATTGCACGACATGTCTTGTCGGACTATACGTACGAAATAGGCGCTGTACGAAATATCATTTTCCTCAATGACGATATGATTAGTGTCCGTTCGCATAGATCGGGTCGAAGAGAAAGCAAATTTCTATAGTACTTGTTCAAAATTTTTAATTGCATATCAGTTTTATTTTTAATACTATACAAAATTGGCTCTGCTGTGAACGGACATTTACCTACGTTTTAATGCTGGGGACTGTGTTCCAGTCATTATTAGCTTTTGAAAAAAGGAAGTCTATCGGATTACCAAGAAAAATTACCAACCTGTTATATTGAATGCCTTTCCTACTGACATCCAAGCCTTTTCTGTAAATTCTTTTTTAGAATATTCTTTCATTTTATAATTATAAAGGCAAGGGTATTTTTCTACCTCAGAAACAAATTTTATATTAATTAATTGCTCCGTCATCTTCGAAATCGCGGACAGATAGATTTTCGCGCTCTTTGCGCTCCCTATTAAAATACCAACTAAATAAATAAAACTATTAAAAAAAAAATCAAGCAAGAAGAGCACTATAGAGTATTTAATACCTAAGTGTTTTTATGTTAACCACTGACCTCTATTATAATACGCGCATTATAATGGAGGCATTGAGCATGCGGCGCACGCCATATACAGATATATTTTTCTCTTCAAAAACAAAATGTAATATTCAATAATAAATTGCTCCGCCATCTTTAAAGTCGCGGCAACATTAGTATCGGCGATCTTTGCAGGCAGGTAGCGCGCGACTTGCGTCGCCGACTATGAATTTCTATTACAGGGATCGCGAAGATACTAAAGTCGTGAGGTATCGGCGACTTGAGTATCCTTGTGTACGAGTGACACAAGCGACGCGCGACTTTTTTTTTTTTACATACTGTAGAAAAAAAATGAACTATAGAGTAAAACCAGGATAGACGCTACACTTTTTGTAATGGTGTATTTAAAATACGAGTTTATCAGAAATAATTTATTCTTCTTTTATTTATTTAACCTAACTATAACGTTTGGCAGAAATTTACTTCTTTGCAAAACAATTTATTATACGACTGCCCAAAGAAGGAGTGTTATTTGACTATAAATAAATGCCCCGCTATGAATTGATAATGCTAAGTACGATAGATGCCCTATCAACTAAAATAAATAAAATTTGAATTTTAAAATATTTAATTTGTAATCCTGCGAAGACAATTAGTGAAAATAATTATTAAGAACTTTAATTAATTAAACTTAAGCATTTGTATTACAAAAATGTTAGTCGATGAGGTTTATCGTGGCGATTATATCTATTACAACATAAAGAAATTTAGAACTTTAAGGTCATGGTGATCTCATTAGAAATTGTTACTTTCATGTTTTTAATATCATAGTCGATTTCAAAGTTTTATATGATATAAATATAATAACAAAATTATATGTAATTCATTTCTGACAGAGCCTAGAAAAAACTATGCCCAACTACCCCGGACTTACCCTATTCAATAATAAATTGCTCCGCCATCTTTAAAATCGCGGCGACATTAGTATCGGAGACATTGGCCGGCAGGTAGCGCGCGACTTACGTCGTACGACGAAAGTCGCGACGCGACCTGTGTACGGAAGTATACGAGTTTGTATTGCCGAAGTCGCGAAGAGACTAAAGTCGTAAGGTATCGGCGACTTGAGTACCCTTGTGGACGAAGGGCCTAAGAATTGAGCCTACGACACAGCTCGACGATGTTAGCAGCGAAACAACAATTTTAACCGCTACACCATTGCGACAGTCAATCAATTAGATAATGGTTACTGTCGTAAATTAACATGAGTAACTAAATTGGTCTGGACTAAAAAAAAATAGTATTTATTCTGGAAAATAAGTGAATTATAGAACCGCCTTCGACACGTAGACGAAAACTATCAACATCTCGAGTTATCAACGTATTGATATGACATGTAGGCAATAGAACGCCTCTTGTGTAGGGGAAGCCGATGGTAAATGACAACTCATTAATATCGACATCTTCAGAGATACAGAATCCACACATTACATTATCTTTCACAATTCAATCGTTGAGTTAGAAGCCTAAAAGTCAAACAGAGAAGCTACAATACAAATAGATGTTTCTCAAAATAAAACAATATATTTTTTCTGTAAAATACGATACTAACACCCAGAGGCATTTAAAAACCCGTCCCTAATATCGTCTGAATTTTCGAATTTATATCATACATTTATTTATTTTACTAGTACAAAGGGAAAAACTCATATTACCATGAATCAATGTTTTTGTCAATGCCTTTCTGCCTTTAAAAAGTTTCAAAATCGGTAGGTATATCGTGTCCTTTGTTTTAAAGGTTTATTTAATAAAGCAGGTTGCAAAAATATTACATGTTAAACTCATCAAACGTACTTGTTTAACAGCGAAACATTCCTGAAATTCGGTTTTTCATCAATAAAAGAACAGTATTTCTGTAGTAGTGTTATTATTATGTTCTAAGGTAGTGTTAATACGGTTGAAATGAAATGAAATCTCGTTTATTCATCTAGGTTACAAGGTAACACTTATGAAAGTCACAAGAATGTAACAGGTTATCCGAAAAGTAGTGTCAGCAAATTTGCCTACTACCAGTTCGCTGACGGGGTGGAGCTATGAGAAGAACTGGCAAGAAACTCACGCCACTCTTTTTAAAAAAATGGATAGTTACAATCTTTTGTAATTTACAATTTGTGTAGCGTGTAAAGTGATGCAGCAGAGCACCACACCGTTAGATTAACGAGTTAAAATGAATGTTTACAAAATAAATAATAATATTTATTGATTTAAAACGGGAATTTACGCGATTATGATTTAGGTATTATAGTACCTTATAAATCAATAAATATTATCATGAAACGCGAAAGTTTAAAAGTAAATAAATAATAAACAAAAAATAAAAAGTTAGGCTATGCGGTTGCATGACTTTACATGAGGTTCACATCCTGCCAGTCAGTCTTCACAACTTAAGCAAAAAGGGTAGCTCAACATCACTGAGTTACATTTTCGATTAAAATTCAACCCAAAGCTGAAAGTGTTCTAAGTCGTATTTAAGACTTATAACGCCCATAAAAATAAAGTTAATTCTGCAATACCAATATCTTTGAACCGTAACCAAATTTTCGCTAATGTGTTGGCGTTCTCAAATAGCTAAATCCCGTGCCTGGTCGCAGTTAGCGAGTTGGACGGCGGCCAATACTTGCGGGTTTATAAATCATATACACGTAACTAAGAACACTCGATTCTTTGCTTTGGTGACGTCACCGAATTTCGTAATGCAGTTTCTGTATAGAGACAGTTGGCCTACTGACAAAATAGTGAGATAAAATAATTCCAAGATCAAGTGAAGCTCTTCTTCCATCTTGTGGAGCAGTTGTGTACTCTCTCCGCCGCTCAGAGGCCAATATTGTTTTTACTTTTTAGTAATGTTTTCTCCTATCTCCATCAAGCAGTAACTTATTCGACTGCCATTAACTTAGCACTAACAAATACAATGACCAGCCTCGGTATTGGGCCTCTGAATGAATAGCGCTGCAATCTCTTCGAGGTCGTCTCATCGCAATTCCGATGTCTATAAATATGCAAACTGGAGTAGTAAGATGCTGCATCTGTTCTTGTTTCTTGTATTTATTATTGCAGCTGTGTAAAATAGTCCAATTTGTAGTTTGTTACCTGAGCCTACTCACCATCTTGACATTCGATTAGTCGATTTTGTTTTTTTTTAAAGACAGTTAGAGACCCAGACTCAAAACAAGATATCTATGAATAACACAAATATTTGTTTCGAGTGGCAATCGAACCCACGTCACTCGGTATAGCAATGTTAATGACAAGGCGACCACCTTAATCATTATACCATGGTGACAGTCTGTCAGCCTCAAGCAGTCAGTGGAAATCGAAATGGCGGGTAAAGTCCCTGATAACAGAACTGTCGTATGTAGTCCATCAGTATATGGATAGTATTTCTATTCTACTTGTGATGTAGTAAATTACAATCATAATAATTATAAAAACTAACCAAACCTAACCAGGTTAGGTTAGTTTTTACCCCTACTTTTATTTTCACGATTTTGCAAGAGGTAACTAGAAGGACAAATTACTAATACGTGTATGCTACAGAAGGAAAACTGAAAACAAAATTATGTACTACATTGGACCAGCGAGTGGTAACAGTAGGCTATTATCAATTTCTTGTAAGGATAGACCCACAACCAACAATGTGATATAAAAGTTGAAGGTTTTTCTAGAATTCTACATAAAACCTACCCCGATCTCCATAATACACAAAACCTACATTATAAAATTTCTTCACAAAGTATAAAAAATGTGAAAGCGTAGTTATATCGTCCCACACCTTCAATAGCCAGTCCTCGCTTATTTAAATATATTCCAACTATCTCAGTGGCCAGGCCCTCATAGCCTTAGCATTACGTATGAAAAGGTTCCTATTCTCTGTACAGTATCAATGTAGTCTATGATGTATTTTTAATGTACATCTCATAATATATTGTCATCACATCTGTCTGCTATTGGGATTAGCAAAGACTATAGAGAGCTGATTCCCCAATACCATTAGGTTGAAACCTGTCAGATATCAACCGATGTGTTAACGGTTGAAATTGAGCTGGATGATTAGGTGACCGGTCAATCACCTACATCTTTTACATTATATGGCTTTGTCACCTGTACTCTACAAAAAGGTATTTTGACGCATTTTCCCTTAATCTTAGCCATGCAGTCGATTCATTCTTTGATTCTTTGATGATTACAGGTCACTACTACTTCTAGCTTACCTTTTAACTCAGCACATCATCAACTGTCTGTCATATTTTCCTAGGAGATATAGAAGAAGAAGAAGTATAGATATTATGTAATCACAAGTAAGTTGAGATTAATAACTTATTAGGGTTACTTTCCGTACAAACAAAAAGCTTGTAAGATATCACAACAAATTTTGACTTTGTCAATATACGACAAATACAAAAGTTTGCGTTTTTCCTCCCCGCCCTCGCAAACAACTACACTTAAGACTGTAATAAGGCTACGTCAGTGGAACCCCGTTATGTCATAAGCTTAGAGCTTTTTAAACAATTGATATTTTTGGGAGAATGCCAGAGTAATAATTGAACCTAATTTTACCGTTACTGTTTTTAAATGGTGATAATTGTCATCCTGGGAGCTCAGTCTCAGTTCACTTTTCAAAAGGAACTTTCAAGCTTTTTTTAATAGATATTCGAGTGATTCTTTCTTGAAAATAAATAAATGGTCAATTCAATTGAGCGTTTATTGTGTGAAACATTTTAAGTTTGTTTTTATATATCTATGCATAACTTGTGACGTACTATGATAAACGAAGATTATGGTGTATGATATTGATATTGTGAGTGTTTACAAGGATCGTTTAGAACATTCCGATTGATAACAACAATTTGTTATTGTGAAAATATAACATTTTACTTCTATACGCAAAAATAATATTATTTTGGTGTTTTGCACAAATACAAAAATAACAATTTTGCAAGTAAAATTACTTTGTATGTATCATTTTCCAAGAATTTTGTAAAAAAATGTGTCGTTGCTAGATCGCCGCGAGTAAACGCGGATAAATCTGATACCTCACATCACTTCCCGGTCCTCATCATCATCATAAATCCACTACAAACCACGACACAGGTCACACTTCTCGCATCTTTCAATAGCCCTCTGCCATCCACCACAACAAATCTGTAAAAGTAGTGCAATTTCTCCATCCTCTACATCTCATATCTTAGAACACACCTCCCCAAACTTATAACGAGATACATACTTGCGCTACCTAATAGTTGCTCCAACTGTTTTATTGTTTCTCCTCGTTTACTAACGACATTAATACGGTGTTAGCTGCACATTAGCAGTCAGAAATTACCCGGCAATGACTTGCCTCTTTCTTACTTTTTAATGTGGCACGGTTTCTGCAGTAGGAAATAAATTTTCATCTGTACCACGCATTCGTCACGCACACGTGCCGTCGTCGTCACGCACACGCCCCGTTATCGTCACGCATACGCACCGTCGTCGTCACGCACACGCCCCGTCATCGTCACGCACACGCCCCGTCATTGTCACGCACACGCCCCGTCATCGTCACGCACGTGTTCACCAGCACATACACGTCGTCGCAACGTCATCATCAGGCTCGCCGTATAACTTAACTTACATTCAAAATCCAACATCGTTAAATTAGTTTAGCACTCTGGTATATTCTACAACATAAACATTAAGGAACCCCCAACGAGCAATGGAATGGTAACTTGGGAGATTTTTCCAAGCTTTTTATTACTCAAGTTCTTAATGGCACTTTTATCCTGGATAATAAGCTATTAATGTAATATCTCTGTAATGCAATCTTTTGATAAAATGTTACCACATCGCGACATGAATGGCGTGTTCTTTAAAAATGTATAATATGTTCTTATTAAGCAAATTTGATATATAGTTTATGTTATTTTGCATAATTAGTATTTGGTTTGTATAAAAATAACATACGAGTATAGCAATTCCATACACATTTAGAAATGACGATAGCAGATACATCTATTGCTTATGACTGGCTAGACGACTTTCGGCTGGCCTGTTGGTCTAGTGGTTAGTGACCCTGACTGCTAAGCCGGAGGTCGTGGGTTCGATCCCCGCCCAGGACAAATCTTTGTGTGATGAGCATAAAGGTTTGTTCTGTATCTGGGTGTAATTTATCTATAATAATATGTATTCACAAAAAAAAATGTATTTAAGTGGTATATCAGTTGTTTAGTACTCATAACACAAACAAATATAGTTGCTTAATTTGGGACTAGATGGCGCTGTCTGAATGTGGTAGTATATTATTATATTATTATTATGAACATTGGCAATGTACTTGGCAAATCTAAGACGCAAAATGAAAACTAGGAGGGACCCACTATTGCCAACGGATAGCAATTCCTCCTCTCCAATTGAGCTGCGAGACAGGAATTGCTACCCGTTACATATATGGCAGTGTACTTCAAACAGACTCCAACTTCATAATATCGCTAAATCAATGTATTTTTAAGCTAAAAGTAGTGAGCGTCCAGCTAACGAGCCAGTTGAATTTCTTCACATATTTTATAGTACTGTAATGCATGTAAAGAATAATCTGTTAAGGCCAGTTTATACAAAAAAGGTTGTAACAATGACTTTGCTTTTATAAAAATCAGTAGACTAGACATTTTTTTCTTACAAATTTTAAACAAAGACTCCTAAATACAACCATCGTCAAGTTTATTATACGTTTTGAAGCGAATATCCGATAACTCGACATCATTTAGCCATAGTTATGTGCCTCCTCGTTAAAGCTTGCAAGAATTCCCGCCTCATTTACCGCAGAGCGGATCGTTTCACTCCAAATGTATGGATAAAATATTATACGACCAGTTTAAAAAGCTCCACGTTTAAGACGTGACTCGTTTAAGAAGTAACTTTTGAATTTGTTGGGTTATAACAGTTATAAGTTAATGGTCATTGGTTGTGATTTTGGATTAAGTATGGAAATGGTGTAAGGTGCTGTTGTGCAGTCTTGTGTAATGTGCGCTTGTGTGCTTGTGTGGTGTTTACTGAACAAAAAGAGGTCATTAGACGTGCACAAGAGCTTACTCCCTTTACAGTACAGTAAATTGGGATATCAAAATCCCGTTATTATTAAACCATGACTCTAGATTATTCTTTGTTGGATTTGCCTTAAAGTTTTGGTTCTCAGGAACGGATCTCAAGAATGGATGGATTTCAAGAATTACTTGTCCAATTTGAAAGATTAAAATTAATTAGACAAAAAAAGAACGCCGGGAGCGAAGTCCTGCATGACTTCTGGTATTTTTACCCGACTGTCAGGACGGGTACTGTTTTTCGCGCGTATCTTGTATGTTTGTAAATTTTTTTATTCCCACGAATCTTCCAAACAGCTGGATGGATTTTGACAATTAGGGTATCGTTAGATTCGTCTAGAAAACCCAAGTGTCCTTAGATAGGTTTTAAGAATAAAAAGAGTTAAAAGGCGGGCTTTTGACGCCAAATTGTAAGAAGTTCAATTTTTTTTTAACCAAACCTATCGAGTTGAGTATCTAAATAAAGAGAATCAAAAGGAGATTATATATATTCAAAAAGAGATTATATATAATTGAATGGTTCCAAATTGTAAGTAGTTCTATTATTTTTTTTAACCAAACCTATCGAGTAGAGTATCAAAATAAAGGGAATCAAATGTAGATTACAAATATATACATATGTTATGTATTTAAATTTAATCAGGTATATCAATATTACTTACAATACTTTTACGGTCTTTTAGTGCGTTGCTCTCTGTTGATTTTTTGCAGTCGGGTTATTAATTTTTTTTAATTATATTTACTTGTTATAATACCTTTTTTATGTACTATTTAGAAAAGAACGCGCCACCAAGATGGTATAGTACTGCGTTTTTAAAATGAAATGCTTTTACAAGGAACTCATAGAATTTAACTTCTAAAGTAACACTTTAATAAAGTACAAATTTTCATCGCTATTGTCGTTTCTGAGATACCATCGTTTAAAAATGCTTGTTAATAGTATTAGAAATAAATCCATACTGTCATTTATGATGTTCCACACAAATCGAATTAACGATGTAACGTTCCCGCAGTACAAATTTTTAACCCGCTCGTTTCTAAAACAAATAAAACTGGTTTCACAAACAAATGAAGCAATAAATTCAATGCCACTCCACGGACAGGATTCAATTGTTGAACCAAATTTAATATAATAGGGTTATACCCGTTTCCTATTAATATCCGTAGGGATATATTTTGTATTCACTCTATTGGATTCAATGTTTTATTTTAATTAATTAATTTAGCCAGATGTTTTTGTTCAAATACATAACAACGTCCAATACATAGCTCAAAGTTATGAGATTAATTAAATTATAATAATACATTTATTAATTAAATGAAAAAGGTATTAAAAGCTAGACGGGGAAAGACCCTTATCTACACTACAGAAGGCTGCAGCCATATTATTAATTATTTATTAACTTCAAATACGTAAAACCTATGTAGGTACTAAGGCGAACTTAATGACAGAGTCATTCTCTACTTCACCCTGAAGTGGTAGATAAATAATATTAGGCCAGCATGTCATTGCACGCTGCTATCTTGTCAGATGCCAGTGCAATCTAGGCTATATCTCCTGTATTTCCTTCAAGCGGAGCCACTATGCTGGGCTACTATAAAAAAAAGTATTTCAATAATGTTTTTTTTCTGGTGCTAAGCAGTGTAGTGGCCAGCTTCTTCGGGTAGAGTTTCTGTTATCAGTCAGTAGGTAGGGAATATTTTGTTTATGCCGGCATCGACAGAGCAATTTCACTTTGAGGTGACAACTTATTCCACTTTTTCAAAAGAAAATAATAAGATTAATTATTATTTATGCAATACTAACTTTTGTCCATGGTTCACGGTTTATGGTACGTCAATAAAATAAAATATTTACGTCAATAAAAAGTAGCCAAAGGCTTACAACTATTCTTACGCAAAAAGCCACGTAGAGCCATTGCTCAATTACAACGTGAAGGAAGGACAACTATTTTATAGTAATGTATAAAATATTTTGTTAAAATATAATTTTTAAAAGAAAAGAATTGGCATAAGAATTGTGTTAATAGGTAACAAATAATACCTATTATTGGATGGTTTTCATTTCATTTGAAAGTAATAGCTGGGTGTTTATATCAGCCATTTAGTAAAAACTACAAGAATCAATTCTGTGAGCCATTAGCCTAATATAAAAGAGTAATAACTCTAGACATATAATGGTACACGTAAACCATTTTACGAACCAACATTAAACCCACACGCGAATATAGAGATTCATAGAAAGCATCGATAGTATTCGTTTATCGAAATCTTATTTTCGATATCTACCTGTAAATTACCTATATCATATATAATTTAAAAAAAAAAAAGATTAAATTCGTCATTAATACATATTTTACCAAGTCAGGGTTTTTTAAAAATACGTTTATTTGTTGTAAAATTAATTAAAGCTACAATTTTTAAAAGCATCCTGTTGACTGAATTTTTATTTTATTTTTAAAAGCATCCTGTTGACTGAATTTTTTTTTTAGTATTGTAACTGGCTATTGTAGTTAAAGGAGATTAGTTAGGTTTTCTGTTACACGCGCTAAGTCACAAAACAAAAATATATCATAATATATGATAGCGACTGTACTGTTAGTCAAAACTTTAATAATAAATATAAGATTCAAAAGACGAGTACCTATTTAAAAAAAATAGAATCGATAATCACATTTAGATGCGACTCTAATATCGAGTAACGTATCGATACTTTTTTGTAGCACCACACGAAGGTATTTATTTTACAACTCCTATAAAAATTAGCGCTAGCTTAGGTCCTAAAAATACCGTCCTAAATCTGCACAGTACCAGTTAGTTACGTTAATAGAGGCTTTAAACTGAAAGAGGGGTTAATGATAGTAAAAGGTAATTGATACATATAAAATGTAATATCTTAGAAATGACTAGCTTCCACCTGCAGGTTCTACCGTGTGGTATATCGGTAATAAGCCTGCATGTCTTTTTCCAAGTCTTAGACTTTTCCACAAGAATGATCACTATCTTCAAAAATTTTTTTTTCACACATGCTCAATTTGTTTTGATTTCAGTTCATGTTTATTTCTTCTATAATAATAATATTCTACCACATTCAGACAGCGCCATCTAGTCCCAAATTAAGCAATTATATTTGCTTGTGTTATGGGTACTAAACAACTAATATACTACTTAAATACGTTTTTTTTTTGTAAATACATACATATTATAGATAAATTACACCCAGATACAGAACAAACCTTTATGCTCATCACACAAAGATTTGTCCTGGGTGGGGATCGAACCCACGACCGGCTTAGTAGTCAGGGTCACTAACCACTAGACCAACAGGCCAGTCATTCTGTTTATACATATGTATATAAAGTTCAAAATGGCTTACTCAAGTTATACTCTTTTCCACATTCCACTATGAATGATTTGTGGGATAATGGCTTATGAGCCTTCAGTAACCATAGAATGCATCAAATATTAGGTACTGTAATGTCACTATCACTAAAATACCGATTTTAAGAAAACCAGAACTATTGTTACTTCTTTGCTACGGGTAAAGGCGTAACAACAAACGTTTTTAATTAAACGTTAGGAAGTTTTAATCGCACATAAGACAATTACTTAGCAAGAGTAATGAATCCTGTGAGCAACAAGATTAATTGTGGGTGTTTACAATAAAAAGCCGGCGGATCCGTATTTATTGTATACAGGTGTGACTAAGCATAACCACCGCGCCACTTTATGATGTCCATGTTTTATGGTGCACTTTATAATGAAGGATTAAAGCCAAACGTATTCCGTTTGTATTTAGAATATCTTAATCCTTTGACTGGCCTGTTGGTCTAGTGGTTAGTGACCCTGACTGCTAAGCCGGAGGTCGTGGGTTCGATCCCCACCCAGGACAAATCTTTGTGTGATGAGCATAAAGGTTTGTTCTGTGTCTGGGTGTAATTTATCTATTATATGTATGTATTTACAAAAAAAAAATGTATTTAAGTAGTATATCAGTTGTTTAGTACCCATAACACAAGCAAATATAATTGCTTACTTTGGGACTAGATGGCGCTGTGTGAATGTGGTAGAATATTATTATTATTTATTATTATTATTATCCTTATACGTATATTTAGACGTATGTACGAACTTAATAGTTTTAAACCTTATATATTTTGGTCCAATTTTTATTTCATATTCAGACATTATTCTAAATATTACAAGAGGGCATGTGCTGCCTTCTATAATATACATAAATCATGGATTGTATGCAACTGTGTTTGATGTACCCTTCCCGCACTAATCTGCAGAAATTTTCTCCAACGGGCAAAGCTTTAAATATCTAGAATGAGGTTACTCGACGTATAGACATTCATGTCTGTTCCTTGGCGGAATTTGGGAAGGTGACGCGGGATTATCTTAATTATAATTTTAATTTTTGTTGCTATATTGCTGTATTGAGTGTGTAACCTTTAATAACAATGTGTGCTAGAAATAAATAAATAATAACACTGCATCCCACCAGATTTTATTTACAAGATCTTTGCTTTCTTTCTCTCTATAATTATAGGTTTCCCTAGTCAGGAGTCTTGAAACAAATGTGGCTTGATATCAATAGGCTCGCCCCCTTATGACATGAGACGTCACATAGCTGGCGAAATATAGCTATGATACAGCTCTGTCTACCCCAATGGGCAATAGACAAAAGGAATGACGCTATGTCATGTTCGTGTACGGCTAGTAGCAAATAACCTTATTATAACCGCTCGCTACCTATAGCGAGCGGTTATAATAAGATTATTTGCTGCAATCTGTAATTTAATTGTAAAGTTCATCATCATCATCATCATCATAATAGCCCAACGAGGTCCACTGCTGAATATAGGCCTCACCTAATTTACGCCACTGCCACCGACGACCTGGACCGGAGACCTGGTCAGGGTGGCCGTTGCTTGCAGACGGCACAGAACCGTTTGCAGTTGCGTAAAGTACAACTTGTATGAAATTAATTTAAAAGACAAGTTTAAAATGCTACTATTAAAGCGATTCTAGGCCACGCTGTAACATTTTACGTCAACTAACAAAATGGATTGTATTTCAGCTTAAAATATTTATTTCCGTGACGTATACGTTGGTGAGGCGTTGAACCGTTACGGGTTAACACGATTTAGCGTTTTTAATTTTAGTCCGAAGTTGTGATATGCGTCACAGTGCTTAAAAAACCCAACAGTCTAGTCTAGATAGATAGGCAGTACTTTCATCATCAAATAAAATTAAATAAAAACTACTGACGCATTATTGAAAAGCGAAATGCTCTTAACTGGTTCTTATAAATATAAGTATACAAATTAATTTTACACGAATTTTAACATCGATAGCTAGAAAATGGCTTTAACAATTTTAATTAAAAAAATGATATAGTACAGGTCATCACTCATTTCACATTTAAAGCCAGTATTATTTTAAAGCTAGGGTAGACAAAGTTATAGACATGTTTACACATGTCACCAACAACTGTTTAGCGGTGAAACATGCTGCCACTATGAGCCAGGGAAAAAATAACGCGCCCCATTAAACAGGGGAAAATATTACTGCATAGTACGACGTGATACGGAGGTTACATGGAAAAAATAACAAATTGACACTATCATGGGCTTACCCAGCTTTTGGTCCAAGGGTACTATTTCTTCTTAAATTAATCAGTGATGTTATTAATGTATTTTATATCCACACACACACAACAAATTACGTAATATTAAATTATTATAAAACGGGTCTAGGTCACGTATTATATTATAAGGAATTGAAAGTAGACCAGTGTAAAGATGTCAATAGTATAGTGTGTCGAAATACCGACAGTTCTGATAAAAATAAAAATATGTATTTAAAACCAATGCGTTAGTTCATTTCGAATCTTGATAATAATTTATACCGAGGTACATGTACTATTTATAAATTTTGTTTGAATATTGAAGTTCCTAGATTGAAGATTATGTAATGTATTTTGATGTTTCCTAGTTTTTTTATTAATGTGATTCAGTGCATTATCTCTTCTTTTTTGACACAAATATGACTATTTAAAAACAGTAGATTTTTATCGTCTATAATCATCATAACATAATTATCAGCCCAATGACGTCCACTTCTGGACATTGGCCTCACCTAACTTCAATAAAATTTATACTAAGTATAATATTCGAATACTATACGTACACATCTATTAGCATTATATGCTACAATATCTTTTATGGAACACAAACTCAAAAGAAACATATATCAATTCTCACCATGTAACATCTGACTCGTGTCTTAACCAACATTGGATCAATTCCAAACGACGAAAACATTGTCTTACACGAGGACAGTACCTAAGCATAATATTGTTACTTATTTGAGCCCCGATCAAATTGGCTCGTAGCAGATCCAATTTCGCTAATACCCTACTTAAATGTTCCAGTGTTATAGCTCATAGGACTATTAAGAGGCTATGGGGAACTCCAAGTGCATAGAAATTTGCATTAAGGAATGATCGAGTTTGTAATGTTCGGTTAAATGCGGTGTAATCTGGTGATATCGGCCCTGTTATTGCCCCTCCCGAATTTGAATAGGTTATTTTGAGGGAAAGTAAATTGGTACATTTAACGTTTGTACGAATTACGTATTGTGAAGTTTATGGTTATTGATAAATGTGGTTGGACTCTAGTGGAAATTCATCGTAGTTAATTAGGTTTTTACCCGAATGCTAAAAAGGAGGGTAATGTTTTTTATATATTTATTCAATGGCATGATTTACCTCTGGATGATAGATTAAAATCAGAAATTACGCATGTAATTATTTACTAACACAACATAGCATCAAGCCTTTTTCCTCGAAGGGGTAGGTCGACATGCAGCACATACAATTTTCGCCATATATTAGATCAGATGTGTACAATTCCAAACTCTGGGCTGCTACTAGAAATCTCACGACAAAAAACTAGCTCTGCCCGACTCAGGATTGAACGTGAGACCTCTAGCATAGCAGCTGTACCATTGAAGCACGCGAAATCTTGTTTAGTATAAAGAAAAAACATACTTAATTGAATATCCATGCCTAGTTTCCAAGGTTAACTCAAGGTCTAATTACAATCAAAGAGAGAAAACTAGTGATTGTTTCACTAACGAAAGCTCAGCAATGTTCAAAAAATAGACTCACCAATATTCGGCTCTAGACAATCTGTAGACGGCTCATTTCTTTCCATCATTAAATACCCTAACATCTGAACATTAAGCTAAGAGTTACACCATCAAAGAAAACACTCTATACCTTCCCTTATTACCCTAATTTGACTGACCAATAAAACAGTTTCGTGTAGACAAATAACAAAGCTATCTAAAACAAGAATATCTTCCAAATGTAGTGGCGAATACTCATAAAGCAACTTTTATCTCCTTGTGTCTTCGGCTAATGTCCAAGATAAATCTGAAACGACAAAAGACCAGCTTCGGGATGGGTATGTCACGTAATTTACTTTTATGACCCCATCAGGATAGCCATATGATGGGCATTTGGAGGATTCCCGAGTATTTTGCGTCAGACTTAATTCTTCAATGGATGGCTATAAGCTTGTTCACTTTTGTATTACTCGAGTGCTTTCGTTGAATCAGTTTTTTGTTATTTCTTTTACTATTAGATACGTTAGTTATTGGTATACATCTAATATTATTAGACCAGCATTTATTTTATGTATATACTGTTTCAATTGATTCGACTTGTATCTCAGAAACGGAACTATGAATTTGGATGAAATTTGTTCTTTGATAAAGTCATGCTTCCCATGTCAAACTGTATAGATCTCTTCCATGAAACGTAGGAACAGTTAATTAAATATTGGTGTTCCTGTTGTTATCTGTTTAAATAAAGAAACTAACATCCAGATGATGATGAATGATTTATATTAACTGAAATATCTAGGCGCTGATATATAGGTGCCTAAATGATGGGTTACTTGAATATGTATTTAATAAGCTTTTCGAAACACGTTTTCCATAAGCGATTCACGTGCTAGAAAATAAATTAATTCAAAGTAGTCTGGCGTTGCTAATCTTACGAGACATTTACAACTTACCAACAGGCTAGCTAATTCATCTATCACCTTTTTCAATAGAAAAAATCCACCTTTCTTACATTGAGCTGGCATAGAACAAAAAGACGACTTGTAGAACAGACACATAAATCACTGTCTGTCAATGTTCGTCAGTTCTCAGATACCCTCTACGTTTTGTGTAATATATTATAATAGAATTTAGATCAATACTTTACTTTTACTTTATTCTCAGTGTGGTTTTGTAAACGCTGGAATAATATAAACAATATAGCCGTAAGACGCAGTGTCATTTAATAACTTGATTGATAAGGTAAATATGTCTTTATAGGCTTTTTTGTGGAAAATAAATTACTCTATTGATTTTATCGTATTTGAAATAAACTAAAATGAAAACCTATTTAAAGTTAAATTTTAAGTTTTCTTTCTCCTTTTAGTTTAATATTATTAGAGTGCATCCCTACACCTTATAACCTATTTCCTCCCAAGAACCATCAAGTAGTCGAATCAACTCCTTGACAAGGTATTCCCAGGGCTTATGCCTACAGCATAGGAAAAATGCAAAACCATGGCAAATAGGTTTCTTAAGGGTCGGCAACATGCTTGTGATGTTCCTGGTTTTGCATGCCACCATAGACTATGGTAACCACTTACCATCAGGCGGGCCGAATGGATGTTTGTGCTAGTCGTGTTTTAAAAAAAACGTTGCTGGGTAAGATATCATCATCATCAGCCCACTTTCACCCATTGCTGGGTATAACCCTCTTCTCTACAGCGCCACATTTCACGGTCCTGTGCCAGCCCCGCGGGTAAGATATAGTAGAGATAAAAAACTCTTCTTTTTCTCTATCAAAAAACTGAAAGGCTGGAAATATAAAGAACCGGAGGCTAGAAATTGTAAGTATTATTATATAATCTCGCCATATTCTTACAATATCTCAACTTGTCGACAACATCAAACTCCTACAACAAAGTCTTACGAACGTCTCGTAAAATCATAATAAAGAAAACGACACAACTTACTAAATCTCAAATATCAAACGAATGAACATAATTAATATCAATTAAATACTCCAAGACTTCGTCAAGGAGCTCATGCCGAAACGAATATTAACCATTCTGGTAATTTATATGAATGACTCAATAAGTAGCGGAGCAATTACGTAGAACAGCTGGGAAGTCTACAAAACTTTGTAAAAGGCTGATTAACTAAAATATCTGGTGAAGTCTATTAGTAGCAGAGCTCACAATCCATGTAAACTTTGCACGGACTGTTCGCCGTGCCACTACTTGTTAGAGTTTTACTTTCAAACTAGCTACATCGTTTTTGTCTGATTACATAGACGGGAAGTTAAGTCGAAGAAATATGTCATTTTATTTTATGCATAAAACTCGTTACACATTTCTCTATGTTCAAAGATGGCACTTTATAAATATTGTACAAAACACTCTATTACTTTGTATGAAGTTTACCACTGTGTTGGGATGCAGTATTATAATATTAATAGTCATGAATGATCCGATTTAAACCCCATCTCAACCAGTGGGTGTCCTAACCTTATGCAGTAGTAACCTTATGCAGACAAGAGTACTGCAAATATAAGAAAATTCGAAACAAACCCTATACCAACCCGTCTAAATTCCCTCAACATTTTTTGGAGGAGAGCCGTACCCAGTAGTGAAAAATCCTTTTTTATTTTTGTTTTCGAATGAGAGAATTTCCGCACTTTTCCTCACAATTAAAAAGTTGTCCAATTATATTATAAGAGTATGCGACTTAGTTGTTAGATAGTTGGACAACTCACAATTCCATATGTGTGGGCGCTCTAAACGTTACGAATTTTTGCGCAGACCCGATGACTTTACTTAGCTTGTACGGTGTCTAAAATTAAAATAGAAGTCAAACTTTAATATAGATTAGAACTGCTTCGGTGGCGCAGCGGGAAGTGTATACGACTGCTGTGCAAGAGGTCCCGGGTTCAATTCCCGGGTCGGGTGAAAATGGTATTGGGTTTTTCTATAATGAAATTCCAGTATTGAGATTTTCCTGGAGTTTGGTAAACAAATGTTCCCGATTGATGACAATAGGCTCGCCCCCTATTTCATGGGACCAAACATAGCTGGCGAAATGTGGGTGTGAAACACCTCTGCCTACCCCTTCGGGGAAAAAGGCGTGATGCTATGTTATGTTATGTTATTAGAATTTTTTTTTTTTTTAAAGAATGAAAGCAGAAGACCAAGAATAGTGGTGATATCTCCACTGACTCAACAGAACTAAGCTAGTGTATAAAAATAATGATGAGGAATAAAAAAGGAAAAGACTACATTCAAAAACAATCAGACCCTAAAAACTAAACCCAATACACACAGTTATTTGAACGTACAGTCATAACAGTCAATTGGCAATGAACAATATTTTATAACCCAACATAACTTTATGCCTCGAAATTTGCAATAATTTTTCACCGTTCATTGTATTGGAATAAAACGGGTATTGTTAACTACGTAAATATTTATTACTGAACGTCAAAGGACTCCGTAATGTACCAAAGTTGATGATACGCCCATAAATATTGTGAATGGTGATTACTTGAAAGTCATTTATACTGACCGAGAGCCGAAAAGTAACAATATTTTAGGTCAATAATTCTTTTTTATGTGTTAATATTAAAATAGTTGAGAAATACTTTTGCAAAGTGGTTAGTAGATTAATAAGTATAGTCTGTCTCCGACGCTTAGCGGGGTGTATACGACCGCTGTATAACAAGAGGTCCGAGGTTCGATGTCTGGGTCGTGCAAAAAGTGTATTAGGGTTTCTGATATAATATTCCCGGTTAAAAACAAAATACCCGCCCAGATATAATCACTATAACGTTATTTTTTTTTAGATCTATGTTCAATGGGCTTAGCAGGCGGCTAACGGTCGCAAACTTCAAGCACTAAATCAACGAAACAATAAAATTAATATCTGTAATTTTAATTGTAAATTTTACTTTAGTCTTTTCTGAGTTAAAATTGTAACTTGAAGACAAAAATATCATATCCGCGGCGTCTGACCTCTGTTTGTTGTGTCGCAACGCCTTCATACATTTTAAATGAAGTACATTAGAGTCCAGCGGGCTAGCTTCGTTCTCTTGTATATATGTTTCCAAGGCTTTATAGTCTCGAACTTATATCACAGTATCATATCGCGTTCAGAAAACATATGCCAGTGCAACAACAAGTTGCTTTGATGATATTTTCTATTCACGTAGTGTGTTCGTACTGCTACGTTTGGCTTCGTTAAGGAACTAACAAACATCTTGAACATCGGCTCTTTCACCTTTTTTTTTTGGTACTTCGCCGTTGGATACCACGAGTTATTCCAACTACAGTGTAAATCGCACAAGGACGTTTTTTGAATTCGCTGTTTTTAAGGGATATCAGATGTTATTTAGTAAATATTATGTTAATTTGTATTATTTTTGTTATTTATTGGTATCCATGTTTAATTATTGTAAAAAAGTCAACGTAGATATTATAATTCAGACTTTTAAGGTACCTACATTAATAAATGGATTTATAATTATTAACAATTAGAAGAGACTCCTGGAAGTCCTGGGTTTGACTCCCAGGTCAGGGAATGTAATCAGTAATGGGATTTATCTGTGATAAAATTCTCATTAACAGCTAGGAGTTTAGAAAATGTGCCTGGTTATTGGCAATAGGCTCGCCCCTTTTATCTCAAAAAATAACATAGTTGGCAACATGTGGGTCGCACCCTTCTCTCTGAACTTATAAGAATTATATTCACATGCAAACATCGATCTATTGCAACGTGAAACAAGGCCAAAAAAGAGTTTTCAAATCTCAGTATGAAGTTATCAGTATTAAACGAATTAGTACGTAATTACATACGTACATTTATGTCGCAAGAGATACCGCATGAATAAAACCTTTAAAAAGCTCGTTACACCAATTTGCATGACATTTTTAATTAAGTTTTTATTTGCACCGCAAACAGAGTAATTTCTAGAATGTTTCATTCAAACTTTTCGCCGTAAAGCACCAATTTAACTGGTATCGTTTCATTGCACTTACGCGTATTTTTTGTACAATGTGAGCCACAAAATGTATAAAGCTGTCCAATGCAAATTTAATGGACTATCAAGTTTGTAGTCACGCACGTAAAACGCAAACTTTATCGTGGCTTTTACAGCATTCGCTGGTGATTTTCATCTGCACTCCAGTGTACGTGGCCGTTTTTATATGTCCAGTTAATGTGGACTAATGTGTACGATTACGTTGATGTTTGCG
Source organism: Laspeyria flexula (assembly GCA_905147015.1). Classification (NCBI taxonomy): domain Eukaryota; kingdom Metazoa; phylum Arthropoda; class Insecta; order Lepidoptera; family Erebidae; genus Laspeyria; species Laspeyria flexula. Next base: position 671,673 of record LR989954.1, on the reverse strand, counting down.
AGAGTGCCTTTGTGTCTTTTTTCGGTGGTTTCAAGGCTCGTTACGTGGTTTGTAGATCAAATGCTATAAATTCGGAGCCAAGTCTACAAGCCACTACGACTTGGCTCCAAATCTAAGTATTGTTTTAAATCTATATCCACTTTATAACCTCTCTAATTAGAAGATAATAAACTCATCATTATAGTAATAAGACTTACTACCTTCTAACAGTGAAGGAAAGAGATCGTGAGCACTACGAAATTCTAAGAGTAAGTTTGATCCCCCAGCTCGCATTAGGTCAACATTATGTGAATTAAAGTCTAGAGCCTAGACCCTCTGAGACTCTTGTGTGAGGCATAATTAGTTACTATTTTAATAAAATCATTCCACTAACATGTCTTCATAAACAAATATTTTTATATATATAAGATTTGAGTGAGAAGAAGTGAGCCGTTTCTACAACGCTGGTGCCACGGTGTAATTCAGTTTTGTTACAATTCCGAACGATGTCGAAAAAACAACGCATGTCGTGAAAACAAATGAATTCGTGAATTCAAAACCCAAAATACACAGGTCTGAAATACAGACATTTGAATTTGAAATTCCAAACATTTGAGATCAAAATAGACAGTTTGACAAAATGCCAATTTTCTATCAAAGAACCTAATATTTATCCCTCTCACTTATTGCTGGCATGGATGTAATAGGTAATGGATGATGGACAGTGACAGTGAGGGATGAGACCAGATGGCTAAAAATCGATCAAAAGGTCTCTATGTACTTAACTACCTACTTAAACATTTCATTTTCATTAAAAAAAATACATAGCAAAGACAAATCCCAAAAAGGTATTACCTAAAGTTAAATTTTGGAAATGTATAATAATTATTTCTGAATCGTAAGTGGACGCTTACGTAACAAAAAGAATAAGTACTTAATTAATTCTCCGAACTCTGGTCAGCACTTGGTAATAAATTGCAAATTATGGAACAAAATTTCATTATAAATTATTACTCGAAAGGTGCTAAGGGACGGTAAAAGTAATATTTAAAATTTCGGTAAAAGTTTTCTCATCATCAATCGAGTTCACGACGTGAATTATTTTGTTGTTAAATAATAATGACTTATTATTAAATAGTACAGAACCTCTGAACAAGATAAAGACATTTATTTTTAACCGGCTATTAAATAGAACTAGTGTCACGCCTATTTTACAGGATAGGGAAGGCAGACTGTACTACACCCATATTTAACCTTTTGTATGACGTTCATAAGTAGCTAAATGAATAAACGAAATCCTCTAATCTTCACTCCGGAAATGCATAGTCGACAATGAAATTGCTTTACCATCCTTAGAGTAAATGTCATTTGCATAACACAAAACTATAATGTCTATTTTTGCTTGCAAGTGACATCAGTGTAGTGACAGTTGTCATCAATACCGCGACGTCAAAGAGTCTTATTGAATTTTAATTTTGATGGAAATTTTTGTTGTGGTGGTAAAGCAAATATGTGGTCGACTACACCTGGGCAATAGGCTCACTTTCTATTATATGCTAACCCCTGGTAAAATACGTTATACTATGCAAATACAAACACCATTGCGAAAACTCTGCAACTAAAATAGAAGAACACGAGAATTTTTTTCTGTCAAGAAAGTAACAATTCATGAATTATTTTAAACGTTAATAGTAATAAGTAAACCTAATACAAACTCATTACAAGTAATCGCAATAAAGTCCAAAGTTTGTATTGTCATCAAAATGGCCGCTATGTAAACGGTTAAAGAAGGGCAAACGATTTGGAGAATATTAAATGTTTAAATTAGGCTTTTAGCGAACACCGAAGGTTAGAGCAAACGAAATTTTAAACAAAAATAGTAGACTTCTATCAGTCGACATTGGCGATTGGATTGTCGTGGAACATTGTATAGGCGAGCAGCGATTTCATCAATAATTTTATTAGTAAAATATATAAATTTAATATAAAATAATAAAAGAATCAGGCATATTGTTTACATTGAAACAAATAAAAAAGAATAGAGAATTAGGTGATATCTGCGTTGATTACAAACTGAGCTGTAAAAGAACGACAAAATTAACCTCTTGACTGTACGCCAATTAAATAATTTGCAACCGTGTAAAGTAAAACTTTTAAAATTGAAAATTCAATTTAATTTTTTTTATTTTTACCCGTTTCAAATGCAAAATAAGCCGAATTTTTGGAAAATTGAATTCGGTAGACTTAACTTATGAATAGATAGATATTTTTCAAAAAATCTTATATAGATTAGGTGATTGGACCATTTTAAAAATGTGTCCCTGTATAAATCATATTCTTTAATTCAGTTAAGGTAATAATTCAACTACAAAATAAGTAAAGTATTTAATAATATCTGAAACCAATCAATTCCATTTCCCTCCTTTCGCAATTCTCTTGCGCCGCGCTCTAACAAAATAAGGGTGTAATAAAATTTTCTATACAACGTAAGCGGTTTATGAGTTTTCTATTTAGTCCTGTTGTTGTATCGGAATTGAATTTTTCCTTCCACCTGACGCTCTGCCAGCGACAATTGTCCGTATCTCAATTTATTTTGCTTAAGAAGTTACTTTATTGAATCGTGTATAGAAACGTTTCGGAATGTTTTTATGTCGCTTTTATTGGTTTGGGACTTATTGACAAATTTAAATAATAAATTGATCAATGACATGTAAATATACATATTTCTTTTCATTGATCTTCGGTTCAAAAGAATGCCATTAAATAAATTTGCATTTATATTTTGTAGCTCCTCAATAATTGTATCTACTTTTGATTTGACAACTAGTTCAATCACAATTAAAATTAATTAGATCAAAAAACTTAATTAAATTGCAGCCGGATGGTATTGCACAACCGTAGGAGAGTGCATGGTTAAATACCATATTTACTCAATATTCACTATGTTTATTGCATACCATAAAGTAACAAGGATGTTATATTACTTGTTGAAGTGTGTTAAGATGTCCCAAATGCAGCAGCATACATACAACACACTATATTCTTCCGAACAGACTTATAAACTCATCTCAACCCATAAACGTCCCACTGCTGGACATAGGTCACCTCCAAAGCATGTGGAGGGAATTTAACCTACTAATGACTAATGACGCTGGCCAGACGGATTGGTGTATGATTTGTTTCGAATTTTCCTTTTGCAGTGCTCTTGTCTGCATAAGGTTACCTTAGTCGCCTTTTACGACCCCCAGTGGTTTCGATGGGGTAATGATAAGGTTGTATTAAGCACAGAAGTAATCGTAAATAGCCCACTACCTGACTGTGGCCAACCAACAATTTATACATAAAGGAGCCCTTAACTCAGTTAATTACCCCCTTTATTGCCTCTATTTAAAAAGGGCGTCTTATCAAGATTAGGTAGTAAACACATTTCAGGTCGATTACTGTTGTGTAAAATCTTTATAGTTGTGTAAAACTCTGTTAACCAACATTGTTGATTAAGAATCTAAAATCAAGCAAAATAAGGCATGTTAATTGATTTTTTAAATATCGAATTTTGTATGGAGATATTTTATTGTAGTATCTTTTTACGTAGTTCAGAACTTCACACGTGTTTTGTGTTTAGAAATACAAATAAACGAAACATATTTCTTGGTTTTTGAATTTGCAAACTCCGATTAAAAATTCATTACAGAAAAACCCACTTCCCACCCCAAAGACTGATCCCGGGACCATTTGCTCAGCAGTTCTACATATTTTCGCTGCGCCAAGGTGGCGGTTATATATTATGTAGCAGGTAATTAAGTGGAAACATATCAAAAGAACAGTAAAACGTAATTAGCGAGCCTTATCTAAGTCCCCAATCTTGAATCTTATTAGTTAGTAAGGTAAAAGTTAGATGTTATATGGTCGCTATTATTTTATTTTGTCATCTTTATTTTTATTTACTTTTTGTTTTATAACTTTATTTAGAAAATATGTAGAGGTGAATTTAATGCCTAAGACAGTTTCAACCAGTCAACTGTGGCACAGAGAAGTAGTAGAAGTAGGTGCTAAATATAAGTAACGAGAAAATTATTAAAAATACATACATACATATACATATAGATCACGCCTCTTTCCCAACAGAGGGGTAGGCAGAGATACATATTCTAAAATATAATAATACATATTCTAAAATATTATATACCTACATTATTTTATTTATATTTTTTGCCGATAAGATTTTTAAATATAATTTTAACAAAAACTTTGTTGCTGTCAAGTATTTCCAACCGGAAAACCTAATAACTGTTTTAAGGCCGACCAGAGAATTGAACGCAGCATCACTCGCGCAACATTCGCACACAATCGGGCAACTAATTTGATCAATAAATCTCAGTTTGCCTTTCTCGATACATAAACGGTACGCGATACAAATAAACGCAACCTTCCATTCTAAGTTGATTTACAAAGTAATAGAAATAGAAATGCTTCTCCCGCACACCAGCTCTCACAATCCCAAGAGTAAATAGTTTATTTATAAAGCTTGATACATGAGATTGATATCCACCAAAACTGGTTACAGAATGCCGAATCAGTATTATAAATATTGAGCAAAAAGGTTTTCTGACAAAACAAATATGTACATATTTGCTCACAACGATGCAAGGTGTCAAGTGAGTAATGAACATGGACAGGTTATGTTTTTTTTAACTGAATTTCAAATAAAGAACTGAAACTAACTGAAATTAAATTAGTTGAAATGAAAAAACAGAATTGAAAATTTTAAGTCACCCTCCAACAAGATCTGATGTGCTTTAAAAAAAACGCCAATTTTAATAAAACAAACAGACACAGATACACAAACACGTCAAACTTATTACACCGCTCTTTTTGCGTCGAGTGTTAAATATTTCAGCTTACTTAGGTAGTTAATTTTACGTATTTTTTTTACATACTTGTGAAAAACTATACATGACGACTACATACATACGCACGAAAAACATTACCCTCCTTTTTTATAGTCGGGTAAAAATAGAGAACGTCATTCAAAACGAGGACATACTTAAATAATAAAAACAGAACAAATAAAACAGCACACAAATTCACAACGTAACTTACAACGCCCGTCGAACTGAATTATAAAACAACGCAAAAAGTATTTCATACCTACATCCGGTGAGGTCGACGCTCGACCGGAAACGGTAATCGGCCGCCGGAAGTCGCCCCGCTGTTTATTGTTCGCCTCTATTCCTGACCACACCACCATTGAGGTTTTATAACCCCTACGATTTTATTCCCGATCAATCGGGACGATTTACAGGGTGATTATTTTCCAGTTGTACACTTGGGAACAGTAAGGATAACAAGGATCAAATCTAAAATTTGGAATCAAATTATGGACTTGCCATTAAGCCTGCAGATAAATTTTTTGGCATCTACGCCTCATCTACGTCACATCTACTTCGCATCTACGTCACATCTACATCGCATCCATGTCATGTCTATGCTGCATTCACGTCATATTTAAGTCGCATCTACGTCACGCCTACGTCAATTCTACGTTACGTCTCCTACACATATTTTTTTTAACTTCAAATAGACCAAAAAAGCAGTCAAAAGTACAAAATAATTATGGTTCTCTTAAACAAAATAAAACACACATTCTTTTTCTGAGTGCAAATCGGGACTCTTTCCACAAAACGTTCCCACTAATTACAACTACACACATACGAGAGTAGGGGACTTAAGAGCAATCGTAACTAAAATTCTATGTAATAAGACCGCAGTAGTTGCTTCGAAGAAAGCGCAGCTCTTTTGTACACCTGCATTCATTAAATATACTGTTTATTATTCAAAACCTAGATTTATTTTAGAATTAGAAGCTTGCCGCAGTACGGCTGGGAATATAAATAAAAAGTAATTGGAATGAATAATAGCCCGGGTATTATTAAACTGTTGTTATTTATACTGTGTTTACTTGAAGTGATAGACAAGCTACCGCTACCAACACACAAACTCCAATTATTGGCAGCAAAACTATTTAATGTAGTAAGAACCTGACAAAATAACAAACAACACTATCAAAGTAGTATTATTACGGTTGCAGTCTGTAGATAAAATTTTCCATTACATCCATTCTGTGAGTGGCGGGCGATGTGACAGGCCTAAGTGAGAGCGACATATTCAATGATTGACGCGGGCGTAATACTATCAGTCTATTTGGTATTATTTATATAGTAATTATGACTGTCACCGTGACGTAGCGGTTAAGGTGGTCGCCTCGCAGTCGCAGTGCCAAGTTCGATTCCCACACGAGACCGATGTTTGTGTCATTCATGAATATTTGTTTAGAGTCTGAGTGTACTTTATGTCCTTTAATTGTGTGTTTGTAAGGTCTCCCGCGACACAGGGCTAGCTCCCTAATGTGGGAGTTATAAATTAAAAAAATAAAAGTTTCATATAGAGTAAAACTTAACCACATTTATGCTAGGATACAAAATTTATGCTGCGTTTGTTCGCGAGTTTCGAGTTTCAAATGCATTTTCAACATTGCCGCACTGGTCTTAACTCAACGAAAAACTCCTTATGCCACTCTTTGTCAAAATAACCAAAATTATGGAGTAAATTGGAAAAGGTCTACCCATTACAAGAACTGTTATCCACATAGTATAACATTTCCGTGCGTCACTTTGCATGTTACCGTAATTTTAGCTATCTGCCAATTATAAAGAGTGACACGACTCTCTTGCTCAGTTTATTTAACATACCTAAATACAAAGGATATTTTCTGAATGTATTGTTATTTGAATGAAGATGTCGTTTTAGACAGGTCTAAAATTTTAGATCTATAGTAGGTACTAAGCCTACACTAGAAAATAAATTATTTCGGAAATAGACACAAAAGACGGCCCTCTCCATTTAAGACTATCCATAACTTCATGTGAAATTGACTATAATTTCGTCTTTAAAATATAGGCACCGTGTTTGAGAACCTTTTTGTCGCAGGCCATTTTAATAATATTCAATTCAATCAACAACGGACACAAACTTAGAAAACAAAAATCAGTCCAAGCATTAATTTGCTGACCTCTAAAATTTTTCAACCTCCTTTTTACGAGATAATTGTTATAGATTTCGTAATTGTACCCGAAAGATTACATAAATATAAAATTCATGATAAAAAAAACAAATAGCAGAGATAATTGCACAAGGCGAAGTGATTACTAAAGACGTTTAACTCAGAATAGTTGGATTTGCGCACTCAGCGTGTGATTAAGATCAACCGAGGCAGAAAATAAGACTTCCGTGCTGCACTTTTAGCTGACGCCGCGAATCTGTGAGGGCAACGAACCAGGGTGATGATAGTCTGCAGCTGATAGACGCGTGCACTGTACATGCCCTCTTAATAGATTGACGAGCGATTCTTGTTTAAGATAGAGCTGATAAGGAGGAGATTACACAAGAAAAGGCAGATGAGTGCACAGGGGGCTAACTCCGAATTTCGACATTCAATTAGTCGGTTTTGATGTCGCTGAAAAATGTAAAGGAAATTTAGGTATGGTCGCTGTCACTTTCAAACATTTGACAGCGAAATCAAAACCGACTAATCGAGTGTCGAAACTCAGAATAAGCCCCCAGAACACCGTAGTGGGACCAAAAATTCTAATAATTATATTCATTATTACTATTGGTTATTAAATAGTTTTGGTAACACTCCTGTATTCCGTGGGCTCTATTTGCATTTTGTTTTGTCATGTAAGATTAAAAGGATAAAATAGTAAAATACTTATAATTAAGTTTGGGTGGAAAAGTATTGCAACGAAATCATTTACGTAAATTGGGGCAGTTTTGGTGATTTTCTGATACTGAGGTCAATATTACAGCAAACGTAGATACGGTGGCCCTTCAGTGCCACAGCAGTATTGTATACCGTCCCACTGCTGGGCATCTAGGAATAGTAAAATGTTCAGATATTTTCTTTGAACAAAATGTCGAAAGTATACAAAAATGTGCTTTAATATTGTCACGTTTATAACACAATATCAGGCGTTTACTTGACAGAATGTTGTCATAATAGACGCGAGACAGTTTTCTGAACATCAATTAAATTAGACGGCTGTAAGTGACAGTAGACTCTATACTGACAATAATTTTCTTGTAACATTTCAATAATGTCTTTACTTTCACATGGCAACCCAATTGAAATATTTTTCTTTGGATGACTTTCTAATTGGGCCAATCATTATTTGATTATGACTATGACTAGACATCCTGATTAAAAAGATTTTACTGAAAATTTCAATTCAAGACTCAATATATTTTTAATTCTATACCTACTAATATTATAAAATATAATTTTAGTAGAAAATTTTAGTGTTGGATAACCCATTTATTGAGGAAAGCTATAAGCTATATAACATCACACTATGGCCAATAGGTGCTAAGCAGTGGCAAATAAAGTACGACGGTAGTGAAGCGACGCGCGACTACGAGCTAGTATAATTATTATTTAGTATAATATTATACTACTGACAATATTGTACTTTTAGTTCTTGCACAGAAACCTATTTTCCTCAAGTCCGGGTGAAGGGTACATACATTAGCAACCAAGTCACGCATTTCAAAAGTGCCTCAAGTTGTCTCACCCAATCTCAAGACATTTCACTTTTACGTCAGACCTAATAATACGACCCTACGTCTCAATAATAGCAATACCTCAACACAAAGTGATTAGTCAATTGCCTTACATAACGTAGGGGGGGGGAGGCAGAGGTAAAGGGAAGCGGCGAGGTCAGGCTGCGACCATTAATTTCCATTTATTCGCACTGACAGAGGACGGTGGGCAACCGTGTGTGGGCCCTGAAAATTTGCCCTTTGTACTGACGTTGCAGTTGGGAAGAATTGAGTTGGGTAAAACTGATTGTAAAACAGGTACTTACTATGTTTTGTAGAAATTATGTTTTGAAATGTGGAATTTTAATAAGTTACTTTTTTAACAATATCTTATCTATAAGTACTAATATTATAAAGCTGAAGAGTTTGTTTGTTTGTTTTAATGCGGTAATCTCAGGAACTAATGGTCCGATTTTTTTTTTTTTTTTTAAAAGACAACTCCCGCACTAGGGAACAAGCCCTGTGTCGCGGGGAGCTTTACAAACATGAAACTAACGGACACAAACCAATACACCCAGACTAGAAACAAATATCTATGAATCACACAAATATTTGTCTCGTGTGGGAATCGAACCCACGTCACCTAACACGGCGATATAGTGGCGAGGCGACCACTTTAACCACTGCGCCACGGTGACAGTCAAGTTGAAAAATTGTAGTACAGTCAATTTGAAAAATTATGTTAGTGTTGAATAGCCCATTTATCGAGAAAGGTTATAGATTATATAATATCACGATACAAGCAATAGGAGCAAACAGTAAAATCCATGAGAGTGAAGTCCCGGGGTTAGTTATTATTTAAGAAGATACCTCTATGGCTCGAATAAGTCGCATTTACGAGTACGTCACCTCATCGCCACATCGTGCATCGGCGCCATTATTCGTTGCGCCTGCGTTGCGTCTTTGTTGCGTCTGCGTAGAGTCTGCGTTGCCTCATCATCTTGTAAACTTTTATATAAAAACTTCTCTAAGGAAACTTAAATCAAATATTTATTTACGCCAATTTCCAATGTCCGTAGTGCAAATAACCAAATCAGTCGTCCGATGTAACATCCATATGTAGCAACAGTAAGTGGGGTTTCGGATTGTAATGTGGGCCGGGATTATTAATGACCTAATCTTATTATTGTGGTTTATGCTTCTACTAACAGTGGACTGACCCTTTCAAAAGTTTACGTAAAAGCACTACGGAAACTTTCGCATAATTGATTATTAATATTGAAAAAATTTCTTGTAGTAGTTCTATATAGAATTATAAATATTTGGGGCATTTTTCACACATCCTCTAGCCCAAAGTAAGCTAATATAAGCTTGTGTTATGAGATCTAGACAACTAATAAACAAACATATCTATATATTTCTAAATACATACATATTATTCATAGGAAATCACCAAAATTCCGAAACAAACACACACACACATATTTGTTATTGCATTATGATAAAATGTAGTGGTAGAACGTCACAGTCTACAACTTGTGACATTAATTGTATAACGTTTCGTAGCCGATCACTGTCCCTTAAGATACAGGTTACCCTAGTTTAAGGGACAGGGTCCATACTAATATGTAAACAGATCCAAGTTGTCCTTAAGTATATTTTCTTTTATTCTTTTACTTAACCAGAAATTACTTTATTATATTTTATACAAAATCTGTTACTTTTTTTTTGGCACAATAAAACTTATCATTATTATTATTAAACATTTACAGATCATAGTAATATTTGTTCCGACCCGGGGATCGAACCCGAGACACTACCCCTGCCCAAATATATTTTTAATTTATTTGTAAAACTTATAGCAAACCTCATATTAATAAAGAAACAGATGCCTCAAAAAATTAAGAAGAATAAATTGTTTGTTTAGTTTAATTTGTAGACGTTGAAACGTCAAGAACAATGTGTACTATCTCTGCAGACAGACAGATTAATTAAATATATAAAACAACTCTTGAAACCTAGAAAAACAAAGTTGTTTTCGTTGTTTTCCAACATGTGAGTGAACTAGATTTATAATGACTTTCAGTTAAAGGGATGCATGCTGTGTATACCATGATACGATTTTTATGAATACCGGAAAAATTTAACCGGTTAATTTCATGTCGGTTTTCAATTAAATGAATTCAGAAGTATGATAGATCGAAGAATACGAGCTGAACTTTACGTGAGTAGATGAAATACATTTTTAATGAATGGTGGGTATACGTTTTTAGGAGTAAAAATGTTAATGTATGTATGAATTTACATACAAAAGTTTATCATCATCACCATCACCATCAGTCGTAGGATGTTGTAGTTGTACTGTTGGTCATAGGCCTTCTCAAGAGATTTCTAATGGGACCCCAGTTGTATGTGGCCTGCATAATAAACGTAAAATCATATTATGTGATCGATTTTAAAGCATGCGATTCAAGAATCGATTCAAAGAAGTCTTACAACCCTAATGAATATAAGCGAGCTTATATTGAAGCTCACTCGCCTTGTTAATATGCTAATTCACCACAGCCCACTGTTACAACTTAGGTAGGTATATAAAGTACAGGGTGTCACATACACTAAATCTAATTAATTTGTATACTTGATTTTACTTCAATTTCACTAAAGTAACTTATAGGAATACCTTACAGCAAAATCTGGATGCAAGGATTATTTAATCTAACTATCTACTTCCCCTGAGAAATTTGAGGTTTTTGTTAGAAATAGTATCAAGAACAAGAGTTAATTTAAAAAACCAAATAACCCGACTGCCTAAATGTAGCATTCGATAGTCAATTTAAAACAATGAATTCGAAAAATACACTGGTAAGCTTTATCAATGATCGTTAACATTTTTATTTTTGCACTCACAATGATTTTCTGTGGCACTTGCACAGTTCATCTTATAAACATAGTTACATCATCATATTTTATCGAAATAGTTGACGAGCACAGCCATATAACATATTTAAAAAAAACTTCATTATTTCACTCAAAGCTTCGATATTCATTTTTGGCAGGCCTAAAGAATACAAACAGTGTGTTATTAACAGTGAATACAAAAGCGTAATACTGTGTGGCTCAACAGAATAGGTCATATCAAGCCCACAACGTTTATGGCACAAAAGATTGAATCTAATGGCGCCGTATACGTGTAAAACGACACTCCTATTCATTTTAATGGTCCTTAATTAACAACAAAATTAAAGACATGCTTCTGAACTTGTATAATAATGAAATAAACCGAATTTGTGTTCGTTTCTTTCAATAAACCAAATAAGTTACATTTTCATGTCCTATTCAGTTTCTTGCTGACACTGAGGCGTAACGGTTAAGTTGTGCGTTGCCACTAACATTACCGTGCCCAGTATAATGGGTTCGATTACCAGAAAGACAAATATTTGTGTAATTTCTAGTTAATTGTTTGCAAAGTTTTTCGTGATACATATATTATCGACTGCAGCTTTTTTATAAAAAATAGACAAAATTTGTTTGACTGCCTCATTAATCTCGTAGCCGTGGTATGGGTCATCTAAACGCAAGATTGTGGGTGTAGGCAAAAATTTTATTGGTTTATTCGGTGTTCAGTAATTTTTGTTTCATGTATACATGACTCTATAGTCTATAGTCTATTTCTGTGTTTTTAAAAGTTTGTATTTTTAATTAAATAAAATTCTATTCTTACACAGAATTAGAGCCTTAGCATGAGTGTTGCCTTTTTAAATAATATTTTCTCGCCAAAATACTAATAAGTATAAAAAATAATGTCTACAAAACAAAATAAACTAGTCACAAAGCAAGCCATACTTGATGGAAACGAAGTTAAAACTTGACAATGGTGCACTATTGCAGTGTGCAACTTTGTGTTTTATTAGCTTTTTAGCCTTTCACTCCGGCCACTTTACGAGCTGTGTGAGTCAATAAGCTCGTGATACTTTTTATATGTTTTACTTTTATTCATCCCGGATAGAATTTATATCCTTCTTAATAAAACCATTCGTTATAGAATGGTTTTCTTTAAGCTAGGTATAGAATACTAAAAGTTAATGACAATTACCTATCTATACTATAATATCATAAAAAATCGGCACAAAATCGCTCGCTGTGGCGGAAATTAGGTGAGGCCTATGTTCAACAGTGGAATATAATATTATAAAGCTGAAGGGTTTGTTTGGTTCAACGCGCTAATCTCAGGAACTACTGGTCCAATTTGAAAAATTCTTTTAGTGTTGGATAGCGCATTTACCGAGGAAGAAGTCTAGTTAACATCACGCTTCGACCAAAAGGAGCTCAGCAGTGGCCAAACAAAGAACGACGGAAGTGAAGCCCTAGGCAACAGTAAAGTTATTCAGAAAAAAAAAATATTTTCAATCGAATCAGTCAAGGACATGAAAGAGGATAGTGGGCTGTGTGTTGTGACAGTGTAAGAATATGTGTCAACCATTTGCATCTCCTAGATATCGTAACGGTAAACAACAATTCAAAGTTCACCAAAAGATCGAAATAAAACAATTTACTTACCCTCTAGTCAGCGTAGTACAGACCTAGGTAGTCAGCGGCTTGGGTATGCAGCTAACATTGGATGGCCATACGATAGGTGGGCCGCCTGCTCGTCTGCCACTTCAGGCTATAAAAAAGTATCAATAATCTTTACGTTTTTATTGTGTGGGTATAGATCGTTCAGGATCAGTCGTTGTGATCCTTGAAAGAGTTCTATCTTTAACAACAACATAACACAAACAGTTTCACGTATTATTCAATTTCTGTTCAATATTCTCTGCGCTCATATACGTACAATTGTAAGCCAAAACAATACGCCACGGCATTCGGAAGGAAAATCAAGTTTTACTTAATTACGTAATAGCCCCGCGGCTGCGGGACCGAGCTTGATCTAATAAACTGTAATTCTGACTAAACTGCTGTAAGCAACAGTGGTACACAAAAGCCATAACTTAATTTACTTGCGCGCCATGTGCACGATCGCTATAATTATCGTTCAAAAACAGATTCGATCAGGTGTGATTTCCGAGAACTCTAAAAGCTTGGATTAAAGCACTTCCACAATTGAGCACGGGCTTGTCTTCTAATTAGAAATGAGATCAGTCACCGTACATAAAGCTGTTGTTACAATTAAAATATGTCAAACAATCAAAATAAACAAAGTAAACAAGTCTAGGGTTGTTAATATTTTTAGTATCCAAAATAATCTCAATTAAAAATGGGACAAAATAATTAAACTACTTCATCAATTTTCCAGCATGCGAATATAATTCATGAAACATGTTTAATTAACACGTTATTCATTTGTAGCTTAATTTTCAGTGATTTAATCATTTTTCAACTTATCTGCTTATGAAATGATCAACGTAATGATCAACTTCGTACCGTAAACATAAAAATCTCTTCGTCTTCGTCTCGTTGTATACCCGCCATCATTATATACAACAACTGGGAGTCTCCCCCTAAAATGCACAATCACGCTCTAAAGTCACGCTCGAAACTTTCACCGATATACTGTATAATTACATCTTTAGAAAATAGTTTTTGTAAAATCAGTCTTATTTAATACACATTACAAATGCTTTTAAAAACATTACTTACAAAGTACTTAATAAAACTTTTTGGCGTCCACTGGTGTGCCAATTGAATTAATTTTGAGCTCAATTTTGAGCGCCGTTTTTTGATCTCTGTATGCGTCTTGGGTTTTTATAAGTCAATGCGTACCATACATCCATACTCTAGAAATGAATTACGCTCGTTGCCGTCAAGCAGCTACGTAAAAACTTGTCCATATAAACATAAATAAATCGCGAATTCTCCGGCAAATTGATTGAATAATATTTTATGGAAAAAACATACATACATTTCTAATGAACATAAATTAGTTGTGAATCTGAAGCATGATTTGCTTTGTCGCCTTTTCCAATCTTCTCAATAATCAAAAATGCAAATAAATCATCAAAGAAACAATAGCAAATGAAAATTGGTTCAATACGAACAATAACGGGAGCGTATCGTTGAGGCAGCTAATATAGATTGTCAGTGATACAATGCAATAATTGAACATCGAGCTCGTTGATGCAGCCAGTAACAAAGAATACAATGATGTTTTATATGTCGATGAGAAGCATGCCACTTCAATAAAAAATTATCTGTAGCGTTCTGATAGGAAGCTGACGACTTATTAGAGTGTTATACATTTTGATGGTCTGATTGCTCATGAAACAATGATAATTATGTAAGTACGTATTTATTAAGAGCAGATCGGTTTGTTGCGGATAAAAACTGCGACTCGATAAACCCCATTGAGGATCTAAGGTATTGCGTACAGTTTGTTAGTTGCAATTTATTTCTATTGAGTGACGAAAACAAATTCAAGATTGATTCAGTAGTGAACCAACTCAGAAATAAGTTATTATTAGAAATATGATATAAAACATACATTTCTTTTTCTTTATATATCCAAATTTTATTGAATTTATTTTAGTATGGTGTTTTGGTTCTTTACCATTCTGCGCTTTTTCAAATTTTAACCAATTGAAATTATAAATACTATGGTGATTAAAAAAGTGGCCTGAGTTTCTTGCCATGTTCTTTTCAGAGCTCAACAGTCAACAGTCAGTGAACTGGTCGTAGGTAAATTTACTGACACCTTTTTTTGGCGTTATATGACGTTCATAAGTATCATGTATTTCATCCAAATGAAATAAAGATTATGACTGATAAGTTGTAATATTTAAACAATTAAAGGCCGCGAGATACCGAGTATGCCACTACCCGCGGCCACGAAATTATTTTTACATTGAAAATATTATAATTATATATTATAGTAATATGTTATATTAACACATATAAACTAATTAAAATAACATTTCTAATACATTAATCAAAATTAACAACTAAACTTACCAAAATATGACGCCGTAGTTTGATCGCCGTATTTTCGAAAAAAGAACACTCACGCTTGCATCGCGGTCGAACAGTATATAATAACACTTAAAAATATAATTAATTAAATGTCTAGAACACTAATAATTTCCATAAAAAACCACTTTTAAACATAATAAAACACAAAAACAGTTCACTTAAAGTTAGTCACAGAATAATTTCTAATTTTGATTTAATTTTCAAAGACAATAATATAGACTATTTATTGTGTTAGTGTTGTCAGTATTATGCCTTTATTTAAGGCCCCTGTTCATTACGATTCTACTGACCCAAAAAATAAGTCGTATAAAATGGCGATGTGTATAAAATTTCGTATTGTCAGGGTCGTTATAATACAGGTATAAACAGCCTTGGTTGAACGAATAAAAATAGCCAACTGCTGGATAAAAGATACCACAAACGATCACCCATCATTGCGCTGCCTTCAAACGTTACTTAACCTAGACGATCGTAATCTTAATGTGAGTGAATTACTACCACATAATAAAGAATTTACACCCTAACAAATTACAAGAACAAAACATTTTCAGTTAACTCTAGTACATATAAACTTAGTAGACAACAATGTGCCCAAAGAAACTTTATTTAGATAACACAATTAACTCGACTTGTAGTAGTTGGTACAATATTTAGTTAAGTACTCATGTTAGTAGAACTGTTAGCGCGCCCCGGAGACTAACTAACCGACGTAAGTAGCCCTCGTGGACTGGACTTAGCCAGTCTTAGCGGGCGGTATCTCGAAGTGTCGACTTGTAGGTATTTATCATAGATTTATTATTAAGAAATTAGTATTATACGCACAGCGAAGACGGCCCTAAACTAGATGGTCTGACATTCTGGTAAAGGTTACCGCCGCCGTCGGGCCTTTGGTTGCAGGCGGCAAGAAATCGCTCGCTGTGGCGAAAAATCACTCCGTTTAGGGAAACAACACATTGATTTTGACATAGATTAGAATACCTACCCACTAAAGAGCTCTCTTTTGATCGTGTGTGATGTGTTCTTATGCGTTAACGGGTGGGTCGTCTCAGTATCCTCTGTTCTAAGGTACGTCAGGTACCTATAGCTTTGCGATCTGTGGCTACTATTTATAAGTAAGTACCTATCTTAAACATTATATTTAAAATAGAAGACCCGTGATTTGTAGTTTCAATTTTATAATGAAAGGTTACAGCCAACTTTCCAATTTATAATATTAATAGCAATGATTTTTATGCTTGCTTGTAATTTGTGTAATGTACGCGCGGCTGCGGGGGACGAGCGTCGGCGGTGCGCGGCGGCGGCGGGTAGTAGGCATGTGACGTGACGTCACTACATTAATAATAATCAGCGTGACAAGTGACGTGTCGTGTCGCTAGCGTGTTACGTGTTTCATAACACACGACCTTGGGAACATCATCCTAGATATGAAGCGGGAGTTTTGGCTTATTCAACAACGGAGTATTTGGTACAAAAGTCAGTCAATTTCATAAAAATGGTTTCAAGTATTTCAATATTTTAGGTAAAAGTAATATATTCAATCCATAGTAGGTACTAGCTTTGTTAATTAATTGTAAGTACTTACATAAAGTTTTCGCCTCATAGAACTTATAATGTATTGCATGCACTGACAGCCACCACGACTTTTACCGAGCGTGACGTCGACTGGACGTGGGCGTGACGACATGCGACAGCGTAATTTAAGCGTGACGGCGTGCTTCATTCTTCTTCTTATCTTGTGGGCTTGAGTCAGCTCTGGTATTGGAATTTATCAAGTCACCCAGAAGGCTTACAACTTGACTTAACGACTACCTACTAAGTAGTAACCGGGACCAATGGCTTTACGTGCCTTCCGAAGCACGGAGACGCTCGAGAATGTAATTGCCACAAACGGTCATCCATCATGGACTGACCTTGCGGAGTGTTGCTTAACCTCGATGATCGTAACGAACATCTTAGTACCACAATGCTACAAGCGCCACTCGACATCTTGCTGCTGCCGTGCTTTGTCTGCCACTATTGTTAATGCAACACTCCCAGTGTAGCATTAACAATAGTGGCAGACAAAGCTGCGAGGTCCTACTAGAGAACACACGATATACAATATGTACGTCATATAGTATATCTTTGCAGATATCTAATTAATATTTATTTTTTATATTTTGCCACATTCACACAGCGCCATCTAGTCCCAAATTAAGCAATTATATTTGCTTGTGTTATGGGTACTAAACAACTGATACAATATTTAGACTTAAATACATTTTTGATATTAGTACATACGTAATAAAGATAAATGACACCCATACATAAAACAAACCATCATGCAAGCAAATATAACGCAAATGATAAGTTCAATTAAATCGCACCATGCACTTAGTCTCACACTAAGCTCAAAACAAAAACCGAAAACAAAGAAAGAATTGCCTCAGGCTGTGAGAACGAAGCACTTACGCTCCCCTAATGTCTTAAATCAAAAATAGAAATATAACTACTGTATATAGTATGAAAGGGAATCTAAAACTGATAATAAGGACTAGTGATATCTCGAGCGCAATAATATTTTTTCTATACTTAAGTGAATTTTTTGTTTCCTTTGTATTAATTATATCCTCCTATTGAAAGTTCACGAAAATTAGGAATGTGGCGAAAATTAGGTGAGGTATATGTCCAGCAGTGGATGTCATTGGGCTGATATGATGCTGATGATGATGATGATGATTGAAAGCTATACATCAAATGTAATGGGTAAATTACGAAACGGGAGACAATAAGCACATATAACCCTGTCCATGCCCCGTCGTCGTCAACGATGGTAAAATAAATTGTAAAAATAATTTTCAATGGGCTCTGAAGCGCCTCCAGTGATGTTCTGTGAAAGGTTTAATAACACAAACACCAAATAAAACCTGGTTTTATTCCATACAAAAATAAAGGATTGTTTTTATATACTGCTGGTGTTTGAGGTATTTCAAAAAGGATGAGTTCGTAACCTCTGTAAACGTGTGACATCAAATACTGTTCATGGATAGATCATCATCATCATCATCATCATCTCAGCCTATTGCAGTCCACTGCTGGACATAGGCCTCTCCCAATACGCGCCATAACACTCGATCCTCCGCCTTCCGCATCCAGTCAGACCCGGCGACCTCTTTCAGGTCATCGGTCCACCTAGCTGGAGGGCGTCCTACTCTACGTTTGCCGAGTCGCGGTCTCCACTCTAGGACTCATGGATAGATATAGATTGGTAATTCTTGGAATAGAAGTTGGAATAAAAATGCTTACTGTAATTTTATACGAACTAATAGACCGACGAGATGTTTTCCTATCACTATTACGCTATCGATTTGGTCCCTTTTATAAAGAATCGTACTATGTTACGTCGGTTTGTAGATATAATTGTAAAGTTAACAAACTTTAAAGAAAAATTGCTGCATGTTTATTGTAGAAGCAATTTTTCATAAATTATATTTTAATATTTTCAGACAAAAATACCGTGCGAGAGTAGATATTACCCGAACAATAACTTCTTCAGCGTAACTAGCTCTCAAGTGTCCACAATAAAAACCAGACAAGTATTCTTCAAAAAGTTCGCCACAACTCGTTTCGAGGCAAAAACTACGCCTCGCCTCGCTTTATTAGAAAAACTTCAAAGTGGGAGCTTCAATGAGATTCATTGGCCTCTGTTAGACGTTTTGACAACTTGGCTCATGAAATCACACTGTGCTTTTACGAGCCAGTAGAAGCCTGAGTTATTGCAGGCTTTAAATAACGCTACGGAAGGTCACGGGCTCTAAACAGGAAATATTTCGCAGACGCGGAGTTATTACATCGAATTATGGTGGTGACATAAATTGGCCTGACATCCCGCCCTGTCGTTGTCTTCGTTTCAAAGAGATTGGCTTTCAAAATAAAAGCAAAGTTCAAAGTGCTTTATTGTGTGTTATAGGTACAAAAGAATTTTATTTGAAAACTATCTTGGTCTACTTTGTGCATCAACTAGTCAAATTTAAAATAAATCTAACATCTTCACTTATACAAAAGTAATTAATTGACTGAAAGATTAACATTTTGCACAACGGTTCCTAATTGAAGCACTAAGAATGGTAGAAACGGGAGCCCAGTACCCTGCGGGCTAATCCTCGGGCGACGGCTAATGTAAAGTAAAAATAATATAATGTAATAAGAAAAACAAGTACACTATATCTTACTCCAACGCTAACGTAACGACCAATTTATTTTGGACAAGTGCTTCATGAGATTAATTTAATAAAATAGTAATCTACCAAATACCTAGTGTAGCTAACTATTGAAATATACCAACTTATGTATATCTTTCTATTCGGTTATTATTAACGAGTGAATACAATTGTTACATTATCCTCATTGTCAAAATTGAAATTATTTCTTAATTTCTTATATTTATTAATGACAAATGACTGAACATCGTTTTAAAATTGCACGTTCGAATTATATTAGGTAAGTAATTTCTATTTTAGTGTTCATAATTTTTGTACAATATTTTTAAAAATTCAGGAAAACAATTGGATGGAATTTTGTATGAAAATCTTCATAATCCGTGCGAAGCTGGGACGGGACAGTACAGTTTTAATAAATAAGCTAAAAAATACAAAGGTGATATTAGAGATAATTTCATAACAGGATAATTGTTTGATATTCTTGGAAATGTTTAACACCCGACAACGTAAAGAGAGGCGGGAATATTCTTTAAGCATTTGAATTATATTATAAGCCTAAGCGGTTTGATGGATTTCTTAAAATTCGTATGAGCTGAGAGTGACTTAGATAATAATATTAATTAATTAATCAAGAATCGTAGTTGGATAATCTAAAGTTGAATAACTGTAAAGCGGTAGGTATAGAAGGTAGTCAGAGGAGCTCATAACTCCTATAAGCCAGGATTAACAGCGATGAATCGTTGCAAACAACTGAGTTATGATACTCGGGGTTCTAATAATAGAAAGCCTAATGTACTGTCAACGACCTCGCTATGAATTTAATCACGAGATTGAGAGTGATATTTGATCAGTCGGTCCTAGTTCGACCAATGTGGATTTCACTTTGTGGAATATAATTATGTACTAGTCAAGTGCTGACTGTGAAGGAAAACATTGTTATGTTTGATCCACCAACCCGCACAAGCCAGTATGTGTGGATTATGGCCTAAACCCTGTCAGCTCTCTAGAGAGAGGAGGAACCGAGCCAGCCGAGGTTGCTGATGATGATAATCAGTCGGGGAACTATTGTAGCTTCAGGGTCATACATATATTATTTATTATCTACGAGATGTAATATTACTTTTTACACACATAGCCATTGTTTGCAATTCACTCTATGTTTAAAGGATTGACTTTTTTGCTGTAACAGTGATAAGTTCTTTCTATTGCTTAGAAAAAACCTTACCATCCTTTTTGAAAGGAAAAATTTTCCACCTCTAAAGCGGTGTAACGGGTCGAAGTTATTTTAACTTTTCAAAAAACTTAATAGATATTATCATCGTATGTAATTTTCTGCTGAGTTTAACACGCACTTGGCTCTTTTTTCTTTCAACCCCCAAACTAAAGTAATGCGTGATCCATTACTCCAGTTAACAGTACAAACTAAAGCAACACACTTTTAATAGAACAGAGACTGCGGAACCAGAATTCGTGCTATAAACTTTAAAATAGACGAACTTGTTGGCGTATGAGCTTAAAGCCAATGTTGGACAAGACATTAAAGCATAGCAGATATAGTTGAAAGATCAAATATGACGTACGCCAGTAAGACTTGAGTTTGTAGTCACAGCTATTGCATGAGATCTGAGTTCAAGAGTCTTGTTAGTAGGAAATAGGTTATATAATAAAAAATAAAAAAAGTAATAAATATGCAAGGTGGTTGCAGGCGGTATAAAATCGCTCGCTGTAGTGGAAATTAGGTGAGGCCTATGTATGTCATTGGGTTAATATGATGATGATGAATAAATATATGATGATAATGAATCATTATGTAACTTAACCTGTAAATGATCCTCGTTTTTGGACGAAAACTTTCCGACCGTTGAGACTAAGAACAATGAAAGGTTAGCATCAAAGAGACACAATAAAATAATAATATATTATCATTATATCCTTAAAAAATAGGGAAATAGTAATATTTATCGAGCATGATTAGAAATCACAATAAAACCTACTGCCACTAAAATTCAGGGGGAAGGTGACTTCAGACTGTAAAGAGCAATTTACAGTCTGAAGGCTCCTTCCCCCTGAAGTCCAAAATGGAACGTGATCGATGACAATACCCCACTATGTATATAAACCACATAGCTAGCGAGATGTGCGACACGTAATTATGTTCCATGCCTTCCTACGAAAATGAAGCGCGATTCTACGGTATATTATGCGGTCAATGTTGGCGGATGTTGGTCCAACATGTAAAGTGAGCGTAAGTTATATCTTCCAACTTGCAGGTGGATCATGATGACCTAAGTTAGATCGAGTTAGTACTAAGCGTGAACTTCGGATAGCCGGCTTGATGGCATATAGCGCATACAAAATTACACAGCTTCGTTTTATCTCAGTTTAGAGAGTAGCTAACTCCGTTAGGTGATTTACTCAGAGTATGTAGTTGAAATTCAAATAGTTTATTGAACTATTCATAAGTTCGCCGTGTCTATTGAAATTTCCACTCGATATTTGAATTTCTTAATGTATGAACAGCTCGATTGGGAAATTATTTATCTTTACCAAGTGGAAAACTGGAGTTAGTGGGTTACCTATGTTCCTATTAAGAAGGCCTCAAAGAGATATTGTTTTTCTAATAGTAGGTTTAATATTATCTTAGTAGCTGTCGATACAACTATTTCATTTCCTATGGATGACCATTCTACTATCACGGTAAATACATATCTAAAATCAAAGCTAAGTCTGATCTACTGAGACAGAACCTTTTGTGAGAGAAATGTAACGTGTTCTACAACACACAAGTTGTACATACATACTCTTTATATAATATAATGATCAAGTGATTTTATTTCGCCTATAAAATGTAGTTGTTAGTTTTTATCTATAATGCGAACGCAATTAGAATAAATCTTAAACTTTAGAAACATTATCAAGACTAAGATTCAAGTGGTTGAATTTATTCATTAATAATTTGTAACTTTATTTTACTAAGGATGTTGGCTAATAAATTTAACCTGTTGCTTTTGTGAGAATTTCTCTTCAGGAAAATCCAATTTTCCAAGATTGCCGTTATCCCTGAATTTTTATATGTTAACTAAATAAGTAAATTCTCTTTATTCTTCACAATTTTAGGTCAATGTTTTACGCCAGCCCTCAAATTGTGAAGCCAAAATATTTGAACGCTGGAATAAAAATATATACTTTAACACCTCTATAATGTATAACTGGCATTGTTATTATTTTCAAAATCTATTTTGGCTGGGTTCCGCACTATTATTTTGATGTTTAATACTTTTTGTATTCATTTTTATTGGTTAAGGTTGCTGTAGTTATCAATCAGACAAGCCAACATTGTATACTTGTGATTGTATTAACATTATATATCAGTTAAAAGATGGATGTTTGTTACTTTTTCACACAAAAGCTTCTAAATGGATTTTATTAAATCGCCTTGAAGGCTTTATTATATCAGAATAACTAGCTGGTAATGAGATCTATCTCATTACTAGCTAGTGCCCGGGGCTATGTGTTATACCAGATTAGAATCTATCTGTGTGCCAAATTTCATATAGATCCTTTCAACCGTACTGGCGGGATTGAGTAGTAGCCATCCATTCTAACTTTTGCATTTATCATCACCATCATCCTCATATCAGCTGTAACACGTCCACTGCTGGAGATGGGCCTCCTCATAGACTTCCACTTCTTTTTGCATTTATAACTACTAACTATTAATATGATTATTGTTCTTCAGTGCCACAAGGGTGAAGCTTTGGAGAAACATTGTTTAATATTCTGATTGCTAATAATGTACTTAATAACGGATTATGCTCCAGATATTACAAAAATCGTCACATGAATATAAAAATACAAATTACAATAACTTATTATCACAAATACTCAACTCATTGGCTCCATCTGTTCATACAAAGTCTTTATATTCCCTCAGAACGATCATTTGAAATTACCCACTCATCACAAAACGAAAAACATAACAACAACATCACAAAAAAACATCACAGACAATTTAAAGCTAAAAAGCATGCGAGTTGTTACTGTACACCAAGTATATCGTCATTGTGATCTCGAGTGTACATTGTACCGAATGTACAGCAGTGTCATTGGCTGCAGACAAGGAAAGTCCATTTATTTGAGCGTGGTTAGCTCACGACAGGTGCTAAGTGACTAAGTACGACAATATTATGTTGGGTAGATGTTGTTTTTTTCTTTAAAATGACAGCGCCCGCTCTAGGAAACAAGCTCTACTAAATTCTACAAGATGAAACTGAAATTAAGAACTAATATTTTACGAATACCATTTTTTCCATGGTAGACATCTTCACTTTAACTTGTAAATCACCACTTTATTAACGTTCAATATTTTATCGATTTCGCTAAAATAGTTTCCAAGATACTAACGTTTAAAGTGAGTAAAGTAAAGAAAATTTATTCAAGTAATAAGGTAAATATCGTATCATCATACATGTATTTCGAAACAATAAAGGAAATTAATATAGTTTAACAGTATCAAATAATTTTAATGTACAACAATACCTATGTTTTATACACGGCTTCGTTATACACTATATAACAAAGCCGTATGTTTGCAGGATATAGCCGTAATCCCAGCAAACTTACAATAATATCAATTACCAACTTATCTTTTGACGCAAATATACCTGGTCTATATCTCAGTGTATCTAAAACGAGAAAAGCTTTAACGTTTTTTCACAATTTACTTTTCGTTTCATCTCGATATCATAAAACATTTTGAAGTTCACCAGAGCCACAAGATACACAGGTTTACTTTGTGTCTTTGAGATTTTTACGTCTGTAAATCCCTTGCGATACAGGGATTATTCTATGAGGCTGGATATATCAAAAATCTTTACTTGGTGGCGGATATCCTTAAGGAAAACTCAAAGTCAACTACACTTTGTACTGAATCAAAATAGACATACCGTTAAACATATTATTATAGGTGATTTACCTAATCTAAGCTTATATTATAAAGCTGACGAGTTAGTTTGGTAGAACGCGCCAATCTCAAGATCGATTTGGATAATCCATTTATCGAGAAAGGCTATATAAAATCACGCCACGGTCAATAGGAGCTGACCAGTGGTTAAACAAAGAACACGGGAGCGAAGACCCGGGCAATAGCCAGTTTATTCATAAAAAAATTATTGAGTTACTAGTAGTAGTAACTAATAAATTCGATCCTCACATTTAACAAATATATTTTGTGGTAGGTTCTTTATATATTAGGCAGGCATCAGCACCTACACCTGATATTCAGGTACCTATTACAGATGTTGAAATGTAAAGTTTACCTCTCATCACGCTGGATAATAAAGAGACAATTAAATATAATTAAAAAAATTTAATAACCAACCAAGAGAGCAACGCACTAAAAAGACCGTAAAATTATTATACCTGATTAAATTTAAATACATAATATATGTATACATTTGTAATCTCCTTTTATTTCTCTTTATTTTGATACCCAACTCGATAGAATTGGTTAAAAAAAAATTGAACTTCTTATAATTTGGCGTCAAAGGCCCACCGTTTAAGTCTTTTTATTCTTAAAACCTATCTAAGGATACTTGGGGTTTCTAGACGAATCTAACGATACCCTAATTGTCAAAATCTATCCAGCCGTTTGGAAGATTCGCGGGAATAAATAAATTTACAAACATACAAGATACGAGCGATAGTCGGGTAAAAAGAAAACCATTCGTACTTATGTACCTAAACCAAACGCTTATTTTAGAGAATTACTATTTTCACATGAATAATAAACTTACAGTTAACCGTAATGATACCCGCCCGTATGGAAACAGCCAATTTAATAGAATCTTATGTTTTATACATTAAGTCCCCAAATAACTCAAGTTGGTATATTAGGCTTATAACTTCGTGGAATTTGAAATAATACCTAACTATAAGGCCTACCCGTCCTCTTATAATGCTAAAATTTAATAGATTTGGTTAAGTGCCGGTACTCGAGCTCAGCTTGGTGAGCCTTGGAGCAAGAGCACGAAATTAATGACGTATGTACTGTGCGATTAATCCAATATACATATTTAGTTAGTAATTAGCTATATTTGCATAGCTGAGTAGATTCGTATACGAACCTCGTTTAGCTTATTAGGTAGGTGTCTGTATAATGTTTGTTTGTATGCTACTAAAGTATGCGACTTATAATTCAAATGCCTATACTTTAGAAGAGTTAAAAGATATAAATGGAAACCCTTTACAAACTGATCATTATGTTTTTTAGCCATCATTGTCATCAGCACGTTGTCACACGAAGGAGTTCCACGTTGTATTAAACCTCACTACCTTTAAACCTCACTACCTAGATTAAGACGGTTTATAGTGTAGTGAAGAGCTGTTACGTAGTCCAGCATGAAGTAAATGAAATAAATGAATTATTATTATTATTATTATTATAAACATTCGAGAAACTCTCATTTTGACCAATACTAGACCCTTCTAACGGTACTTCGAGCGATGTAGTGTTCGAGCATTTTAACTGACTATCCTATTTTTGTCAGACAAGATCCCTAGTTTCTCAATGCTTTGAGGTATATTAGTCACTTAACTTTCTGTGACTGCCTCAATGGCGTCAATCCGGAGTCGGAAAGCATGCACCATTAATGGCAATAGCCTGACCTCCTATGGTGAAATGTAGGTATGAAAAACATCTGTTAACCCCTTCGGAAGAAAAGGCCTGATGCTAAGTTATGATACGTTGTTCTTTTTGTAATAAAGTAAATTAAAACCTTGTAATAAATCATAAAAATAAATCACGTTGATTTCTAAACTGTAATGAAACAAAAAACACACCCGAACAATAAACTTGGCCGCGGCGCTTAATTTAGTCTAACTTTATAACCGTAAAAATTATTGATGAACGCAAAATGAAAATCAAAAATATATTCAGAGGCTCACTGACGTACATTTATTAAAGAGTACACGGCCGCCATGTTGTGACAAAGCGAGTAACGTTTTGGCGGGAGCGCCATGATGGATTGCGCGCTTGACAGGTGGAGGTGCGTTCGTTATTTGCAATTTGTTGTTACTGCGTTGATTGAGAGCCAGTTCGTTCGAAAATTGTCAACCTTCGATTTATCGGTTCAAAAAATTCAACAAAGTAAAAGGTTTTGGCTTGCTTTTATCAGGACATTCAGACATTGTCAAAACAATAAGACTGGCACTAACGGAACTCACAGCTTTATTCAAGTGGAATTCGGTTTTGATATAAATCCTTGCTTTTCAAAAAGTAACTTCTTTTCTTTCATAAAATCGAATCATCATCAAAACCAGTTCTCAGTATTACATCCGCATTTATTGGAAGTATGGGTATAAAATAATTTTAGGTAATATGTCGCCAAAAAACCAACGAACTCTACTCATCAAATCCTTGCACAAGAGCGCACTGAGACCAATCCCACCATTATTCCCTCACTAGACCATTTAATACAACCCACTGACTCGAACCATTTAATTGCATTAGATATGAGATAGACTCAAGGCACTAATATTCCTTAACGTTCAACAGGTAAAGCAAAACACCTCAGTATTAATTCCTGGCCTCACGAAACCTTGTTGACCAGTACTCTTGACCTGTCTTAACTATTGTACTTGCACTACAAGAGGGGTCAATAGTAAATTTGTTGGTAGGTTATGTAACCACCAGGGCTTCGGGTGCTCTTTGTAAACTAGTAACAGTAGGTACAGTAATACCTTACTAAATAGGGACTGAAGAAAATTAAATAAAGAATTTATGTTATTAGAATATTAAAACATTTCAATAATGACTGCGATTAGCTGAGGTTAAGAAAATGATACAAGCTTATAGAAAAACACAGCACCTACAGAAGATAGCAGTCAATAATCTCTATTGATTTATATTTCAATAGCGTTGATTATTTTTGCTGATCGTCATCGTTTACAGGGGCGAAAAAAGAAATTATAGCTGTGCCAAAAGTTGAGGCGGTACACATCTTATCTTTTGTTGGTCTACCAATTTTAACTTTACTTCTGTTGAAAAACCTGCCATAATTCGCACAAATAAAGCTTCAAATAAGCCGGCTTCAAATAGCAAGACATAAAAATAACCCACAAAAACTAAAAGTACTTTCATTACCAGCTCAGCTGTTACTTACGTCTGTAATGGCTTGTAACTATTACTGGCTTTACAGAGACGTAACAAAAACTTTAGTCACAATATCACGTAAATTTTTTATAAGTTTAGAAGTGATATTAATTTTTTTTCAGCTCATAGAGGCTCTCAGTAACGGTTTATGATGTTAAAACGATTTAGATACGAATGTTGTTGTACTTGTATTTTCGTCGGTCTGTAATACTATAAAATCCACGACCTTCTGAAACATTACCAACGCTTTTCCAACTGAGCGACTCAGGTATTTGCGCTGAAGATCGATTTCCTTCTAAAAATTAAGATTATCTAAAACATCAGAAGTGTATACATAATTTCTATAGAGCGAAGACACGTCTTCAGTTAACAAATCTCGCTGTATTCCATATTCCAAAGGCGTGTAACCAAATCTTCACTGAAAGCACAAACTAGTTAAATAAACTCCAATAATGTAAGCGTGACAGCTATCGAGTCTCAAAAGAGCGACTCACCGCTTATTGTCGCCGCTCGTCATAATGACAAAATGTCTGACAACATCTAAGTAAGCGCAAATTATTAAAGCAGGCGTATTGTACACAAAAGTACAATATAATACTTTGTGTGGTGTAAGTGGTGAAAATTTAGCGTCGAGTGTGTGAACGATACGAACGTGTCGAACGTCGTTGATACGTTCGAGGAACGCGCCTTATTGTTGTCTTTCACGACTGCTGCACTAGAAGTCCGGGAAATTAAACTCCCGGGTCGGGAAAAAAACCGTAATGAACTTTTCGGTCATGAAACCAGTATCAACTCAGAGATTGATGATTTGTCCGGTTAATGCATATTATTAGCTCGTCCACACACGCGCTTACATGGGGCCATCAATTTTATTCATAGTTGTAAAATCTGTTAATTACCTACTAATATAAAAAATTGCCATGATTATGATGATGAAGTCCCGGGCTATAACTAGTTTATATACCTCAACCATCTTTTATTATTAACATTTGGTGAAATGTCTTTTAATACAATATTATTTACCATTTTCATTTCAGATTGATATTTATTTTTAAATAGATAAATAATACTTTCCGCTGCAATCTCCAACTCGAGCTATCACTGAAACTGCCAAGCGGCTGTGAAAGGCATATGAAGAAAGTTAGCGAAATTTCGAACTTAGTCGAGGATGGATCTCAGTCGGCATTCTTCGTGAAATTGTTTTAACTCCTAGACCTAGTTGGGAGATCAGTCTTACGTTCCACTTGCCTACAGGCGATATGGCCTTTATAACTTGTTGGAAAAAGTTGTTAAAACTTTAATGTATCTTATTCGTAACTCCTGAATTAGACATTGGAAACTTTTTGTGTCAAAATCCTCGTTTTATTCTTATTCAAATCTTATACGAGTATCATCATTTCAGCCTATTGCAGTCCACTGCTGGACGTAGGCCTCTCCTAACACGCGCCATAGCACTCTGTCCTCCGCCTTCCGCATCCAGTCAGACCCAGCGACCTTTTTTAGGTCGTCGGACCATCTAGCTGGAGGGCGTCCTACTCTACGCTTGCCGAGTCGCGGTCTCCACTCTAGGACACGTTTGCTCCACCGTCCATCGGTCCTTCTGCAGATATGACCAGCCCACTGCCACTTCAACTTGCTTATTCTACGAGCTATGTCGGTAACTTTGGTCCTTTGTCGGATTACCTCGTTACGAAGTTTGTCCTTCAAAAAGACGCCGAGCATAGCTCGTTCCATAGCTCGTTGAGCGACTTTAAGTTTGTGGGCTAGTCCTACAGTGAGTGTCCACGTCTCGGCACCGTAAGTCATGACAGGTAGGACGCATTGGTCGAAGACTTTGGTCTTCAGGCATTGCGGTAAAGGCGAAGAGAAAACCCGACGTAGTTTGCCAAACGCTGCCCAACCCAGTTGGATCCTGCGGTCGATTTCCTTCTCGAAGTTGTTTCTACCGAGCTGGATAACTTGTCCAAGGTAGACATACTCTTGAACAACTTCGAGAACCGATCCGTCGACATAAATCGGCCCCGGCATGATATGTTCGTTGAACATAATCTTGGTTTTATCCAAGTTCATGCCGAGACCAACACGTCGAGAGGCTCCATCTAGGCTGCGCAGCATTTCGCTTAACTGTTCCAGTGACTCTGCCACGATGACGATATCGTCGGCAAACCGAAGGTGTGAGATGTACTCGCCATTGATGTTAATGCCCCGTCCAGTCCAGTCCAGCGTCTTGAAGACGTCTTCGAGCGCGTTGGTGAAGAGCTTGGGGGAAATAACATCCCCCTGCCTCACCCCTCGACGCAACTCGATAGGGTTGGTCTTTTGGTCCTGGAGCTGGACGGTCATGGTGGCGGTTTCATAAAGACATCTCAACACCTCGATATAGCGCCAATCGATGCGACATCGCTGCAGAGCATCCAGAACCGCCCAGGTTTCGATGGAGTCGAAGGCTTTCTCGTAGTCCACAAACGCCATACACAGCGGCTGATTGTACTCCTCGGTCTTCTGCACAATCTGCCGAACAGTATGGATGTGGTCTACGGTGCTGTAGCCTTTTCGAAACCCGGCTTGTTCCGGTGGCTGGAACTCGTCGAGTTTTCTGGCGAGGCGGTTGGTGAGCACTCTCGAGAACAACTTGTAGATGTGGCTCAGGAGTGAGATGGGTCTATAGTTCTTCAGCAAGGTTTTATCACCTTTTTTGAAGAACAGAACCACCGCACTCCCGCTCCACGCCCGAGGTGTTAAGCCCTGGTGAATGACGGAATTAAAGAGGCTCGCTAGCTCCTTCAGGATAGGTGTCCCGCCTGCTTTTAAGAGCTCTGTTGTAATTCCGTCATCCCCTGGGGACTTGTTGTTCTTAAGTTGCTCGAGAGCAACTCTGACCTCGCCCTGGTTGACATCAGGGATGTCCTCCGTGTAATGGCGCGTGAGTGGGGCTCTGTGGTCATCATCGCTGGGTCTCATGGGTTTGGTCATCCGTGATGCGTAAAGGCGTTTATAGAAACTCTCTATTTCCTCTAGAATCTCGAACTTGGAGGTTACGGTTTTGCCACCCGCAGTATTAAGTTTCGTCAGATGAGTTCTACCAAGCTGGCGAGCGAAAACTTTGGTGCCTCTGTTTTGTTCAATCACATCCGCGATGGCGCGTGTATTGAAACATCGGAGGTCACGTCGCACCAGCTTCCGGATCTTCCGGTTGAGGTTTCTCCCATCTGACGAAGACGACTGCGTGGATGACATTTCCCGTCGCTGCCTCATAAGTTCGAGAGTCTCGAGTGAGAGTTTAGACTGCCTTTTTACGCTTTTACCGGGAAACACCCTTTGAGACACCTCCTGTAGCGTTTTGACCACTGTGTCGGTTTTCTCGTCAACATTGCCAAGGGTTTCCAGCAGGTCGAAACGATTTTGAAGTTCCAGTTGGAACTTTTCAGACCCCATTGCCATTTGAGGCGCAGTAGGTCGGAGAGTAGACTTCATCATGCGACGCCTTTCGGCTTTGAAGTCTATATTTAGAGAGCCTCGGACAAGTCGGTGATCACTTCCGGTATTAAACCTATTGATCACTGAGACGTCTCTAAATACATGCCTCTTGTCAGTCATAATGAAGTCTATCTCATTCCTCGTCACAGTATCGGGGCTTCGCCAGGTCCACTTTCTATGAGGCTTCTTCTTAAAGAAGGAATTCATTAAGAAGAGCCCCTGCGACTCCAGAAAGTTGACCAGCATCTGCCCCCTGTGATTTCGGCGCCCCACACCATGGGATCCAATTTTCGTTTCGCCGCGTTCTTGTACTCCCACTTTGGCATTGAAATCCCCCATAACAACGTTGCAGTGAGCCTTGGTGGTACCATGTAATGCCTTAGCTATGTCTTCGTACATGGCTTCGGCAATGTCATCGCAGTATGTCGAGGTCGGCGCATATACCTGTACCACCTTCAGGAAGTACCTGTCGGTAATTTTCAATATGAGGTACGCTACCCTGGTCGACACACTGCTGACCTCCACAACGTTGTTAGCAAGGATCTTGTTAACGAGGAAACCGACACCGCCCTGAGAGGGCCGATCACCTTCCCGAAAGTAGAATAGGTCGCCTGACTCAAGGGTTATCGTGTCCTCCCCCTGTCTTCGGACTTCAGATAGCCCCAATATGTGCCAGTTTATGCGACCTAATTCTACCTCGAGTTCGGTGAGGTGTTGGTCCAGCCGTAGAGAGCGTCCGTTATACGTAGCCAGGGTCAGTTGGTTTTGGTAGCCTTTTCTCGTAGCCCGGAGATTCTTAGCACCCCCTGTCCCGCCGTTACCGCGACCGCTACCGTGGCTGCGGACAGCGGGACTACCGGGAACAAGGGGCCTATTTTGAGGTGTACGGTGCATATTAGAGGTTTTTGGCCTTACTATACCACGCTGGCCAGACGGGTTGGTATAGGGTTTTGTTTCGAATTTTCCTTTTCTGGTAGTGGTCTTCTCTACCTTAGTCCCTTAGTCGACTTGTAACGACACCCACGGGATGAGACGGGGTAGCGACATATGTATTCTAACGCCGTCGCTACACGGCACATACGAGTATATTCCTGTTCAATATAACAAAAACTAAACAGTATCATTATCGCATAGAGGTTTAGCTATTTGGCATTACTTCAAATATTGTGTAATCTCTAGCGACATGCCTCGACTTCTCACGGATGATGAAGGTTTTCATACGGCAATTACATCCAATTTTTTTACCTCTTTATTCCTTTTTTCGTGAATTTTTCAAAACCAATTCTTTCTTTTTGATCTCATTAAAAATAATGTAACCTACGAATCGACCTAGTAAGCCTAACTTCTGCATCAAAGGGTAGAAGTTTGCTAAAAATCGTGAAGAAAATAATACATTCAAGTGTCACGTAGACTTGAACTTTTGGCGCCTACATTGTCTAGGGTGTTCCACAAAGGTGTTCATAAAAATACTACGAAGTGTGACAAAGTTGACACGATGTATTTCATAGTACGCAGGCGAACGTGACGGAGCTAAATTGGACTTATCGCGGCCGGATCCGGGCGACACTTCATTTGCGAACGTCTCCGGTAACTTAAAAATGTTCAAGATATTATGTAAGACTTCTATTTGTGAAGTTTTATGGCTTATTCTGATAGTGATAATTTGTGAATATTAGTGTTTGTAACTTTATTTACTATTGGAAGAAACAATACCTATTTTCAAGGTATTTAATTTACGATTGTACTCGTAGATAAATTAACAACCAAAAAATACCATTGTCCTATCATCATAACTATCATAATAACTGTGTGTTGCAGTCTACTACTAAAATCATTTGATTTTTTTATTGTGTCGTCTCACTTCTTTGATTAACCTGCGAGTTTTCGCCTTATTATATAAAATACAATACAACAAAGAAATTTGGAAACAAGTTT
Organism: Laspeyria flexula; assembly: GCA_905147015.1. NCBI lineage: Eukaryota > Metazoa > Arthropoda > Insecta > Lepidoptera > Erebidae > Laspeyria > Laspeyria flexula. Next base: position 638,373 of record LR989954.1, on the reverse strand, counting down.
TATTCGATGTTTGGATTGCTCTTTATAATTAATGTCTTTTAATGCTAGAATCAATGAACAAACCAAAAGTACTCACACAAGTCAAAGTAAGTTAAATTGGAACCAACAGTGGCTACGAAATCAATACGAACGAAAACACTTTAAGTCTATTGTGAATGCAGTCCACGTCCTAACAATTGAAGCACAAATTGCCACAATAGACTGATGCAAATGTCCACAGAATCTTGTCGACAGAGTGGCCAAGACATCGGTTACAAGACGTGATGCTTTCGAATAGAGGCTAGCTTTCACTAAGATGATTCTAGCGATTCAAAGAAATAGACTGGTAAAAAATAAAAAAAAAACTTCCAAAACAAATCCCAAAGCTTTCAGGGCTTTCTATTCTTGTTTCGAATGAAAATTTCATTTTATTCGTAATAAATAAAAAACACATTATAAGCGGTAACCTCTTACCATGAGGTGGGCCGTAATTTTCGTGCTGAAAGACAACCACTTAACGGATTTAATTTCATCAAATACTTCAATATTGATTTCATAGTAGATCTACAGCACAGATGGCTAGCTGTTGCCTTTGTTCCATCTTTCATGTCAATGTCAGAGCATTATTTTTTACTTCATCATCATCATCATATCAGCCCAATGACGTCCACTGTTGAACATAGGCCTCACCTAATTTCCGCCACAGCGAGAATTATTATTATTATTTTTTACTTATTCTAACGCAATTATTTGATTGCTTCTTGACGATTTGCCACAGAAGTTATTTAAATAGCGAAGGTCAGAATTAAACCGAGTGCAAAGCAATCTATTGTCACAGTCAAACCGATCATTTGGTTTTGTGGAAGTGTTTTAAAATAAATTGACTGGCCTGTTGGTCTAGTGGTTAGTGACCCTGACTGCTAAGCCGGAGGTCGTGGGTTCGATCCCCACCCAGGACAAATCTTTGTGTGATGAGCATAAAGGTTTGTTCTGTGTCTGGGTGTAATTTATCTATAATATGTATGTATTTACAAAAAAAAATGTATTTAAGTAGTATATCAGTTGTTTAGTACCCATAACACAAGCAAATATAATTGCTTACTTTGGGACTAGATGGCGCTGTGTGAATGTGGTAGAATATTATTATTATTATATTATTATAATAAATGTTTCTTTTATTGAATAAAGTTTTTATCTGGGTATAATATAGCTACTTGAGAATACTAATTTACTAGGTATCTGAAGAGGTGGAACTTTGTCAGTTAGGTAGCATGTCTGCTGTCTCAAGTGCGACTAGTTGGCAATCGCCTAACTGTAGACAATGATAAAAGAAGCGACAGCTTGGTTAGGATATATATATATCCTAAACTATCGTTTGATTCTTTATCAATTCTGCCATTATAAAATGTACTCCCTCTCCGCTTATCAAAGTGCCTAACCTAACACTTAGTGGAAATATCGTTATGTATTTCATAAGTCAATGCTGTAACTGCACTGATTGGAAGGCGCTTAGTTATTAAATTACATTCAATATTGGATGTCTAGCAACTTGCGTTGTGTATTATTAATACCTACCATAAAAGAAATTATAAGTGTATGTCTGATCCACCAATATGTCACCTATGTAGGTGCTACAATTTTCGCTTTCGCCATTCTTCACTATTTGTGTATGATGTCATACAATTGTATCAAATGCTTTTTTGCATGGAAATCTGTTTTCTTATTAAAATCCAGCCAAAAGTCAGCAACGATTATGCGATGTGAGTCATCTCATGACTATAGGACAAAAACTACCCCTAATGTCTATTTGCGTCAGTACAAACCCTAACACTTACACCCAAATTACGGCTCAAGTCAGTAATAAGATAATATTATAATTAAGTAAACATAATTAATTTGTCTCGACCCATAATTCTACGTACAAAATTGTTTACGCCATCATAGCTCACTGTGCAGCCGTGCGGAATTAATTATAATTGTGATAGCCTGTTAAGTATTAATAATTATAATTATCCTATAATAATATTTAGTAGCTAGTGGCAAGATAATGTAATAATTATTACGACACTAATAGCAATTATGTGAGGTGCTAAAATTTAACTACAAAGGTAGTGTTAATTCTACTGTTACGATTTACGAACCTCAGGAAAGAAGAAAATTGTATATTAAATTTTAAGACCTCATTCCCTTGAACAGATGTACTGATTTAATACCGTTATACACCTCTTACTGATTGGCCGATGGGAGAAAAAGTTCCTCGAGGAGTGGCCACGTTTTGGCAAGAGACAGGACAGATGGACCGACGACTTGGTAAAGATTGCGGGTGGCCATTGGTTGCAGGCGGCATAAAATCGCTCGCTGTGCCGGAAATTAGGTGACGCGTATGTCCAGCAGTAGACATCATTGGGCTGATAATTATGATAACAATAATAATATTCTACCATATTCACACAGCGCCATCTAGTCCCAAAGTAAGCAATTATATTTGCTTGTGGTAAGGGTACTAAACAACTGACATACTACTTAAATACATTTATAGATATACATATTATAGATAAATTACACCCAGACACAGAACAAACATTCATGCTCATCACCCAAAGATTTGTCCTGGGTGGGGATCGAACCCACGACCTCCGGCTTAGCAGTCAGGGTCACTAACCACTAGACCAACAGGCCAGTCAAATGATGATGACGTCTCCACACAAAGAAATATCATACACGTAAATTAAAATAAACCTGCAATATATCATACAAAGTTACAAACAGTCCCTACACACACAGACGTCGACAACAAAATTATTACACTCATAACCTTTCCCATTTCCAGTCCATACATACTAGTTTCACGAATGAGTAACTCTGAAAATACTCCGCAGTGAAACTCCATAATTTTCAGGCATTAGTCAGGCTTGACAAATTCAGTGCTGCAATATAACGCATCTAGGATAAACGTTACGTGCACAAACATAAATTCATTTCGATGACACTGTGTCGTTGGGCAGACGGACGAAAATTATTGCAGAGGGGAGCTTCCTTTGATTTTATAGCTAAGAAGATCTAGTGTTATTGCCTGTGAAGGAATTGTGGAAATGTCTTGTGTGCTCTCATATCACTGTGGCTGTGAGTGATTAAACACGCTTGCTGTTGTTGATATATCGTGTGGAACAATAATATAGTGAGGTACCTATTTAATAAATTGCTAGCAACATAATTATGTAGATAACGTTTAGATCAAAATAATGCCAAGTGAACTACATAATTAGCACTAGATCCTTTAAAGCAGCACTCAAAGGAGTCAAAGGTATAAAACTCATAAAACACGTCGCATCTAATAAATTAATCTATGTCGTTTCCTAACTAGTCAAAGGTACAGGCAAACAACATATAAATTATATGGACGCAACTATTAAACTACGTCGCCGTATTCTATTACGGGGTCAGTTCATGACCTGTGCGGAGTTGTTAGTTATCGAGCCTCTCTTCTGAGGTGGCTATAGATTAGATCATAGGTGCAGGCTATCTATCATCCTTACGAACTGAACAGCGAGCACGATTGTTGACGGTTTGTTGCAAATAGATTTTTTTTTCTAGAAATAGACAATACGCGCTTTTTAAAACGAACACAAAGTACACACAAACTCGAAACAAATATCTAGTGCTAATCGAACCCACGTTCCTGGCCGTGGCGATTTTAGAGTCTAGGCGACACACTTTAAAAACAGCTAACTCCCGGCAAGCTTCAAACACAGTGTTGAACATCCGCAAGAACGTTACATTACATGCAAAAGCTCGAGGAAATGCTGTAGTCTATAGCCACCTTTACTAACCATTAATTGTATGTGTATTATACGAGGATGTGCAGGGAATAGAAGCCAATACTGCACTTCGTACCTGACAGGTTATGAACAGACCGCAAAACTAAATTTGTTTGCTAAACATTATGTTTGACATAATGTTTTCTTTTTGCCATAATACCTGATTGTACGGAACCCTTGGCGCGAGAGTCTGACTCGCATTTAACCGGGTTTTAAAATATAAAAATACTATACTGATAAAAGACGTACATGATATCGTAATTCCAACAAATTTTCTAAACGATCAGTAAACCTCTCAGTCCTGTGTAAAACCCCATCATATATCCCAATACAGTATGGTCTTGCAGATGCAAATAGCTACACAGTATAGATTAAGGGTATTGCCCCGTCATTGTATCGGAGGCTTACAAAGTACCCCGTTATCGGCTTCGGTACAAAATAGCCGATAAATTCACAACGTTATGTAAAAGGCATAGCGCCTTGAGCTTCGTAAGCTTTACAGTAAACTGGTTTTTAATATTGATACAACAAGGCCTATGTCTGGATAATTCGGTGCTTTGTTTTAGGATTTACGCCATTTAGCACAACGATATTTTTGGGTCAAAATGAGTCGCTTTACCTACTGGAGAAGTCTTAATAATCTTTACCATACAGATGACATAACGACACTATAACTTAGTGCTTTTGTTTTGATTGGTGAGTAGTGCTCTAAAGAGTTCAATAGGGTGGATACAAAATTTGCTTTTGTGGAACGTGAAGTGATTGTAATGTACGCATAGTGGGATTTTAAAGAGATTATAGGGCGAAAATGTTTAAGCCAAAAGTTTCGTGTAAAATACAATCTAGAAGTAATGTATCCCGAAATGTTACCACCAACATCACGACTAACTTGATTAAAACAATGTGTAATTTAATATGAAACTTCGGAATTTGTTTCACAGAAAAGCTAACGTTTTCACTATACATTTTATTTTCTTTTTTTTTTATCTTTATCAACACTCTAGACACAAAAACCCTTAAAGCTAGGCTATTGGGTGGAGATAGAACCACACACTTTATAACCCATATCACGAAACATGTTTATATCATCCATATAACAAAAGTATCTAATAAACCAAATACAAGTAAGTAAAATCCACTATCGGAAAAAGTGCGCAGTTCCCAAATCACTGGAGTCAATAAAGTGAATTCCCTCGGCAGACTACAAGATGTATACAACAATAAATAATACATTATACCAGTTATCTATCAACATTGGCAGATAAGCTCGCGAATAAACGATAGATTGGATAAATTCAGTGAGGCTACCATGTTTTATTGATAAGATGCGCGCTGCTAAAAGATTTATTGGCGTTAGAGATGTGGTTCAAAATTCGTGTAGGTGCGTTCTCGATAGGCTGCTGTTTTCAAGAGTTTTTGTATAATGTGAATCTAGCATTTGACCATTCAAGGTTTAACCACTATCTAATTTGAGCAAACAAATTGACGAGTTTCTTCCAAATTGCCTAGGCTGATAGACGTAGATTTTAAAACCTGTAATAAATCTTTGAACCCTTTAGCCAAAAAGCGACCAATAATACTTAGCTTGTTTGGACATTTTGTAGATACTTCAATCTATATATTTTGTTTCGGAAACCTTTGAGAGCAGACGCTACTCTCTTTTACTGCTAGGTCAATGAAGTAAAGAAATAGTGAGTGCACCTGTGTTTGCCGCCACACTTATATACTGTAATAATAAATAAATACATCTGGTTTTGACTATTGACAATATCTTCGGCGCAATTTGCTGGTTTCCGCTGAGATCAACCGCACTGCGCGATAAATCGATTAGATCACAATTTTCACAGACGTCGCGTCGTTCTCAGTTTTCAACCAAAAGAAATATTTTATTAATTAATCGAGAGCTCTGCAATTCTGCATGTCGAACAATTAAAATATTGGGGCCACTTATAGCAAACATTACCTCATTAAATAATAAATATAATAATTAAATAATATATATACTTAGTTAAATTCGTCACAATATAGTTCATCACCTACAGAGTAACCTAAATAAATCTAAATACAGTGACTTGTGTGTAAATAGTGTGGATATAACATCTTAGTGCACGAGTGATGTACCAGCAGACTACGTACCATCAAATCCGGGAAGACTAACAATCCTTCGTTACCACTACCGTCGGTTTTAAGTCGAATCGACGTCATGCGTCACACACTTTAAAGGTATTCCATTTTTATACTAACTAACTTACTTCCCTGGCTGATCGAACTGAGTTTGGACAGTGCCGGAATAACCATGTCGAGGCCCCTCAGCAATGCAATTCTCAAGGCATTAACTTTTCTAAAATCAATTTTTTCTACTACAATGCAAATGTCCCAAGTGGCATAAAAAATCTTAACTTTTGGTTAAATTTAAGTTTATATTAGTAAATCACACATTAAACTTTTTCAGTTTTTGTGCCGTGTTCAAATCTTCGTCGATTTTTTTTCCCTTTGTACAACTGTCTATGGGCCCTTAGCCGATGCAGGGCCCCTGGGCAGTTGCCTATTCTACCTAATAGATAATCCGGCCCTGAGTTTGGATCTCCAAAATTAAGAACAGGTCGACGACAGTTTGGTCGTAACTCTTCATTCCTTGTTTGTTACCTTAGCGAAAATAGGTACCTATTAAGATTAAGTTTTACGTTTCAATATAGGTAAACCTTTGTCTCAGGAACTCAACCCAAGGGAGTCTATTGAATACTAAATTACAATTAAGTAGGAACAAGATACTAACTCGTTAAATTTGTAATTTGAATACCACATTAAAATTTACGCGTACAAATTTGACTTAATATTATTATACTAGAGTTTATTCAGCTGAGCAACACTCAACCGACATTTCTAAATTATTTCGTCTAGTATCCCTTTTCAGGTTTAAATGAATTTTGAGAGTTAAGCCCAGGCTATTTTAAAGCTTGAAGACTTGAAGCTATCTTAAAGAAATGCGGTGAGCAGGGTGTTCTTTTATCATGAGGCGAGCTTATTGTCAAACATTGCCAGACATCGGGGTGTTGATGAAAATTATAAGACAGAACATAGGTAACTACAGTTTTCTAACATCGGGTTAGAAAACTGTATCCAGTGCTGCAGTCGTATACACTAGCGTTGCTGGGTTACCGTGGCAGCATCCCTATCGTATTGTATCATCATCATATCAACCGTAGAACGTCCTCTGTTGGGCATAGGACTCCTCAAGAGATTTCGAATAGGATCAGTTGGATGCGGCTTGATCCATCGCGAACCTGCTGTTCGGATCAGATCATCTATCCACCTTGTATGTTGACGTCTAATTCATCATCATCATCATCATATCAGCCGCAGGAAGTCCACTGCTGAACATAGGCCTCCTCAAGAGATTTCCAATAGGGCCGGTTGTTTGTGGCCTGCACCGGCAAGCGCAGCGTAGGACGCCCACCCACAAGGTGGACAGACAATCTGATCCGAATAGCAGGATCGCGCTGGATGCAAGCCGCAAACAACCGGCCCTATTGGACGTCTAATTATAGATTTATTTATTAAAAAATGAGTTTAAAAGTGAGTAAATGTCGAGGACCCGTGTTACCACACCACGGTCCATTGTACCCGTTGAGCGGAAACATAGTAATCGCACGCCCCGCGCAGGAAGTCGCGCGTTCATTCCACGCTTTATTGTTTGAAATGTTGCTGCTTACTGGCCCCGCAGAGCGGTTTTATACGGGCATTCATTACTTAACTTTACGTTTCGCTTAACTTTAAAAGAATAATTTTAATTGTTCCAAAGATATGAGAATGTTATTGAAATTAAAAAGGTACTGAACATCTACATCAATTATACAAATTTTTAACCAAATCGTTAGCTCATTGAGATACCGACTAATATATTATAAAGTGTATTTCAAATTCTTAACATTACTCGTTAAACATAGTAGATAAGCAAGCTATAAAACAAACTTAGAGTCAAAATTGGAGACCCATTTAAATTTACAAATGAATAACACCAAAGTAACTAACACAAATTAAACTTTATTAAAATTCATATATTTTCATATCAAACTATTCATTCCAAAGTAATTTAGATAGTCTAGACAAAATTTCTTTGACTTATATTGTTCAAACATTTTATTAACTAACGTATTTGATCATAATACTTATTACAAATTTTCAAATTACTACGCCTATATCAACTACGACCACCAAGCAAAGTTTCAAAGGACATAAACGCTACAATTACTTACAACCGTTATAGCCATTATGTAGACCGCCGTTAAGTTCATTTTTAAAATACGACAAATTGTTACAGACTAATACGAAAATAAATATCATACGTACATCAATTTAATAACTGGCTAGATAATAAATACGCCTTATATTCGCGAAGAGGTAGGCAGAGGTGTATAAAACCCACATATCGCTAGGATTACCGCCGCTCATGGACGTTGGCAATGTTAGAGGCACAGCCAAGCCGCTGCCTATGAATAGCTCTCTTTAAACCTCGTTTTAAGAAGGACATGTCACACAGCGCTCAGGAAACACAAAGTTCACCCCGAAGCCGGCACGTACGTGGGAGAAATGATCGCTGAAATTTTACCAGGCTAGACAATAAAAAGCCATCACTGATATTGCTTAATTCTAGAATTAAGCCTTACATAGCATTCGATTAATATTACCTACACTCCAGTTTTTCTACAAAAGCAAGTGTGCATATTAAGCTCTGTCCCGTCTCAGGAGATTTACTCAATGTTGTTAACACAGGCACGCAATTATGTCCAATCTAACAGTCTTGTTCACCGCACTTAACATTGTTCGGTCAACATACCTACTAACTCAATAGCAGTATACGAGTATACCTAAGTACATACATACATATGAATAAGATCTCTTTCCCAACAGAGGCGAAGGCAGAGACTATTCCCTTCCACCTGCTACCATTCTGACATACATTTATTCCTTCTTTAACGTTCATCCAACTTTTCATACATGATGCCAGTTAAGTGAACTCTCCTTTCTTTACAACGTCCCCGATTTGGTCAATGAACGTTTTTTTAGGTCTTTACCTTCCAACGTTCCCATTCACATATTTTTTGTTTTGTCACTATTCCTTGATTTATTCTCTCATCATGTCCAAACCAGCTCAACATTAAGTATACCAACGACGCCGTCAATGCGAGTGCAGTGCTTACTAACTGAACTAACGCCACAGATCGATTTCGTCCATTACCTATTTTTTTACTTACTGACGTCTTATTTAACTATTTCATGTTATTTTATTATTAGCTACTGGTTTTATAAGAATATTTTACGCATCATCGATGTAAAAAATCTTTAGCACTTTAAACTGTGTGACATAGTCAAGAGAAATACACAAGAATAAAACAACTCCTGTGGGTAAAATTAGGAATGAAAGGTTGTACAAAAATCCGTGATTTTAAAGTTAAAGCTATGTAAATAAGTTTTATCCTCGCAAATAAAAATAAAGAATGTCTTGGCTAAGCTGTTTCGGAGAATTATGCCCCAAAGGACGAAAATGTGATGAAATTTTGTATGAAAATCCGTCATGTCTGACGTTAAACCACAACAATTTACATTTGAGCTTTGAACAAGAATAAATATAAATCTGGTTTATTGTAATTCGGCATGAAAGCCGTTAATGCGTCTTTTTGAACCGGATAAGTGTAAGAACATATTTTACTCTACGTTTCAAATCGGGTTACTTTAAATTCTCCCTTTCGGAGCTCAAATCGCCTGTAATTTATTTTTCCACTTTTTAGGGCTCCGTAGGTGTCTGTCGGTCTGTCCGTCAGTCAAGAATATTTTTCTCAAGAACGCGTAGAGGTAAAAAGCTGAAATTAATATCAAAACTCGGATTTGCAAAACCTTAGTGTAAAAAAAAACAAGATTCTAAGTTAACGCGATCAAAAGAAACAAAAATGGAGCATAAACGGCTGTACCGTTTATGCTCCATTTTTGACGATTATCTTGGCGATCAAAAAAGTCAAAACCTATAGGGTACTTCCCGTTGACCTAGAATTATGACATGTAAAGGAAAAAATACGAAACTGTACTGGTGTAGTTATATCACTGAATATTAGTACTGGGATATACATTCATAAGCCTAAAAAATCTGAGTAAGAGTGAGAGTTTATTCCGGACTGACGTTATTTAGAGATAGTGCACCTATCTACCTTTACGTAAATATTTATCAATAAACTTTGGCTCAAATGCTAATAAGTTCTTATATTTTAATTAAATTCGACACAGATAATAATTCTAACAGACATTACCTTGTAAGTATATTGTTAGAGATTATACCAAACACGTCATCCACAAAATGTAGGTTCACGAGATAACACACCTTTTAGTTGACATTGTCGGACATTCCTTGCGAGATACGAGTTAGTAAGTTATGTGCGGCACACTGGGTATATTATGGCATGTCAAATATTTCTTTATAGCAGCTGTTTAAAGCTTTAATTTGTTGTAATATTTATGCCAATATTTATGTCATGTCCTTGTAGTAGTGACGGATTTAGAATACATAATATCACTACCCCATTTCAACCCGTGTGAGTCGTACAAGATGACTAAGGGACCTAACCTTAAGCAGATAAGAGCACGGCGAGAAAAGGAAACTTCGAAATAAAACCATTTACCAACCCGTTTTGCCAGTGTGGTATTGTAGGCTAAATTCCCTCCAAAATATTTGGAGGAGGCTCATGCCCAGCAGTGGGATTGGATGGATTTATGGGTTGAAATAATAATGATGATTTATGATAGTTCAAGCGATTAGCGTTTTTCGGGTGTACCTATCTGTAGTAGATTGCTATTTTTTTACTTAAGGCGTTTTGTTTGCAAATTTAATTATTGTAGAAAATTTTCTCCAATTGCTCCTTTAGCTAGCTTATACAGGAGGTACTTAGAAATTCATTGTATTAGGTTGAACAATTATGTCAATTAAACCTAGTTCATTGGGTATTTTTAGACTTCTCCCTCCTTACGTCTGCCGCCAACGCCCCGACGTAAAAAATGATTACTGCCTATGTATGTATAATATATAAGTACCTACATATTTATTAATAAGTAGAAATAAATTTCCGAAACAATATTTAACTTCGTCGACACTCAATAGAGTAAGCACAACATTCCACGTTAACACAACAACCTACTTGTACCGACAATATAAATCTCCTCTGTGATTTAAAAACAAAGTTACGAAACAATAATAATATATTATATGGCTGTACATTTTCCACATGCCGCGCACGGTATATATCAGGTCCAGTGGAAGCAGCCTCCATAAATACCAACATCCGAAACAAACACACTTGTCACGGCTACAGTTAGCTACAAGAAACAAGGGATCGGTCTTGCCAAGGAAGTCCCACCTTTACAATACACTATAAATTGTCCGACCTTATTGCCTTCCGTAATAAGAACTAACACGAAACGTTTTGGCTACGTTTCAAAAGAAAAAAAATGTTCGTACTGACTTTTATTTTAGTTAATTCTTTAGCGGAATACAGTGGAAGATACAGCCCATCATGGAAAATATGGCTTATCTCGTCTTTGACATTCTAAGTAAGATTGTAATCTTAAAACTAATCTATAGGACCGAAAGAAATCACATCCAGCAATAGAATGGCCTATTTTCACTATCCTTTGTTTGATAAGTAGGTTGATATCTATAAAAGTAATTACATTTTCAGCGTGCAACAACGATTCTATATCTATTTATGACAATGTTGTTAAGGATGGATGTTTAGATAAGTTACTCTTTTATACAAAACTACTGTACAAAATAGATATGTTGATGAAATTTTCCAGTAGGTTCTATTATTGTCTTATCAGTTGAATACATACCTATTATTTTATCATTTGAGCTCTTTATCCACTGGAAAGTGAAACAGGTCGTATCTAAGCTACCGTCTTACTTTATAAACGGATTATGAGTGCCACAAAATTGAAGAAAAACACCCACAGCCTGCAACACAAGCGAATTAGTAATCCTATTTTGTGTAAAAAACTGCGTCTCCAAGAAGGTATACTGGGTGGAAGGATGGAACTGTTACAAACAAACTTACCTATCTATACGCATTGCATAATCTCAATTAAGGCATGATCATAAAATGTTTTAATTTTATTTGCGCCAAGAGTATCTAACACAATTTTTTTTTAAGTTTGGGCAATGTGTGTGCCCAACCTATTGCTGCCCCCTGATTCTGAGCTGTCGGAATATTTTCGGCCAGAACAGTCAGTTTATTTAAAATTAAAAAACAGAATGTTAATAAATAGATGGATGTAGAAAAAAATCCTATATTAATCAGTTTTTAATTTTCTATTCGGTAAACTAATTTCTAACACTTAATAACTTAAGCTGTAAAAATACGTCGTTCTAAGATTCGAAAAAGTTTACGATCCGGGAGCAATCCGATGAGTCAGAATCAGGGCGCTGGTGTTTCTGCGACTGTATTTATTATCTAATAACTTGTATACGGGTAGGTATACCTATTTTAAGCAATTTGTTGTGTCATAAATCGCACGCTTCCCTAAAGAGATCATTTTCCTAAATTCAAATATGTACAATTTTAGACATTTTTATAAATGAACAATGAAGTTCAATAAGGGAGGGTAATAAAGCCGTTCTGCTCCAAATCAGTTAGCGGTCAAGTGGTCATATTAGGTGCAGATTTACGATCACCTCCTGTATTGTGGAGAAAATGAAAAGTATAGAAGAGTGCCCCTTCTATACTTTTCATTTTCTCCAAAATGAGTACCTACAATGGCCTTGCCGCACCGTACCGTATTTATGATTTATATATTTACAATTATGATGATTTGCCAAAGGTTTGACAGATGGTTTTTTTGCTTGCAATTTGAAAAGTGTATCTACTTAGATACTAGTAGGTAAGTATGTTTATATTTATAACATCCTAGCAAACACAGTTTATTGAAGTCAATAGTGTAGGTAATCCTGTTATGTACCTATATACTTACCTATAGTTAAAAGAATTAGGATAGAAATATCAGTTAGGTATGTACATTACTATTGTTTGCAGAATTGCAGCATAAAATGGATACCTAATCTTAATATTCTAAGCTCCTAATAGTGAGCTCTGAGATAATTAACGACTTACAAACTATATTACAGAACTTATAGGGATTATCTTTCCGCAATAGTGCTATAAAAAGTTCCACCTGTCGTAATTTTCTGTAACTACCTACTTGCATTTTTGTAATAATCATCGAGATCTTCCCGCACGAACACGGTGGCGTTTCAAGCATCCATGAAATAGTTAACGAAGAATCATTCGTAAAAGATCCAGATGATATGAAATTATGAGGATAATTGCCTATTTTAAACAGAATTAGCTTGAAGAATCAAATTTATATAATTTTAGAATTAGAATTTGTTAGACAACATTTTTAAAGTCAGTGAACAACCATTGTAGTACTTCAACGCCATCTAGAATCAATTGCGGAAATCAACAACCGACAACTTAGAATCAGGAGGCGCGGTCAATTTTAATGCAGAAGAGGGCGCGACTAAAAAAGTGAGCAGATGTTTGAGGAAAATTTTCAAAAAAGGAGTACCTATGTAATTAAGTTACATAATAAAGTATAGTATACTACTCTATGCATAATAATATCGAATAATCAATAAAGTGAATAGTCGTACGTTGTAAAAGACATTTTTGTCGTATTCTCGACACTCAAGTCCGATTTTTTTTTTAACTTTATTGCACAATACACAATGTATGTGAACAAAAGGTGGACATAATGCTTAGCATAATGTTAATGCAACAGCACAGTGTCGCAGGAACACGATTTTTGTTTCATTGTGTTTTTATTTTAATTAACCTCTAATATACAATGAATTAATAGGCCCGTCACTCTATTGACTACTCTACCGGCGTTCGCCATCTTTTCCTGCCTGCCGAGCGCCGGCTGTCATTTATTTTTCAACGTCAACCGGTGCGGGTGTGTTGTTCGTTCAATTTTGGATCCACATTTTACATCAAGTAAGTTTTTACCTTTAACTTTGTATTTATAATAATAATCTTATTGCTACAGGTATTTCTGTACTAAGCACATATTGTTTTGTGTAAAAGTAGTAGTGAATAATTCTATAACAATAGGTATTATAATGTCGGATGGAAGATTCGTCTAAAAAATTGTTATAAATTTCGAGGTCGTGACACGCTTGCACAGCACCGTTTTATGCCGCGAGGTACCTTTTACAATAGTTTTATTAAGTTGTTAGAGATGGGGTAGAATTATACTTTATATATGAATGATTAATTTTTATTAACTCAACTTGGGTAAAGTGCGCTATCCGAGCAGTAATTTATTAATTAAAAGTATAGCTTGATTTTTATATCTAAAGACATGCAAGATACAAGGAATGGTAGGAAAAGGCTCCGCACGGAATCTTTGGATGCCGGACAAGGAAATTTGGCAAAAAAAATATTGAGAGAGAGGTAAGCGGGTGGGCTTCTTGCATATTGAAATGTAGCAAGTTTGAAATTGAATATAAAAACAATTTATTTCATTACCTACCTATATAGGTACATGGTGCAGGTTCAAAGTGAGTTGGGTTGAATGTAATAAGTACTTTGTAAGGCATGTTGCTTATTAGACCCAAAAAATATTTCTCATTACTGACTTTATAATAACAGAAGTTGACTGTAGCATACCTACCTTCTTGCAGTCCTATATTCTAATTTGTGTGTATTTAATTTCTTATTGGCCTGCATGTCACTTCTAGGACTGACTATTTTAGGACTGTCAAGGTGGCTACTCCTAATTAATTTATTTCTGTGCATGTGAGAATAACTAATTTACGAATAAAATGTTTTTATCGCAAAGGTACATGTGAAATTTACATAAGTACATACCTTGCCATTTCATGTTGTGCTAGTGCTTAAATTGTACATGTGTAATGCCTGTAATATTATCTAGTGTGAAGGTTATGGACACCCCTTTTGTTATTGATATTTTATCCTGAATATTTTTATTATATCTAGAAACCAATATTCCTAAAGTACCTTCCTGTGTGTTGTCCGTGTAGTGATGGATTAAGAGTACATCATAATTTCATTACCTTATTTCAACTCATAGATGTTGTAAAAGGCGACAACCTTAAGCAGACAAGAGCATCGCGGGACAAGGAAAATTCGAAGCAAAACCCTATACCAACCTGTCTGGCCAGCATGGCTAAATTCCCTCCACAATATTTGGTGAAGACCTGTGCCCAGCAGTAGGATGTTTATGGGTTGTAATGGTTACCTTCCTGTGAGATGTATTGCCATGCTGACAATAATAATTAGGGATTGAGACCATCCCTGTTCAAACACTCTGATCTAACACAGCCATTCCATCTTCTCATCAGTTCAAACCCAAATTGCCAAGTGTCAGCTGCAGAGATGACGATGGAACACAAATGTTATTGCCGTGGAGATGATATCACCAGCTTGGAACTTAGCAAGCCGGAGCATTTATTGCCTATGATGAGGCCATTTTCCATGAGGTGGTTCTCAATGTTATTGGTAGACAATTGTGTGTAGTTTAGAAGTACCATATTATTGGGTAGCTTGTAGAAGTAAATCTATACAAAAATCTATTAAAGTTGAATTATAATAAAATAGATACAAAGTTTGTAGTTAGAGTAGAGTAACTTTTATAGAATAAATATTATTAAACATTGTAAGTTAAGTGACATTTCTGACAACATTATTTTAGATTGTGTAAAAGATAAATTTAATAGCAGTCTTAAATAGAAATACTACTGATCTGGATTGGATTGTGTTCTAGACAATACTTTCCTTGAAAATATTTTCTAATTGATTATTTTTTTCTATAAGATAATAATATAGAAACTGCTCTTTTTGCTTGACCTAAATGGGCGCAACTTAAATGATTACTATTTAAATAAGACATAGGCTACCAAGGTCCCTAGTTCTGACTAGGAACCCTTATAGTTTTGTTATGTCCGTCTGTCTGGACCGTTAGTACTAGAAAGCTGTAATTTTGTAGGAGTGTGTATATCAATTACGTCGACAAAGTGGTAAAATAAAATTTTGACAAATATTTTTTTTATGGTTGCTCCCATTCATGTGAAATGGGAATGAATATTTTTTTTGTCGTCTACCCCATCGTGTGGGGTATCGTTGAATAGGTCTTCTAAAACGACTTGGGGGTTAGTAACATTATTTTTGGATTTAATGGTCCATTTACGAAATATTAAACTTTAAAGAGCAAATTTTTTTTCCAGTAGTGCGTCCCCCCCCCCCCCTCTAAAAGCTAAACTGCTGGCTTTAAAAATATGGAAAAATTCATGATGATAGTGCATTTCATGAATTTTAAATGAAAAGTATAGCGGTTAAGATAACTTTATTAGTTTAGCAGTAATAGTCATTGAACTTGGGTGTTGGATAGTTTTGTACCAAATACAAAATCCTTTTCAGAATAAGGAACAACAAAATTGTACTATATTGTGATAACGGGCTACTACGGATCCCTAAACTGTGCATGGACCGACACGCACTTGGCCAGTTTTTTATTTATTTTTATAAAGCATTAGTTCTGAACTGGTAATTCCTGCAGGAACCCAAAATAGTTACAGTAGTCATGTTAATTAGGTCACCGGAATTAAATTGAAAAGATAGGTTTAAAGAAATTTATTTCTCATAAAAACTTACAAAGTTCACTTAAAATGAGATGCAGTGTTTTTTTTAAAATTAGCTTATATAATATTTTACCTCTGGGGTGTACTGTAGGATGCAGGTAGGTTACATTTTCTTAACAAATTCCCTTATTTTATGTTTGAACGCACTGATAGTGTCACATTCCTTCGCTTCCTTAGGTAAACTGTTATACAACTGTGCTCCCTCGAACAATATAGTTTTCTTTCCATAATTGGTTCGCGGGGTAATTAACTCGAGTTTATCCTTGTTTCGTAAGTTATGTGTTGTTTCTTTTTTGTGCAGCTGTATGTTTGTATGAATGTTTTGTGTTAAAATTTTTTTTACCAGAATGCAAGTACAATAAGCATGTAGTTGTTTGATATTTAAAAATTGTGTTTTTTTGTATAATTCATCTGTTGGCGTTAGGTAATTATAATGAAACAATATTTTTATTATTTTATTTTGTGTTCTTTGTAGGGGATTAAGGTGAATGTCAGCTGCTGAGCCCCATATTTCTACTAAGTATTCTAAGTGTGATTTTATTAGGGAATTGTAAATTATAATGCTTATTTTTTTTGGAATACAGTATGAAATTTTGCGTACGGCTCCTAATAAACACATAAGTTTTTCTTTAAGGTGATCAATATGCGGTTTCCAGGTAAGTTTGTCGTCTATCCACAGTCCGAGATATTTTTCTTGTTCAGAGCGGTGAATTGTTTGGTTGTCTATAGTAAGAGGGGCGAATTGGGGTAAAGCATTTACCCCAATTCCCCCCAATTAGCTTTTGGCGGCAAAATCATAAAAGATGTTTTAGATGTGTTGATGGTAAGTAAGTTGTATTTGAACCATTCATTTAGTATATTTAAATCTTTTTGAGCATCGGTTATTAAGGCGTGTATACACTTACCAAAGTAGAAAAGACATTAATCATCTGCATAGAGTGTTAGGTGAGCTGTAAGTCCTATTTTATTTATATTATTTATATATATTAAAAACATTAATGGTCCGATTATTGAGCCTTGTGCTATTCCGAAAGACAGATTTTGGGTAGAACTTTTGAAATTATCTATTTTCACTACTTGACATCGGTTTTCTAGATATGATTTAAACATATTGAGGGCTGTTCCCGTGATACCAATGTGGACAAATTTTTGTAATAGTTTTTTGTGACTCACAGTGTCAAATGCCTTTTTTATATCAATAAATATCCCTAATGCAATGTTTTTTTGATCAATATGAGTTTTAATTTTTGTAACTAAATCAATTGCCGCTGTGAGAGTATTTGATTTAGCGCGAAACCCATAATGGTGTTCGTTTAAAATGTTATGTTCCTGTAAATAGCTATTTAATCGATTGTACATAATTCGTTCAAATATTTTTGATAAAACAGGTAATACTGACACTGGTCTGTAGTTACCGGGATCAGTCCTACAGCCAGATTTATAAATAGGGGTTACCTTGGCCACCTTCAACGTGTCTGGAAAGATACCACGTAATAAACACACATTTATACAGTTTGTAAGTCTCTCAAGAATAATACTTTTTAGACATTTAATCGCTTTAGTACCCAGTGCTGGTATTGCTGTCAAGATCGTCAATAATTTTGGATATTTCTTTTGTATCGCACGGGGTTAGTTGACTCAGCGTTGTGTTATGTCGTAAGTTATTGTCACACATTACATTGCTATTTGTGTTACTATGATATTTAATTGGAATTTGATTTGCTAATTCAGAACCTATTGAAGAGAAAAAAGAATTAAATAATTCACAAATTGCATTACCTTCTGTAATTGGTCCAGAATCCGACATTAATTTCGGTGGAGCACAGTTGTCCTTTATTTTATTAATTGCTAGGCTATTTATTATTTCCCATAGTTTCTTTGGATTATTAGAACAGTTTTGAAATGCAGTGTAATAATATTTTCTTTTTTGTTTCTTAATCATCGTTTTCACTTTGTTTTGTTGGTTTCTAAAATCATTTTGTAAATTATTATCATTTGGGTTAATCTTCAATTGGTGACATAAATCGTTTCGCAAATTAATTGAGTCAATTATGCTTTTGTTTATCCAATCTTTTTGTGGTGGATTATTTATTTTTGTCTTGGTTATCCTACTGTTTTGCACCTGTTCTTGAATGAAATTTTCTAAAGAAAGATAGTCGCAGTCTTCATTTTTAAAAGTTGCATTTAGTGCGTTGTTGTATAACTTGTCGAAGTCAAGCGCTTTATACAGTATTTTCTTAATTATCGTAGGTGCCAGCCGACCGATTTCTAAGAATATTTGTTTGTGGTCAGATAGGGAAGATTCAATAATAGACATATTAAATGAATGGTTGTGTATATTTGTGCACACATGGTCTAATATTGTATTTGTACAACTGGTTTCTCGAGTGCTATAAACCTTGTTTACTTTGTTCAATATTTCGTATCCTATTTCCCGTATGCAATTTTTATATCGTTTGACATATTGTGTCTCTGCACTAAGCAAATCAATATTAAAGTCACCAAACACCACTGTTCTTCTCCTCTGTTCGAGTTGCGATAAGTATATATCCATAAAATTGTCTACATTTGTTTCTCCAGGTTTATATATCGCACCTATATTTAGTGATAGTTTATCTATGTATACCCATAAATAGTGGTTGCCATTTTCAAAGAGTTCTTCCGTTATTTCGTATCTAATACAGTTGTGTATATAAATTGACACACCGCCACACTTGCCATTTGGTCTATAATTATAAATGTGATGATAATTTGGTAGCTGGTACAAGTTAGCGTCGCTTACTGAAGTGATCCATGTCTCAGTAAATATTAATACGTGAACCGTCATTCTTATAGCCTGTATTAAGCATTTAATCTCGTCAAACTTTCCAGCTGTACGAATACTACGTAAGTTTCCATAAAATATTCTTAAAGACGTTGTATGCAGTGGAATGTCTTCATATTTTTTTACTATTTGGTGGCATGTTTTATGTAGTTTATGTGTACTTGAATTTTTGTGTGGTTGTGTTGTTATTAGTTTTAAAAAGATTTTAGGAGCCAATCAGCAAATGCTATTCTTATTTTTAAAACCACATTCTAATCCAAGTATTCGAAATTTGGTTGTCTTTTTCTTGTCTACACAAGTGAGTCTAAAGAACCCTCATCTTTAGAAAGTTTAGAACTATTGTTTAAAAGAAACTGATCAGAAGATAGGTGTTTTTATAACATCTGCTGCCGGCCAGATGTTTTAAAAATCATTTTTGTTTAACACCTCTATCCACCGTACCTACTTTTAGGTAGTCAGCAAGAGTGAAAAATTACGGTTCGGTATTGAGTTTTATGTTCTTTCGGGGATAAGGCCTGAAATAGTGTTATAATTTCGATACTTACTACCTATACTCTGGCAGAAGTCAATGTAGAATGTTTGTAAACAAATCACTGTCAAATCTGATTTTAAGATTTAATTTTAAATATAGGTATTTCCTTATGCAGATATCAGCTGTAACTTATTATATAAACATTCCAAAATATCACAAGAGTTGTTTTGATAAAATAATTTAATTAGTTTTACAAAAGCAGACATTTAGAGATATACAAATGTTATTGTTTACTCTACGTTGATTTAGGCCCGATTTTTCAAAAAAATTATATTCTTGAGCAATTTTCCACTATAGGTAGGTACCTACTCTGAGTAATCAGTTAGGTAGGTAGATTTCCAATAATTTCATCATCCAATGAATTCCAATGACAATGGACTTTGTGAGCACAATATTTCTGCACTGTGACGTCAAAATACCTATTACAAACGTAATAGAGCAGTTACTCATACAGTAGTGTCATCAATATCGCTTTTATAACTAAGCAGTTTTTCTAGTCCTGTAGTATGATGTACTTACTTACCTTCTATTAATCATCATAATGTGGTTAAGGATTATATTATTATTACTGTACTATGGGAATCTTGTGTCGACCCAGGTGAATTTTTGTGCGTTTAAGCGTTTTTGCCATACTTATTACTGGAATCAGACTCAATAGGTCTCGTACCTAATTTCTGGACCACAGTGCTTTCTCTCTAATAGTATTTGATCATAATAATATACAGATTACTTTTGTCTTCCGCTTAGCTATGGAGGGAAGTGGATAATTTCTTTCCAACTCCTCCATTTACTTCTGATTAATTTCGTTGCGGGTTCCAAGACAGTAGGTTAGGCATTCTTTCTGTCTGACTGTCACCGTGGCGCAGTGGTTAAGGTGGTCGCCTCGCCACTACATCGCCGTGCTGGGTGACGTGGGTTCGATTCCCACACGAGACAAATATTTGTGTGATTCATAGATATTTGTTTCTAGTCTGGGTGTACTTTGTGTCTGTTAGTTTCATGTTTGTAAAGCTCCCCGCGACACAGGGCTAGTTCCCTAGTACGGGCGTTGTCTTTTTAAAAAAGAAAAACAAAAATCTTTGGGTCTCCCGAGTGTCAAAACACGGTGTTCGCAAGGGTCATCGCCCATAATCATAATCCTGGTTCGCAAGAGTTGCGTGTGGTGGGCATATGAGGGTGGGATTGTCCCGGTATGGAATATATTCGATAGGTATCTATTATAGATTTTACCAGGATTTCAAAATAAAATAGGTATAATGTAATAAAAAAAGTTATCTAAGTTAATACATTCGATACATTTTATTGGGTAAAGTAGAATGTACCTACCAAGTTTTCAGCATTTAGTAAAAATATTACCTACCTATATTCCACCCCTTTGCATTATTGACACAATGACGAACACGCTCGGCCATAGTCGATTCCAGCCCGATATGCGTGATCGGCTTAAGGCGTAACTAGTCGCCAATGACCTTGAGAGTATGGGTGGAGCTTAGCTTATTTCACTGCATATCCCCGCTCCTTTGCCAACTCGCGCACACTATAATACAATGGTCACAGAATAAGCGTAAACGCAGACATGCGCTTCTACCTCGGCATTTTTACCTACGATTCCGGAATAACAGTTTTAAAATTGGTATTTTATTTTGTATAGAGAGTTTAAAGGACTCGTGTACACAATTATTTGTTTGCCAATATTTTTATGTATTGAGATTTTTTTAATTTCAATGTTTGGCTTTCGGTATTTATGTAAGTACTTACATAGTTTTATTGGTACTTATTTATTATTAGTATCGAAGATAATTATTTTATCTTGTAAATTATAATTAAATAAATAACTATTTTAACTTACTTTTGTATTAAAAAAAATATTTACCTATTTTCATTGATGAATTTAATGTTTTGTTTACAACACTTACTTTGTAATTACGTTATAAACTACTATTATAAATTGTAAACCATTTTATTGGATCATTTGAAATATATATTTAATAATATAATAATAATAATAATAATCGTTTATTGCCAAATTTTGTACAGAACAATAATAATATTACATTGGTCCCAAACTAGGCTAGGCCTGTATCTTGGGCACCGAACACAGAATTATCACAATAGATCTGATACAATAGAATCGTGACAGTTCACAGACGTTGATTATCATTTTAATAATTTGGTTTATTTTAATTATGACACAATATTTAAGCTTATACATTAATTACTAAGAGACAAATCGTAGAATTTTGAAACAGAAACATTAAACTTAAACTTTAGTAGTGTAAAAACTAAAATTACTTCTATAAAAAAATAAAAAAAATATACATATTATTTATAGCATAGCTTTGAGTGTGTGTGTGTGCGTGTGTGTGAGTGTGTGTGTTATGTTGTGTAGATACTATCCTCTAGAATGATTTTAACATAGGATTTTGAAGAAGTACTGTTCGGTTTCAGTGTATGACATGTCAATCAATTTTGGTTTAATATATTTCTTAAAATTATAATATTTTATGTGTTTTATGTCCATAGCAGAATTAAGTTTATTGTAGATATGTATGTGAAGAAAATTAGGTAACCGCTGGGCAAAACGGGAATTTACGGAGATGGGTGGAATTTTAAATTTTCTTTTCTTTTGTAATGAGTCAAGGTCGCTTCTTTTTAAGGTTTTTTGGTGAATCTTATAAGCTACTGTTGAGATATAGAGTTTGCGTACGCTTAAGAGATCAGCCTCCGAATAAAGGAGTTGTGTTGGATAGAGAAACGGTTTGAAAAGCATGACTTTTATGACAGCCCGTTGAGCTCTTTCCAGTTCTATCATGTGTGCGCTGGCTGCTCCGCCCCAAACCGTAATACAGTATTGCAACAAAGATTGACAAAGTGCCGAATAAATGAGCATCCTAATTGAAACAGGTGCACAGTCAAATATTTTGTTTGAGAATATAGCTCGCAGAACTGATGGCCGATGGGGCAAAAAGATTACTCCTTCTAAACGGTTAGGAGGAGTAGTCGTCAGAAAATTCAAAAAAAAATATTAAAGTTCATAAATATTTGCACAAAAGGTTTCGGCACACAGCGAGAAAGACGTGACGCCTCTGCGTGACACTTTAGATTTATTTACTCGTCCCGCCGCGCTCGCTGTTTGTGTGTATATTATACCTGTAAGCACTATATTCAGTCGATAGTAAAAATGGAGCAACGAGCGACACAGCCTTCCCGTCTGAAGGCTAACGCCTGTCTGCCGCCCGCGCCCGCGCAGAGCACCTTTGAATTTCTAACGTACAGAAATCGTATTATGGCCTATTTTCTTAAGAAAATATTGATCGATTTACATATGCTATGTTCAGATTAAAGTAAATTTTACCACCAATTTATCAGTGTAAAAATAATTTCAAACTATAAAGCCGTTTTAAAGTTTTAGGGATTTTAAGATAAAATATATCTCAACTTAAAATATTTTTTGAGGCAAAAGTATTAGTCGTACGAAAATTTCATATGTTGAAAATGTAGTAGATAGATCAATTATCAAAATATATTTTTTTCAAATTTTTCGAACAAGTCGTTTAGGAGGAGTAGGCTTCAGAAAAAAGCCGTTTTTGGTGCAAAACCGAGGGAAGGCCCTTAATCAACCATTATGGGCAATTATGGAGAGTGGCTCTAAAATTGTATCTCTCCCAAGACATTATTTCTTCAAGCCAATAATATTTCGAAATGTCTGAAATGTGCAAATCGGCAGATTATTTTCCTATAACTAACAGAATTTTCCTTCGTCATGAGTATGACATAATGTAGTGTACAGTATCTATTATCATCAGACATTAAACATGACTCTAATGTCGGAAATAGGTACTCATAAATTCAAACGCACATATCACTTTAATTAGTCTAGACCAGGAAGATAATGTTTAGTTTCGATTTGAAGATAATATTGATATCTTTATGATATTACGGATTTTATTCAATTATCCACTTACCTACATGATATCTCTTAGGATTTGAACACAGTCAGTTATTCATTGAATGATAGTGATACTGTGATAAGTAGGTAAGCCTATAATTAAATGCCTAATCAAATTGGTATCTACGTAACGAAGTAATATTATGAAATAAGTGAGGTTCTTACTGTTTTAACAAAGAATACGCAGATGTCTTACATTACATGTAATATAAATTAACTGCTTAACGAGGCTTTCCCATGGGACAAACTTCAAAAAAAGAGGTTAACGCCCTCGTGATAATCGTGATGCCTCTGGTATTGCACGCATACGCTCTATAGGCTACTTACCACTGTCTCTTTGCCACTGTCTTATTTTAAAAAAGTTTGTGATTTGAGACAACATTTCAAATTAACTAGGTCCACTACAGTAACTAGGTACAAATAAATCAGTTTTTAGTAGTTCATTCAAAGAATTAATTAATTTTTGGCGTATGTATTTGATTGTACAATAAACGATATTTTTTTATAGAAACCAACTATAAGCCGGAACGTTACGCTTTGAGTTTTAAAGATCTTCTGCTAACTTTCACTCGGCAATTTAATCTTTCACTATGGTTTGTCTTATCTCGATCCATAAACATGTAAACAGCTCAGCTCTTGTCTTGATCGACAGCTGATTAACGTGAACTTGTTTTGTATTGTTAATAAATACTTATTTGCTTTTATTTAAATGCACCACGTCTGGTTTCGTAGCCTTATACATTGCAATTTAAACTACTAAAGTTAGTTGTTGTCAAATCTACTAGTTACACATAAAAAATATATGATTTCCACTCAGTAAACGTGCCACCTTATATTTTAATCAATGGGAATAAGAGCACTCAAGATTGTGGAGCTGTAGATGTAAAATATAACAGTCGTAGTAACTTTCACATTAAGTAGATCTAGGTATACCTCCTTAGATGAAGCGGCTATTGTATTTTTGAACTACCTAGTTAAATTAGTTGGTATTCATCGTGACTAGACAAATGATCTTTGTCTTATACAATGCATACCTATACGAATGATCGTGAGTCCCACGACCCTGTTTTCTCATAAGGTCCCACCTCACTTATCGGTGTGGTATCTTTAAATCTATGCATGTTTTTGCTTTTTTAATATGTGCTGAATGAGGCGGGAAAGGATCGATGTCAATGTTCTGCACCTCTGCACGTAACATCGGTAAAGACGCAATAGGTAAATAGAATTTTTGTTCTGACGATGATAAATGATATAATCTCAAATACCGTTCTTATAAAATTCTACTGAAAGGTTAATAATCAAGTGAGGCAATGCAGTGCAATGGAATTACATCACTAAGCTAACGGAAACTCAGTAAAGACCACACCGATACGTGTTGCAGCGGCAAAACAGAATATCTCATCATCATCATTAGCAACCCATTAAGTCCCACTGCTGGGCTCGGGTCTCCTCCATATCTATATAATAGAATTCCATTGTACTCCTCAGGGTAACTAACTTCGAAGCTCTTTTGAATAATATGTTCACTTGTGGGGCACTAGCTGAATACGTATACAATGGAAACGGCAAACTTCTCGCGGGACTGTGGAGAAAGATTGTGTCTCTAGATCATCAAGTACATGTCTGGAACCCGAAGTATTTAGAAAGCTACCTTAAAACCTACAATCTTAGGTTCGTCTACACAGTTTTGCCTAGTTGTTGAGTATTTTATTGAGCGTAGACCACCAATTTTGGTCGTGAGTACAAATTAGAATATTGCATAGCTAACTTGGAAGATGTGGGTGTAGAAAGTCTAGAACATCAAGAACATGGCTTTGTTAACCACAAGCAGATCAGAGGGCCTACTGCGAGTTATTGCGAGAGGCCAAATTCGTTCAAAACTATAATTTGTATGAAGGTAAAAATGACATCCTATAGTGACAATATTTAATTATGCAATTTCTCCATTATTAAAAACGTAACGTGCTTTGTCACGATACGTGTTTGGCCAGTCGCAAAACCTCTTAGCCCCCAGACCTTCGGTAACAACGCAGGTTCATGCTGAGCTCGCGTGGATTGGTGTCATGCTCCGGGGCAGGACAGTTGACGATTTTGGGATTTTGTCTCGGTGCAAACAATTGTGCATAATGGGTGCATAATTAGTACTACCTTACAATAAATAGTGCTTCTGTAGTTTAAGAGCACATTAACTTGAAATTGGGACTGCTGCGGAGCATCCTCTCCAGCAAACCATAATGCAAATTAGCGCTTCTGTGAATGATTTTAGCACGAAAGTAGTATAAAAAAAATGTACAGGAGAGATATATAATAGAACATAAAGAATTGAATTAATTGCAGGCGCCGAATAACAACATTTTTATATTTCAATTTATAATATGAAACTGTGCCTGATCCAAATATTATAGCAAAGTTTCATTTAGCTAAATTGAATATTAATGTAGGCGCTTATCCTTTTATATAAGAAACTTTGCTATAATATTTGGATCAGGCACAGTTTCATATTATAAATTTAAATATAAAAATGTTGTTATTCGGCGCCTGCAATTAATTCAATTCTTTATGTTCTATTATATATCTCTCCTGTACATTTTTTTTTATACTACTTTCGTGCTAAAATCATTCACAGAAGCGCTTATTTGCATTATGGTTTGCTGGAGAGGATGCTCCGCAGCAGTCCCAATTTCAAGTTAATGTGCTCTTAAACTACAGAAGCACTATTTATTGTAAGGTAGTACTAATTATGCACCCATTATGCACAATTGTTTTCACCGAGACAAAATCCCAAAATCGTCAACTGTCCTGCCCCGGAGCATGACACGTGGATTGTTATAGAAATAATTTGTGCTGTAGGAAGTTAGGTCAAACCTAAATATAATAGGTATTAGAAATAGTTTCGCCGTCAAAATTTGTAACTCTTGCAACTTATGACGCAATATTTTCATTCTCATAGCAACAAATAACAATGCCAATAATATATATTAGAAAACGAATAAGATTTATTCACTAGAATGTGTGGTTGGTTTCTTATAAATTTTAAATAGATACCTAATAAGATTCACGAACCTCGAACATTGAACGACCTTGAATCTTAGATCGTGACGTTTATCATAAGAACTGCTATTAAGTTTCCAAAATGTTTAACTGTTCATTGCTTCTTAAAACATTAAGTCTTGAAGGCACCGGAAGAATATTACGTACGTTACACTATTAGCTTCTCACACAGATGATTATTATCAGCTAATTACGCTAGTAAGGTACGTACATAAGAAAGAGGGGGACCTTATTTACCTTTACCACAATAATATTTCGGTTCCAACTTAAACATCCCATGTACAAATTGTGCTCACTGCAAATTAAAATTCGTAAGATCTTGAAAAAATCTACATATTTATTAAAATCAACCTGTTTTAATTACATAAACTATCAGCAGATCTAAACAAATTAATAAAACAAGCATTATCTCCAACGACTCCAATAACCTTTGACATTACGTAGATAACTAGAAAATTCTCGACAAAAACGTTTTCTTACCGAGCTAACAAACATTGTGGGAAAGAAGCCGCATTTGCATAAACTGTTTATTTTACTGTATAAAGTATTTTAAATTAAGTATAACTGCTTTGTTCTCATACTTACCTCCAGCACCTTTAATTTTTCCTTGAAATTTGAATTAACTAAAGATATTTAGTCTAGAAGTTTCATTTATATTACCCACTGGGTCATCTTTATTTTTCGTTTAAGCTGGTGTACACTATTCAGGATAGTTAGTAGGCGCCCCATTATTTATCCAAACTGGTCTCTTTACATTAATCGGTAATAATTGTATTAACAAGGCCAAGAGTTAAGTGGTGTCTCTCACCGCTCTTATGCCTCCAGATGTTATTCACAAAAGCGCTGTCAGTCAAAAAGTCAGATAAACCTCTTCAAACTATCAAAATATAAAAACAAAATAAATAGCTATCCCTTTGTAATCCTCCAAATACATAATTCTAGAGGTAAAGACAGCTAAATTCATTATCTTTAAGTGCAATTGAAAGATATCAAATGTTGAATAGATGTTATCGTGTGATGATAATAAGGAAAAATACATTCACAAGTGTACCACTTGAGAATTTTATTTTGGGAGTTTCGCTAGTGATGTTGTGCTGTTGTGAACGAAAACACAGTCAGAGTTCGATTGCCGAAATTGTCACCAATCGAACGGAGATTATTTCTAAATTTACGGAGGCTGGTAGTCAGGTTTTGAAGCCAGCAGAGTCAAATAGGTAACTGCCAATTTCATATACTTAAAGAATATAAATGTTGGATGTAAGAAGTGACATAATTAAAAACAATTGTTTTAGAAGAATTCACAACTTTCATTTATTTAGCATTTTGTAGCGTCCGTGAATCGTAAAGTGAAAAGTTTGTTCAGTCGATCGTCAGAGTTCCTAGTAGACACACGTCTTAAATGTGAGTTTTATTGTGCTAAATTTAATTGTGTTACGTGAGAAGTGGGTATTAATTGTAGTTTTTATACACTTAATAAGTATAATTTAATTTTATCTTAGTTTATTGTGCAATTATTTAGTTCTTAATGTGTCGTTTTCTTAAAATATCATTGAATATTCGGTTGTAGGGGTGAATAATTTTGAATATTTCACTAAATCTTGGAAGACGATATGCTACTTAAGCGTAGTTTTATATTTTCCTTCTTTTAAAATATAATAACTTAAGATTTTGTAGGTTTTACAAATCCTTTTTGTCTCTTTTCCTGGCAGTTTCATTTTCACAATACCATTTATTCAAGTTAGTAATTTTACGTCCTAAAACTTGATCAAAATAAATGAAAAGTTAATAAAAATCTGCAATTAGCGTCTTTAGGCTTCAAGATATTTTAACTATTAATCGTGTTTTGAATTTATCCACATTCTTCTAAGGACAAGCTGACGTAATCTCCTTTGATAATAATACTCAGTAAGTTGTTGCTTACGCTAATTGAATTGTATTGTTGATGTTATTACATTAGATTCCAGCCGAATGGAATTTGACTAAGGCAATTGTTTTAGTGTAGGAATACCTAGTTATTATTCGTGTAGGTATGTAGTTTGGTATAGATTTTGACGAGTTTTCTGTACTTTCTTAACTATATTACCTATTAAACTTCAGAGTCACTTACTCCTTGTGACATTAGCTATCCGCTAGTAAAAGTGTCTTCTACATTGGTACAGTTGTTTCGGTGTTTACCTCAAACAAACATACAGAGATAGACAAAAAAAATAAAAAGTGTGCCTTAGCTGGATTCACATATCCCTTTAAAATGGTTACAGTTACCTACCAACCAAACGCAATACTAACTAAATTACAGTTTATACAAAGTAAAACTAAACTTTACCTTCATATAAATAAGAGCTACATTAATGTTTCAGTTTCAACAAGATGCCTCTTCAGCTGACTAAGCCCGCTCCCCAGTTCAAGACCACCGCTGTGGTGAACGGAGAGTTCAAGGACATCGGGCTCTCCGACTACAAGGGCAAATACGTCGTGCTATTCTTCTACCCATTGGACTTGTAAGTTTTAACTATTAAAAAGAAACAAAAGATGTAGGTAAAATTGCATAGCAACATGCAATTTTGAAATTTATGCGAGCAAACATTAGGCCAATTGTTGTGATTCACTTATACCTAGGTACCTCCCTCTTTCGGTTACTCTATATTCATCATCCTATTGATGCACTTGATTTAACAAAGTGAAGGCTTGCGCATCGAACAGTACAAGGTCATTTGTTCTAATCTGATTGAATGCTTTGATATCAGGAACTATCAATTTGCTCTTGGAAACCACTCTTACGCTAGATAAATATTCCTGTAGTGGACCGTAATTTTATGTGAAGCTAGCTGACACTTCTTTAGAACTAACTAGACTAGACGGCGCTGTGTGAATGTGGTAGAATATTATTATTATTAACTTCAAAAATGGACTAAAATTTGTTTTGGCTTTTCGTCATAAAACTTGTTTTCTAAACTTAACAGGCACCCCAAAAAGCAAATTTAAGGTTTATTAAGTTTGGCTTGAGGCTAGAAAACTTTTATTTTTTATTTTACTTTAACTAAAGTGCAAGTTCAAAATCTTTATTGTCAAATGAATGTGTCCTCTCATGCTCATAATTAATTTAGCATTAACCATAAATTGCAGGATATTGTGGTAACGTTATTTGTTATTCTATATACTTAGACCTTGACTGATAACGATAACCTATTGCATAATGCTTACAGTATAGAGCGAGTAGGTCCGCTATGCTAATAAGGTCCAACTATGGTAAATGTTTAAACATGATGAAATTTTACCAAATTGGGGCTTCTGTCACTATTTATAACATAATCATTCTTGTTGGATCACAAAATTAATCACATCTTTTACAAAAGTAGATACCTATGAGGTTTTATAAATATCTTGGTAAATTTTAATTTTTCAATAGAACATTACACAATAATATAACAAACAAATACAGCCTGGCAAGTAGGTATTGTTAAATTCAGAGAAGACAAACATCCATCTATTTTTAAAATATTCAATTAATTTAAATTCGTTAGTTACTTATGTGATTTTTTAGATACAGGTAAAATCAGTCAGAAATTAGTCATATTAATCTATTGATAGAAACGTTTTAGTTGATTGAATTTTAAAAACATGTAGGTATTTGTCGCAGCACTAGCAGTGTGACGTTCTATAGCCTAGTTCTTGAGATAAGCGCGTTCAAACAGTCTTCAGCTTCAAGTATCTGTACATATTTATAAGTTACATTAGCATGTAAGTTACCGTTTGTCTTGAGTTTGCAGATAAATAATATAATAATAACGTGTGAAACAGTCCAGCATAATAAACTCCACAAATTAAATAAGAAAAACATCCGACACTTCTTCATACGACCGCTACGTCCGTTTTAAACCGGTACTCATTAGCACACAACACAATACCTTAACTATTCTTATGCAATGTATTGAAATATTTTGTAATTAGACACGGATGTATTGCCGTTCTATATATAAGACTTTAATTTATTTCTATAGGCATCTATATATTGAATTTCATCAATTGGTCGTTGATCGAATTTACAATAAAATGCCTGTTACTAAGTTATTAAAATTGTAGTGCGTTGACTTCAATAATTGTGTGCTAGATTCCATTTACCCTCCCGCAGAAAAAAAAAATAAGTTCTATGAAAATCCTTTTGTCGTTTTTGCGTGAAAGATAAAAAAAACATCCAAATCTCCATCCATCTGTGTCTGTCTGTGGCATCGTAGCTCTTAAACGAGTGAGCCGAGTTTGTTTTTGTTTGTTGAAAGTTGTCATGATCGTGATGGTTTAAAATTATTGGTGCAGCCGTTTCAAGGTGAGCTCTTGTCGGGGGTAACGTAAAGTTTTCCATTTTGTTTTTTCTCAAATCACCTAAGTATCTAGCATGAGCTGAGTATTACACAACTTGACATCACTATTTCATTATAATAATATTAGAATACCTTACAAGGAAACACCATCATCATCATCATATCAGCCCAATGACGTTCACTGTTGAACATAGGCCTCATAGGAAACATCATAGTCCTCTGTAATGGAATGAAAACTCGAAATGAAATCCAACAACGTCCAGGGCCACAAGTCTACTAATTATTTACAAATGGATCAATTGAATCATAATATTAGCAGACTTGGGGCCTCGATGGGCCACTTATTCGTCTTGTAAAAATTAGACTGCGGGCATAATTGTATCTAAGTAAATATTATATACCTAATTATTAATGAGTGTAAGGTCATGTTGAAGTCGTGTCAGTAAGATTCATTGACCGCTAAATTATAAGTAGGTATAATAACAATAATGATGCACCTTGTTCGCGTGCAATGTGCAATGCTAGGTGCAGGGTGCAGCAAAATTACTTAGGTACGTAATTAACGAGCGCTACTTGTACTTACTAATCATTCAAAACGTAGGTACCTACGTTTTAACATTGAATTTTGTTTTATTTTACAAAATTGGTTCTACTGAACAGAACAGTTCAGAAGAACAAATATTTTTTTTAATTTTGAACAATTTAGCTTTGTCCCATTGTGATGCCATGTAGGTACTTATGGCATCTGTGTTTCTTATACTTACACAATGGTTTATTATAATTTATAAGTGGATAATTTATTATTGTGACAAGTGTCAATACATGCCTGTGATTCTATATTCTATCCGATACGGTACGGAGTAACATTCAAATAGGTAGGTAAAGAAGTGAATACCTACTTAGTTAGGTAGGTACCTACCATAAGGGTCGGCAACGCGCATACCACGTGGGCGAAGCGAATGGGACAAAGCTAATTTGTTCAAAATTAAAAAAAATTGTTCTTCTGGACTGTTCTGTTCAGTAGAACCAATTTACCTATGTATTGCGTAAGAATGGCAAAAACATCTCTGTTAATAACGTGTTGAATTTATTAACTTGGTCTGCAGACGGCAAACAATAGCGTTTTATATCTGTATGTATCTGTATGTTTTATATCTAATGTACCTTACATTACTTCAGAGTTTCATTGAATTCTATTCCGGTGTTTTTTCGTTTACTGGTAACAAACATCCAAACATCCAAACCTCCAAACATTATTACAAACTTTCGCATTTATAATATTAGATACAAGAGCTCATACCTAGGTACTTATTATTATATTCAAGCAGGCATTGTTGCCCGGAGCTTCGCTCTCGAGGATCTTAGTTTAATCTCTACTCAGCTCTTATTGGTCGTAGCGTAATCTTATATAACTAGCCTTTCTCTGGACAAACCTTTATCTGGATAAATGGACTATCCAACACTAACAGAAATAATCAATACGGACCAGTTGTTCATTAGCGCGTTCAACCAAACAATCTAACTCTTATCTCTGTTCTATTCAAACCACACAATTTATATTAATGAGATTACACATACATAGGTATAGATAGAGTCGAGATCCTGGAGAAGACTTTAACTACATGCTATGTGAGCGAAAACTTGTAGGTACCTCTACCTACTTATATAAATAACTCCATTCACATACACTGTTATCAACATACCTATCTCATAACTTGCACAATATTATATTTTACCATTAACAAATTGATAACTTAATCCTTATCTCTGTAGCAGTTTCGATAATTTAATTTCTGGGACTATTGACCTAGGTATACAATATCAATTTAAGCCAGATAAGATGGTACAAATTAAATAATATATTTTGAGTTACGGATTTTTATGACTAAAAGTTCATAGGTCGTTTTTATTTTAAACAATTAGGTACCTATCTGTATTGAAGCTATTTACCTATATTATACATTGATGATTATAAGAAAAGTATGATTGATTAACTTATTTATTTACTAGATGTCACGCGGGGCTTCGCTCCCATCGTTCCTTATTTGGCCACAGCGTGATATTATATAGCCTATTATTATATAGCCTTCCTCGATAAATGGGATATCCAGCACTCAAATATTTTTTCAAATCGGACCAGTACCTACCTAGGTAGTTTCTGAGATAAGCGCGGACCGACAATTAAATACAAATTCATCGGCGTTATAATAGTACTCTATACCTAGATTAATTAACAATGATATTGTTGTACTGATTGAATAGAGTTGTACCTAACTTCCCTACCTTTTAAAAATTTTTATATTAGTAGGTCACTAAGTAAATATATATTATACTTGTAAAATCCAAAGGTTTGAAATTATATCACTTTTTACTTAATACTTCATGTCTTGGCAAGCATTTCCTTGCCAAAAATACCAGCTATCATCGGCTTCAACACCGTCACCTATCGACTACAACACCGACCTATTTGATTTGAAGCCAGCTCAGTAGACTTACAAGATTTCATTGGAATATTACTCAATACTCAATACTCAATCGTTTATTGCACTCCAC
Organism: Laspeyria flexula; assembly: GCA_905147015.1. NCBI lineage: Eukaryota > Metazoa > Arthropoda > Insecta > Lepidoptera > Erebidae > Laspeyria > Laspeyria flexula. The sequence continues at coordinate 604,648 of LR989954.1, read as the reverse complement.
AAGTTAAAAAGATGTTACATAAAGATTTTGTACATGTGTGGACCCTGTAGGGCACGGCAAAAAGTAGGAGAGAGGAGGAAGTAATAACATTATTATGACTATAAACTATTAATGTACCTACTGAATTATAGCTGTGTACCTAATATATAAGTGTTTTAAAATTTATTTATTTGTTTACACTAAGTTTTTATCATTCAGATATTCGTCAAAGTGGTAGTAGCATTTATTAAATAGTATTTCCTTTAGTTTTTTAATAAAAATGTTTGATTTTTCTTCATTTTTTAGTGATGGTGGTAGTTTATTATATATTTTAATTGACATAACGTAAGGACCAGATGAATGCATGTTTAGTCGTGAAGTTGGTAGGTTTAATCTGTCTTTATGTCTCAATGAGCGACTTGTGTTAGTGTCTTCTCGTTTTGTATAGAAGTCTTGATGATTTCTTACAAATTTACATGTTTCTAATATGTACATACTTGGTAATGTTAATATCTTAAGGTTATTAAAATGTGGTTTACAACTGTCTGTATTTTCAATATTTGCCAATATTCTTATTAATTTCTTTTGAAAAATTATTATAGTTATATTGGGTAATATAGTTATATATTATTATATTATGATAGTTAAATACTGCTTTGTCCCGCAGCACGTTCGTGTGTCCCACCGAGATCATCGCGTTCTCCGAGCGCGCGGACGACTTCCGCAAGATTGGCTGCGAGATCATCGCCGCCTCCACAGACTCACACTTTACACATCTCGCCTGGATCAACACACCGCGTAAACAGGGTAGGTACCACAGATATATAATAGGTACCGACACGTTTTATTAATATAAGGCTAAATGTCAGTGCTTCGGTGGCACATCGGGAGTTTGTTCGACAGCAGCGGAAGAGGTGTAGGCTTAAACGGGGTCGAGCAAAAATTAGATATTTCTTAGTATCAATCGGTCCGAAAAATAAATTCTTCAGGTCGTGGTGGTCGATAGTAACATAGGAAATTTCAATTTTGTTCTATAAGATAGGTTGCATGCATAGATTTATATTATTATGCAGCAGGGGTTATCATCAGCAACCCATTAAGAACCTCTAAGAACCCTCTAACTAGAGAACTGAGAGGGTTTAGGCCATAATCCACACACGCTGGCCTAGTGCGGGTTGGTGGATCAGACATATATACCCATAGAATTTCTTCTAGGGTATGTGGGTTTCCTCACTATGTTTTCCTTCACCGTTAGCAGATGGTAAGTCACTTAACTAGTACATATAAATTCCACTAAGTGGAATCCACATTGGTACTGCCGATCGGGATCGATTATGCAGCAGGGGTTAGATTATGTATATTTTTCAATTAAAACAAGTTTTTGACAATAGAAACAATCAATGCCAGTCAAACACGACAACGATTAGACAGATTTAAATTTAAAGCCAAAAGTTAGTCGAAAAAGAGCCTTAAATATTATAGAATAGAAAGTCTGCCTTAGGCAATAGTTGCGTCATAATTATGATTCACGCACGCATAAGACTTAAATCTTTGTGAGTAATATAAAGCACAGTCATGCAAGCGATGTATCAGTCTATTAGCCAACTCTGCAGACTACACGAACCTTCTGATTCGTAGGGTGTACAGAATTGACTTACCCAAAGTAAATACATCCTTTGCAAGACGATTAAGTCCTTTTGTTGATATCTACACTTACAACAAAGTGGTTAAGAACTGTGATATTCGTCAGTGTCCTATGAAAGAGGCTAAAGTTAAGGCAACAAATTGGCTCACAGCTCTAGATTATGAATCGACGGAAAAACTTCTTGTACACTTAGCTTAGAATATAATTTAATTTAAACTTTTCTCAGATAATATAACACTCATACACACTATACATAATATTGCTTACTATTTAATATTTAGAGATTAAAATATATATTTTATAAAGATACATATATATATATGTATATTTGTTTAATTATATATTAATAGTTTTAGTTACATATAGAATAAAAGTTAAAAAAAAAATAAAAATTGAAATTGTATTCCTAAATTATGTTGATTTCGACCGAGCCAAAATTGTATTTTCGATTAAATTTAAACGTATTAAGTGAGGCACCCACAGGACAGGCTTGCCTAGTGTGGGGCCAATGGATACTATGTGTGATGGTGTACTCTTTTGGTTAATAAATAATTTTATTTTTTTTTTTTTTTTTATTAGATACGACAGACGAGCGTGGCGACGTGACCAACAAATTAATGATTGTATCTTGACAATAAATAGAGTAGATATTGTGTGTATGTATTTTTATGTAGGATTAGGCCGCACATACCGTCAAAGATAAAAAAAATTATACTATAAAATTTTCCAACATAAAATAAACGCTTCACCATATTATTATAACAGTTTCAATATTTTTTCTTGCGAATGGAAGCACCTGCATCATTAATTTAAATGGAGGTTTTGTCATGCATTACTGGAAAGTTCGCAACAGCTGTCATTTGCAACGGTAATATCAAGGTTTTTAACAAAAGACCAATAATTATATGTGAATTTCAATGAGTATTGATTAAATAATTCTTGTCCGAGTCTAGAAAATAACCTAAACAACCTTGGCCTAACTACCTAGGCATTACTTTATTTCGTAAAAATAATAATAAGTAGTATTTTATAGAAGTCTATTTAGCTATTTCAATATTTGAAACTAACTTTGGTTTAGTGATTTTAATTCGGGTTTTTGAACCATCAAGTAAGTATTTTATTAGTATCAGTTAGTATTCTTTTATCTTTTTCAATCTTATATTTTTACTTGGCACCTACCTCTTCTCATCTCTGCATCACCCAAAGGTTGGCTGGTAGAGAATGCTTTTAGCATTAAGCCCGCCTTTTGTACACAAATTTTGTGCAATAAAGTTTTATAAATAAAAAATAATATACCTAGCTTAAACAAATTAAAAATTAAAGTTGTACGATTATACAAGTTCTATTAATTTACTTTTATATTAAAACAGGTTATACTTTAATCAATCAATAACTTTTATTTGATGGTTTGGAAACCGGGCATTAGTGGTTGTCTCAATATTGAACAGTATTTTAGCTTTGATACTCACACGAGGCAAATATTTTTGACCCACTGGAGTTACTTAATTCAGTCTTTATGTAATTTGTATCCGTTAATTGTATGTGTTTAAGACACAGGCATTATTGCCTGCAATTTCTAAATTTGTATGTATATTTGTATCCAGGTGGTCTCGGCCCCATGAACATCCCCATCCTGAGCGACAAGTCCCACAGCATCGCTCGTGACTACGGGGTGCTCGACGAGGAGACTGGCATCTCCTTCCGTGGACTGTTTATCATCGATGAGAAACAGAACCTGAGGCAGATCACTATCAACGACTTGCCTGTTGGAAGGTATGACATCATCAATTTACTAAATATTCTGTAAACCAGGATTAACAGTGATTAATCTAACAAACACTTACATATTTACATAGGTCTTCCTATATGTTGTATCCTAACAATTGTATTGTAAGAGGGTGTTTTATACAACTGGATGAATTACCAAGGGCTCAGTAACCGTGGTATTCGAGAGAAATAACCAGATATTTCGCTCCAACTTGAAAACAGAATATGTTTACTGTTGTTTCAGCTACTATCAGCTACATGCACAGCAATTTTATTATAGTTTATGCATATAAGGCTGGCTCCCTGTAGTGACGGATTAAGAAATACATAATGTTACTATCCCCATCTCAACCCGTGAGTGTCGTAAAAGGCGACTAAGGCAGTAATCTAATGCAGACAAGAGCACTGCCAGAACAGGAAATTTCGAAACAAACCCATCTGGCCAGTGTGGTATAGTAGGCTAAATACCCTCCACATTCTTTGGAGGAGATCCGTGCCCAGTGTTAGGACATTTATTGGTTGAAATGATGATAACTATAAGGCTGTAATAATTGCTTATCAAATAGGCTTACAAAAAAAACTACGGTAACGAAATTTTAAGATTTATCTATAGCGTTGTTAATATACAATAAAATAATCTAAGTTAATACATATTTCTACTTAATAAGGTAAAAATATTATAATAATAACGTACAAACATACTGACAGACTATACCAATCCATATATATCTGTGATACCAATCTTAGCAAAATTAATTAACAGTGATACACCGATAGCACGATAACGCTATCGAAACAAGGTTATTGTACCATGTGTTCCGCTATTAGAAGATTGAATAATGTATTTAATTAGATATGAAATGACGTGTGCAACTTCACACGAATTCGATCAACTATCGTCGGTCGACCTTGAGTTGTATTTACTACGAGTATGTAGGCATGCACATGCATACGGATACGAGCTATACCTACGTACTTTATGTGGTTATAAAATCAATTAAAACAGCTTTATCGATGTAGTGTTTGGTACTATGTGTATGAATGAAATATGCTAGTAATAAAAATAGTAAGAGTAAAAAATTTACCCTTACCTAAAGCTCATTGACGCTGCAAATTTTGTAAGGCATTGAGAAGTAATTTCATTATATCATTACGTTATTTGACTAATACGAAAGATACTTTATAATATCAGTATAATAATTTTGATAAACTATGGCGCTTAAAGTAATTTCCTAGCTGTGCGGAGACAGCTTGGGAAGGGAACTGCGACGTTAGCGCAGTTTTAGAACTGCAACACTTAAGATTTTGTGATAAAGATACTTACATAACTGTGCTAATGAGATGTTCAGTTTTGAAGCTTACAATGACAAATTCACTATTTGATGGAATCCTAATAAATTAATTCCCAGCCAGTAGGTACCGATCTGTTTTTCTCAAAGGAGTGTTCTTCTGAGCCTTGATTCTGACTCGTCGGATTGCTCCCGGATCGTAAACTTTTTCGAATCTTAAGATCGACGTATTTTTACGGCTTAAGTTATTTAATTTTTGAAAATAGTTTACTTATCGAAAATTAAAAACTGATATACTTTACCTATTCAGTTTTTTTGTACAACAATAAATTTTGTTAAAATTGTTTTTTAAATTTATACTGACATTTCCGGTCGAAAATTATCCATCAGCTTAGAATCAGGGGGCTGTTCTGATAAATTTAAAAACGAAGCTGCAATAAAAAATAAATATTTTGTGTTGTTTTAAATAGTAAAACAAAACTTCACCACGAATAAATCCATTTGCTAAATTACATTGTGTCTAATTCAAATGTTTCTCTTTAAGGTCAGTCGACGAGACCCTCCGCCTGGTGCAGGCCTTCCAGTACACCGACAAGTACGGCGAGGTGTGCCCCGCCAACTGGCAGCCCGGTGCCAGGACCATCAAGCCCGAGACCAAAGCTGCACAGGAATACTTCGTCGACACCAACTAACCACGCCATCTGCTCACAACTGTTCAACATTGATATTACTAGCTAGTTCACGCGTTAACACACAGATGGCGCTTTTATAAAATGTCAAAATTAACTGGTAATACCAATGTAATTTACACTAAACTTATTTCATAAGGCAATATTGTATTTCACGGTGGTTTTAAATATTAATAACTCACCTAAACACAATGTGAATGTCATACGTTTGCATTTTAGAAGCGAAAGCAGAAAATTGGAGTTCGTGGTGTCGACATAAACTTTGGACATGTTTGAATCTCGATTGTAATACGTACCACACATATCATGTCCGAAGATTTAGTCTTCATATTGTCAGCTTCAAGATGAAACTCCTGTTTTCGCTGACAGACGGACAATAATATTTTTAGATGTTAGCAGTGGATTTACCTCTGGCCACTCAATCAGTATTCTATGGAGATCCTATGTTATTATACACTAGAATCGAGGCTGTAATAAAACTATGTTAAAAATGTTGTTGTTTTATTAATGGTCGTCGTTCGCTGCTGTCGTTCTTTATTTGGCGACTGCTCCAATTGGCTGTAGCGTGATGTTATATAGCCTAATAAAATATAAACAAAAACTCATCTGGTAGGTGTTATAATATTAATATTTAATATTAGTATTTTATGAAGTCACCTAAATTATAGTAGTAGTAGACTCGCCATGGCGTAGCGGTTTGTCGGCCTCCCTCACCACTAACATGGTCGAGTTGGTAGATTCGATTCTCACATGAGACAAAAGTATTTGTGAGATTAATTTTAATTTGTTTTGAGTTAGGGCCTAGGTGTACTTATGTTTGTGGAGTCCCACATAGGGTACGCACGGAAGTGCGAGCGTTGTCTCTTTAAAAAAGAAACTATTTCTGTAAACACACACGCACGCAATGTAATATTACGGCATCTTAAGATGTCGAGCAATATTGAAATATCATGGATACGAAAATATACCTATCTTAACATGGAAAATATCATCCTAAGATCATAATTATATAGCAAGCTCCTTACAGGTTGTGCACAGAATTTGGGGTGTAGGGCGGGTGTTTCGTGACTGGTCATGACTCGTGACATCGCTCTCGCTCCCGGTCAGTGTTGCGAAATTGGCTCTTGGTTCTCTCTCTCTCTAGAGATAAATTTATGACTTAGTTCGTTAGCTCCTTTCTTCAGGATTTTAACTCTGTTTCTAAACATACCACAATAAATATTATATATTTAAAAATACGCGCCATACGCGTGCTTATTTCCGAATCGAATAAGGATACGATTATGCGAAATGGCCGTACCTATAATTTATACGTTTGAGGGAAATCGCCTTTTAAAAATAGCTCGTAGGGCACACAATACATTTGTTATTGAATTAATTAATAAGAGTATAATTAGGTACGTTCGTGAGCGTTCTATTTACAAGTGCCTTCTTTTTTATTATTTTGTAAAATTAAATGAATACTTACTGAATCTAAGTTTTCTTCTACCAATGTTCTGAACGCATTGAAGTGCTAAGATTTAGTTTTGTGACAAAACTGAAGAACAATGTCATTGAGTAAGCAATATAGGTACTCAAAGGTTGCACGAAGTAAAGAACTCTATGGCGAAGAATGACTCTCTATGAATATGAAGGAAGTTTTTCGTGATGTGATCTTTAATCAAATCGTGAATACTAACAAAAATCTCTTTTAATTTTTTAAAATAAATTTGGAACATTTTTGATGAATGGTCTTAATAAAGATTAAATTCACCGCGCTCTTTCCTTAGCTTTAAATGGTTTTCTATCCAAATTGTTTGGCTTTTAGAATGTGCGGCAGAAATTTGCAAGTCAAATTCTAAGTCCAAATTGTCATTCAACGAGCTGTCCAATAGGTATGTAGGTATACTAGTCAAGAGAGAATAATTCGAAAAGATATATTTTATTATAGTAACTTAACCGTGTGTGATACCTTAAGATGCTATAATATTTTATATATCAAGGTATCTTAAGATGAAATATTACCTACAGCATCTTCACCGTATGTGACACCCTTTACGCCATCTACGAGAAAAATGATGGCAACATTAATAAAAAAAAATATTATAATGGCCAAAATATTTGTAGCTTTAACCATTTTTATTATAATATTTAAAAAAAGGGATTTAATTAACGCACATTTAATTTATCTAGGTTTTTATGTAGGTAGGTATTAACTCACAAACAAAAAAATCTTCTGGCTGATTATATGGCTCGTATTAATAATTTAGTTGACTTGGTTAAAAAAAGTCACTTTAGCATCTACCTACCTAAGTATTTATTTTCTAAATACATAATTGAATAGGCAAAAATTAAACAATAGAAGCTCAATGCTCAACATTTTGTTTACATTATCGTATTTCACTACGATTTGCCGACCCAAGCCAATAAGCGTAGCGCATTCCCGTCCTAGTTCTCTCGCGAGGAACACACGCGTCTCCAAATTCAAAATTATTTAAATTAAATTTCGAACGATAAGAATCATGAGTGGCCTAAATAATTATTACAGTGACTATGGCAGCGGCAGTTCTTCTAATTCTGTAAGTAATTTTAATTAAAATATACTATAATTCTTGGTTCAAATCGAATTATTGTTCATATATCCCTTTGATTTGCCAGGAAACAAGTCGCAACATGTTTATTTTGCGATCAAAATACGAAATTATTGTTGGGAAAGAATTATTTTGTAGTAAATATTACAAAAAAACAAATAAAAGGGATATTTGCGATATGATTATGAGAAAATTGACGGTAGATATAAATAATTTACAAAATGATATTTTTGTTGTCAGTAAGTAGTTAGTTTACGTTAAATTGAGTAAATTGAGTTTCTCGAATCATGAATTCATATGGCTCAATATAATATTATATTTATTAGGTATACACTATGTTTTTGATTTTAATCTGATGTTTTGGTTGTTTTTTTTGTCAATAGAGGGTAGATAAAGCAGGCAGTAATAGCACGTTCAGTAGGAATAAGTACAAGTTGTTGGTACCTACCACATTCATCACTATAGCCCACAGTAGCCATAGGTACCTATGTACTACCTACTATATTTAGGTAGGTACATATAAAGAGTACATTTTATTGAAATCGCAAAACCAAAACTTAGTGTCAAGATTAAATGTTTTTTAGGGTTCCGTACCAAAAAGGTACAAAATGAACCCATGTGGTCTCTCTCTGTCTGTCCGTTTGTTACAAAAGATTCCGAGATCCGCTTGTTAGAAGGATCTTGGAATCTTTTGGGTTCAGAGTTGCCAAATGGAGAACTAACTATGTTTTCCTTCACCGTTGGCAGGTGTTAAGTCACTTGAATAGTACTTACATATAAATTCTACAAAGTGAAATCCACATTGGTACTGCCTCCGGTTGGAATGGAACTCGGACTACATGATTTGCATGCCGGTCACTTATTCATTCGGCTACCATCGTTTTTTTTAATATCTTTTTTTTTTAATCTTACCAAACAAACACACCAATTAACCTTTTATACCCACTTTCCTACGTTACTTATTCTCTTATTAAAAAAATTCCTTCTTTATTTTTATTAATCTGACGTCTCCTAAAACTTTTTTGCGTTGTAATCGTCTTGTATACTCTACCTTGTACCTCAGATAGGCAGGTAGTTTATATTATGTATGTATTTAAGTAGGTAGGTACTTATTTTATTTTATCATGATCTTTGAACTTTTTCTGTTAGCATGAAATATGAGACACTTTATGGGTTCCTACGTCATATAATACCTATAAATAAACAAGGGACGCTTTAAACACTTAATCCTAAAAGCAAAATAGCACTGACTGAAGTGCCGACATTATTTAAAATAAATCATGTTGTTAATGGGAACGAAAAAACGAAACACTTAGATTTCGCCACGTCGCGTCGCGTCGCGTCGCACATGTCGACTTAATCAAAGACCCTCGGACTTGTTCTTTGCTTAACCGTCACAACGTTTCCCACATTAAAAAGTTTCGTGTGTGTGATGAACCTCTGCCTAACTTTCGGGGAAAGCCGTGATGATAAGTTATCTTGTTACAGTCAACATCATGGCCCATTCGGGACACTTGGTCCTCACAGACTCATCTTCGTACCGTGGACAAGCCCACAGAACCAACATCTGCAAGCTTCCAAGATTGTAAGTTACCTTTCGTTTTCAACAACCATAATTTGTTATATTTTTTTCATAGGGTTGCCACCCGTGCTATTTCATATATCTTGCTATATTTCAGTCCATTGTACTATTATAGAAATATAATAAAGTACGAATAATACTATACTTTCATCGGTAATTCAGTTTCGCGCTAGTATTTCAGAACGAAACGCATTCAATTGCTCAGATTTCTATATTATTTTAAAAATGTTAAGTTTGTTAACCAAAGCTAAGACTAATAACAAAATACACACATGGAAAAATAAATAATTACAAAAAATAAATGTGTAGACACTATTTTTTTTCTTGAATTTCTCAATAGAACTATATTTTTTGCAATGTTATCTTTAAAAAAAGGTGGCAACCCTACACCCGTGTGGTATCCCGATTAAAAGTAGCCTATGTGCTATTTATTCTAGACTTTGATCTAGGTACACGTGTACTTAATTTCATACAGATCCTAGCAGCTGTTCTGACGTGATTGCTTATGATCTAAATTTTGCATTTATATTTTATTAGTAGGATTTTTGAAAAGCCAGATAGTGATATAGTATATCCTAATCATACGCTGCGGTGGCTCCGGCTCCGGGGTACTTAAGCACTACTTGTCGCACTCACAATAGAAAAAAGTAATACAATCAGAAACGCTGTTGAGCAATTTTGTACCTTATCTATCTATACTAAAATTATTATAAAAATAGAGTATTTTTGTTTGTTTGGTTGAACGATAAAATTTCAAGAACTACTGGTCCGATTTGAAAAATTCTTTTAGTGTTGGATTGGATAGTCCATTTATCAAGTAAGACTAAAGGCTATATAACATCACGCTACGGCCAATAGGAGCTGAGCAGTAGCCAAACAAAGAAAGACGAGAGCCAAGTCCCGTGTGATTTCTAGTAATAATAATAGATAAAAATTGCCAGACAGACAAACCTCGACTTTAATAAATTTTTGTTTGACATGATTGTGTAAAATATGAGGCGCTTCATAATATCGATGTGTTCACAGTGGTGATGGGCCGCTGCACCTTGGTGGATATAATGAAGGATTTCGAGCTGAACGGCTCCGACTCCCCTTATATTCCTGATGAAGACAAGATTTGGGGGAACCCGACAAGTGAGTAATTTAGAACACGATCATGGTTCAATAATGAGAAGGCCTACTCGTAATTTCGACATTCAATTTGCGGGCAAACTCATATCAAAATTGCCAATAGGCCAGGGGGCCTATTGGCCTGAAAGTGAATAAATACATGGGTATTTATTTACTTTTATGACAAAAGCCATGCTAATGGAGGTCGTCAGTTCTTTCCTGGACTGCGCAATTCTGTTATGTGTATACATACATGTCATGTTGATCAATCATATATTATTATCGTGGTATAGAATAATTGCGTTTTATTTTCATTTTATTTTAACCCAACCCGAGAATCGAACCCGTAACCTCTTGCGCAGAAGTCAAATACACTTTGCGTTGCTCTTCTTGAAGTCTAAAGATCTCATTCCTATGTGTTGAAAGTGTAGTAACTATTTACAATTATTGATTTTCTCCCTCGCAGGTAGCCTCAGTGGTTTGGGTCCTTCCAGCGCGTACCTACGTCAGAAGTCGTGGCCAGAGCCGGAGCGTACTCCAGTTCAGCAGCTTCCACGGCCGCCCACCGAGTGGAACCCCTCCGCTATAGAGTTCAAACCAACAGAGTTCACTTCTTCCACTCCTATTGAAGGTAAGCGCTCGCTGTAGGAAATTGGCTGGATCAAAGAGCAGGAGGCAATTTATGTTTTTAAATGAGGTTTTGTACTTGATAGTATTACTTGTAATAATATCATATATACAGGGGGTCCCGAAACTCAACGTCAAGCGGCTACCGGGCGATGGTATAGGCTGTACCTGTTCTGAGTAAAACATTAAAAAAATACAAGTCATATGGTTCAGTTATAAAAATTAGTATTTTTGAAAATGTTGAAAATCGACAATTTTGTACACATTTTAGGTACTGCTACTGCTATGACATAGTGCCAGATTTTGCCAAGATTTGTTACAAATTACGAGAATTAAAGATATTTGTAAACTTTTAACTTTCTGTTTGCAAAAAGTGATCTTTATTATGTCATTTTCATGAAAACTTGAGGCGAATGGGGGGGGGGGGGGATTATGGCACTAGGAGTGGTCACTGAGCGGGGAAGTCGAAAATGGGATAAAATGCGATACGTACTAATGTGTGTAACTTGGGTAGTAGTGTATAGGTTATAAAGAGCATCTAGTAACATATTTCTATATCGCACAGTTTCTACACCATTGCATTAGGTTAAGTACCTGTATGTTTGGAAATAAATAAATAATAAATCAATATTTCCTACATTTCAGAGCTAACAACGACTTTGACTCCGGCTCCAATGTCGCAAACTTCTTCGTTGACGATAGACCAGGCGCGGGTGCTCAACACGCTGCCAAACAATGTGTTGTTCTCTCTGTTGCAAGAGTTGGAGGAGCGCCGAGATGGACATAAGAGAAACAAGAGACTTACCGCGGTGTGTATAATACCTATTATTTTGGACTTATCTGGGGGCATGGAATTTGGAAGTGCCCTCGCCAAGAGCAACAATAAAGGAGGGAATAGGGAGGGCCCCACTTACTTTTTCTTTAACCGTTTTGTCTCATTTTCATACTCTCGTAGCTTTAACCCAGATCAACACCAGAGAGCCCTAATTCACAGGATAAGGTTTGTTCGGGAAAATAGTTCTGTTGATCTAGCTAGCTTCATGTGACGGTTGGAGATCTCTTCTGTGCGTCGGTGCATTAGGCAGTGTGCACACGACGCGAGCGACACGATCATCGTACGAACGTGAAACAAACATGGACGTCAATTAATGAGTATCCTAATAATACGAGTTCATACGAACACGCGATCATTGCAAGTTCGATGGTGGGCATTTTTGCAATTTTGATTTCTGTTTTGTAAACGAATCCATCACCCTATTATTAGTCAACGTCCATACCACAGTACCTACCTATATACATAGCTCGGATACCAAACAAACTGTGAAGTGCTGCTCGCATCGCTATCTATTAGGACGACTTGTTACAAAGTGCACGGTGTATTTCTGTCAACTGATGTTACTGTGTGCAGGAGTGTCGGTTCTGCAAGAACAACGGCGAGCGCGAGTCGTACTACCGCTCGCACGCGCTGAAGGACGGCGGCGGGCGCGTGACGTGCCCGGTGCTGCGCGCCTTCGTGTGCGCGCGCTGCGGCGCCCGCGGGGACTCCGCGCACACCGCCAAGTACTGCCCGCTCAGCACCGCCGACGGTACGTACACACCCGCCACTGCCACTACGCGATTCATAGTGATTGCGATTGCTGAACTAAAAGTCTCGACACATAACTTTCTTTATAACCGACTTCAAATAATGTAGGTCAAACCTCTACTACACTATCATGTTGTTAAGATTATGGGCTAGTTAAAAGCTTATTGTCTTTTGTGTTGCCTATGTAATAGGTATAGTAGGTAGTAATATTAAACGAATCTCCGTACATCATCATCGACTTAGCTGCTCTAACATTTGAATTTAGGTACTATCTACAGCAACTAAATTATAGGTATGTGTTTAGTGTATCTGGTATTGTATTTTGTCCGTTTTATTGTTATGTTCAACCAAACATTTTGTTTCAGAACGCCTGAAATCAGTGGCAATGATGCGCAGTGTCCGAATGGCGTCAGGACGGCGCCGCAACTCGCTCGCGACATCTGTGAACCCGAGCGAGAATTATGTTATGTTTGGTCAGACAACGCCATCTGTAATTTCGGATAGTAATGTTTACAGCTCTTTTGGCATTACATCTACTTTGGACCCTTTGTGGGCCGCTCTTGAACAGAAATTGATGCTTAAATAATGTAATGTGTCTATTTAACTTCAAATTTTGATAATGACTATAAATTGAAACTTATTTATCATTATTGGAAGTTGAAGTTCATAGTAATTGATTAATGAAAGAATAGATGGCGTTGGATTCAATTTATGGGTGGGATATATTTTTTGTTAAATCAATTAGTATTATTAGTATTGACTGATAGTTAAGAGTTTATAATATGTTGACTTCAGAAATCGTGTTGTTTTCATTATTATGTTGTTATTAAATCTAGCTATTAAGATATAAAGTAGCTAACAAAGAAAATATGTATTTTCAGATTTTTAAGTGCCCATCATATCGGTATCTAGTAGAAACGATAAATCAAAACTTTCTATTGATAATTTGGTAATGATGTCAAATATCAAACGCTTTTTATACATTATTATGACCTATTCCGTAAATCCATCGATTGTCAATTGCATTTTAATATAAATGACGGATATTAATCACAATCCTCCAGTACGTGCGGATGTTTTAAAATGATGAACTTACTTAATAAATCGCTCACAACAATAAAATAGTGTTCAATACATTTTCTTAATCAATATTGATATATTGAGAGATAAAATGTCCAAATTATGAATTTAAAAGACTACTCTGATAAAATTGTTTCGTTAAATTTTAGAATTGGAATATTTTTTTTTGTTTTATTATAACAAACGAATGAATCAAAAATATTTTCCTAGCAACTGTAAAATCATTGTAAACTGAAGTTTAATTATGAAAGTTAAAATTATAATAAAATTCACCAAGTTTCAATTTGCAATAACAGATGCCGTTATTGTGAATTAATAAATTCAAAAGCCGGTATTTTAACTATACCAAAATGAGTAAGTTATAATTTTGAATAAATTATACAATTCATTTATTAAGCACAAACATTTTTTTGAATAAAATTATTATATTTTTGCAATTTTCAAACCTGTCCGCATGTCTTGTAATGATAGTGATAACAGCAGTGGTTAGAACCCAGTAATGCAATTAAGATACTTAGTTGACTCAATTTATTTGACAATAATGTGTCTTATTAACTATGATAGATTATTTTGCGCTAGTTATCTAGAATTTTATTTTGTTGATCTTTATTCATAAGATGATTATATTGTTATCATTTATTTTTTATTATTATCAGTGTTACAGTTGATTGTAATGCTGTTATTGTACTTATTTCGGTGGTGGTTCTTTTGGGGATTAAATAAATAATTAAATCAAAATTTATTAAATTTTATTCATAGTGTTTACCGGTAAACGTTATCCCGCGTCGTCTGGATAACATAAAAATGTAAATGACTTTAAATTTATCGAAATATTTCAAATTTTCTATATTCAGTTTTCCAGTTATTATTAAAATTTGTTATGGTTTTAACCAAATAGTTGTAAGAATAAAGAAAATAGTTAATTTTATTCTATCGTATGATGTTAGTGTTTAGCTTTTGTTGTCGACGTTGTCAACATTTTTAATTCTCTTCTACTCGAAAATCAGCAACGTCCATCATCTGCCCTTTACTTCATCAGGTTTTCTTGAATAGTCCCCTAGCAGGCCTCCATTATAACTTTAGCTAAAAGTGTTGTGTCCTACTTCTCTAAAGTATCTTTCCTATATTTCTCTCTTTATTAATTAAGATTATCACGAAAATGTTTATTAACTAGATTAATAGTAAATAATGGTGCGATCGTAAACCCTACTTAGATGTACTACTTCGACACGTGACGTAGCTTGCCTCTGCCTCACGCGAGCCTCTCACGAGCCGATTTAAACAAACGTATAGTTTCAGTTTAGAAGATCATTGTTGTTTTGTGATAGCCGTGTAACTAGGGTGTGCAAAACGCTGTCACTAGGGTTGACAATAGAAATGTATCTAGGGTTGAGAAAAGCACTATAACTAGGGTTGTCAATAACCCTGTAGGTAACTGGGGTTTTGGTTTGTTTTAGTTAGTTCGTTTGGTTTTTCATTGACTATTCTAAACGCGCAATTTCAAGAATCCTTAATAAATAAAGAAACTTCACAGTAATATTTTATTAAGTTGTCAAATTGACATAAGTGTACGAGCACATTGCCATTTTAAACGATTTCAAAAACGGAGGAGGTTATAAGTATGTTCGACTGCATGTATTTTTTTTTTGTGTATGTTCAACGATTTCTCGGCGATGCCTGAGCCGATTTAAAAAAATCTTTTTTTGTTTGAAAGGTTCTTTCGAAAGGTTTTTTTCTTGGAATTAAATATCTAATTCAGTTTATTTTTCGTTTTTTAGCACTGTTTTGAAGTCGTTTTAATATTTTTTTGTTAAAAATAGTTTATATTTTTACATTTTCTGTTGCCAAAATATATTTTATGGTCACTGTAATTCCACATTCAAAATCAGGAAAATCCTGAAAATAGTATCCGCGTCCCTTCATCAGGGGGCCTACTTTTGTGAAACCAGTCTGTCGGAGGTTGAGTGTCTCTTATTGTTTATCTTTATAGAATTAACGGGCCCGCCCACACAGCACCAAGTGCAGTCTTATTTTAGACCAAGCTTTGTAAGTGCAATGTTATGAATCGTGTCACTGCTGAGGTCTTGATTTGATTTCAAATGTTTTAAGGAAAAAAAGTTGTTCTTAGTTGGTATACTTTGTAGGTTAGTTATGTAGGTACTTGTATGTTTGTGAAGTCCACCGCGGCATTTCATCGCCATCACCCGCCTGTAGATATCCTCGGTTTAACATAGTACGTAGTACTATTACTTATTCTGTTACATAGTCCTACTCCTCGCCAAAGGACTCATATTCACCGATCTTATGCGTTTACAAATTAATGCCTTGGACATCCAAAAAATATACAGTACACTCCACATGAACAATGTTTTAATGATTGAGATGAAAAATGGCGAAGAAAATTTTTATTTGATACTATTAGAGAATTTACTAAGAGTCGCAAATTTTTCTTCCAGACCATAGGTACTTAAAAACTCGTAATATGAATAACGTGGGAAAGAAAATAAAAAATCGATATTTTAATTAAATAGTCGTGGAGGTCGGAGGAACTAATGTAGAAAAGAGAACAATGGGTTATGGATGTCTGAGAACAACCCCTTAAATGATGCAGTTATTTTATGATGTCTTAAATTAGCCAGTTTAAGAATTATTTAATTGCAGACATGCATCGTATTTATTTAAAAATAACTATGCCAATGTTAATAAATATTATTCGCATTTTGGGTCGCTGTCGCTTTCCGATAGCAAAATCTCGTGAAATTAGATTTTATGTAGGTATATAAAGTAAACCGCTCAGTACACTTAACAGATTTGAGATCAATCATGTTTCACGGCAGCTTTCCAACAATAAACGTGAATGTTCACAGTCTTTATTTCCATTGTAATTATTAACAATCAATTATCTAAGTAATACTCCGAAAGATAGTAAAAGTAGTTCTAAGTGTGTCAAACATCAAACTGAGGAACGCAAAATAAACATTATTGCGAGTCAAAAAAGTCGCACGGTACTACCACTCGTGTATGCTGGACAAGTATCGACCAAAACCTAGAAAAATCTGCAACCAATAAACTATTTTATATACTAGCACACTAAGGTTCAACTTCCATTGCGAAATAACAGAAGGAGCCTTTTAAAAATCATACAAATTTGAACTCACGCGCCGAAACACCGCGTACCGTTTTGAATTCATTGATCATTCGTCTTCAACGCTTTAATCGACCTTAAAATCAAAATAACAAGTCATACTTTCCTTTAAAACCGGGCTGGTATGCAAAACTGTGTCTTATAACAACGCGTAAAAGTCAAGTTTGAAATAACTGTAGTGTCCAAAATATCTAGGTTCCAATCCGGTTGATTTGGGAATGTGTGTCGCGGAAGTAGGCTGCGAAGAGCCGAGGGCAGGTGAAAGGGGTGAAGGGGGGAGGGGAACCGACGCTAAGATTATGCACATCTGTATTATGGTTGGCGTCTGTTAAAATTGGCACACTTTGACCACTAAACGCAAGCATTTACTGGGTTAGACTGTTTATTTTAATTTTCGTGCTCGACTTATGACGCCGCAGTTCTCGCGCAATTTAAGAGCAAGTAAAGAAAGTGCCACATAATTGTAGTTATTATGAACTTTTAGTTTTGTATGGAAATTATTCGAAACAATTGTTGTTTTTGGTTTGTTATTGATGTAAAATGAATTGTTTTTCTAAGTTCTTACCTACATATGTGTAAGTTAGAAAGCAGACACATAATTAGGAAAACAACTTCTCCCATTATTTCCTTCCGTAAATAATTACTAGATGTTTAGTCCTATTTCTATTTACGTTGTATTTTGAAACCCTATCGTGCAACTAAAAGTTTTTTCAATGAAGGCTTTTATACTCTCGTCGTTTTTCCCTGTGCTGTGACAATAAGAGCTTTAGGGTACTGAGATGATTAATTGACATCAAAGTTCGTGTGACAACATACAGTCCGTATTATATATATGTTTCTGGTTTAGTTTCGAGTTATATTATTGTTTGACTGGCCTGTTGGTCTAGTGGTTAGCAACCCTGACTGCTAAGCCGGATGTCGTGGGTTCGATCCCCACCCAGGACAAATCTTTGTGTGATGAGCATAAAGATCTGTTCTGTGTCTGGGTGTAATTTATCTACAATATGTATGTATTTACAAAAATAAAAAGTATCTATGTAGTATATCAGTTGTTTAGTACCCATAACACAAGCAAATATAATTGCTTAATTTGGGACTAGATGTCGCTCTGTGAATGTGGCAGATTATTATAGACGAGGCCTGATGGTCTCCTACGTTAGAAGTATTAATCTTATTTATTTACCTAGCTGTGGCCAGGAGCTTCGCTCCCATCGTTTTTTTTTTGGCCACTGCTCTGTTTCTATTAGCCGTAGCGTGATGTTATATAACCTACAAATAGGCTATCCAACAATAAAATTGTTCAAATCGGACCTGTATTTCAGATTAGCGCGTTCAACCAAAAGACTCTTCAACTTTAAAGTGACAAACTAGCACGTATACTACAGAATACAGGGTTGTATCTCCTTTGGAACATGTATATTGCCCCCTAGTAGCACGATATCCTGGGGATCCAAAGTAGTGGTGACACATTGCATTTACATGTTCACACGAATATGTTAAATAACAGGTTATTTTTTATTTAACATACAACAGTAATAACAAACAATGGTAGTGATGGCTACATTGAAGTATTGTTCCTCTTCATAACGGTACCAATTAGTCAGTACGTCTGTAAGAGCTACTGTTTTAGCCTATAGCCTGGAGGTATAGCCCCATTTAACTAGCGTGGGAAGCCTACTTTAACAGGCTGGTAGGAAGTTCAGATGATCAATTTTGAATATATTAAGATAAAGATCCATCAAACCGAAGGTGGGGACGTTTGGGTGTGAACAATTGGGTTTATTGTTCAGATAAGATGGATGAACGAATTCCTTGTGTGAAATATTGCTGCAATTTGTTTTGTTTTTGAGAAATGTTTATGTTTGCGTGGGATTTGGTTTGTTTTGAAGTTTACTTATAGAAAGTATTGGAGACAGTAGCTGTATTATCCAACAATCAAAATTTAGGATTTAAAACCGAGGTTACTGTTAAAACGTTTCTCGGTCTATTTACAACTTATTGTTGAGTTTCCGATATTTCGACACTGTTGTAATCGATATGATTACGGATGAACTGGTACAATATAATCAATCTCAAAATGTATTTTCCTTCTGCAATTGTTTTTAGTAAGTAGGATTGTCTTTCGCCCCTGTGTTGGAACTATAAGACGCACAAGACAATACTATGAATTTTGACATCGACTTAGTCGGAATCGATATAGCTTTCAGATGCTTGAAAATTTAACGATCTTTGAAGTTATTTTAAACTCAAACAATTAAAAAAATACGTTAAACCTGAGTCAAACGCACTTACATCTCCTGTCTTGATAAGCATATGGGTGACACTAAGGGACGAGGGAAGAAGGTACTGGAACGTACAGGTTCATGATAATGACGACTGTATCGGTGTTAAAAGTTTGAAAATGACATTTCAAACATTTAACTTTTATCTCGTTTATTCATCTAGGTTACAAGGTAACACTTATGAAAGTCACAAGAATGTAACAGGTTATCCGAAAAGTAGTGTCAGCAAATTTGCCTACGACCAGTTCGCTGACGGGGTGGAGCTATGAGAAGATCTGGCAAGAAACTCACGACACTCTTTTTAAAAAAATGGATAGTTACAATCTTTTGTAATTTACAATTTGGGTAGCGTGTAAAGTGACGACTACGACTACTCGAAGGCGGTGGCTGCCTTTGAGGCCAATGATCAGCATAGCAATATAATATGCTGTATTAAAGTCTACGTTGATATTGTTGCTATCACAAGTTACCGACGACAGCCAAAAATCACAATTGTTCTTGCACAATAAGTGCTATGTAATTATATCGCATGCATAATTAATGTCTTCTAAAATAAATGTAAATGCTCGTGTTGAGTGGGAGTGTCTCATTAAACTATTGACCCCGATATTAAGTTCTTTGTAGCCAGTAGATGAGGACAAACAAAAAGTTTTGTTTGTCTTAGTACGGCTAGTAGGTGGGATAGAAAATTAATATAATAATAATATTCTACCACATTCACACAGCGCCATCTAGTCCCAAATTAAGCAATTATATTTGCTTGTGTTATGGGTACTAAACAACTATACTACTTAAATACATTTTTTTTTGTAAATATATACATATTATAGATAAATTACACCCAGACACAGAACAAACCTTTATGCTCATCACACAAAGATTTGTCCTGGGTCGGGATCGAACCCACGACCTCCGGCTTAGCAGTCAGGGTCACTAATCACTAGACCAACAGGCCAGTCAAGATTATTAAAAGATAGATTATTGTTGACGATAAGCTGCAATTTTGAAACATTTTTACCACGAAAGCATAGTTTGTAAATCTAGTTTTGTAGTTAAAGAATTTATTTTCTGTCAATTTATAAATATACTAGCTTTTGCCCGCGACTTCGTCCGCGTAGATTTCGATATTACATAGATCTTTGTTTTAAGTGCAATTCATGAATTCCACAACACCCGACTATAGGAGTTGAATTTCATTTTACGTCAATATAGATAAAATTTTCGCAATCAGCGTCCCTGAAAACCTTGAAAACGACATCCATATCAATTTCTAATAATTTTCACACCTATTTCATCCCTTAGGGTAAGTTTTTCAAACACCAAAACCAACCCATAAACTCACTTCTTAACTAAAGTTCTAATTGCATATTATCCGTCCATAAAAACCTAAAAAATAACGACTAAGTACTTAGTTTTCAAACGTCTTTATCACAAATTCATCCTCTTTGGGATAGAATTAAAAAATGTAGGAAAATGGAATTGGGCTTTTTTATCATGAAATTCCAGTATTGAGATTTTCCCGGAGTTTGGTAAACAAATGTGAATGACAATAGGCTCGCCCCCTATTTCATGGGACCAAACATATAACTTGAAAAACAAAGAACTGTCTATTCATATTTCACCCCCTCAAACCCATCCCTATTAAAAATATTAACCCTTTGAACGCCAGAGACGTCTATACACGTAAAATGAAAATGGGCTAACCACGCCAATGACGGCATGGCACGTCAAAAATGTACTGTATTTTAAAAGCTTGGCGCTCAAGGCGCGGCGATACCGATTTGACGTAGCGGTCAAAAGGTTAAAAACAACATTTTAAGTTCCTATCCCAATACTAATTTGCAAACCGTTAACTTCAAAACAAAGATCTATTCATACAACGTTTCATACCCAATTTCACCCTTCCAAAGCCACCCTTGTCAAAAATATTGATGAGAGTATCTTTTATTTTGATAGTAGTACCCCAAAAAATATATTTTCAAATCTACATATAAGTTAAAAAACAAAGAAGTTTCATACAATCGTTTTTATCCCTTTTCACCCCCATAGGGGTTGAATTTTAAAAAACCCTTTCTTAGTACACCTCTAGACATTAGGACAAACACACCCTCCAAATTTCAAGTCACTACGACCAGCGGTTTAGGCTGTGCGTTGTCTGTCAGTCAGTCAGTCATTCAGGACAAAGCCTTTTATAATATGTATGGATTTTGTATAAGCAGAGAATCAATGTCCCACTGCTGGGCTCGGGTCTCCTCTCGTCTATGTAGAGAGCTGAGAGGGTTTAAGCCATAATCCACACACGCTGGCTTAGTGTGGGTTGGTGGATCAGACATACCCTTAGAATTTCTTCTAGGGTACCCTAGTACTTTTCTTTATTATATTACTCCCTCACGATGTTTTCCTTCACCGTTAGCAGATGGCAAGTCACTTGACATGTACCTACATATTCAATTCCACAAAATGAAATCCACATTGGTACTGCCGTTGAATCGAACTCGACCGCATGATTTACATGCCGGTCACTTATTCATTCTATTTTTGGATCGATGCAGTTTAGGACTTAAATTGTGACAATCTCCAGAAAGGTAGGGCGTGATTATGTATATACATATTGACTTATTTAGGTACGTGCCAAATTTGGACCACGTTCCAGTAAAGTGATTAACCATTAAAAAATGATAACTCATTCTATGCCCTCAAATAACCAAAATTAAAAAAGTTCAACTTTTAATCTGCCCCCAATCCGCAGAACGTTCACAATAACACTACTTAATGGTTTCCCAATCAGTAAACATAACTGTACGACAGTGTTAAAATGAAAACATAAATTCCAATCCAGATTCCCACAAATGTGTCCCTATATAGCTAATCCTAAAATTCAAAGATTTTCGCCTACGCATAGCCCTTCCCCCCTCTCTCGCACTTTACGCTGGCGTCGCTTGCGCCCGCGCACTCGAGAGAAATGGCATGACCTTGTTTCTTGACCCACTGACGACGTCGCGGCCGAGCACCGATACACACACATAGCTACTAAGCACGAACAAACTTTGGCTAAAGCTTGAATTTTCCGGATGATCGGGATTTCATTGAGGAATCACAAAAGTTTATTGTTAACTATTTTATGTGGTCGTTCTAAAAGGCTCCATAATTTCTGACACAATTTGTCAATCTTGTAGTTTTTCTGGTGACAATATAACATGACACTTATCAAGTTTTTTTGCGGCTTCAAAATGCCGATTATATTATTGACTAACTCGTATTATTATATGTAGGTAAGTACTATATTACTTAATGCTCAAGCTCTGTGAGATGCAATTCCACTTCTATCTTATAGAAGAACGCAGCTATAATGATATGGGTAACGTTATTATTATTAATCCGTGTAGTGACGGATTAAGAATACATAATGTCACTACCCCGTCTAAACCCCTGAGTGACGTAAAAGGTGGCTAACCTTATGCAGACAAGAGCTCGAGCACTGCGAAATAAAGAAAATTCGAAACAAACCCTATAGTCTATACCAACTTGTCTGGCCAGCGTGGTATAGTAGGATCATGCATGATCCTACTGCTGGATAGCAGTAGTAACTGTTTTGACTACAACCCTATCCAACTTGACATCAAAACTTGTAGCCCAACACTAAACATAAATCCATCACAGTCTGATTACTAAAACATAGCGGCCTACATTTTTAATATTCCGTGCCCTATTGGCTTGTGCTTGTCATGTAGATTTACGACCATGACGCGGAGCCTGCGAATGAGCTTGGACTCTACGAAAGTTAAGGATGGTTTACACGAAGCCAGTGCGTTGTCAGTTTATCACTGGTGCAGCATTGGTTCGTGTTTAACAGTTTGACACTGTTAGGTCCGCGAGGATGTGAGGCACTCACTTGTAAATAAAAGATCATCCTTTTAAATAAACTCAAAAACAATATATTATAACTTCTTCATAAATATTATATAATAGCACACATGATTTTATTGACTAATACATTTTTAAATATTACTTTACAAATGTAAAAAATATAAAAGAATTTGGATGTTTATCATTTGGCTGCCAAAAAGTAATTGATGCTCATCTAATATTTTTCTCCTTTCCAACCTTCCATATATTTTATATTTGAATTCAAATTACAATGATATTCTGGCAGGCTAATCAAGTTAACCTGCCAGTATTCTTCTGACACTCTACTGAGCCCACATTAAAACTCTGTGGTAAGGATTACACTTCAACAGACACTACGACCACCAGACTAACCATACAGCACATATTTACAAGTTAGTTCTTTGGGCATAATATTCTAATATTCATGAAGGTACGATGGAGAGAAACACTAGATCATTACTGCCCTTTCAGGTTACCTGCCGCTGGCTAGCTTCGTGTACAACTGCCTTTATTGTTGGCAGTAGGCTAGGCGGTTATAAACATGCGGATTAAGATGACTTATTATAAAGAACCTTCGAGAATGGGGGTAGGGTGCTATGTGAGAAATTACTCTTCTTAAGTGAAACGCAAACCGTGGGAATATAGTGCTGAGTAATTGTATCATTATCTCTAACAGAGTTATATGGCTTTATCTTAGATTGTTCAGATGTGGTTTTTTAGTACTTGATGAGTTGAACATTTTAACCTAATTAAGACAAAACAAGGAGAATTATGATTTTAATTAGACACAAAAAGGAAACAGTGTATGTTTGATAAGGTCGCTTATTTCTAGTAGGTACTTATCGTGCGATCCCCATTTCGAAAGCCAAATATTTATAAAGAATCCGAATTCTTTATAAATACTTATTTGATTTTGATTGAATAAATTTACAAGCTGCTATTATCGAGAATACAAAGATATACGCGTTAAATTTGGGATTAGATCTAAGACTCATACATTGACAATTTAATATAATAATAATATTTTCATATAATACTATTCATATAGCATATAATATTTTATGCTTTTAACATATAATATAGCATATAATATAATTTAACATAGCACGACTCTGCGTCGGCGCGGCGGAGTCAAGTCTGTTTCGGGCGTAGGTATTAAAAAAAAAAAATTTTTTCTTTATGTCCTGCTTTTTTATTTTTGTCATCCTACCATCATAAATTACTGACCCATTTTCAAAAACCAAATTACCTAATCATGAATGCATAGTCATAACAATGTATCACGTGTTTATGTATTTATCACCGAATAAAGTTTCATGTGCCACATACCTATATTCGCTAATAAGACCGCAAAGAGCCTTTGTTTATTGATTTTAGTACAATACTGTCTGTTAGTAACATATTCAACTATGGTAATAGAATGGGGGTACATTACTCGCATAGTTACAACATGGGTATATGACTTTTACTTTAGAAATGTTGATTTTGATCAGTGGCTCTCAAACTTTTTGTCATGATGGTATGTTTTTAATTTTGGATAGATCCACTCTTACTGTTAGCTTATACTATTGGTCTTTACC
Organism: Laspeyria flexula; assembly: GCA_905147015.1. Classification (NCBI taxonomy): domain Eukaryota; kingdom Metazoa; phylum Arthropoda; class Insecta; order Lepidoptera; family Erebidae; genus Laspeyria; species Laspeyria flexula. The sequence goes on along the minus strand of LR989954.1, from coordinate 579,830 downwards.
AATGACGTAAGTTAATAGGACATGAGAAGCATTTGCCCCAATATAATTACCTCACCCACATTTGGCGAAATGTCGTCGCCGTCCGTATGGTTGACAGCGGCGAGAACAAATTTTTTTTTTAATTTTCTCAATAATTTTTCAACGTGTCGACGTATTTACAATAGTAATGAATAGGCATAGTACTGACAACACTGACTGATACTATAAATAATCTATATTGTGATTAAAATTGAATTTCTGTGAACTTTAAAATATAACGTATATAATTTTAGAACTGTTTTTGTGTTTTATTGTGATTAAGAGTGGTTTTTATGAACATTATTAGTGGTAAAGACATTTAATTAATTATATTTTTAAGTGTTATTATAAAGTTTTTGATCGCGATCCAAGCGTGAGTGTTCTTTTTTTGAAAATACAGCGATCAAACTACGGCGTTATATTTTGGTAAGTTCAATTGTTATTTTTGATTATTGTATTAGAAATGTTGTTTTAATTAGTTTATAAGTGTTAATATAACACATTTCACGTGAATTAACTAACTAAATAACATAAAACACAAAAATACATAACCTCACTCTTGGCCGGCAACCGCCTGGAAATTGTAATTTTTTTTTTTGTCAAATCACAAATACTTATTTATTAATTAAAGTAAGTGTTTGGTGCCAAAAGAATAGCAATTTAATGAACTTTGAAAATATACTAATTATTTTGAATATAATTATAATATTATCAATGTAAAAATAATTTCGTAGCCGTGGGTAGTGGCATTCTCGGTATCTTGCGACCTTCAGGTTGTACAGTTATTTTAGAGTTATAAATTGTGTAAATTAAACTTATCTTGTAACTATTATACAGTAAATATTATCTAGTTTCTAAAACTTAGTAGTTTTAGAAACTTAGAAATTTTAGTATGACGACTATAGTTAGTCGTCATACTAAAATATCGAGTAATCATCAAAAATAGCGAGCGGGGGCAAGAGCGCCGTGAGAGCCCAGCGCACGCGCATAGTCATCGCCGTGTGAGGATTTTATATATGTATTATAAATAATGAAAGGTATACTTATACCTTCATTACTTATATATAATAAAAGCCAAAACTACCTAAATTTTATATAGGTGTCATACAAATATTACGAATAATCGTTGTTTGAAGCGAGCGGGGTGACGACACGCCAAAATGCGCTCCAACCCCCGCCCGCGTTTGAGTGTGCCGCGGCCATATCAAGTTGCACAAGTAAAGGAAAAATTCCTAAAACTGTACTCGTGTAATTCTAACACTTAATATTACTACTATATGGGAAGAAATTGAAAGCGATAAGTAATTGGTAGTTATAGTTTGTCCGCGTAGTGACGGATTTAGAATAAATACATAATGTCACTACCCCGTTTCAACCCGTGGTGGGTCTCTAAGGGATCTAACTTTAAGCAGACAAGAACACTGCGAGAAAAAGAAAATTCAAAACAAAACTCTATACCAACCCGTCTGGCCAGCGTGGTATAGTAGACCAAATTCCCTCCAAAACCTTTGGATTGGAGGAGACCCGTGCCCAACAGTGGGACGTTTATGGGTTGAAATAAAGTAATAGTTTATTCCAGACTGACCTTACATGTACCATTTTTGCCATTTGGGCTACGGAAACCTAAAAAGAACTTCAATATATTGGACGCCCAACAATTCTGTTACACAAAAACACTTCTGTTCAAATAACAATACCGATATAATCATGTACATAAATGTAAAAGAAACCGGACATTGTCCAAACGATTTGTAACATCAACTCACATCGTTTACCGACAAAGGTTCCTAACACACGCTTCCCATACTAATCACTCAGCTGTTCGCTATACTCGTGACTAGTACACATCTAGGCACCTAGGCACTTAGTCTATTAGGATTCCTAACCAAGTATCACGAATAAAATCTAGACTCCTGTGCACGTGGTATCACATGTGTGTGCGTGTTCCTTGTGAACATGATGCCATTGCAAAACTGTTGTAAGTCTAAAATGCGTCATTCTTTTTTTTTGCTGAATTCGATTATTTATTGGCTGCTAGATGTGACTGTTATTTTAAGACTTTAACGGCTACAGATCTTGAGTGGTCTATATCCAAAAACGAAGATTATTAGTTCATCTTTGCTTTCATAGTCTGATGCCAATTCTCGAGCTCAAATAATGAAACAGATATAAGGTGGTGTAATAAGATATTAAAACTGTACTACCAATTTTGATTTTCAATACGTAGTTATATTGATTTTAAATTCTTTTTTGTCAAGTTTAATTGTTAGTAAAAACTAATTAATAAAATGACAATTATGGCCCCTGTCAGATTAAGCAATAGTATTAATATGTATGTTATGATCTCATTACTTTTTAAGCAATGTCTACTAGAAGTAGTTTTTGTCGATTCCGAAAATATGCTTTCTTGAGTTGCTACAGTTTGTCGCTAGGTGTGCGTTTCTTTCTGTGTAGATTCATATTAGGAGAGCTACATAGTATGTGTGTATAAGGATAGATGTGTATGTGTGTGTGACATTACAACTTAATAGCCGCCCAGAGCTTCTGTATGTAGGTGACTGGAGCTGACATTTTGTCTGCTATGTAATTTCCTCTTTTTGTGCAATTATAAGATTGGCTTAGTATTCCTCTGGGGAGACTTTGCTTCTTTTTGAACATGTCTCTTGGGTTGATTGCGAGTTCTTTCTTGGTTTAGTCCTATTTTTGTTACCTGAACTAATGTAGTGATTGGTGTACAATATTTTCTACATCAAATTAAACAACAGATATAATTGGTAACTAAATGAAGCAACTATGTGTACTTCACCGCAGAAGACCTAGAATACAACTTCTGTAGTGTTCCGGTGGTGAGTTTAGTTCAGCTCAAGTGAACAAGGGAGAAATAGTGTGGTGGGGGATTTGAAGTCTTTGCAATTATATTCTGTAGTAACCACGATTACCATTAAATTTGTCGCCATACAGGGCGCCAAGCAAGGTATGGGACCAAGCATTGGCGCAACACGCTGCTGTCACGTCGAAGCCCCGTCATGTCACCGTCCTGTGCCGCCTGCTGTATCTTGATCATTGAGGCTGAAGGTGTCGACTCGCCTGATACTCGCCTTTAGCCTCAAAGAAAATGCGGCTTATTCAGGCTATCGTGTCAACTTGATATAATACAATGTTGCCATATTGATGCTTTACGCCTTACCCACTATAATTGCAGTATAAGCGACGTGTCGAGCAATTTCCGTAGAAAATTGTTGATATTATTCGATATAGCTTTTCTGGTGTAAGTGGAGATCTTAATTAAAGCGAGTGTTGATGGCGTATCATTGTTTATGTATTGGGGCTATGATAATTTTTTATTATATATCCTGTTGGATAATAGGAATGGTAGTCTAGCTTAGCCTACTTTTGAATCACAATTTTATGATTGGTCAAATACAGATTTTAGTGTTAGAATTAACGACACACCCAGAAGGCTCTCAACTTAGCTTTATGACTACCATTTTAGTGGCAGCAGGCTTCTGCGGATATGTCTTCATGGAGATGCTTGAGTTATCTCAACAAACGGTCTCCCATCTATGTATGTGTGAACCGTAGGTACTAAACGTTGCCTAATCTTTTGCACTTTAGCTAAGAAGAGACATTAAGAAGATATTGAGAGACATCTAAGTAGGCAGACGGCTAAATCTAATCTATTTAATTTTATTTTAGGAAAAACATTTTAATTTATCTTATAATTCTAATATATTTTTAATACAATATTAAACTGCCCGTGTGGTGACGGGACTAAGAATACATTATGTCACCACTCCCTTTCACTCCCGGGATGTCGTAGGAGGCGACTAAGGGGGAAAAATTGCACCATAACAACTGTGCTAGAGAAGGAAAACTCGAAATAAAACCCTGTACCAACCCGTCTGGCCAGCGTGGAAACAGTAGGCCAACCACCACCTAATTATAAAATGAACGGCACAAAAAAACCACGGCCCCCAGTACCCGGCAGCCCCGCTAGCCCATGCCAAGGTAGCGGCGTGGGATGTGGCGGGGCAGGGGGTGCTAAGAATCCCCGGCACGGTTATGGCTACCACCACCGACGACGACTGGCCCTGGCAACATACAACGTTAGAACATTGCGGGCCGACGAGAAAATAGTGGAGCTGGAAGAAGCTACTAGGAAGTTACACTGGGACATAATAGGGTTATCAGAGGTCCGAAGACAGGGACGGGACACGATAACCCTGAACTCGGGTAACTTACTGTACTACCGGGGGGATGACCAGCTATCCCAAGGTGGTGTCGGGTTTATCGTCCACAAGTCCCTTGTCAATAACGTTGTCAAGATTGACAGTGTGTCGACCAGGGTTGCGTACCTGATACTCAGAATATCCAAAAGATATTCGCTGAAGGTCATCCAGGTTTACGCACCGACCTCGACACACCCAGACGACGAAGTGGAGGAGATGTATGAGGACATATCAAAGGCCATACACTCCTCCAAAACACACTTTAACGTCGTGATGGGGGACTTCAACGCGAAATTGGGCACACGTTGCGGCAATGAGCTGAGGGTGGGGCAATTTGGAGTTGGCCAACGGAACTCCAGGGGGCAAATGCTAGCCGACTTCATGGAGAAGGAAGGCCTCTTTATGATGAATTCCTTCTTCGAGAAGCGGCCCCACAGGAAGTGGACCTGGATGAGTCCGGATGGTTGTACAAAAAATGAGATCGACTTCATCATGTCGACAAGGAGGCAAGTGTTCGATGATGTCTCTGTGATCCACACGGTGAAAACCGGTAGTGATCACCGTATGGTAAGAGGCACATTGAACCTTGACCTCCGATTAGAAAGACGTCGACTGATGAAGTCCACGCTCCGACCTACAACCAGCCACATCCAAAACCCCGAAAGCTTTCAGCTCGAGCTTCAAAACCGCTTCGAGTGTCTAAATTTCGCTACGGTGGATGATACCAACGATATGTTTGTGGAAACTGTCCATACGGTTGGGTCCAAATTCTTCAAGACCCGCCGTACGAATAGAACCAAAATAATCTCGGACTCGACCTTAAGACTCATGGAAAAGCGACGGGACCTTAGGCTGCAGTCTTCGAGTGACGCTTTGTCATATCGAGGGCTCAATAGACAGATCTCGAAATCACTAATACGCGACAGACGTTTCTTTAATACCCAGCGTATTAAAGAAACAATAGAGCGGAACAAGGGCTCCAAAGTGTTCGCGAAAGATCTGTCTATCGGGCAGAGCCGATTGACAAGGCTGAAGACCGAGGACGGTAGCATCGTCTCGTCCAAACCAGAAGTCTTAAGGGCGATAGAGAAGTTCTACGGGCAGTTATACACGTCGACATCGAAACCCGTTGGCAGTCCAGCGAAAGACCCAAGAGCTGGACTGACTCGGCACTATACCGAAGATATCCCGGACGTCAGCCTGTACGAGATTAGTATGGCTCTGAAACAGCTTAAGAACAACAAGGCACCGGGTGAGGACGGTGTTACGACTGAGCTTCTGAGAGCGGGTGGAAAACCGGTACTTAAAGTCCTCCAGAAGCTCTTTAACACCGTCATACTCGAGGGTAACACGCCACAAGCATGGCACAGGGGCGTGGTGGTACTGTTTTTCAAGAAGGGTGATAACACCCTCCTTAAAAATTACAGGCCCATCACGCTGCTGAGCCACGTGTACAAGCTGTTTTCGAGAGTCATTACGAATCGTCTCGAGCGCAGGCTTGACGACTTCCAGCCTCCCGAACAAGCCGGATTCCGAAGAGGTTACAGTACCATAGACCACATACATACGCTGCGGCAGGTTATACAGAAGACTGAAGAGTATAACCGGCCACTATGCTTAGCGTTTGTGGACTATGAGAAAGCCTTCGATTCGGTGGAAACATGGGCAGTGCTACAGGCACTCCAGAGATGCCGAATTGACCATCGGTATATCGAGGTGTTGAGGTGTTTGTACAGAAACGCCACTATGTCTATTCGCCTCCAGGATCAGAACTCGAAACCTATCCAACTGCAGCGAGGTGTGAGGCAGGGAGATGTGATATCTCCGAAACTGTTCACAGCTGCGTTGGAAGATGTCTTCAAGCTTCTGGACTGGGACGGATTTGGCATCAACATCAATGGCGAGTACATCACCCACCTTCGATTTGCCGACGATATCGTGGTCATGGCAGAATCACTGGAGGACCTAAGCACAATGCTCGGTAGCCTCGATAGAGCTTCCCAACGGGTGGGCCTTAAAATGAACATGGATAAGACGAAAGTTATGTCTAATCGCCATGTTGCGCCCACCCCTATTACAGTGGGGAGTTCTAATCTCGAAGTTGTTGACGAATATATATACCTAGGACAAACGGTCCGGTTAGGTAGGTCCAACTTCGAGAAAGAGGTTAACCGCCGAATCCAACTCGGCTGGGCAGCGTTCGGGAAGCTACGCACTGTTTTCTCGTCCACAATACCCCAATGTTTGAAGACAAAAGTCTTCAACCAATGTGTGTTGCCAGTGATGACTTATGGTACTGAGACATGGCCGCTAACGATGGGGCTCATTAGAAAGCTCACTGTCGCTCAGCGAGCCATGGAAAGAGCTATGCTCGGAGTTTCCCTGCGTGATCGAATCAGAAATGAGGAGATCCGCAGGAGAACTAAAGTTGCCGACATAGCACACCGAATCGCATCGCTGAAGTGGCAGTGGGCAGGCCACATAGCCCGCAGAACTGATGGCCGATGGGGCAAAAAAGTTCTCGAGTGGCGGCCACGTATTGGAAAGCGCAGCGTGGGGCGGCCCCCCGCCAGATGGACCGACGACCTAGTAAAGGTTGCGGGTGGCCGTTGGATGCGGGCGGCACAAAATCGCTCGCTGTGGCGGAAATTAGGTGAGGCCTATGTTCAACAGTGGACGTCATTGGGCTGATATGATGATGATGATGATGATTAAACTGCCAATAAGCTTCCGCCTTTTTTAAACATCATCAGCAACCCATTGAGTCCCACTGCTGGGCTCGGGTCTCCTCCTCTCTAACTAGAGAGCTGAGAGAAAAAAAACATAGCCTGATTATTTTAAATGATGGATGGTAACGATATAATATATATAATAATAATATAATATTCTACCACATACACACAGCGCCATCTAGTCCCAAAGTAAGCAATTATATTTGCTTGTGTTATGGGTACTAAACAACTGATATACTACTTAAATACATTTTTTTTTTGTAAATACATATATATTATAGATAAATTACACCCAGACACAGAACAAACCTTTATGCTCATCACAGAAAGTTTTGTCCTGGGTGGGGATCGAACCCACGACCTCCGGCTTAGCAGTCAGGGTCACTAACCACTAGACCAACAGGCCAGTCAAAACGATCATACATTACTTACATAAGTTTTGATTGTAATGTAAATAATACACTTTAAATTATTTATATAGAATGCAACACGACACTGTTAAACTAAATAACCCGATGACGAGCTTTATATATTTGGTTGCTTGCATTTGGTTAAAGACGCCAAAACATATTCGATTTGCCAAAAACACGACCCATATCCCTTACATAGTGTTGCGAAGGTTGCAGACCGTTGTCAGTACCGTTGTCTGCCAGCTCTGCTTACGTAGGAGATAATTTTGGTCACCGTGAAGATGTTGACGAGCACGACTCTGATGTAAACGTAGCGGTAAGGTCCATTGTTTAGTGAATAATGTTGTTACTGTGTGGCCAGTTTGTGCCAATTTGGTTGCGTGGGTTCAAAACTCACTGCTTTGTGTCAAGTTTTATAAATAAATAGTGACGCGCACCGACTTCATGGCCAGCGATAGTGGCCGAATGGATACTTATCCATTCGGCCACCATCGCTGGCCATGAAGTCGATCTACATGCAAATCATGCGGTCCGAGTTCGATCCCGCCCGGCGCGGCAGTACCAATGAGGATTTGGCTTTGTGGAATTTATTTGCACTAGTCACTTACCATCTGCTAACGGTGAAGAAAAACATTGTGATGAAACCCACATACCCTAGAAATAATTCTAAGTGTATGTCTGATCCACCAATCTGCACTAAGCCAGCGTGTGTGGATTACGGCCAAAACCCTCTCAGTTCTCTAGCAGAGGAGAGAAGTATCGATCCCAGCAGTGCAGTGGGACATGAATGGGTTGCTGATGATGACGATGACCGGCTTCATGCCATATGTGGTTGAGATACAAAATACTATTAATACTTACATACAGCTATCGCTTTACCAACATGGTCGCTATGCGCTGTAAAATTTTGAGCGTCCATAATAAAAAACAGTTTATATTGGTATACTCGAAAATTTCTTGTTAAATGGGGTTAAAGTAATTGACAAATTCAGGTCTCTGTGCCCGTAAATATAGCCCATTGTCATGAACAATAAACATGCCTGGAATTTTTATTGTAGGCTTAAATCGTTGCTAGGTATTCGAAATCGCGAACATTATGATTTATATGTTCATATGCCGCATAACATTACGTTTTATTCGTCGAAGTGATGATTACGTAGATGAATATTACGATGAATATTCTCCTCTTGTGATATGAGTGCATGTACCCCGCAAAGAGCCGTGTCACATGATGAGTGGATGACGATAATGCAGCAATCATTAGATTTTACTTCTACCAGCTAAATATGTATTCAAGAGTAGATAAAGAGTCTTTACAATGTAATTAAAAATAAAGAAAGTAGTTAAATGGGGTTTATTCTTGAAATACTTGTCCAGATTTCCGCATTACTGAGATTTTTAGTGATGTAAATGGTCTTTTTTAAACAGCTCAAATATTTTACATCAATTAATATGAAAAACAAAATCAATAATTTTACACGTACGTATTTTAATGAATAATAATAATAATATAATAATATTCTACCACATTCACACAGCGCCATGTAGTCCCAAAGTAAGCAATTATATTTGCATGTGTTATGGGTACTAAACAACTGATATACTACTTAAATACATATTTTTTTTGTAAATACATACATATTATAGATAAATTACACCCAGACACAGAACCAACCTTTATGCTCATCACACAAAGATTTGTCCTGGGTGGGGATCGAACCCACGACCTCCGGCTTAGCAGTCAGGTTCACTAACCACTAGACCAACAGGAAGTCAGAATAGTATAAAACAATATAAATCTCAAAAAAAATCAGACGGATCTCTAAAGAACACTATCCATCTCAACACTATTAAAGTATCTTTGTTATGGCCACGGTCTTCTTCTCTCTGTCCGACTGCTTCAATTAGTCCGGGGAATCTCCGTACCTCCCTCTAAATTCATTGACCTACATTCATACTTACCCCTCAACGGTTTTTGCAAACTGTTCACAGCCTAAAATAAATCCTTGGCTTCATAATCACCTGATTTTTAACAACCTGTAGGCCACGATTCGGTAGTGATTTGCCGTTGAAACATTAACATTTGACAGTAAGTGTGCCACAGAGAGTGAACGTCGGTACAGTTATTCTACGGTCTGACTTTTACTTCTGCCCCCCCCCCCCTCCCCCTACTTACCATGCCGCTGAGCACCGCCACACGTGGGGTATATAGAAAGAAAATATTTTGGGTGGGTGGTGTAAACATAAATACACTTGCTTGGCCTACATAGTGATGTTTTGATTTGGGGTATTTTAGGCTTCGAATGATTAATCATTAGACTCTGTCTTGATAATTATTTTGAAATATCACATATTTCTGTAAAAATTAAGAAATTTATTATATTTTTGTTAAGTTGATTCGACGGCGGCGCAGCAGAAGAGTCTAACTGCTGTGTACGCGAATAGATTTACGTGTTATTGAATTTTTCTGGCCTGGCCTTAGGCTAACATTAGCTAAATTTGACACCATTTTTTGGCTTTATATGACGTTCATAAATATCATGTATTTGATCTATATGAAATAAAGATTATGACTATGACTATTTCTGTTGTGAAATTATCAATATCACTACAGAATTTGGCTTGCTCATATGGGATTTAAATTCATTAAAATATTTGAAAAAAATTTTTACACAGCGCCATCTATCCTCACTTTTATGATGATATTGAGAGGGAAGGCGTTTGTCCGCGACACCGTTCTTAAACAACGGTTCCTTTTGTCTTAAATTTGTCATTGAATTTACTGACTTGTCTAGGTACGAGTATATCATCAATATCACAGGTTCAACACCTAAAACTATTACAAGGACTGCCACTGGTTTGTGTCTATTAGCTCCACTACAACGCTATATAGCATTTCATCATTTCAACCCATAAACGTCACACTGCTCGGCATGGGTCTCCTCCAAAGAATGTGGAGGGAATTTAGCTTAGTATAGCACGCAACTGTAAATTAGAGCTTTGATTATTGATTTTTTCGTATCTACGGATTGAAAAAGTTTGTCAATTGTTTTTGTTAATGTTTAAACCGTTTCTGCGTTTAAATTTTGGATAGTTCGCCTGAAGTAGCGGCTCAAGCTGTGGCTCTTCTTCAGTCTGGTTTAAGCCAGAGAAACGTGAGTGACTCCACATCCGATCCGCTGCTCAAAGAGTGTACCACAGGTTCCTAGAGACTGGGTGATATGTTCGTCGTTTACAATGATGATGATAATTCATATATTTGTTTAAAGTTATGGACGATACTATCTCATTATGTTAGGTGGCTCGATTTAGGAGTCTAGAGATTTAGGAGAGGAGGAGAGTAGGGGAGTCGCTCGACTGTAGCGTGCTTGTAAAAGAATGTTTTGAAGCGGAAATCAGTATAAAACATAATTATTATAGTTAATTGATATAGGGAACTGTATTGTAAACCACCAATATTGGTGGCTTAATATTTAATACTATTTTACTAATTTGGGTATAAATGCAAAAGGCTGTTTGAATGGGTGTTTCTTACTCACCTACTCCTAAATAAACTTCGCTCCATAATTTGGAAATATTTACGATGCGGGCACATTCCGACGACACATAATCAAGAGGCTGATCAATACGTTCTAGAAGAAAATGATATCTTGAGTATTATTTCTTGCTTACTATCAGTTACTATTAGCTTGTGCTACTGAGATGTTCGTAACAATTATCGAGGTTAAGCAACGTTTGACAAGATCAGTCTATGATGGGTGACCGTTTGTGGCTGTTGCATTCGCCAGCGTCTTCGTGCTTCGGAAGGCATGTAAAGGTTTTGATCCCAGTTATCGCTTAATATGGTAGTCGTTAAGTCAAGTTGGAAGCATTCTAGACGACTTGATAAATTCCAACACTAGGGTGTGCGTCAAGTCCATTAGGTAAGAAAGGATGAACCATTATTAGATTTTAATAAAATGATTATTTAGGAGTAAACTTTATCAATAGCACCCCTATCTATGTACGTATAAGGACCCGTCATAGTTCATGTGGTTCATGTTGCGGATGCGACGCCGCAGTAACCGTGTCAGCGGCACACTTTCACATCGCGGCGCGTCATTCCCCTCCCTCTCACCTCCCCCCCCGGCGCACGCGCAGCTTCCAAGCGGAAGCGTTTAAGGTCGCATGGTCAAGGTTAGAGTGCATATCGACTTTAGATTTTGAGTTCGCGAGCTTAGACGTCATGCTCGGTCGCAATTTCGTTCAGGTGATTTTATTTTCAGTACATAAATGTAGGTTGATATTTTTGGAGCGTATCGTCGTTTTTGGGCTGTGTAATTTTCGGTAATTAATTTAATTTGGTGGTTCAAATTAGTAGCTGTACTTACTAGGATAGAAGACAAAATATAATTAACGGGCACTAAGAACACTCAGACTTGCAATAACAATTTGCGGACAGCATCCTTTTTTGTCTGATACGAGTATTAGGAAAGAAACCGTAAACTCCTGTACAGAAGTTCCATTTTACAACCACCGATTAACGAAACAATAATGAGCAGCCTTTCAGTCTATTTAGCAGTAGACTGCTATACATGGCGAACGATGATGGTAGATAGAGCAAAATTAACTTGCAACGATACCACTCTTGGCTTTAGTAGTCCAACGTGTCAATACCTACCTATTGACGTTGTACCGAGAGCTGTGGGATCGATTTCTATAGGCCAAAAATTTGTATGGTCTATAGAAATTTGATCATACAAAAAAAGATAATCGTCATAATTTTAATGTTTTAAATACCTTTTTGATTTTACGGGAAAGTCCTCACACCCAGGACTTATTTCTGTAAGCCAGGTTTAACAACAATAAACCTTTGCATACCTCAAATTATGATACGGTTATTGAACCAAGATTAATGACGTAGCAACACCGGCACACACTCAAGAACACCGGTACATACTTAAGAACACTATACCGCACTAATTAATCATTAAAAGCCGAAATCTCAGACATGTACAAAGGTCATGTGGTCCTAGTTATAAGCGGAGCGATTTTTGGAAAGGAGTTTATGCCAGCTCCAATGTAGCCACTGTATAATTAAATTTTAATGGATTAATGTTTATAAAACTCTTAATTGATCGCAATGCCCAGACATAAGCATGTGTAGCTAATATGGAAATTTTTACAGCAAAAATGTATGAACCACAGGTAAAGAAATGAGTACTATATATTAATTAATTTAAATGAAGTAAATAAAACATATATTCTAGTACGTACATCAATATTTTATGTATATGTCAGAGCGCGAGATAGGGGCGCCATGCTTGGACAGTAGAATTAATTTAAATGATTTGTTTACGATCATATAGTTACCATAGACGATAATTCTTTAAATGGACGCGTCAAGTTTTAAAACTTGGGTGTAGTCTATACGTGGCTGACAAATAGAAACACTGTTGCGAGTTTGTGCAGCCATTACGCATATATAACTCATAATAACATACATAATGTTGGTATCCTGTTATATACATTCGATTTGACAACGATTCTCCGTTATATATTATTAATTGTATGGATACATATTATGTACATAATTGATCGCTCTTAACTTGCACCACAGCGTATCGCAGCGCAAGTTCAAGTATGAAGGGCACGACGACCGACGTCGCAGGCGCATATTCGCATTTCACTTGATCTTACAAAGGTTACGCTGACATTTGCGCATATTTGTTACGCCTGGGAATTTGGTTGCGCTCAGTGGGTTGTTAGACATTTGCTTATAATATGTTATTTAGATATATAATTTAAGAAAAATATTCTGTAGTCCGATTTGCGCTCGGCAGTCTATGTTGGTAGAATCGGACTATAGGTATGTCTTAAGCAGTTGCCTTACTATTATACGAGATGGCGTGACTAGAGATATTTTTTTATAAATGGATATTTTATATCCAAAATGTTTTATTTCTACAATATATTTAACTATATTATATGGAGAATTAATATCTATCACTGACAGTAATTTTTCCAAAAAATCGATCACTCGCAACGCGTTGATGTCTTTAAGAGTTGTCTCAGAACATGAGGTGGGGTGAGTTCAGTTCTCTCGGAGGATAACAGTGGTCTGCTTCTGACTATGAGAATGATGACTGTTCCAGCATTTAGACATTTTTTGCGACATTTAGTCAAATTGCGTTACAGACAGCAGCCATAACATTACAATGTTGTGGCTGGTGAGTGGTGTTCAGAGCTCATTTGGGAACGAAGGCGTTTTAAATGGTCGGGTGTTACTAGTGGTGTTGAAGGCTCCATAGTATATGGTAATTGCTTATCAGGTAGTCGTTTCAATTTTTTTTTTAGTTTTTAGTTTAGTTTCTAAACTTAAAAGAAAATTTTCTAAGGATTATTGTACAATATTTTACTGTTTTCAAGACGAAGACAAACAAAGGATTTTCTGTCTGAAAATTCTAAGGTCTTGATAATATGTGTCTGGTTAATGGTCTGCCAGTCTGTCTGCAGAGAATGAATGAAGTCGATCCTGTTCCATACTGACTGATACTTACGGGTAGGGTCATCACTCGTGGCGTCTCGTTCACTCGTCGTACACAATTCTCGTCGCGTGTTGTAAACAATGCATGCAGTGCATTTGTATTGGTACCGCTACTGTGTGTGCGGACTTGGCGCTTTTGGGAAAAAGTTGTCTTGTAAAATACTAGGTGAATAGCTTGGTATTCTATTTTTGGTACAATCGCTTTTTTAATTGAAATAGTTGTAATAATTTATGTTATATACATAATTTGTTTGACGTAGGATTATCCATTAACAGCAAGCTAAGCTAATAGATCATTTTAATAGTATATTTTTAGTGGGATTCATACATACTCGTTTAGGAATATCTCACAAAATCATAAAGAAATCGGATTTCCTAGAGCCAATGCGCTGACTAGTGACTTTGGAAGACACTATTAATAATTTTTTCTTAGCAGAATATTGTATTATTTAGAGCAACTCTTTAATGCAATTTTTAAATTTACTATAAAACACTTGTTTACACGTGTTTAACCGTTTTCCCTAAACTATTTACTACTACTAATTTACTATGTCATAATTGTAACGTTTCGTTGGATTCTGAGTTTTAACAATAACATATATTATTATGATATATTTAAAATACGTACACATTTTTTTTACTTTATACAATTTGAATACAAAAATGTGCTAAGTCCGCACTATTAGTATTCACGTAGTAGTAGTTTGCGGGCGGCGCGGTGAAATCAAGCCTCGCTATGTAAGTGGGTTGGTGAAAGAATCTCTCCGCCAAGCGCGCGTACCGTCAGCAAACAAGCGACCTTGAATACACGCATATTATATGGATATTTATTTTTATTATATTTTCTGTGGTATCATAAAGTTTTTCTGTATTTTTAACTTTATTGATTCAATAATAGAATACAAACAATATGAAATTAGGTATTGCAAGTTTAATTATTTTATTTAACTAAGATAGAATAGTTGACTTTTATCTTAGTGACAAAATGTTAAACTACCTATTTTTTAATTATTTATACTTGTGATAAAAATATAATTTTCCATTAGGTAAGTATTTTTTTTTGACTTAGGTTATTGACAATTTGTACCAAATTGTCCTGTCTGCTGTTTTGCAACTATTTCCAATTGCTTAATTTATTCTAAACTAAGTTGTGTCTCGTTTGCTACTAGATTAAAATTAGTTTATTTTACTGTATTCAATCAGTTTTCATTCAACAGTTACTAAAATGATTAAATGTGTCCACTTTACTCAAAAACATTTCAATTTTGACATTGCACATTTGATTTTGCCATACAATTAACGAGCATTTCAGAGCTGCAATTGTTCATTATATAAAGCATCGATTAGCCACAGAACCGACACTAACAAATTCATTACATTGCAAAAAAACTAATTAAAGAATATTTCGTAAGAATATCGCTGCTAACCGTACTTTACTCGTGTATGTGTGAGGCGACACAGCGATACGTTGACATTGCACGCTTGTGTGAGTTATATTCGCACGAGTTTTTTGTATGAGTGTGTGCGTGTTTTCTCTTGTGTGCCCTCAAGAGCACTTGTTGACGCAAAAAGGCAATTTGTCGTTTGTGTGTGCATTATGACAATTTTCACATCCGACTTTCTTCCGAGACGCACGGGAACCTTACGTGCGTTGTGTGAACCGATCTTTGGATCTTTCACTTTGTGTGTTCACACCTTTGTTTGTTCTACAGATGTCTAATGTGACCCACTTGTAGTCTCGTGTATTTTTAGAAAATTCTTTTGTTTATCTCTATAACTGATTTAATGTGGAGAGTTATTTTATTAGTCGCGTAGCAACAGGTGTTGTAGGTACGGAGTGCAAAGGTGTAAGTATGCAGGGCCGCCTTTTCTTACGTCCTTAAAAAGTATAAATATTTTTTATGAAATTTGCTGTGGTTATATACTGAATTTGTTTAACTATAAAAACCTCATAAAAATAAATACAGTAATCTGAAAAAAAAACTATCTAATCTATTTATCTCCTTTGCGCATTGTGCCATGAAGGTGTGCCTGGTGAATTCCTTGGGGTATATAAAACAAACGAATATAATCATTAACAAAAAAAATCTTCATTTATTTTACATTAATTTACAATTTACTTATATATCTATTGGAAAAAAACCTCTTGAAAATAAACATTCGCCGCTTATAATTACGCATAATTGTGTTTTCGTCAACTTTAATGCTTTACATATAATTAATAATTACAAAAATTATATTCAAAAATAAATACTTAACGCTAACGATCTATATTCTAACAAAAAGGTACTTTTATTTAAGTTCTATATACACAAAGTGTATGAAACGCTGCGGCCGAAACGGTTTTTATTAATTCTCAATAACATACAGATTTCATGTCCGTATTCAATTTATCAGACAGCCAAAGGTTAACAGGTTAATAGTTTGAAAATATAATTTCAGAGAGTAACTGGAAAGCTGCATAAAATGATGGATATTAACGATATTTAACCACAAAACGCATCTTTTAATAACATTTTTATTAGAGAAAGTAAATAAAATATAAATAAAAAGTTTATTATTTGCTTTTAAAAGATAACGTCTTTTAAATGACCATCATTTGACAACATATAAGCTATTGTATTTAGATTGGTAGATATTAATTTTGATTATATTAACATGATTTTGCATTAATTCTCTTTTAAAGTGTTTAGAAGAAAATATATGAGTGTTACTCTTGTTTTTATAGCTTTAAAATTTCGCTTAATTTGTGAAAAATATATTGAATTTGGTTAATAAACTGGTGTCTGTAAGCACCATTTTTAATAACACCAATTTATCAGTGACACAAAGTGTTTTGAGCGTTTCGTCCGCGCATTTAATCGCTTAGTGTATAATTCCCTAAGGGGCAAATCACCCGCTTATACGTGCGTTTAAACGCCAAACAGTCGAGAGAATCCTACGATAGTAGGTACCTAATGGAATGTCTTAGATAATATCCCATACATTAGAGAAAATGAAACATGATATAAGTAGATAGTAATGATATGGTGGAAACGTATAGTGTAAACGTAGCTTTATGCTAAACACAGTCTTGAAATTGTGATGGTTATCAATGGGATAGTTAGGTGATGATAGTGTGATTATTCATGTACTATGTATGTAATATTAATTAAATGCTTGCAGTCACTGTGTGAGGACTTATAGGCCTCAGTTTAACAGTTGACGTCTACAGGCTAATGACGATGATGAAGATGAAATAAATGCATTCGAAATTCGTATATTTGGTGATGAAGTTGGCAAGTGATGTGATGATGATGAGGTAATAAGTGGTATGATCGCAATGACAATTGTGATGATTGATTTGTGATGATTATGAGAGTCCTTTCATATAGTGACGGATTAAGAATATATAAAGTCATTCATTCCATTTCAACTCGAGGTAGTCATAAAAACCGACCTAGAGAGTAACTTAAGCAGACAAGAGCACTGCGAGAAAAGAATAATACGAAACAAACTATACTAGGCTAAGTTCCCTCCACAATCTGAGGAGATCCGTGCCCAAGAGAGAGCCGTTTATGGGTTGTAATGATTATATGAGTCATTAGACCCCATGTGATGTGATAGGATAATGGTGTGATTCTGATGACATATCGTATGTAACGCACCTTGATGGAAATATTGCAGGCTTTAATAAATCAATGAGATTGATGGTTAAAACTTAGGGTTCGACATATTGCTAAGCAATTAATCAGCGGAATCAAATCGTAATTGTTAAGAATCTAATCACGGCTGGTGAGGCAAATGCCCTCTAAACATATTATGCCGTAACACTAATTATAAACTGCCAACAAACATAGTCTTGCGCAACAACGGATCGGTATTATTAGAACGAATTTTATATTTTTTTCCGTCCGCTTCCCGGACGCATAGAGTTCCGTTCGCGTGCGTTTTGCGCACAACATATACTAGGCATGTACATCGAATTATATGCGCATTGGTTGGCTGTAGGTCGACCAATAAAATCTATAAATTTTTCATTGCCATTTTTTGCAAGTTTGTTATTAATTTAGACAATAGTTGTTATTTTAATTTCAGTAATTAAATGAATATGAAATGTCTTGATTATTATGTTTTTACGAGATTTGTGTAACAGCCCTTTGCACTCATTGTCCTACAAAAGAGAAAACAAGGTCGTACTAAACGGTAGCGGAACAATCGTGCTTGAGTTTGTGAAATATTAATTGTTTTGCAATATGGTGATGACAAAGTTGACGTTCATTAAAATGTGATAAAATGACTGTGATAGGATTGCTATTTTTGATGGCAAGTGATGATGATGAGTTAATGAGATGTTTTTGATACTATTTTTTAATAGTCTGATGAGAATGTGAGATGGTGAATTTGTGTGATATGAAGTGATGATTGAAATGTTGACGAAATAGATATGCGATGACGATGTTGAGGAGTCTAATGATCTTAACTGATGCTGAATGTATATGATACCAATGCGTCATTTTTCAAAATTCAATGATGAAATTGTTATTTTTATTAGTACTTAGTGAGTAATGATGTTATTACTATAAAGTGATGGTTGTCATGTTTCATCAATAAATAATATTCCTTGAATAATATTAAAAATCTTTGCAAGTTATTATTTGATAAAAATGAAATTAAATAGACGTAGATAAGTCGCAAAGATTTTTATTTATTTACATTTTGTGACTGTTGTGTTTCGCTGAGATACGATATAATACTTGTTGCTAAGTGAAAATTAAGTAGAACCAAGTCAAGAGACGTGAAATAAACTTATAACAGGAGTGATACATGAAAACTAAAGAAAATCTTACTTATTAATAATATCAACCAAATTATTTAAAATCTTAACCCTCGTACATTTAAAGAGTATTTTATACAACGTTTAAGTACAAAGTTTAGATTGGCAGTATCATGTTAGCCTCGGGTGCTTTGTCATATCTCATTTCTACAACTATTTAGTACCTATTTATACATTTAAAAAGAAAACTAAACAAAAGTTCTGACTAATAATAGGTAATCGGAGTAACCATTCACGTATAATTAAATAAAAAAGTTTACAATGATATTTCGTTCATGTTTTGTCAAGGGAGAATGCACAGCGTGTGAGTGAGACACACAGTGTGCGAGCGAGACAACACATAACCGAAATAGAAGATAAACTAAACTAACGAGACGGAGAGCTCATCAAACACAAACATTAAAGAGCGAAACAGAAACATCTAGAACTTAAAACTAATAAATATAATACAGAGAATATAAATCGCTTAAAACTAGTTAACATTGCACTTGTCCTTAGGAATGTTATGCTAATGGGTTTAGTTAGTATTAATCTTGATCGCACATAACTACGTTAGAAGACTAATAAGGGGACATCGGGACGTTGTTCCGACTCATCACTTTAACAATACATACATACTTCGTATAGCTCTGTGTTAGACAATCTGACGTGTCCAACGCCTCGATGTGCCCGTTCCTAACGAAATAAATTTACAATAGCCTATACTGAGATTCAGCGCGCACTGTATCCACGCTCACTGACACTGACGTCACAAACACACTAATTTACAAACTACAGAAATGCTTTTTGAGCTAGAACCTACACGTGAGCTAGTCCCTCCCGATCCGCTTGTGGATCTGTTGGTGCTTGATGAGGTGCGCCTTCTGACGGAACGCCTTCGCGCACACGTCGCATCTGAACGGTTTCTCACCCGTGTGAGTTCTCAAATGTACCTTTATGTTGGACTTGTTCAAGAACCCTCTATTGCATATCCCGCACCGGTGCACCGGCTTCTCCTTCCCCAGCAGCCCGCTCAGCTCTGCTGCCGTCGCCGAAGAGAACGCCAGCGAGCTGCCGTGCAAGTTACCCCCATTGTTTGCCTGTTTCGCCTTCGCTCTACTCCTTTTGCTCGGCTTACTCACTGGTGTTGAAGTTGTAGTGTGAGCGTGAGAGTAGAGCAAACGTTCCGGACTGCACAGTCCATCCGGCTTAAGACCGAGCGCGTAGTGAGACGCGTATCTACCGTTCAGCAATCCGCCGACTCCGTCCGTTGTGGACACGGCGTTCCCGGGAGGTGATGATGTCGATATCACGTCCATGCCGTAATTAGTCGAGCTTGTCGCCTCCTGTTTGACGTTTGGTGGTCCATTTTGGAGACGGTTTTGTAGAAGTGGCATGTAGCCGTGTGTCAACAACGACTGTAGTGTTGATCCCGCTTGTAAATTTTTCTGAAGAAATTCTTGACTCTTCGTAAACTCTTGTCCTTTGCATTGGAAATCGAGACTCGAAGGATGACTTGCTCCCGAAGGTGGTGAGCTCGGTAAACCGAATTCGGCGAGGTCCTGCGGTACTATCTTATCTCCTGGCTGACTGCACGCGCCGGTAATCCATGCATCGATATCCATCCAACTGTCTCTGGAGTCGTTCCGTTCAGGGTCTTCTGGTTGAGACGGAACTGTCGTATCGGCTATAGCGGAGCCGATGATCGCCGCTATATCCTCTATCGAGCTCAAGTCATACATATGTTGTTTGTGGCCGTCCTCGAACATCTTAGCGGGGGGCGAGCACGACGCCGCGCACGAGTCGGCGGCATCAGGACCCGAGTTATCCGCGAAGGGTTTCGTGTCAGGTGGTTCTAGAAAAGGTTTAACGTCTTCAAGGTCTGGCGGTTCAGAGTCCGCAGCACACGTTGAGGACGAGACGACGTCATGGTCAGCCCCGTAGCCGCTCTGAGTTGGGTAGTTGTTGTTCTCCTCGGGAAGACGTTGAGCGATCGCGTGATAGTGGTGCCCGGAGATGCCATTGATGGAGAGGTGTCCAGTGTAGCCGGTGAAGGGAGGGAGGGGTTTCAGTTCAGCGAGAGGTGTCGGAGCGAGGAGCGAGTCGAGGAGCTCGTGGCAGGTGGGAGGAGGGGAGGACGCGTCCAGTTTGGGGTCGAGCCAACAGCCGCCGAGCAGGAGCTCGTCGCTGGGGGCGGCGCCGCCCGCGACCCCCGCGCACTTCATACCGCGCCTCACCGCGACTCCGGAGCCCAGGGAGAGCCCGCCACCGCCATACTTGGATGCCGCCACCCTGCTGCGCTATCTGTAACAACACATACATAACACATAAGCATTGAGGTGTAAACACATAAATACATGACGTGTAGATACAGTCTTAATACATAATGAATAAAGTTGAATTGTTATACATGAAATTTCAATCGAATCTGATATCAGTCAACTAGTGACCACGGCTGGTGTAACCTGGTCGAAATGTCAACTCAGATAATTAACTCGTAAGTAAATACCTAATACACGATCGTGTAAATTATCTGTTTTATTAATTTTTTTAGATACTCGACTTTATCCAAATGAATATTCTGGTTTATAGTATATACCGATACACCGAACTGTGCGATTAAGATGTTTTGGTGTGTCCGTTTGGACAGCGCCTTAAATCTCAAACCTCAATTATTTAATCTAAAGTGATCATAAATTGAAGTTTGATTGGACGTTTTATTTTCATAATTGTCTTGTTTGTTTTATTTGTGAATGCATAAATCCAATGTTCTCAGTCTCATTTTGTGTCAATTGACAGTATATAATTTGTATATGACGTAAACACCTACTTGTGGACACAGTGAATGTCAAGTTGAGCAAAAAAATAAGTTTAGTGAAAGTAAATCAGAATGTTATATAGTTATTTGGCAAATTGCTGCCAAATTCGTAGAGCCCGCGTTGTCACAATAGCGAACGTAACTTTATAGTGTAGTACAATTTTTTTAGTTGCGCAGGTGGTAAGTCAAATTACGTTGTGTACAAGTACAGTGTCGCATGTCGTAGCGATTAAAGTATTCGCCTCGACACTAACATCGCCTGCCTGACGTGGGATCGATTCGAATATGAAACGAATATTTGCGCTAGATATTTGTTTCGAGTCTGGGTGTACTTTGTGTATGTTGATCATGTTTGAAAAGTCCCCCACGACACTATTTCTCTAGCGCTTGGGTAGTCTTGAAGTTTTTAATTAAAATAAAATACACAAGGTGTGTGTAAGATATACATCGTGGTAATGACGTGGACGGCTTGTGGCGCGGCTGCCACGCTTGACTAGGTAACAGTGCTGCGCTGAGCTGCGCTTGTGGTCGCAGTTTATTTGCGCACCGGAATTCTGTTGTTTTTACTATTTTATTGTTCAGTTTTGATGAGCTGTTTCCTTTATATATCAAGGATGCATTAGTGTAATTGTTGCAAATGATAGTTTTTTCGTAGAAATATCATTTGAGAACTAATATAGTTATGTTCTTTAAAGTAGTAACGTCTACTTTTTCATCATTTTAGTCCGATTTCAAATCGTAAAAAAAGCTACTAATGGTAAAAAGGATAATTTGAAATAATATTCTTTTGGATTCGAGCGATGATTTCATGTCAGGTGCATGACCCAAACTCACAGACAATAATAAGAAACTTAATTTATATATTTAATAGTGGTAATAAATTTAAATAGATGTGTTAAAAAGTGATATCGTTCTGAAATTTTTTTGCCATACAAACTTTAACTACACCGAATCTTACACCCTTGGGTACTAAGTTATCATCACATATGTAAAGATATTGAACGCCACTAGTAGATAGTGTAACGATACAAAGATAGTGCCTTGCACGGTTCACAATAATTAGCAAGCGCAGCCGCGATACCTGACCGTGTTCCTGCGCCGCCGCATACGAAATCATTACATCAGTACTATAGCGAGTAATCCAGGTTATCGCCAAGGGAACGAATGTTTATTCTGTTCTTTGTTATATTAAAAAGATATATTCCACGACGGTGGCTAACAAGCTTACTGCCCACCTTATGGTAAGCGGTTACCGGACGGTCATATAGACTGCGATAATCTGACCAGGAGCTTTAAGATACTAAATTCTTCTTAGTGCATAACCTTGTCTGTGAAATGACATTAGGAAAATTAGGTGACACCATTTTGGCTTTGTATGACATTCAGATCATATCAATTTATCATACAAATGGTCAAAATGAATAGGTAAATGATTTAATTTGACAATTGATTTGGAGTTTGGTTCAAACCACAGATGGTACAAAAGTTATTAAAGTTGTAATTAATAGTACTTTCTGTCCATCTTTGCAAAGTCAAACACATGACAAAAATTCAGTAGATATGTAATAACTTATAAAATTCAATAATAATAAGGCTGCTGAACATTAAACAAATTTCCATAAAAAGAAAAATTGCCAAACTAAAATGTATCAACCAAAACTCCCAAACAAAATATTTTCATAATAATGATCATTGACAAAAAAAAATCGAACTCATGACAACACGCACCCGGTTGACCAATGACTGCACGCAATGAATTGCGATATTGGGGAAAAAATACTATTAAAATATAGATTTGTCTCGGCTGCTAAGAGCCCGACCTTGGGAGGCTTTTCGCAAAATATTGTAGACTGAATAAAAGGTATTGCGAGCGGCGGGCCGTAGCGAGCGCTGTTGCAACTCGACGATACAAAAAAAAAATGAATTACCAAGTATTGCATGTTAAACGTGACTTTAGTGAATAAGTGTACTAAAGTTTACTAGTTTGGTATTTTTATGGTGATTTTAGTGACAAATTTATAGGTAATTAGATGGCGCAAGGTTTTTAACGTTGAAAATTGTTGATATATTAAAATGGGGCTCGATGGGGCTGGATGCAAGCGACATACAACCGGCTCTATTGAATATCACTTGACGAGGCCTATGCCCAGCAGTGGACGTACTACGGCTGATAAGTTGATGATCAACTAGTTGTAGGGTAAACGTATATTCTAGATTTAATGGCTTACTTTTATTTAATTCTCGAGTTTATAAGGAATTTGTGTTTTAATATTATTTGTTTAGAAGTATATTCAATAATTAAATTAATGGGTAGGTTCTTAACTAAGTAATCGTTTTTTTATAAGCTTTGAAAACTGATAGAATATTAGAAATATTTGTTCGAGATAGTGACTAGCTGTAGATGTATTGCCTATTAAAATGTCGTAGCAAATATTGACTAAGGACCTTTTACGTAGACACCTACCGTACGCGTAGACATCGTAGCAAGCTACGAGCACGACGAATTATATACATTGACATACAATGATTTTCATATGTCATATATTATTATAAGGAATGTTTGCAGAGGAAACTCATCGCCTTTTCTTCGAAAGGGCCTTTAAAGTATATATGGGGTAGGTCTAATGCCATTAAAAAAGGTACATTCTCCCTTGGCCGTAACCCTATATAAGATGGTCTTTACAAATCTGCGTAGCAACGAGTTTTTATCAGGTACGTAGTACATAGTATGACTATTAAATATTTGACTGTTATCACGGCGTAGCAGAAAGGTGGTCGCAACATAACATCATCGTGCCGAGTGACCTGGGTTCATTTCCCACACGAGACAAATTAATATTTGTGCGGTGCATAGATATTTGTTGCAGGTCTGATTGTCCGCTAACTTTTTGAATGCTAACGTGTCGGTTATACTCGATTAACGCAAGCGAGCCTTAAGCGCCTATGTCGAGTGTCGGCTATAGTCGACAAATTTATGCACCAACTTTTTAGTGGTCTGTTATGTGGTAGTCTTTTTGTCTCCATGATGTCATTTACTTCCCATACTTAGGAGAGATAACTAGATTTAAAAAAAGACAAATTTAACATTACTGTTACATATTTGGAAACACATAAACTGGATGCTATATGATATTAAAGGATGCATTAACATTAAGTGGCGCTATCAATAAAATCAGTTTTTATTCTTACTTCGGCCAATAGGTAGGATGTTTGTATGAGTAAACCTGTCGGAACTATGGATCTGTTTGAACTTATACTGATACCAAATGAATTACAATTAACCTACAATGTTATGTTAATTGAACTGAGTTATCGATTATACAGGTAGTTACATTAATACTTAGTTTTAATTATACATAGTTCTATTTGATCTAAATACACATTTTGAATGAATAATATGTAGATTGTATATGTTCTAGTTCAAGAAAACAGTATGAATTGCAAAGAGATGATCCCACATACCTATATACCATTATATGATAAAGTATTTAATGCTAATAAGTATACGAGTATTATTTATAATTAGTTAGCGTTCTTAGAAACTCAAGGCTCAAAATTACTAGAGATTTTCCTTAGAAAATAGACACCTCTTTGGTTTGATATGACATTCATAAATATTATCCAAATTCTAAATGTGCTTATCTGTTATGAGAAATTGAGAACTGTTTAAGTGATATAATTTCTTCCCGAATATATTTACAAGTTTATAAACGATTTGTTCCCTATTTTTTAAATAGGTATTGCAAAATTTCAGAAGATGATCTTCGCTCAAGTGCTCACCCCATTAACAGAATTGGTCGTGAATGTCACCTAATTCATGACAGTTGACAGATGTCATTAGTTTCGGTTGGCCGTCGACGGATTAGCATCTCCGTGGCCCAATTCTGAAGAAATTGTCACAGTTTCGAAGATTATTCGCTCCGATGGGCCCCAGTGAAAGTATCTCACAGATAATTGTCTTGAAAAATATCAGTTATGAATGTATTTAGAAAAGTATCACATTATTGAATATTGAATTTTAATTTGTAGGAAGAAGATTTTAAATTGTGTGTTATTTGATCAAGATGGCTATGAATAAAAGAAAAATAAAAAGATAATTCTGAACGGCGAAGAAGTATACTGAAATATTTCTATTAGTTTGAACTTCTGACATTGTCTGACATTCTGGCATTGTCTATCTCTTCAGAGAAGAGATAGACAATGCAATCTGGCAATACTTATAACTCTTTAGGTGTTAATAGCTAAAGAATAAAACTTTAGTGGTGAGAACAAGCGCTAAACCCTTACAAGGTGTGGTGATTAGGATCTGTCGATGTATAAGAGCTAATCTTTTTTATTGAGAATTTAACCATTTCTTAGAGATTGTAGTAGAAATCGCGCGGGACTTCGCTCCCGTCAATATTTGTTGGGCCACTGTTCAGCTCCTATTGGCAGTAGCGTGATGTTTTATAGCCTATAGTTTTCCTCGATAAATGGGCTATTCAACACTAAAAATTTTCCAACCGGACCTCCAGAGATTAGTGCGTTTATAAAACAAACTCTTCGGCTTTATAATATTAGTAAGTATATTTTATATATGAATTTTATTCGAAAATATGGAGATGATATTATTGTATTTTTGATAATACCTACTTAGAATTTCTAAGCAACAACTTAAAAGCATTTTACTCGACCGGAGAATAGAATCCGGGACTTCTCGCCTAATTGTAGTACAGCTAGCTACGTCACCGTAGCAGTCTTTTTATTTAATTGAGAATTATTTTTCTGTATTTATATAGATTACATAGTACATCTTACTAATACAAAATTATTCTCTTTGACTAATTAACTAAGACACATTTTTATCTGACACGTGGTTACCGACCTACTTCTAGTACACCTACATGTTTATTTATATACCTACTCGCAATGCACTATTCTAATAACAAAAGGATTGCCCATAAATATGTGTTGTAAAGATAGTTATAACGAAATGCTAATCCCAGTGTATGTCAGAAGTTAGCCATGGTACTTTAACATAAAGCACGCGGCACACTGACCGACAAACGATCCCCACTCCGTGCGAAGCGGATTCTTAAAAAAATCGTATCACGAAATTAATTTTTAGGCCAAACCTACACGCGGCGCCCGCATCGAAAATTTGTCGCGCGCCGAGCGAGACAAAATATTCGTTATCAACGAGAGTGAAAGAAACGGGTGCATGCGAAACAGGGCCGTCTAACGGTACACACGCGGAAGTGTGTCAGTGGCGTAAACAGCTCTTTATTATCAACAGGTCGCAAGTAACAACGGTCGGCCGTTCAAAAGGCAACCTTGACCGAGGGTGTTAAAGTCGGAATTTGGATATTGGGCGAACTGGTTTTCGATTTTCACGGTGCTGATTCACGACAATAGAGCTATGTCCGTTTGATGATTACTTGCGAGAATCCAGTTTTTAAACCTACCTCAAGGCTAGATTTAGCTTGCATTGATGGACTATAGACAGGCAAAATATTATCTAGACGTAGAAAGTTCTTGCAACGTCACATATTGCTCATGCACATACCACATGCACGAAAATATGAGTAGCATAGCAAACAATTGATATTTTATATTGTTACTAGGCAATTATTTCTACACACACACCACTGTGACTCTTGATAACTCTGATTACCAACAATAAACCCTTGCAGACACCGAATATAAGAAATAATGTAATCTAAAAACTCTCACTAAATAATTATTTTGATTGTTTGCAGTTCGTGTGTAAAAGGTTTTATGTCACGTAGAAAGTAAAGCTTAATTAGCTTTTAAAAATTATGTTTCGCATAACGGTTACTTTTTAAAATATGTATCCATGTTAGGGCTAATATTAAGGAATAATATTAATTTAAGATTATCCGATTAGACTTGAATAAATCTAAACGGTATCCAGATTAACATAAACTAATCTTTAACATTAATACTAAATTAATTAATTTTATAAAAAAAATTACTACGATTTTTTTTTAATTACATACTTTTAGAAAATTAGTTGAGGGCTATGTCCAACAGTGGAAGTCATGGGGCTGACTTGAGGATGATGATTATTCTATTTTTAAATCATGAATGAAGAAAAAAAGTTATACATGAAAGTATAAAAAAAATCACAACCCGTATAATTAAATTATCGGTAGTAGTATCAGAATACCGTTACTATTACTTATATTTTATAACTTATCGATAG
The DNA here is from genome assembly GCA_905147015.1 of Laspeyria flexula. Classification (NCBI taxonomy): domain Eukaryota; kingdom Metazoa; phylum Arthropoda; class Insecta; order Lepidoptera; family Erebidae; genus Laspeyria; species Laspeyria flexula. Next base: position 552,097 of record LR989954.1, on the reverse strand, counting down.
TAAATTATCAGCATGCAAATTACAACATACATAAGATGGTAACAAGCGGTGAAAACATCTAAAAATAACACTACAATAACAGTTAGCAACAATACCAATATACTCCGATGCAAAATCAACAAAAAATGTCTTAGTATTTTCGTTTAACTGTAAAATTTAAAATAAATAGAAGCGGTGTTTTTGATCCCTACATCCTAATTGCCTAATAGTCGTCCGTTTGTCAAGGCACTAGGTACCGTTATGGCCCGGGCCAACGGGTTTTTTGGACGAGCCTGTACTTTGGCTTCGGTCATACTCTGGGTGGTCAATACGTGCTCATATTGCCCCCAGCTGTAATTTTGTAAACACTATATTTTTTAAGATATTAATATATTTACTTGTGTGTGATATAGGTGATTATTATAGTTTATTTATTGATTGTAGTTTGTATACATAGTCATGAATATTATCAAATGGCGTTACTTAATTTAAATTTTTATCGCAGTCTTCACAAATTATACAAAATGTGAAACTGCATACTTATTCTTGTTTACGTGCCTAATGTATTCCTCCATAATTTAATTCTGCTATAGTATGTATTTGTTATTATGAAATCATATCATATCATCAGCAACCCATTAAGTCCCACTGCTGGGCTCGGGTCTCCTCTGCTCTAACTAGAGATAACAAATATTAATCAATCAATAAATAATTTACTTGCATGTCTTTGTACAGCAATGTCAAAATAAAATATTTTACATAAAAAAAGATAAAAAAACCTAGTTAAACACGACAATGCTCAGATATTTCGTCAACTTACCACGATCTATTGACCAATAACGTTTCAACACCTTTATTTTAGTTATAAAATTACGTTGAAAAGCTCAACCGCAATGGTATCGCAATATTCTATATTGTGAACAAATATATATACCAAAGTGTTTATTGCGTTTAAATAATATAGAAAGTGTAATTTTTATTTGTTATATTTTGTTTTTAAATAACTTACGTCTGACTGAATAAATATCTTGGCTTATTTTTTTTTAAAGGCAACAGACCGAAGTGTCAACTTAGTGTCCGTTATAACTCCTCCACGACACAGGGTTTGTTACCTAAGGCTCGCGTTGTCTTAAAAAAAGTTCTCATGTAAAAGAGGACAAGTCAATTTCTTCAGTGTGATAGCACAGGCTAAAAAAAAGGCCCATAAAATCCTTTTATATATTATGTACGAGTGTGTATTTCAGTTTTATACTACCGGCAGAATCAAAGAGCCCGGCATCGTATTGTATTAAAAGAAAGAAACTTTTGAGTGTAAAGTATTTATAACTTATTGTTTACATTTACATAAAATGAATGTAAAATGTAAATGAGCAATAAGTAAAATGATCATGTCAAATATTTACGTGGAGTAATTACTTGTACAACAAAAGTTGTCTCCGTGATTTGCATATCAATTAGGTAATAAAAATGTTAAACCTTTTATTGGCATCTGTTGGCTGTTGCCATATTATACATTGTTGTGTTATTAAGGACATTTCTAGGCATTATTATGTGTAAATTTGTACGTACTTATTATAAAACATTTCGGTAAAATAAAATGTTTGATTGGTATATTATATGTACTGATATGTATGATAGCGAAGAGCACTGAGAATGCAAGTCAACAGCGTAGTACAACACGAAAAAGATGGCGTGATGATCTAGATTCTAGACAAATATAACCAGGACTGGACCACTTTAGCCATTGATAGAAAAACATGGGAATCGTGAGGGGAGGCCCTTGCCCAGCAGTAGGATGAAGAAGGCTGACAGTAAATAAAAACGTATTATCTACTTATTTGCAATTACTCCAAAAAATTCAAAGTACGTAGTTACGTATACGTTAAAGAAAGTAAACATTAAATAGTGCTCCAAATAAATCAACATCGCTATTTAAAATCAAAAAAATTTTAATGCAATGCTTCTCTCAAATAATTTCCACCCAATTTTCACCAAATTAAAATTGTCACTCAAAATTTTGAAATCAACTCAAAAATATCTCGCGAGAATTCTCGAACAATCCAATCCCGTAATTCCCACAAAAAAGGGCCGAAGTGGCTGCCGGGGTCATCGTCCTTCGTCGGGATAGCCCGGTACAGTTAGAGCGAAGGGTCGACGGACCTGTGTCCTTGGGGATCCTCCCGCGCATGTCAATAAGACAGGTGGGCTTATGTTAAATGCACGAGCTCATTTTGGGGTTTTTTAAAGGTGGTTATTACGTAAAGGGCTTGTAAAATATGTTTATTAGAAGTATAGTTAACGATAAAAGGATTATAATTATTGATATTTTTCGGTCGTAGTTTTTATTTTGGATTTTTAATAATAGTCGGTCTGAGGATTCAAGTACGATGAGTAATAATATAATAATAATAATATTCTACCACATTCACACAGCGCCATCTAGTCATAAGGTAAGCAATTATATTTGCTTGTGTTATGGGTACTTAGACAACTGATATATACTACTTAAATACTTTTTTTTTATAAATACATACATATTATAGATAAATGACACCCAGACACAGAACAAACCTTTATGCTCATCACACAAAGATTTGTCCTGGGTGGGAATCGAACCCACAACCTCCGGCTTAGCAGTCAGGGTCACTAACCACTAGACCAACAGGCCAGTTAAAATTGAGTCTAATTATTGTGTGTTGGTAAGGTCGAGTTCGTGCCCTAGTGTGAGTGTTGACTTTTTATATAAACAAAAGATAATAAATAATTAATTTTAATTAATTATTTTTATAAAACTTGTCATATTAAATTTAAATAGAAATTCTATGAAATACTCATAAACACACACTAATCATAAAATTATAAAATAAAGGAAACAATACGTTTAATTTGTCCCTCTAAACTTAAAATTAACGAACATGTGCCTACATACTACACTATGTATTGACCTATAGTAAAAATACAAAAAGTAAACTTGATACCTGTTTGAATATAATGTACCTACGTACTTACTATTCAGTAGAGTTGTAAGTTCAATATCAATGTCAAAACGTAATATTACTACTCATATAAATTCAATATCTCTTTTTTACAGTTGTACGAAGCATCTTTAATGTGTACAAAAAATGTAATAACTGGCATTATACTCGTACATACATACATACACGTGTGAAGTGATGTGTGTGTGTAGGTGAGTGTGACGCATGCGCACGCCGCTAGACCTGTTATGACGTAGCGACACTCCCGCACAACCTACAGGCTGTTTCGGAAAGGATGTATTTATTTATATTTGAGCACGTGACAGCTGTCTGAAAGTTTGTCCTGTCATTGCCATGTCTAATATTGTGGGTTTTAAGGTCCCACAGCCATAAGGAAATATCTCTTAACTGTTTGGAAGAAAATTTGTACATACTTAGATAGGCCTGTTGGTCTGTTGGTGGTTAGTGACCCTGACTGCTAAACCGGAGGTCGTGGGTTCGATCCCCACCCAGGACAAATTATTGTGTGATGAGCATAAAGGTTTGTTCTGTGTCTGGGTGTAATTTATCTATAATATGTATGTATTTACAAAAAAAAAATGTATTTAAGTAGTACATCAGTTGTTTAGTACCCATAACATAAGCAAATGTAATTGCTTAATTTGGGACTAGATGCGGCTGTGTAAATGTGGTAGAATATTATTATTATAAAGATTATTACATCAAATCTTAAGTACGATACACAACTAACCTATTTAAAAAAAATCAGATACTATATAAATACTTGTAATTTCCCATGAATATACTATATCCGATTGAGGTCAGATTCCTGAGGAAATGTACCTACCCAAAAGTCTAGCCACATTACCGCGTTGGATGGCAAGGCTAATGCGTTGCCCCAGGTAGAGAGCAGCTTTTGGGTCACGTGATACCTCAGAAACACGTTTAAAAATTTCATGATAAAGAAAAATATAGATGAATATCTTTTCGGGGAAAATGTGAATTTTTTTACAAAGTTTTCGAACGAAAAAGGCTCGGTTTTTCACATATTCACATTCCAAATACAATATAATAATCTACAAGCTTAAACTTTCAAATAAGCTTTAACGTTAAATAACCTTTTTTGTAGTGATGTTATTAGTGGTTCACCGCATTGTTATCGAGAGTGGTTCACGAGAGATAATTTAAATAGTTACGAGTCACATTTAGAACGATTCGTAAAAATTGCTTAATTTTACAACCAACTACTTGAGCGCGGCATGGCTTCTATACAATATTTGTTATTTAGTAACCACGATATTGAATAGGTTTATATACTCTAGGTAGTCTGTTAGGTAGCATTAATAGAAGAAATAATAATAATATAATAAAATTCTACCACATTCACACAGCGCCATCTAGTCCCAAAGTAAGCAATTATATTTGTTTGTGTTATGGGTACTAAACAACTGATAATAATATACTACTTAAATAGATTTTTTTTTTGTAAATACATACATATTATAGATAAATTACACCCAGACAAAGAACAAACCTTCATGCTCATCACACAAAGATTTGTCCTGGGTGGGGATCGAACCCACGACCTCCGGCTTAGCAGTCAGGGTCACTAACCACTAGACCAACAGGCCAGTCAAATAAAGAGAAACGAATAAAAAAATCGAATGAATGCATCATAATACCAATAAATTCTTCGAGAAATACTTGTAAATTTATTAATTTTATACGAGTGTGTAGTATTTCGGAAACTGTTCTACTGATCGGGATTAAAAATTTGTATTCTGATAAAGTAAATTAAATTCGAGCTAATGTTTTACAAAAACAAATTACTTAATAATAAAATATAAAATGGTTGGTACGAGTAGTACCTTTGCATCGAACATATAAAACAGACTGCCTCTGTATCGCTGCGAGAAGTGTATACGATTTCAATGCTAATATTTCTATGGTTCTGGGTTCGATCAAAAAATGTGTTTTAACATCGTCCTGTATATATTCACCGAGTATGTTTACACGTAGTGTATCGTTGTCCGAGTCAAGGTGGCGGTACAGTTAGCCATTGTTTACGTACGCCCGGGCCCAGCCGCCGCCGACTGTACCTACATACTGTACACGTAGTGGACGCAGGCGCAGGCCCACTGACTGAGGAGCATTCCTATGTTAATGGTAATGTTGGATCCAATTACAATAATATGCTGTGAACGTATTGTTTGCGACGCCGAGCATTGGTCAATTGTTAGCGGATTCTACAGATACGCATATATTTGTTTATATGTTGTATTTTCGTTTATATAATATACGCCACCATAAGATAAGCGTAACCACGATATCTGTCAAGAGTCGAGAAAAAAAAGAAGATTCAATTAATAAGTTTTGAATTTATACTAATAGAAACATATAGTATAATCCCTATTATGAGCTACGAGTAGGAGAGTATGTAATGGGGATCTGTAGAAGAAATGTTGACAAATCCCCCATTGATGAGGATTGTCAATGAGGATGACTGGAATAAGTCTAATATGGACCAACACAAATATTTCTGATTGAACTCACAACCTCGTAATTACTAGGCATATACTTCGTCCACTAGACCATCACTAGTATATAAATATTAAGAGTACCAAAGCTTGAAGCACAAGTTCACCTGTGGTCATACAACATACCACACAGCTAGGTCCCCGAACGTAATATAATTACAGGCTTTAGGTCAATGATCTCGTGACGTACGCCCTGTACTTGATATACACAGTTTTTACTGGTGTATGTGATGATACGTTATTGTAGCTGTTTATACGGTTACATAGTAAATTCAAATATTAGTTATATTTCTGCAATTCAGTAAAATATTGGTGTAACATTTTTAGTCTTAGAGGAATGATGAGCATAAAGGTTTGTTCTGTGTCTGGGTGTAATTTATTTATCTATAATATGTATGTATTTACAAAAAAAAATGTATTTAAGTATTATATCAGTTGTTTAGTACCCATAACACAAGGTAAATATAATTGCTCAATTTTGGACTAGATGGCGCTGTGTAAATGTGGTAGAATATTATTATTATTATATTATAACCTATATTTTCAATGAGACAGCATTAGGATTTAACCCTGTCACGGGGGACTTTACAAACATACAATTAACAGACACAAAGTACACCCATATTTGAAACTAATATGTATGAATCACACAATATTTGTATCTTGTGGGAATCGAACTCAAGTCACACGACACTGCGTGTGATGACGATGTTAGTAGCGAGGCGATCACTTTAACCACAGTGGAATTTCTGATGAGTTATTTGTTCAAAACTACAATAAAGGACAAAACATAGATTGCATAGATGAATGATGATGTCCTCTTTGGCAAATAGCGTAATGCTATGTTTTATGTTTATGTCTAAAGTTTATAAAGATGTTACACACGGATTCTGGATCTTGGATTAGCTCATAATACACTTGTGACTTTGACCACAGCGATGTGTTCCCGTATATCATACAGGCAAAGCAGCAGTCCAAACTAGTTGTTATATACATGTAAGTACTTGCACAGACACGTGATGATTTTTATAAAATCTATTTGACAAGTACAGTACCGCACTTTTACTTAGCAAACAAAAAGCCAACACTCTTATTTGTTACACGTTACAGTTCAAATTCGTGTTAACTTTGACTATGTTTATATGTAAGTTGTCAACTTTTACATTTGGCGACACGTTGCTAATACGGTTTTCTATACTTTAGGCCATTTTCTTTGTGTTAAACAAATATTTAAAAAACCAACAAAAGCTTTCTTAACATGTAATCTGTGAATTGGATATTATATAATGTTTAATAGTTTAAAACAAGATTTTTTTAGTGTTTGAAATGAAATGAAATGAAATCTCGTTTATTCATCTAGGTTACAAGGTAACACTTATGAAAGTCACAAGAATGTAACAGTTTCGGTAAGAACATTGACAATTAAGTTGCAAATGTATCTTTCAGTATTCATGTCTTTAGATGAATCATATGAAATATGAATTCGAAACATTCGGTATCAATCGTCAATTTTTGGTAGACTTACTGTGGGTCTAAAATCTCATTTTAAACTTCAGAATTTATTTTATATTATGGCGGTTCAGAACTGTGTCAAATCACAATTTTCTCTCAGGAGAAAATTAAGCTACAGCTCTCCAATGATCTTTTATAGGGACAGCTGCACCAACATAATATACACATAAATCAAATAATATATGGTTGACTTTTTCGTTCCCATTTGTAATAATATAATTTCTCCCATCATGTTAAAATGAATCCGTAATAAGAGAAAAGATTTAATTTTCTCTTTCGCCTATAAATCACAAGATTCACACAGAAGTCTCTAAATTTATATTAGAATTATTTCCCGGGCCTCTAATGTGTATGGAAAAGACATCGACGCGGTATACTGACCTACTGAGTGTGCGGACACGCCGTGTGTGTGAGTGTCTAGTTAACCGTGGCTGTGTGTAGAACACACACACGCACACTCGTTAATGATATGAAAAATGAGTAAGCCTTAGTGAGTGAAAGTGTGCGATTTTTTGTTTTTGACACACAAGCTTAAGATTGTTTTGTTTAGGAATTGTTTTGTTTGATAAGTCATTTGACAAGTGTTAATTAAATTGAGTTGTACTATTTAAAATACTTTAGTGAACACTATGTGGTGCCGAAATAAGAATATAATGTTTGATGACGCACACAGACAAGTCACCGTGTGTCAACTGTCACCGTGGCGCAGTGGTTAAGGTGGTCGCCTCGCCACAACATCGCCGTGCTGGGTGACGTGGGTTCGATTCCCACACGAGACAAATATTTGTGTGATTCATAGATATTTGTTTCTAGTCTGGGTGTACTTTGTGTCCGTTAGTTTCATGTTTGTAAAGCTCCCCGCGACACAGGGCTTGTTCCCTAGTGCGGGCGTTGTCTTTTTTAAAGAAAAAAAAAATGTTTAACTTTCTTTCATATTATATATATCGTAAAATGCAATACCAATACTCTAATACTAGCGAAGCAAACACAAGTAACACTTGTACAAAAAGTCAAATAAAAATAAAAGCCTACCTCTACTCCTGTAGCATAGTAACTGTAGATTAATAATGTATGCCACTTGTGAGAAGAGACGCGTGATATGTGTGTATATTGCGTGAGGTTATGTTAATGAGGATTTTTTTATTCAATTGAATGAACGTATGCACGGATGCCTATTTCGAATATATTTAGTGTGCGGCGTTTATTAACTGGGGTTTATTATAAGAATAAGTTTCCAAAATACTCCCTCTCGCTCCCATTTTAAATACTCAATGACGGTAGGTACACCTTCCTTTTTCTCTCTCTCTATTTCGCTCTATTTAAGCTTTGACCACTAACAAGCGATCACAACGCTACACTTAAAATATTAAAATCAACATCACCCACTTTTCTAACCTCTAGTTAAATACTAGGTCTGTATAAAGCGGATTAACCACAGCACACACACACAAAACATCACTTACATGTAAACACAGTCGTGTGTATACGTACGGTACTACGTCGCACGAGGCGCTTGTCTGTGTGCGTCATCAACTTTCTTTGCGAGGCGAGGCGCGGCTCGTTCGCAACCGTGACATTGTGGTCCGTGAAACTTTACTATAGACCTGTGTTTATAGACGACTCGTTTAATCGTAAGGCTTCGCTTCATACTGACTAGTGACTACTCACTAGTAGATTTGGTACTTTCGATACTAAACTTTGGTATGACTAGGTCCCGGATTCCATCCTCGTGTCGTACAAAAACGTTATTGCGTTTTTTTTTTGTCATGAAATTCTAGATGTCAGCAGGGAGTGACATGGCTAATTTTTTTTTATAGTTGCATAGCTTAGTGACTTTACTTTACCTGATAGAAGTAGAGGAGTCCAGATTGCACTGCCAGCTAGATGTCATTTTTTTTGCTGGTTAGTGGTACTAGGTTCGCTCCCCATTACATTGGAACCATCATAGTAAGCGAAATTTATGCACAGTACAAGGTGTGATTCACTTCTGCCTATGCCTTTTTTAACAAACCGTGACGCTATGTTAAGTTCTATAAACTACAATATCGTTTAGGGATCAAAATTAGCGATCAATAACCGAATAGTGACGGATTAAGAATACATAATGTCACTATCCCATGTCAACCCGTGGGTGCCGTAAAAGGTGACTAAGGGAGTAACCTTATGCAGACAAGAGCACTGCAAGAAAAGGAAAATTCGAAATTCCCTCTACCAATTCGTCTGGCCAGCGTGGTATAGTAAGCTAATTTCCCTCCACATTTTTTGGAGGAGACACGTGCTCATCAGTTGGACGTTAATGGATTGAAATCATGATGATGATAGGGATCAAATCATACTCATATCACAAGACTACAATCAACCAATTGATTTGTAAATAGAACAACAACCGTGCGATACCTTATGATAACCATCTTATTTAAAGTTTTTATAATCATAAACATGGTATAAATCACAATAACATAATTAATATACGTCTATAAGTACAACGATACCAATTCTTCACTACAACGATTCGCATAGTCGATAACTATCGAATTTGGAGGTATACATTCATTCAACCAATTATTATTAGAACCCACACACACGGCATACTTCGCACGTCATAAATCATCTAAACTTAATTATATAAATTCACTGTTATTCATAATTTGTAGGCATATTGCCCGCCCTCTATTTAGCGTAACGGCTTTTTTGTTAGGGGGTAGACATACTAGACATAGTATATCATGCTTATATTTCGCCTACTTAATGGGCGGTAAAATAATGTTAGTATGTATCATAAAAATTATTTATTGAAAATAAATTTATTAATTGGTATTTCGTAAATGGTTCTAATGATTAAGATGATAACATTTGTAATTTAATAAAATATTCAATTTCAAGTCTATATGTATGGATGTGTTCCCTGAAAAAAGGATTATTTAGGTTTTTCTCAAAAGCATCCCTCCATATGAACCTTGTATTTACCAAATCGATCTAGCAGTTTTCAAGAAACGATGTTTCACACACGCGTCGTTGGTTTTTTTTAAATTTATAGTATAATCTATTCAAAAGCAATCTCACACTATTTAGCATAACAAAAACTGACGTCAAAAAAAATGACAACCAAACATTTTACGAGGCTTATCGCTCGACAATTCTAATAAAGTTAACTATAACGCGATCCACAGATTGTCTGGATATCGGCCTGGATCTATCGTGGAACGGGGTCAAGTTTATATCTGCACCACGCATCTTGTATAGGCGGTAATGGCCGGCCCGATATTGATCAGTACTATGATATTATATAGATATATTACAGTATTATAAGTTGGCAACTTAGTTTTGTATCGCTAAAGTGAGTGTAAGCCAGGCATGATGCTTTTTACTCATACCTTATCTTTTTACTAACATATAAAACATATTTTATATCATCTCAATAACATTTATGCAAGTCAAAAGGTTTATTCAAATGTTGAATTAACCATTGTCTTACTAATTTTACTAAGAACTGATTAATTTGACACACTTATTGTCATAGGAAGACTTGCAGTCGGACTGCTAAATTAAGACATCTGCAGCTGATCTACTAACAAGAAATTACACTGAAAAATCAACACAAGAAGCGGTCATTCGCTTGGCTTACACCTCCTATCCTCTATTCTATGTGTTAATTTAAGACTTTGTCTATCTGCATACCAAGTTGAATTGAATTCAAATTGTAGAATATTTAACAAGTAGACTGATCCTACTGCGGTATCTTGGAGGTGGGTGCAGAGCTCGCTGCGCGTCCACTTCGCAATTAATCTCCCGGCTAATGGCGATCACTGACAACTTTATTTGGAACACTGTGATAGAATCGTTCCGACTTTTTGTCCATAAATGTTCCGTCAGTAACGAGATTCTTGTATTGACATACTTAATGATCGATCGCTTTTCGGAAAACTGTTACTTCGAAAATATTTAGTACAGGTTCTTTATTAGTTTATGCTGTTCATGCAGGTGTTATAATTTATTATATACATGAAGGTTGTTTTATTTTAGTTAATATTTTACTATTTTTTCGATTAACAGGTACGTAACTTAAATATGAACCGACTATTATCCGGCAGATTAACTTTATTCTTCTAGATAGGATATATTTTATTAATTAGCATTTTTGTCGTTCGTAGTATAATATTTTGACTGGCCTGTTGGTCTAGTGGTTAGTGACCCTGACTGCTAAACTGGAGGTCGTGGGTTCGATCCCCACCCAGGACAAATCTTTGTGTGATGAGCATGAAGGTTTGTTTTGTGTCTGGGTGTAATTTATCTATATATGTATGTTATTTACAAAAAAAATAATATTTAAGTAGTATATCAGTTATATATAACATACATATAACACAAGCAAATATAATTGCTTAATTTTGGACTAGATGGCGCTGTGTAAATGTGGTAGAATATTATATTATTATTATAATATTTAACAAATTTGATGAAGATAAATAGTCATTATTTATAAGGAATTTAACAGAGGAATATTTTTTATAAATAAATCAAGAAAACAGCTAGATTAGCAAATAAAGTGAAAACATTTACGAGACTATTGACAGCATTTCTCTCGTAGCTATTGTAGATTTCATCAATTCATCATCAATATATAATTATACACTAGTTAATAACATGTATTGTAGCATTATTAATTAATTGGTAATATTTTACCTTAACAAGTGACACACAAACAGACAGATAAACAAGGTATCTTCTTTAACAGTCCTAAAATAACGGTTTCCTAAATAATACCTGTTTTCATATCGTGTTTATTTAGTTCATAAAAAAACGAGATTTAATTAAGAAGTTTTCTAAGTGTTAATCAGTGTTTTTCCAACATTAGTACCTGTTTTTAAATATTCAGATTTTTAGACCATCCTAGAAACTGTTCTATTATTTAGATATAACCAAGCTTCGCTTGTGTGTGTGGCAATTAACTTTAAAACACTTAGGGATGGCTCTTTTGTTTCCAAAGAACTTAAAAGAAATACTTATTCAACGTACTACTCTTTAGAGTAATTTTTGAGATAAGCGAGAGAATTTTAGAGTAATTTTCGAGATAAGAGATAAGCGAGAGATAATATTAAAATTCACACATATTTTATTAAGTAATAAATGCAATGCGGCATTGTTACCATGCATCTTATGTCGCGGGGGACTTTACAAGCAATTAACGGGTACACTACATCTAGAGGAGGCCTATGTCCAGCAGTGGACGTGCTGACGCTGATATGATGATGATGCTGACGATAATTATTCCATATTTAAATTTGTATACAGAATTATTATGGAATTACATTTTTAATAATATTACATACATTATATTTCCTCCACTAAGCATACGGTTAAAAGTTCGCCGGCTCATATGACGTATGTTGCGGTGTGTCGGCCTGTGGCAGTGGACTGTGACGTGAGCATAGAGAGGAGTACCGTTAGTGACGTCACGTTGGTAACGCACACCTCTTAATTGGAACATTTCGACCACTATTATATTAATTGTTTCCCACGACCGACGCCGCGAGGTGTGAATTGTTAATATAGTTAATTGTTATAACCTCCTTATGAGTTTTGGAAGTTTACTGTTGTTAATTGATATCTGTATCTTTGAATGTGTATTTTTTTGTATATACATACATGCGCGTCACTCAACTCTTACTAACAGGTTGGGATAATTTTGTAATATTTTTGCGTGTTGGGATAAAGTTATATAAAGTTTACTTAAATAACGTAAGTGAACTATAAGAAAAGATTACTGAGAATTCGTTTCGATTTAAACATAATTTTACGTTTACGTGAACCGAAGCGTTTTAACTATGCTACACAGGCATCATTTGCAAAATGTAATTTATTCTTAAGTGTATAATAAAATACAATAAGAAATGTCATACGTTTTTGACCTTGTGATGTGTAAAATTAAATGTAATTCAAATTCGATTCATATTCAGAGAGACATTTAAGTGTCTAATCTCTTGATTGATTCTCACCCCATTGCTGAAAAAGGAGGATAATGTTTTAAAACAGCAAAATAAAATAGCAGTAGTAGCGGTACCGCCTTCAAACATCGTTTAAAAAGTTGTATCATCAAAATTCATTCATTAAAATACCGACGGACAACACGTTTTTATATAGGTATACACTCAGCGAATAATAATTTGGATGGTAACGGCGCGGTGGTGGCGCAGACGCAGCTTAAATCTCACGTAATTGGGTGTTCGCGGATCAACTCGCGGGTTACTGTTAGTGTTGTGTGGCCCAATTTAAGAAAAGAGCGATTTGCTAGCAATTCCTTAGTGTGGTATCTTTAAACTTTCTCGACTAGTAGGTATATATTAAAAAGTTAAAAAAAGGATTTACTTTCACATATAACCTAAAAGCCTCTGCAATTACAAAGAAAACGATGTTTTACCAATTAATTTCCTGGAAATTATAAAGCTTGATAAACGAATTATAATATCAATCTTTATTTTTAAACTGTCGCATGGCCAAAATTAAAAAAAAATCAATCGAATTGAGAACCTCTCCCTTTTTTGAGTCGGTTAATAAAAGGGGAATCCATATCTTATTTTTCTTGACATCGCCTCACCAGTCTGCCTATGATCACGGCCGTTATAATCTGGTCGAAACATACAACATAAAAGTATGCAAATACCTGACGCATGATCGCTCGAAAATAGATATAACTCTGTTGTTTTATAGTTTCTTTATGTTATTACTAGCTTGCACCTGTTGCTGTTGCGCTCTGGTGACCCATTCGAAAGTATTATCGAGACACATTATAGTCTACTTGCTTCTACCCCCCGCTCCACTCACGTGGTATATTGGTATAAAGTAGCCTATGTGCTATTCCAGACTATAATCTATAAAGTGTGCCAATTTTCCTACAGATGCTTTCAGCCATTCATATATCCAAAATTTTTCATCCATTGTAAAAAAAATTTAGTAGTAAGCTGATATTCAAAGTTTTCGTTCCGGTACAAAGTTTTTAAAGATATTCGCTTATCCCTTACACCATCCATATTATGGAACATTTATTTATTTTAGTGGTAGTATTAATTATAACCGAGTGATGGACAAGCGGCGAGTTCTTAACACAACACGAACCTGTGTTTCATATTTCAGACGATTTTAATATACCTACAGTTGTTCAACATAATAACTGTGGGCTATTGTTTTAAGTAGGATAGCGTAGACAGCACAACGATAGCTATTAGAATAATAGATGATATGCCTGTAATGAGGAAATAAATTAGATGATACTCTATTATCCTATATTAAAATAAAGGCATTTCTAAAGAAGTGGCTAGTCTGAAACTTTTCGAGTATTCTATTCCAAGATGTCACATTAATATGAAAACAGAACTCATATCTACTGATTTAATTTACAAGTATGTACCTAACACAACCGATTTAAAATATAATATGTAAAAGCAAAATATATACTAAAGAGAATAAAATTAGACTAGATTTTCACAATTATAAGATCAACTACTACCTACCATGAATGGACCCATAACCAAGGCACTATGACCTCATAATCCATGACATTAAAACCTGAATTTCCTTGAAGCTATTGATCTGGTCATGATAGGCCCCGTTAGGGACCTCACGCGGCCTATCATTAGTGACCAGATAACATAATGCTACGTAATGAACGTATATTTGCGTGTCAATCCTATCAAGAATGATGTGCGAGTTCTTAAACCGTTTCATTCAATTATCTTCGGTTGATTGTTAAATATTTGGAATATATTTTTACTGTTAAGTCTTACTGTTGTTAAACTGTAAGGACTTTAGATGTGTGGAATAAAATAATAGTAGAATAATAAATAAATATATAATTAATTGTGAATTCACATTAGGACTGCGAAGTGGGATATTTTTGAACTCAAATTTAAATATGTTAAACTAAAAATATCACATTTGTGTACCTTCGATGTTGGACATGAAATATTGAGGGCTATGTATAATATTTAATATTTTCTTGATTGATGGATTTAAAATCACGTTAGTAACAAATAATTCAAAATGATTCTATTTGTTTTTAAGAAAAGTGCGAAAATAACAACTTTGTATCATACATCCTTAAAAAAAAATAAACCGTATCTAATGTTCTGTTTTGAAATCAGTTAAGAAAAAAAGTTTAGAGAACGTAGCAGTAGCGGCTGACGAATTAAAAAACAAAACTGTATTTTGGCCACAAAAATGTGAGGAGTATGTAGGTTTACGACGCACCGAAGCACCGGTAGGCACCGCTTAGCACAGCCTGTATGTGGCACGGCGGGTTTACTCGGCTAAAGGTGACATCGCACCGTGCGTGATATTGCGAACGGACAGAAACACTGGTATTTTATTAAAGAGAGATATTTAAGAAAATAATGACAGATGATGAGAACTGTCGTTTGTATTTATATATGTTTGTGACGCGAAAATCATATCATAGGAGGAGTGGCGAAAGTGGCAGTGCAGGCACACATGTTTGGTGTTGGTGTTTGATACGAGATTGTCGGTTATATTCATAATCCGTAGAATAACGCACCACGGAAAGCCGCCTTAACACGATTTACTTCCTAGACTCTAGAGAGTAGAAAAGAGATTCGTGGCTTTGATACCTAGTACTAATCTGCTATGTAGGTACTTATTTATTAATTGTTTGCAATATGCGTTATTTTATTTAATGACTTATTAATATAGTTTGTAATAAAACCTAAGGAATTTTTATATACACTGGTATAAAAAAGCGGAAGCTTAAAAAAAAATGTTTGTCAGCGCGCCGTTTTGCAGCATTTGGGGTAATTGCCTGAGTATCGCCACCTCGGGAAACCTCGATTTCCTATCGAATCTATCAATACTAATCTTAAAGTAAATATTTATAATATTTATAATTATTGTTAATATTTTTACATAATTACTGAAAACTATTTAAAACAGAAGATTTCTCAACCAAACAAACGTGAACGTGTTCAATGAAAGAATTTTAATATTTTCGTACAAATATGAGAGGGTATCATTTGGTAGGTAATAAGCGGTTGTCAGTCTCGAAACAGGTTTACTCCCGAAGTTAACGGGATCTTACTGACCCCAATAAGGTTTTCGGAACGTACTCGCTGTGTTGGCTATCGATAAAGGACATTTTGGTGTAAGAGAATATTGGGTTTTTATAATATACTAGCCTCTGACCAAGGCGTAAAGTTAGTTGATAGAAATTAGCCTATTCCATGCCCTAGACTATATCTGTGTTAAATTTCGTTAAGATCTGATAAGCAGAATAGTCTTGAAGGTATGACAAAAAAAAAACAAACTCACTTTTCCGTTAAAGGTTAGATAGGCTATCCAAAATACAAATCGTGTAAAATATTAACGTTAACTTAGTGTAACTTTTGTTAACTTACGTCATAAACAAGTCTTGTATGCAGACCCTGCAGTGACCAGTTTGTCCGTTTTATATTCGATATAGAGAAAAATGGTAGACATATTATAAAAACGGTATCGTTTTATAATATCTAGGACTTCACAATGTGACTCGCCGAAATTCCGACGAAGCCTTTGTCCGGTATTTCCGATACTTGACCTAATTTTAGTGCTAAAAATAAACGCGGCCCATCTCTCACGGATCTTACAAGCCGGATGCTGTGAGGCATTTCTCCAAATTGAATATTACTTATTTTCCTTATAAGAAAGTTAGCGGAATATATAGTAGTGAAAAATAGCTATAATTAAAACTATAAAATAATTGTTTTTAATAGAAAGAGTGAACAAAAATGTAATTAATAATAATAAATAATAATGTTTCACCACATTCACACAGCGCCATCTAGTCAAAAATTAAGCAACTATATATGCTCGTGTTATGGGTACTAAACAACTGATATATATACCTACTACTTTTTGTTTTTTTGTAAATACATATATGGTACAGCTAAATTAGTCCCAGACACAGAACAAACAATCATGCTCATCACACAAAGATTTGTCCTGGGTGGGGATCGAACCCACGACCTCCGGCTTAGCAGTCAGGGTCACTAACCACTAGACCAACAGGCCAGTCCAGTCAATTCGTACAGAAGTATATCACGTTAAAAAATTCGATTACTTGTAAATATTGAGTGTTAGTATAAATATTTAGAGCTTAGTTACAGTCCTCTAGTTAGCGATATAGACTTGTAAGGCACCTACGACTGTGTAGTCATATTGACGTAAAGAAGTGTTTATACTTACCGCAAATAGAATAAAATGGGTAGCAACTATAGTTAGTAGTAATTAGATTACGCAATAACAATATTATTCTTTTCGTTTCAAAGAGATATACTATGCGATTTAAATAAGTATGGGATCGCACTGGACAGTATTTGCAGCAAACTTCAGTCGAATGTGCACATTTTTGTACAGTTAGCAGAAATAAAATAGGCAAAAAAAAAATCTCGTTTCGTTAAGTTATTTTGTTACAAGTGTTTATTTAATATTGTTATTGTTCTTTTTCTTATTGTTGTTGTTATCACTTACTACCACTACTTATTCAGAAAATAAAGATCTTCAAACCGAAAAAATATGTATGTACTTGTAATGTGTTTCGTTTTTTGTACACGCCACTTGTAAGGTATGAAGTTGTCTTCAAATGGAAAACAAAATGGCATCTTGATTTGACAGTCCCATACTTATTTTAATCGCATAGTACAGTTTAGTTACTTAAGGGCCAATATATTATGTCCTAAAATATGAACCATTAATAACGTCCTCTATGTTCTTTCTTCACAAAAGTAATACGTTGAACTAAATCCGCCCTATCAATTACTGAGCAATCAAACACTTCGACTTTATTATATTAGTATTGTTTACATTTCATCTTCATAAAGTTAAGTATAAGTTGCATAATAATATCTATTTAGATAGTTAAGAATCTCTGTACATATGTGTAAATACATCTCATGAATCAACGCACACATAATTATTTAACGATGAACGTTTATAATCATTCTTAAAGGAAAGAGCCAGTACTTTTTTCTATTTATTTTCCTTAAAGAAAGTTGTAAGTAAATGAGTCACCTACATAGGTATAAACGTCGAGATATCACTTGGGGTTTTTCACTGTCACTTTTTAATGAAGTTAAATTATTTATCTGTCTGTCTATTAATTCTTTTTAACACCTTTTGATCTCTTGACCTTAGATCCTCTTGACACTGTCAAAAGAATTTCGGTCTCTGAATTTTATTACGAGTTGTTTTAATGTTTGGATTTTAAAACAATTTAGATTCGTTTTAGCTTTTTACACGACTAGGTACGTGTGACCAAAAATAAATACATGTTTAAAAAATAGATTTTTTGTTTGTATTAGTTTTTAGCGTTACATATTCTCAAGCCCAATAGCTTTTATATACTGTTTCTAGTTATATTTTGTTCTTCAGTTTAGATTTACTTTTTAAGAATTGTAGATATTTTTATTCCACACTTGCCGTTTGTAATATGACCTGAATAGTCTCTGTCTATAATTCCAGCTACTCTTTCAGTATACAAGTAAAAAATAACGTTAAATAGAGTCCAAGAAAGTGTGTCAAATAAATCTCCTTAACTGTTTGATACGTTATTATTTATAAACGTTAATAAAAGATAGTTAGTAGATAACAATCTAAAGATGGTCTTCTGTGTCGATGCTAAACAATATATTATTATAATTTACATCTCTCCAACTGTGTACCTAGTTTAAGGATATTGCAGCTGGAATAAAGGCCTAGTTTTAATCTATAGAACTACAATAATAAATATTAAGCGATAATTTTATAGGAAAATAAATGTTATATAGATTATTTTCACTGTTTGCTTCCTATGTAGATATCCGCAGGTATTTGTGGTTTTGCCAACCTATTGCAGCTAAGCTATTTTAAAGTGAACTTGCTATACTGTTTGAAGCTGTGGCAGATATCAAAGATGAACAATTTATCTTGTCAAACGCGGTACTGTAATTTAAAGATTGACGTCGCAATTATTTTGCACAAGTAACTTTTAATAAGAACCATTGTGTGGAGTTTTTGTGGCAAATTTTGTAATGTTACTCGTAAATATTGTAGGCGTATCTCTGTTGTTCTTTACAAATTGTAATTATACTGTTTGTATAGTTTGGTGGTTGTAGTATATGGCTGCTTAACAAGGCTGTGGGTTCTATTCCACATAGAAAAAAATATTCCTGTGGTTGTTCTTTGTATGTTTATTAATTTGTCCGTGACGCGGGGCTTTGGCACCACTGGCAGAAATCAAATTTGACGGTGGTATAAATTCTTTTCTCACATTTCAACGAGTATGACGTTTAAAAACAATAATAATTAACTCTAACAAACTCTCAATTAGTCATTTACTGTTACACACATTTCACTTTTTGAGACGAAAGCCTACCTCCCCCCCCTCCCCTGTCCCCTTCTCACCGTGACCTCGAAACCTCGTTTCAAAGTCAAGTACAGACAACGTGACTGGTTCTGATACCCTCAAATTTTGCGTGAGATATCGTTGATTGAGTTGCCTCTATAGCGCACTGGGAGTTCGTGGGTTCGGGAAAACGTAGTCGATGTCTTCCATTGTGAAACTATATGCTATAACTCTTTTCATTGTGAGTGCCATTACTGCGGACTGATAATGACAATTTCAACACATAAATCCGTAATACCGTCTTGATCGAACTCGGGAGTATTCACTGGCAGGAGTATTTTAATATAATTAAGTTAATAAATATAAAACAGGACTGTTAGATATTCATGAATGTTATTGACACAGCATTATTATATTACTATAACGGTCATCTCAGACAAACCGCATTTCTATGGTAATTAAAGTTACGAGAATATTTACTACAACAGTTGTTCTGTGGCCTACTCGACTGCGCGGTCATGTAAGCGGTAATTGAGTTTAAATTAATTAAATTTAAAAAATAATAATGAAAATTGGAAGAAAATATTTTGTATTTAATTTAACAGGCGTTGAATACCTCGACGATCTTTCCCTTGGCCTTGGAGGGAATATAGCGTGGCGCAATATTTATTAATTTGTGGCTGGCGGCGCAACAGTTAAGGTGGTCAATTCATCACTTACATCGCCGTGCCGAGTGTCATGGGTTCGATTCCCAGATCCCACAAAAATATTTGTGTGATTTATAGATATTTTTGTCTTTGTATGTTGTGTCAATTAATGGTAGGCGTAGTCCTATGAAAATTAAATGACACCTCTATATATAACTTAGGGTTAAATTGGTAAATATGACTGTGACCCACAGATAACAGTACCGAGCTTGGGTATAATACATATAATTCGCGACAAAATTACTATTTCAAAGATTATACTCTGTTCCGGATTTGAATCTACTACAAACGGCATGCTAATAGCGGTAAGATGACCGAGTTAGTCACTGTGCCATTCATGCCTATAAAACAATCATTAGCAGGCTATAATGTATAATGTTATTTATTTTTCCTTTATTGCCCGATGGGGTAAGTAGTATTCCATCTATATTTAATATGTTTATTTTTTATACTACAACGGTGGTGAATAGGCGTACGGTCCGCCTGATGGTAAGCGTTTACCGTAGCCTATAGATATCAAGGGCACAAAAACTACGTTACCGACCCTTAAGAAACCTATTTACACCGTTTTTGTAGAGCCCCATGTTAGGTCTCATGTTATACCTATTACCAGTCCCGTTTCTAGACTCTGAGGTAATATTGAGAACCACATGACAGGAAATCTAAATATTAATTTTTGCACGACTCCAGAATAGAACCTCGAACATCTTTTACAATAGTCGAACATGCAGTCGCACATTGCAATGGGTGTGCCCATTGCACCATCACAGAAGCAGTCTCTTTTTGTAGTAACTAATATTATGTCGTTAAGTGTGAAATTATTTAACTCACCATACTAATTACAAGTAATTTGAACCTTAAGAACGTAAAATTATTTTATGTCTATATCGTGTCAAATTTAATACTATTTTTTTATTATTATGTTCTAACATAAGACGCCTACAGTTTATCAATTAATAATACACCTCTTTTTATAAGTAGGTAAAAGATGGTTTTGTAATATAAACGATTTCCATCAAAAATATGTATTGAAATAAAAATTGCATTAAAAGCGGTTAATTAGTTTAGGAGATATAATACCACAGACTGAATAACTGTTTCAAAGTTTATACTATATTTTTATGGGGAATGAAATTTAAACTCCAAAGTTTTTAGTTTTTTAAGGGTTCTATAAAACATGGTCGGAATAGGCTTATCACTTAGTTAGTATTTTACTTTTGGTATACCATTTGTATTTGGGAGCATAGCAGTGTCCTAGCCAAACCGCGCCATCTTTTTCTTGAAGCAATTAAAGACTGTGAAGAAACGTTCGCTGTCGTGGAAATTTGCTACTTATTTCATGGGACCAAACATAGCTGAGAAAATATTGGTGTGATACACCTCTGCCTACTGCTTCAGAAGGAGACGTGATGGTATGTTATGCTATTAAGAACTTTTGACTCTCCCTGTTTAGTTTTATTATTAAATAGATGTTATGTATTATTACCTCCATAAATGGGCTATCCATCACTAAAGCAATTTTTCAATTCGGTCCAGTAGTTCCTCAGATTAGTGCGTTCAGCTAAACAAACAAAATCTTCAACTCTATAATATTAGTAAGTATAGATATTGGGGACGTTATTATGAACTCTTTAAACAAACCCAGTAACGTTTGTGTACGAATCGGGATCGAACTTAGGACCATTTTAAAGCAGTTGTATACAGTTACGCTACACCACGGGAGCAGTTGCTATGCTATTTAAAGTAAAGAAAAATTAATTAAAAATATATTTGGTAAAGCCCCAAGGTCTACAACAAATACAGTTACAATAGTATAGTCGATAATAGAAAACAAATAATTTACTACTACTAGTATTGGCAGAGCGAGTAAAAACAATACGTTATCAGCAGCACGTGTGGTACAGTTAGCGTACGGGCCGAGTGACGTAGAGCCGTGGTAGAGTCGGTAGAGTTAACTGCGCGCACGCTCGAGCGCGAACAAGGCCGTTCGACGCCCCGCCACGTGGCTCTATTAACATAATGCAGGATCTAGCCGCTTGTAAAGTCATGTAGAGCTATTTTATGTTGATTTTTAAAGCTACAGTTATTAATTGTAAGCACTTTAAGCGCGGTAGAGTCAGTGTAATTTTTAATTAGTAATGTCTGGAAATGTAATTGTAGAGCAATGTCCTCTCAGTTAATTAATAATTATTATTATATACTAGGGACTATATTGTAGTATATATTATTTTTATGCATCAATGTAATTGGTATTATTCATTAACGCTAGGCGTTGGGCTATCCCACTTTCGATATATAATAACGCTACATTTAAAAACAAAAAAATCTAAATTGCCAAAAAATACTCTTATTGTTTAAATAAAAATTAATTAAATAAATGTCACATCACATAACACAAAAACTAAGGACTCTACAATCCACAAATACCGTTATACCTCCCTAAATAATTATCTCTACTTAACACTCGAGGCTAGTGACCAAAGGCTCTACGTAGAGGCCCCGGCCGGCGGGTGCCGTCGTCCGAAACTACACACCGTTATAAGGGACAAGGACCTCTGGTAGAGTCGCATGCACATACACGTTCGACTCATGGTTTTTATAACGTATAGTAATATAATCATTTATTTTAATATTTATAGAATAAAATTAAGTGAGATGCTTTAAAGTATTAATATGGAATTACAAAAATATTATATTTGTATAAATAATTTTGATAAATAAGTGTATAACTTAATATTATACTTTTATAATTTTCTTTTTCTCATTAGTAATAAACATAAACTTTAAGCTATAGCAATGCTAATTGTTATATGTAGCTATTTTTTACAGTTTTTATAAAAATATATATTAAACATGTTTTACATTTAACCGCGTCCTAACTCTATAGCCTTCCAGACTCGCTCTCAATGAAATGTGGGTCAAGTTTATTGACAAATCAGGACGTTGCCCGTACTGCGTCTCTTTCACACGTATAGCGCTGTTCCTTTTGCAAGCAGGCTCTACCTCTCTCGATATTTTGGAGGTTCCGATTGGAATCGTGTACAGTTGAAAATAAATAAATGTAAAGTTTTAATACTGATCTAAGATAGTAAAAATAAGAGTTACATCTGGTAATGTGATTGTAGAGTTAATAGCATAATTGTTTTGTTAAATATTATGAAGAAAATTTAAACTACAACATGTAACAATAAAGCGTTTGAAGTGAATTTGTGGCATTTTAGGTATTTTTTAAGTGAATTAAGAGAATGCAAAACATAAAATTAGTTTGTTAAGTGTAGTTTTACAACTAATGTAAGCGGTCTTTAAACCACATTATGTTTTATGAAAAAATAGTTTTTATTACCATGCTATTTATAACAATTTATATTTAAATAAATAGCAGTTTAGTAAAATATTACTACCATGCACACTTACATCAAGTGATAGCTAATTTACCAAAAATATAACGTTATTCAAGAATCCCTCAGTAAAAAATATAGTTTTAATTTTGTAAAAAACATGCTCTACAAATTTTGAGTGGTATTCGCTCCATGATAGAGCGGTACATCATTTGAATATGTAATTAATACGAGTATCTGTGATGAGTAAGACTCTATCATTAACTGTATGAAACGGTAGCAGTAATAAATTAATGAGAGGAAGTTCGTAATTTGTACGTTTGAATTCTAGTTTAGTTAATCTTAGTTACTGTATCATACAATGTATAAGTCTAAAATGCATGTTTTTTAACTTGGATACGAATTATCATAACATGTTTAAATCTCAGAATCTAGTAATCCAATTTGCAAAAACCACAATACTATATGATAAACAAAATCATTACAACATAGGAGTGATCAAAAAATTATTAAATTGCTCTATGTAGACCGAAGTTTACTTATATTAATATTTTACAAATAAAAACAATTCTCTATATGTGATTAAACATAGAACTAAATTTAATCTATTAATAATGTAGAGTCACATCATTTTAGAAAAAATCTCACAGAGCCTCCAAACGCCCATTAACCCACTGAAGGATGTGCGGCGTCATGTTACCACTGACATCACATCCTACTTTATTGAAACGATATCCGGTTCCGGATTTTGGGGGTCTAAATAAAGGGTTGTTAGCTATCATATTGTTAAGGGTGTAATCATAGGGTCTAAATTGAGAGGGTGGACTTTATGTAGTTTTTTTTTAACAAATAATGGGTTACGATGGTGTTTTTTCCTTATAATGGGATGAAGAATATAAGGATTTAGTGTAAAAAAAGAGATAAAAGTAAATTAATAAAATTATGTTATGAATTCCTTGTATATTTGTTTGTATTTAAATTAATTTTATCATATTTTATTAAATGTTTAATTAGATATTGTAATGATCAAATATAGTTGATTTTATGAATATCATTACGATCTGTATGAAATAAACATAGAAAACTTATTCTCCAAACAACTATAGTATTTTATCATAAATAAATAAAAATTTATCATTTTATTACAAGCCCTATAAAGTGCTCTATCTACAAATAAACAATAAGGTATCACATCGTGTTGTGCTAATTCTCAGGCGAACACATTTTCTAATTATAATTATATGTTTGTAGAGTTAGCTCTATAAGAGGCGAGTCTTAGCAACAGCTCTCGTTGATGTCTAATACTTGAGAGAACATTTTCATTTATAGCTGTGTGTGTGTGTGATCTTTCTTACTAGGTTAAGACCGTAGTTTCATGACATATTGATAAAAAGTCCTTTTTAAGCCCTAGACATATTTTATAAAGTTTCGTTTAGTAATTTAGCAGTTACAACGTATCAGACAGATAGAGTTACTTTCGAATTTATAATAATATTTATGTGGATTCGTGTATTGTATTGTGTACAATTAAACAAAATAAGTACCTAGGTAACAATAATACCAAAATTTTGGTCTTTTATGAACACATGGTGTAACAATAAGGTTCTTTTATAAGCATATGTTAAGGCTTTCTCGAGTTGCTTTCACCCGCGTGCTCTATATAAAGACTGACAGATGTCCCGCGAACCCTTCAATCAGTCAATATTTGAATCAGCAGGTAGAGAACATGTGCGTCCTGTGGGAATTTTGGTAAGATGTAGAGTTATCAAATATGTCGATCTCTACATACAGGTATTGTTATAAATGGGACATGACTTTACATTCAAGATTCGAATAATACAGATATAGTAGTCTATTCTTTGTAAATAAAAAAGTTAAAATTTCATTTACCAATTTAATTCAAATTAGATTCTCTGTTTATTTAAAATACCAGAAATAAAAAAAATAAAAATGAACTACTCTACCTAATTAATCAAAGCTGGGCTAAATCCAAGATAATACCTAAATGGCTGGAGAGCTCTATGTGGGTCATAGGAACACGTTCTGGTCTAGACTCTACCGCGCAGACCGGTCCGTGCCAGATGAGCGGCTTTCTCTTGCTGACAGGTACGCTCTATGTACTCTACGTAGAGCCGTCATTTACTTGATAGTAATTTGCAAACTTACTATTTTAACGTTGAGTTTTATTCAATAAAGAATTTAAAACTGTTTAACACGACTCTATGATTTTGCAAAATATTGTAATAATAAATAGTGACTTATATCAACGACTTTATTAATATTTTGAGTATGTATAGACTATAATTATCTATAATAGGAAACTTTCAGCCCGTTCCTATTTTCTGCCTAGATCCTAACAATAGCGCAGGATCAGCTGATCGGCGTGCGCTTTCACCGCACGCTGCCAATGTCCGCGCGTCGTTACTGATGCGGTGCGCGTCGCGTGCGCACTCTATCACTCTACATAGAGCGATTTATTTTATACTTGATTATAACAGGATCACCATTGTGACAGATTTGTTTTATTTTCAAAGGACTTCTAAAGGCGAAGGTTCTCAATTCGACTGTATGTTTTTTTGTGTTTGTTACGCGATTACTCAGCCAATTATGAATGGATCTTGATGATTCTTTTTTGATAGGTAGGTCACCTTTCAGAAGATGTACCATATAGATATTATCGAAATTACCTAAGCAGTTTTTGAAAAAATCAATGAAAACTAAAAATTGACGTTTCGTTTAATAGTTACCTTCAAGTTTCTATGAGGATATTCTTGTATAATTTTGTATATATTATGTAAGCATAGTAAGTCAATTTGAACATTTTTTCAAACACAATAATTTCCTAAAAAATATGTATCATATCAGATATTAATACCCAATATACACCCAAGTCAGGGCCTTGTACTTTTTAAATATGAAATATTGATTTAAATTAAGCTACTATTGGCACATAAAACATGACTACATTGACGGTAATGGCTACACACCTATGACTGTTTGTATGTTCTAATGACAATACAGCCTTCGACAGTAAGTGGTAGACATCATTCACAGAATGATTACAAAACAACCTTAAACATCGAATGATTCACTTCTACTGATGAAACTGTCCGTTCTAGTCAATGATGAGAAACTACCCTCTGCCTTCGGCTCCACTCGTGTCGTAAATAGAGAACATAACATATATATAACATACCATCACGCCTTTTTCCCCAAAGGGATAGGCAGAGGTGTTTCACACCCACATTTCGCCAGCTGTGTTTGGTCCCATGAATTAGGGGGCGTGCCTATTGTCATCAACCGGGAACATTTGTTTACCAAACTCCGGGAAAATCTTAATACTGGAATTTCATGATAGAAAAGCCCAATACCATTTTCACCCGACCCGGGAATCGAACCCGGGACCTCTTGCACAGCAGTCGTATACACTTCCCACTGCGCCACCGAGGCAGTTATACTATATAATAGAGAAAATACACCATATACGCTTCTATACGTCCTAGACTATGTGTTCGTTATAATTTTATGACGACTCCTTTAGTTGTTTCGTTTTAAAATGATAATAAACAGACAGAGTTACTTTTGCAATGATTATATCTAGAAAAACCCAATATTGAAAAACCTAAGTTTCATAACACGAATGTTCTAAAAATATCTAATTGAACGTTGAAATTTGGACATAAATAAATACAAATCAGGGTCGTTTTTAGCTTATCTATGAGTCATAATGTCCTCTTTAAGAATGATGAATAGTTGTAATCTAGGTATGTACTTAGTTGTTTTGTGTCGATGTTTTGGCCTTGAGAGTGACAATACGTACATACATACAGGGTTTATTGACCGTACACGAACTGTAATGATTTAAAAGAGATTCTTTATGAATGAATTTGATAAGTTTTACCATTGTTAAGGCACGAGATAAAGAATCTGGTTTTTGTCATTTAAAATAGTCACAACTGTCTTCAAAACAGCTTCTGTGGCGAACGTTAGTGTGTGCGCCCATTAATAATATAATAATAATGTTGTAGCGTGGGGTTATATAGGCTATAAACTGCCTCCAGAAATAGGCTATCCATCACGAAACCTAAGTTTTATAATAATTTTTCAATTTGGTCCAGTAATTCCTGGGATTAGCACATTCAACCAAGCAAACAAACTCTTCAGCTTTATAATTTTAGTATAGATTATAAATCTCCAATCGTGACACGCATCACTGCAACTCCTGTTAGCTAGGATTAACAGCAATTAACTTACAACGAGCTATGAAACTCGGGAGTCCTAGAAATGCATAACCTAACGTTTTGGTACCCGTTACAAAATTAATTATTAGTAATAAATGGAAAATTGTCCGTGTAGTGACGGATTTAGAAATGAAATGAAATGAAATCTCGTTTATTCATCTAGGTTACAAGGTAACACTTATGAAAGTCACAAGAATGTAACAGGTTATCCGAAAAGTAGTGTCAGCAAATTTGCCTACGAATACATAATGTCAGTACCAAATTTCAACCCGTGGGTGTCGTAAATGGCGACTAAGGGACTTAACTTTAAGCAGACAAGAGCACTGCGAGAAAAGGAAAATTCGAAACAAAACCCCATACCAACCCGTCTGACCAGCGTGGTATAGTAGGTTAAATTCCCTCCACATTCTTTGAACGAGACCCGTGCCCAACAGTGGGACGTTTATGGATTGAATAAGTGATGAAATGAAAAATTAAAAGGAAAATTTTCCCTCAAACGAAACTTTCCAAATGCTATAACAGTTGCACTTGACATTAAGTGGTGGGCATGGTCATTGCCGATCTGCGCGCGCATCTCCGGCGCGCGAGTGAAAGTTGTGCCCCCCTCCCCCCTCTACCCTGCCCCCTCGCCGCGCACGTATATGTGTCACTGTTAGAACTCGACTATGAGTTTGTATGTTAGATGTGATATAGTTATTTGTTGAGGTAGTTATTGGTACACGTTCTGTTATATTTATGTGGAAATTCTATGGATGTTGTCTCAAATACTTCTTGCAAAAAATGTGCGAAAAACTAAGTAGACTTAAAAGATGAGACTTTAATGATGTGTTTGTCTTATTCGATTACCATTCATTAGCAGTTCGGGAGTTGTAAATAATTTGCGATTCCCAATTTAAAAAAAAAATCTCTCGTGTTGCCCGAATTATTCAATACTGGGCATAGTATGTGGTAGCAAGCAATATGTTAAGTGCATAATTTATTACAAACGTTTCTCTTGTGCCTATCTAAGTTGTACTTATGAGGATCAAAAGTACCAGCTATAAGTTCAAGGAGTAGATATCTAATCCTGGTGAGTGAGTCAGTGCGCAGGCGCGCCAGTGGGCGGCGCGGAACAGATGCTCTATGTAGGTCAGGTTTTTTTTTACGAAACATCAATAGACGTCATTATCTAGCTGTAGACTGTGCTTATCGATTTGGTAAAATCATTCAAATATTCATTGTTATTCAGAAACGAAATAAGAATATCGATTTTATTTGACCTGAAGATGTTTATTGTTTCTAAACTAATAGGACAATATTTTTCTCGTCGTTCCTCTAGACTAATGCGTAACCTTCATGTGTCGATGGAATAAAAATACAATAAGTCAACAATCATAGACATCAAATTCATCACAAGAATGTTGTTAAATCTAGGAGAACAAATAAGAATACACTTATGAAAAAGTAAGAAAAATCTAAACGAATCGTTGTTACCAACCTTTATGGCCAGCGTGGTAACAGTAAGTACATCCTTAGTGAGGAAAGATTCATGTCCAGACGATAGAAACATCACATGTGAAACATGGACTAGCTAAGCTATATCGATATTGACCATATTATTATAATAAACGTGAAATTTGTGCGAATAGATGTTTGGATGTTTTTAACTTTATAACGCTCAAACTATAAAATGGATTTTGATGAAACTTGACACACTAATAAACTTTTTTGTTGGTAATGTGTCCATATATTTTTTTTATTTTTTTTCTTATTTTTTATTTGTTTTAGTTATTTGCACATGCAATTATGATAATTAAGTCTTCCTACTAAATCCATAAATGTATTTTCAAAAGTGTAAGTGACACTGTAAACAATTTTATAAATGTGACCGCGATTCTTTCTATGAATGAATGTATGAAGTGACATAGTTCGTATGAAATTCGCATACTACTATGTTTATGAACCTAGTTTTTATTCGTATTGAGTAACGTGGAATATTCTGGACATTTCTATTATTTAGTTTATTATACTTTGAAATTTAACTGTTCTACTTAGCATGATTTTGTCACTTTGTCTGAACCTGACACTCGGCTATCAACTCGCAGCTAAATTGGTTGGTATATTATTTGCTGAATTTCTTGTTATTAATAATAAGAATTGTTTATTATAAGAGTTATTTTTCACATTAGAATGAATTTTTTAACTTAATTTTCAAATACGGATAAGCAATTATTTCTGTAGTGAACGTTTTGCTATATTATTATGATAATTATATCAATATTAGTTTGCTAGAGCATTACAATCAGGTGCAGAATTCTCCTTCTTTCGCACGGGTGTAATCTGATTAGTTCCTCTTATCGTCTCTTACGACATCCTGGAGTTGAAGCGATAACGTATTGTTTTATTCCATCACCTTATGATATGACATACCTACAAGTACGGCCTCCTGTCTCAGCGCAACAGGAGTGCATACGATAACTGCGCAAGATATGCTGCTTCAATTGCCAAGTCGGAAAAAAACTGTGCCTATTGAGTTTTTGTGTCCTGCCCCTCTAGACAAATGGCAATTGATTCGATCTATCTATTCTATCGATATGTCAAATTAGTATATTGATCACGTGATATGTCGATAACGTTAGGTATGTGTTCAAATGTATTGAAGTGACATTCAAATATTTTAAACGCAAGATTCGACAGTACAGTCAGAATAGTCCAAATAACACAGCACAGGCCAATACGATAAGATTGAGCAGTCCACAAATAATGTTTGGATAGTGGTCGAGCGGGAACTAGGCTTATTGCCCTACTTTTGTATCAAAATTCAAAAGATATTTAGGTATATCAAATATGGTCTACTTAATATTGACAAAAAGCATTAATATATAAAATAATCTGAATTATGTGTGTAACAGTGAATTATACGTTTGTTGACTATAACTTTACCGGTTAGATGAATACAATTGAGTTAGAATCGCAATAGAATAATCTAGACTAGATGTGTAAAATATTAAATTCAATAAATCTTTAGTGTATTTATTCTTTGACGTATACGTGTCAACTTCAAGTTTGATTTATTAGGGTAATAATAGACTATAAATGTGATTTTTTATGTTCGTATTTATCTGTCAATCGGATATTCTGTGATCTATTGGGATTAAGCACCCGGTTAGCAACAGTACAACACTGAAAACATGAGACCTCATATTTATTGAGAAATTAATTCTAATGGTTATTGTAAACATGATATAACCCGTAACATATAAATATATATTATATTATGATGATGGACATCTGGTTTTGTACAGCCGTTGAGTAAAAAAAAATTAGGTAAATTTTCTTCTGTTTTATTTCCGCATCATTATTTTAGGTTGACTACAATAATTTTATATTTAATGTGTAGGGCATTAAGTCTAAGGGCCCATACACGGACATCTTCATCAGCAGTCGGTGCTGACAGCTTCAAGCGGTCGCTATTGGGCGATCTGCAGTTTAATTTAAAATTGCCATTCGCTATACATGCACCGCTTGAAGCTATTTGCTCCAACTGCTCGCCGCTTCCTCTGGGAGTCGGTCGCTACTGCTTTAAGTGTATGGCGGCTTTATTTACTTATAGAATAAACTTGTTTCAGTAAAGCAACATAATTATTACAAATTATAATTAAATTACTTTACCAAAGTGTATTAGTGTTTGTACATAATTATATACATACTATATTTATCTACTTACATGTATATATCGTAGCAAAACTTTCCCGCGTCGTGTCAAATCCTTAACATGATCATATCCACTTTGTCAATCAATCAATCGATTCTATCAATCGCCGTCAGTCTCTGCGCCTTGACAATGTTCAGAGAGATCTACCCGGGGTCGGACAGTGGGATACAGACAGGACTAGAACAAGAATAGAATTTACTACAGACGCCTACGGGTGCAAACAACAGGGCTATTGTAAATAAACAACTACAGGGTAATTAATACTCACCCTAATTAAAAATATACCGTGATATCCTGTTCATAAAGTCTAGTTTTAATCCTAATCTTTAACGACTTTACCTCAATAAATTAAAGTGAAAATATACTTTACGCTAATTATGCCCCACATTTGGCTAATTTACCCTACCTATGCCCAATGTGCAATAAGTGAATTTTATTGTTAATTAGTAAATGTGAGCGAACTAAGAATAGTGTAACGACCTCAATTTAAAATATATAATATATTCATTATTTAAATAAATAATTATAATTATTTTAGGTTTTAGGGTTACAATTATATTTATTTACATAATAGAGTTATAATAATTTATGTTTAAAGGTTATCATAGAAAGTAATTATTTGTATATCATATAAAATTTTAAAATATTTGCTGTAATGTATTAATGAAAAAAGTTTTAGAAACACTTTATGATTAATGTATTTTATTTAGAATTTATAAAGTATTTCTAACTGCTATAAATGTAATGAAACGTCAAAACTACAATGAAAACAAAGGAATGGTGTAAATAATTTGTGTCGCTGTGAGCGGGTCGCTTGCGCCGTTAAAACTGTAAAAATAACCAGTCTAGCGACCTTCGGGCTATCAGCCGAAAACCGAACTCGTTCCGATAGCCGAGCACCGGAAAATACACATTTTCCGATTACGGTTTTACTATATAAACAAAATATTCCTGTCCCTCCTGATATTGTCAACAAGGAAAACTATGAAAATAGCATGCAGTTAGTAATAGCTCGGTCGTTAGTAAAATAAGATGGAAAAAAAGAAAAAATAGGAAAAGATGTGATTGGCATAATTATATAAAATGAAAAAAAATACAATATAATCTCTCAAATATTTACAGGGAGGGTAGAAATTGGAAAGATTATAATGATTATTATTATTAATAATGAAAGTAAATAATAAACTGTCGTCCGATGTATATCCACTGTGTGATCCACTCGGCGGCACTGTCACCTCACAAACAAAATGCCAATTACAAACATTTCCCAAACACAACGTTCGTACAATATTCGAGGGGGTTGTGTAATTTTTTTCTTTTTTTTTTGTTGTTGTAATGTAACGTACACTGTATTGGTTATATTTTTGTTCTCCGAGGGTTAGTGTCACTGATGAACTGTATGGTAGTGGTCTACTGGTCCAGTGACCGCACTGCACTTCACTCACTAGCGCGGGACGAGCGCGGGGCGCACGTGTCGTCGGCAGACTGACGGCGCGCGCGCACCCCACTCACTTCCCACCAAAAATTTTCTACCACCGCTTGCGCATCAGGGCGGGCGAACCGCGGCCCGCTACGCTCGTAGCCTACTCCTCTACGGGTTATTACAGGCGCTAATTAGTTGTGATTCATTATGTTAATTGCAATTGTGACGTTGTTATTACCGTATGATTCGTGATGTACACGAAATAATTGAGGAATTATTAAATATACGTTTGACTATACTGTTAAATTAAAACGGGATTTTGTACATACCTACGTATTCTTAATTAAATGTTTGTATTATATTTCTTTAAAAAGCGTAGACAATATATTTTAATTACTAAATAAATTACTAAAACATTTACCTACTTAAAATCAATTGCCATCACCACTTGCAAACGGCTCGAGAGATTTAAATAATAATAATTACTTCAGTATCGACAGATTTAACGAATAATAAGTCAATGTGCAATATGTGAATTCCTAATGCTATCGCAAGCTATATTAAAACAAACAGTCCTTTTTTTGGCTGTCGTATAAAAAAGAAAAATATATTTTTATGTAATTGAAAAATAAATACAAAAACAAATAATTTCGAACAAATATGGAAACCTTTTTAATGTGTATTTAAGTAGGTGTTAGTTATAAATATAGCGATTACAACTATAGTATGGAACTAGAACTGAAGTAACTATCAAAGGATATTGCATCGGATACACATAAGTAGTACATTCTGCACGCAACAACCACGCGCTTGTAATTTATTTAGTTTTTCAGCTCCAAAGAGGAAACGTTCAACCACCAATTATCCTTAAAAGCGTGGATATAAACTACCGATAATGTTACGAAAATACACACACATGCATACATATTTACTTAGAAACAGATGTACTATTATAGTACCGAAAAATTATCTTAATTTTAAAAGTATTTTTTTAAATATACTTTTCTTTTATTTGGATGCATAAATTTTACTTTTAAATAAAATATAGAAATATATTAATTGAAAGGCCTTTTTTCATATTTTAGTAGTTTATTTTAGTATGAATTGTAATACCTAAAATTATTGTTAAAATCTGACTGCGGCGCATTTCTCTTAAAGTTGGTCGCACCTGCCGGCTGCTATCTCCATTGCGTACACGCACACTGACACAAATTATACTACTTTCACGCACACATACACTGACTGACAGGCCTACAGACCTACAAACTTTACTTTCACCTTGTGTATCTCTTATTATCATAAAAATAGGTGCTATATTCGTTTGTTGTTCTGGTATTGTTTAGTTTGGTATTATGTTGGTAAGTGGGACACCGATGGTTTTCTTTATGGGCCCTACTGCGGCCCTCACAAGGTCCTCCTTATATTATAGGTGATAATGTTAAGGTCACTGTTCATTTAAAGCCTTGTTTGAACAAAGGGATGAATCATGAGCAATAATAATAATTCTTAGACGGACACTTCTACCAATTAACCTTAAATCGTTAAATCCCTTCTTGCGCAGAGGGCTTCGAAGTGTTGGTCATTAGATATTTTGTCTCCTTAAGGAATTGAACCCGTGATCTTATGCTGTAAAGTGGTAACAACTGTTATGTTATTTAGGTCCACAGTGCGTGTAATGTCGATATAAGCTGAAATATTTTGAAAGGTAATTATTAGTGACTTTATGAGCATCATTAACTTCTGCCTGCAGCTCTGTTCGTGTGAACGCCTTACTAAAGCGGAAAGTTATATTTTTAATTATAATATAGTCTATTTAGATCATCATCATCATCATTTCAACCCATAAACGGCCAACTGCTAGGCTCAGATCTCCTCCAAAGAATGTGGAGGGAATTTAGCCTATTATACCTCGCTAATCAGACGGGTTGGTATAGAATTTCTTACGAATTTTCCGTTTCTCGCAGTGCTCTTGTTTGCTTAAGGACCCTTTGTCGCCTTTTAAGACACCCACGGATTGAAATGGAGTAATGACATTATGGATTTTTAATCCGTCATTACAGGGACGATCTCTCGGACTTCAGTTATTTATATAAACACTAGCTGACCCGGCGTACTTCGT
The DNA here is from genome assembly GCA_905147015.1 of Laspeyria flexula. Lineage (NCBI taxonomy): Eukaryota > Metazoa > Arthropoda > Insecta > Lepidoptera > Erebidae > Laspeyria > Laspeyria flexula. Next base: position 517,208 of record LR989954.1, on the reverse strand, counting down.
ACCGCCATAAATAAAAAAAATCGTTATAAAAAAAAAGCGCGCGGATCCTAGGTCTATGGTATTTTTGTATTCTGCTACTATACTACCTTGATACTTAATATTTTATTTCATATTTTACAATATCCATTTATTTTTATTAGTTTATGACTTTAGCGACCATAAATACATACAATGATAATTCACTGTCAAATGTCAAATTTTAGACCGAAAATAAATGGCGCGAATACATAAAAATGGCGCGCGGATCCTAGGTCTAGGGTATTTGTATTCTGCTACTATACTACCTTGATACTGCAATATAATTATTTATTTACTTTTCTACAAAAAATATTTTATTTCATATTTTACTTTATTTGATAATTTTACTACACAATTGTCATAATATATTCTTTGAATTTACTGGTGAATAATTAGTAATATATTTAAGTAATGAGGTTGTATAGTAAGCAAAAAGAAAAAAGAGATCTTTGATTTATTTTTAATCTGTCATACTGAATTGTCATTAGGGCTGACGTTGATAAATATAGTAATATACATACACAAAGTTGAATGGATGAATGTTTGTTTGTATATTTGATAATTTTAACCAAAAAGACACGGGATGGATGTTTACAAAGATAAGTAATATTCTAATCAATCACGTAATCAATAACGTATTGGTTATGTTTAATCTGAAGTAATTATCTGTGCTTAGAAAATATTGGCCGAAATTTTCCCTCTAAAAGTGAAAAGTTGCCGTGGTCACAGAAACAAAATAACAGGTAAGCGAAGTCACGGGTGACATACAGTATTATTATAAGATTTTTGGGATTATATACATTTCATTTAATATCGTAATAACTTTTAAACTATTTGTCGAAATAACTTAGTGTAAACGACAAAAATTATCTACATTAAATGACAAAAGTGATAAAGGTATTTACATTCCTAGGAATTAGTTTAATACCATGAATTTTTTCACTTTAAATGCAGTATCCGATTTAAATGTATTTCTTGCTCACTATTCTCTCTATATCGACTTTCACATAAAAGATAGGCATATGCTGTCGCGGACTTTTTTTTATAACTATTTAAGAGTAACAATTCCTCCATACATTGTCCTTATGTAAAACTAATAGTTTACGTAGAGAAATCAGAAATAGCTATAAGATGGCAGATTTTTCTCCGACTTACTTTACATTTGTTCTCATGGTTTAGCCAATTTACGCGATATCTAGATAAAATATAGCCTATATGTTATTCTGATGTATAAAGTAAATTATTGCAAAGTTTCATTGAAATCTATTCAGTGGTTTTTTCGTTTACTGGTAACAAACATCCAAACATCCAAACATCCAAACATCTAAACATCCAAACATTCTTACAAACTTTCGCATTTATAATATTAGTAGGATAATTATCTAAATATCAACTGCCGACAGAAATTGTCTATTAAATGTTTATTCATCTAAGTTTCCAAGTAACGTTTAAGAAAGTCATACGTTCAGAATGTAACAAATATAATCCGAAAAAAAAGTAGAGTTAGGTGATTTGTCTACGACTAACTGGCCAGTCATGAGAACAAATGGTAAGAAATTCGCACTACTTTTTTATTCAACACATAGTTACAATTTTTTGTACAAAATATAACATTAGTATGTAAAAAATAATAAAACCAACACAAAATAAATGATAGCCTACATAAAACTAGCAATTTAGCGTCACCTTTACTCCTATCACCTCTTAATGTGACAGCCATAGTTGACAAGAAAGATGACCGGTGACCCGAAGTCAGCCGACAATTACCGAAGGTGAGAATGACTGCGTTGATATGGATGAGTTGCTAATTGAATTACAGTGTGGTATACCGCCGTTTTTGAAAAATATGTTTAATAATAGCCCATCACTGGTGCCTTCACGCCTTTTCTTTCCAAAAAGTTGAGGTTTCACCCACATTTCACCAGTTACATTAGGTCCTATACCCAATACCCTAGAAGAAATTCTATTTGTATGTCTTATCCACCAACCCGCACTAGGCCAGCGTGTGTGGGTTATAGCCTAAACCCTCTCAGCTCTCTAGATAGAGACCCGAACCCAACAGTGAGACATTAATGGGTTGCTTCACCCGTATGAAAATCGAACATATAATATCAAGTTTAAATATAATACTGCTAGACATACGTGATCAGAAGTAGTTCACTATCATAGCTACTGTTATTTTTTATTAATATTTGAGCTTCTATTGTGATTGAAGCTACGGCCCTTCACTCAATAGGCGTGTACACTTGTACAGATCGCATATCTTTTATTTACTAATGAAAAACTCGTCAAGAGCTATCTCCACTGTATTCAGAGTGCGTACAAAACGCGCTCAGACATTTTCCAATCAAAATATATCATTGCGAACGAATTGAACGAGGTCAATGAGTAACAGTATAAAACTGTTTTAACTCTTGGTGCAAAAATGTGGTTATAAAATATTTGGTCAACCATGTTTCTTTAGACTTCAAAAAGATTTTAGATTCTCTCTTTATCAAAGTGAGAATCTTTAATAACAGTTTACGTCTCGTTACTGGGCACACCCATGTATCCTAACACAAGGAAGTTTTAGCCTTCTAACCTAACTAATCTACTTCTCTTCAAATGGGTTAGTTTTTAGGGTTTTTTTCTTTTATTGTATGGTAGTAAGAGTCTTGTGATTTGTTCCCATTTGTCAATAATAAATCATCCTGGTACATTGTATTACGTATATCACCACATCAGACTTTGATTACAAATATTCAGTTCTAAAACTTCAATGCTGGTTTTATACAGTTCAAACTACAGATAGTTTATGAATAATAGTTTAGTTTTGACCTATACTCAGTAAAAAATATGTAAAATCTGTTCTTATATTTCCAAAAATACATTATTAGGTGGAGTAAAAATGAGTTACGACAAATAATAGTGATCTATATTCAGAGAAGACGGCGCGGCGACACTGTTTATACGAAAAACGTTAACAAAAAACAGCCACCTTTATTTATGAATAAGTTAGAGTCAGACTTGACGCGATCTATCATCGCCTTAACGTTACTTGACCGAGTCTAGTTATGATAATTCTGTGCTTAATTACTGCAAATTATGATTAGGATTCTATTAACATCCGAAGTTTTAAGTATTCTGGTATTTAGAGTAGGTATGTAAGATCCGTTTTTTATATTTTGTGTCATCAATCAACCACCGTAATAAATTAGTTGTTGTTCAAAGATGGTAGGGAGAAACAAAAGTGTTTGCGCGTGGTTACTGTTAACCTGACTCATTCTACAGTTAGGACTTCTACTGCTCAGGAGTGTAGTATAGCTCAGGAGTCGAAATCGTTTGAGCAAGTCATGTGAGTTGAAATAGCACAACCTCCTCTTTTACTACAGAGTAGGAATTTGACATTTTGGTTCAATTACTGTGACAACAAATGTTTATACCTAGCAAGTGTGACCCGATTTTACTGTCATCTGTTAAATGTACCTGTGTTTTAAATATGTAATATTAAATAAACATGTAAGTACTGTTAATGAAGACAAGCTTTTATCGTTATGTGTATCAATTCTTTTACGCGTGTGTAAGACACTAAAACTCCTCGTGGCTGGACCAATTTTAATGAATTTAGTATCTGTTCCTAGGATGATTTAGTTGCCGTATCTGGTTTTAGAAATAGAGAGTACAACGTTTGACAGGTCCGTTCGTAACATAATATTGTATAATGTAACAAAATGAAATTATTCTTTAATTCAAAGTAAATTTTCTTATTTTAAGAGCATTTAAATAAAAATTGTTGTAAAGAATATATTAATATTTTAATCTCCCTTTTCCCCCACTTGCTTTTCAGTAGGCAGCTTTGTTGAGTTTTCATCGCCATCAATACTAAAAGAACACAGCCATGTCCATGGGCGGCGGTAACCATTTACCATCAGGTGTTTCACATACTCGTATGCTACTTTGAGCAAAAAAAAAACTTTTAATGTTATAGGTCACAAAAAATTATTTAAAAGTAACACACCATCAATCTATAAAACAGTTATTAAGTACTGTTTTTATTAGGAACTAATAAATTATCGCAAAATATAAATTACTTAACATAAAGACTTCACTAATGACAGGATCCAATACAATTGTTTCAGCTATTAACTCGTAATAAGTTAACAATGGTTCAATATGAGTTCATTGTAATACATCAATACTTGTACGATATCATTAATTATGTTATTGTGACTACGTAATTGTTGGGCGTTATAATGTGTATCATTAGTGTTTTTTTTTTATACGACGACGGTGGCAAACAGACGTACGGTCCGCTTGATGGTAAGCGGTTACCGTAGCCTATGGGCGCTTGCAACACCAGGGGCATCACGAGCGCGTTGCCGACCCTTAAGAAACCTATTCACTCCTTTTTTGAAGAACCTCATACTGTAGTCCCTTGGGAAAACCTCGTTAGGGAGTTCATTAGTGTTAGGTGATCGACTTTTAACTGGCAATTTACCGTATTTTGAGAGATTAGAGAATATAACATTACTAGCTGTCGTCGGGGCGTCGATCCTGTCGTTCTTTGTTTAGCCACTGCTCAGTTCCTACTTGCCGTAGCGTGATGTTATATATCCCACAGCCTTCCTCAATAAATGTGCTATCCAACACAAAAAGATTTTTTCAAATCGAACTAGTAGTTCTTGTGATTACCGCGTTCAAACAAACAAAGTCTTCAGTTTTGATTTGTTTTGTTTCACGTTACCCCTTTTCTGTGCATTATATACTAATTTCCGCCCGCACTTTGGCATGTTGGTAAGATATTGTCATATACCTACTCTCACCATGTCAACCCACAAACGTCTCTAAAGAATAAAGGGAATTTAGCCTACTGCCACACTGTCCAGACGGGTTGGTATAGGGTTTGTTTCGAATTCAAATATTCCTTTTCTCACAAAGTTCTTGTCTGCATAACTCCCTTAATCGCCTCTTACGACACCCACGGGTTGAAATGGGTTAGTGACATTATGTAGTAGGACGTTTATGGATTGATATAATGAATGTGTCTCCGAGAGTCGCGCAGTTAGAACCGGCAGTGGAAACTAGTTGTAAATAACACTTAAACGACCAAATTCAGTCTATATATATTTTACAGTATAACAATTTGTTTATTTAGTCTATAATATTATCTATTTAGAGTAATGATACAGTAGTATGACGCGGTGTATGAACATGTATGGCAGGCGTCACGGCCGCGCAGAAGCCTTAAAATTCTGACCACCCGGTGTAACTGTAGCGCTCGAAGCAGTTAGGTCGTACAGGTCACTAAGACTAATGAGCAACATTCATAATTTAAATCATTAAGTCTATTTGAACAAGCTTAATAACTTCACTTGTAATTGTAAGCCCTAAAAAACTGGCCATTCTTAGAAGATAATTTGAGAATAAGACCAAATCTTTTTGAGGCATTTTATTGTTTGTAGTTTACGTACGTTTATATGTTTTTTTAGTGACTGCAAGTCTATCTTTGCTTAATATTAATAATAATATTCTACCACATTTACACAGCGCCATCTAGTCCCAAATTAAGCAATTATATTTGCTTGTGTTATGGGTACTAAACAACTGATATACTACTTAAATACATTTTTTTTTGTAAATACATACATATTATAGATAAATTACACCCAGACACAGAACAAACCTTCATGCTCATCACACAAAGATTTGTCCTGGGTGGGGATCGAACCCACGACCTCCGGTTTAGCAGTCAGGGTCACTAACCACTAGACCAACAGGCCAGTCAATACTATAAAGCTATAGAGTTTGCTTGTTTGATTGAACGCTAGAATCTCTGGAACCACTAGACCAATTTCAAAAATTATTTTAGTGTTGGATAGCCCATTTATCGAGGAAGGTTAAAGTCTCTAAAACATCAAGCTACGGCCAATAGGAGTTGAGCAGTGGCTAATTATAGAACAACGGGAGCGAAGCCCCGCTCGACTTCTATTGCTAATAATTTCAATGGCAATATCCAATAAAGTTTCCGACCCGTTGCTCAAACTGTGGTCACCATCGAGATAGATATAAAATTATAAATTATAAATACAATGAAAAGTACAAAAAGAAAGTAAAACAAAAATCAAAAAGTGCAAGCTTCTGAATGTTTTTGTCGTGACTATCAGCCGAGTCGTACAAACTAACTTATTAATAAATAAGCACACAGATATAGTGTGTAAGTAATTACCGCGGCTCTGTCCGACTCATACAACAATGTATGTGTCATTACTAAGATGGATGAGCGATGCTGGTGGATACGAGAATGGGTGTGGTCTTAGTAATATCATTGGTGATTTTAACAAAGTTCCTAGCGTACAATTTTCTTAGGTGATTTTTAATGTGACTCGTTATAGTGAGAGAATAAAGTACTATGTGCCATCTCATCTCATCTCTCATTTTCATCCATACGATGTATTAAGAGGTGACTAAGAAGAGAAACTACAATACAAGATGTACCCAATTAAAATGTTAGTTTTTATGTCATAAATCTGTCGACTAAGTTTCAGATAGGCTATACATAGGTATAGCCTATCTGAAAATATATAATAAATAAACAAATAAATAATAATAAACAAAACCGGGTTTTGAATCGTCATATCACGTAACAGAAAAAAAACTTTTGTTAAATTTTAATTTGTTAATTTTTTTGTTAAATTTATTTTTTTGTATGTTCTGTACCCTGCCTTAGTAATATGTTGTATATCTTCAATTGCTTTATCTGATTTAATAAATCAAATTAAAAAAAATCTATTGCATATTCCACTTATTATGGTAGCATAAGCTAAAAAGACACTAAAATATCCTATATCCAGCTATAGAGCTGGATAGCTATAGGTCCTAAGTTTGGTTTGTTGCATTAAATAAGAACAGGCTTACAGTGCTTTAGCAATTAAGCTTAAATTCTTCTCCAAAGTCTCAATAGAGCATTAGAATATGCAAAAACCCTGTTTAATATGAACCTTACTCGCTTTCGCCCCCGCTGCGCTCATGACAATACTCATATCACTATAAGTGAGTTTCATTGAATTCGGCACTAAGCTAATGGCGTGTCTGACACACTGACACCATTGCCTCTCTCGCTCAATTTATTTATATTATATTTGTAAGTAAAGCCGCCGACTTAGTACCGATTGTCGCTGTTTACTCACTATTCACATTTAATAGATGTCTAATAATGTTTTTATTATGATAGTCTATTAAAAATAATTTATATACGTAGTACTTTTAGTTTTTCGTAGATAACTTATTTGTATAATATACTTTGAATGTTAATGAGTAAATTTTTGATATTTAAAAAAAATAATAAATAAAAAAAAATTAAAAAAAATAATTTATTTTATTTTAAAATACAATATGGGGTAAGAGAAAAATGTACTTCGTGGGAATTGAATCTGCATCCTCGTGCTCAGCATTTGCACATTACGACCAATTCATTAATTAAAGATGCTGTGTAGTTTGCAAACACAACAATTAAATCTAGGTCATCTAATTATTTGTAGTTGTGAATTGAACCCATAACAATAGGTAGTTCAGTCTTTTCCTGAATTTACCGGTAATTGGATACTCAAAGTCTCCCGCTTCAAAACTTGTATTTCATCCTAAAAAAAAAAGTTTTAAAAACTAAGTAGAGTACACACAAGCCAATGTAATAATATAAAGCAGAATGTAGGCCTCACATTATCATATTCATAAACTTAAACATCCAAATATAATCTTAACATAAGTTTTCTCATCACATCTAATTCATACCGTTATCCCAAACACGACGCGACGTGTCACTTATCACGATTGCACAACCTCTCGTCATACCCCCCTCCCCCCAACGTGATGGAAAGGGGGGGAGATGACCTACTTCCTGTAACGGTGTGCGATATCTAGCACACCAAGCATACTTTTTGCGAATAACCGAATTTTTAAGCAAAAAAAAATCCGAACTTGTTGGTACTTGTCGGCTTTCTTTAAAGAATGCTCATTGATTGTCTGTCGAGACGGTTTTTGTTTACGGTTTTTGTGATTAATAATATTGGATGAATGTTAATGTTACATTTTATGTGAATGTTAAATAAAACTTAAGTTAACACGTGTAACCTCATGGTAACATTTGTAACGCTAGTTTGAAAAATAAAAATCCTTTCTAAATTGAAAATTTCTTGTAAAGTTTTCTTGAAAAGCAAATTTATAATTATTAAAATTAAACATTTTGAAACAACTTCAGTTAGAACGTCATTCTGGGTTTACACATTCTTTTTTATTAAAATTTTAGAATAACATAAAAACATTGTAGATTGTAAAAAATACATTACTTAATATAATAAAAAAAATTGTCAAAAAAAAAATTTTTTATATACACCACAAACAAACAGACAAAGGAAACAAGTAAATGCTGTTATCGGTTGATCAAGTCTCTCTCAATGAAGACTTCAACGCGCTCTGCACAAGTCTAAAGTTTTCTTTGATGCTATAGATAGTATTGTATCATGATCAAATATTAGTTGTTCTAGAATTGTTTGCATTGAAAAATAATATAAAGCATGACAACATTATCCTCCTTTCAGTGACAGTCGGGTAAAGAGGTAGCAAATAAAAAAATATGAAGCTACTATACAAAATTGTGCAAATCACGTTTTTGTATGTAGTCACATAAAAAATAGCTTCATTTAGATTGAATCATAGTGTAACTGTTAATAATACCTACTCTTATTTTTTATGTCGTATTTATACGTGTGTTTGTGTGTGTTTCCGTAACACACACAAGAGAAGGCTTGCCTGCTCATCTTGTCCAAGTACTTCGACCTACATAGTCTCAATGAGATGTAGATATAGTGTTTTTATAATTATATTCTAGAATTGATGAGTCTATATGCAAATATGTACTTATTGATTATGTGTATTGTAAGATCTAATAGTACCGCAATATTTTTCGCTTTAGTGCTGTGGGTGTAAGTACCTATTTCTACAATTGATATGCAAGAAGTCCTAGGTTCAAGTTGGGCAGTAAATTAACGGATACGGACGGTTCGATATTATCGATAGAAGCCCAAAGTTTGGTAGTTGGTGACGTCCACACCTCTGAGCACAGGTTTTACTACCTAGTACAGGCTAATCAGCCATTTTGGTTTGCTACATTAGTTCTATTTAAACATATTTACCTAATTTCTTTAATAAATGTTACTTTACTTTAGTGGCTTGTAAAACCCACAGCGCTGCTGTTGTCCAGTACCTTGATCTCTCAGCAGTTGTGTGATGGAAATGAGTAGAGAGTGCTTCTGTCTGTGCCAGTAAGCTAATGCACTACATTATGTCTTATGCAATAAACTATTCTTTGTTGAGATTCGTCATTATGGCCACAGTCGATTGCAACCCGCCTTTTTTCGGAAGGGCCAGACAGAATTGTATCACTTAAAAATTGCTCCAGCTATGATAAGTCTCATGTAATATATAGTTTATCTATATTTTTCAACAATTTTGTAATTCGATCTGGTCAACATTAGCTTCTAATCAGCGTTGTACATACCTCTCAATGCCACCTGATATTTGTACTGTAGTAGTAAGTATACAAGAGCTTCCTCATCTAATTGTCGGAGGCTGTAGTGGCGTAGTGTACAAAGGCTCGTCCATCACAGTGTCACCACCGGCACCGTCCGTCACTCGTAGCCCCGTTATACCAACCAGTGATTAAACCGATACTAACATTATGGTAATGTGGATAAGGCATTATTTTGTTGGGGTTCTTTTTTTCGTTTGATTCTCATTTCTTCACAAATGCACACTTATTTAAGTACCTATATTGGTTTAAGTATATTGGCATTTAGCTTTAAATATTTTGAAAAATATCTGCCTGTAAAAACGCTGATACGAACTTACACAATATATATTAAACAGCTCTATTTTCTAATAATGCCCTCGAAGAATTTTCCCATAATGGAAGTGCAGTTATTGTAGTCCACCCAATTTGGTTACCATGGCATTCGTTTTATTTATAGGCTGTATGACTATGAGTCGAATTGAATGAGTTGATAACATACAGTTATCAAAACAGAAGTGTAACAGTAGTACGATAATAATATAATTAGTACATTCTAGTTGAGGCCTACACGTGAACAAAACTCGTGTGTCTCAATTTATGATGCTTTTAGAGCATTTATTGTTTTGTCCTGAATACATGTTAATTACCTATGGTTTAGTTTAGGTAAATTGATATAAAATTGTGAAGTTTTGAAGTAACAAAAATCAAATATACCTTGCCATACCATAATGCTTGCGCATTGAATTGATTGTACTTATTAATAAAATGAGGCCAGATAAAATGAAATTATTCATCTTTATATAACTTTGTAAAATATTCTACTTCTTATTTACATTTGTTTCTTAAGCACCTTATCCACGTTATGCGAATCTAAGTCAACTGGCATCTATTGGCTAGCTATCGAATTATCTCGAAGATTTACAATACGCTTTTATAACTTTGGAATTGTGCTAACGTAAGATATCTATTCTCTATATTATAAAGCTGAAAGTTTGTTTGTTGGAATGGCCTGATCTCAAAAACTACTAGTCCGAGTTTGCAGTAGACAACCAGTTATACTTTTTAAGATTTAGAATATTGCGTTGTGTATGAGTACTAGCGTATTGTTACCTACCATAGAACACATTTCAAAGTTTAACTTGTTCTGACAATTTGTTTTTTTTAGAAGGCCTCCGAGCACAGGCGTTTATGCGAGTGAGACTGCAGGCCATAGCTAGTACTATTGTATCCACAACGTGTATACACCGGTGGACGATTCGCTTTTGACTTTGTATGGATTCGTTCTGGCCGATAAGTTTAATCAAAGTAGATGCAATTGGACGTCTTGTGCCATAAAGATGATAATAAATAAATAAATGATAAGGCCCTGGATCCACCAAAACAGGTGAGACGACAAGAGTAGAGATCTAAACTATCTATAGAATTACAATATTTATACTAATATTGTAAAGCCAAAGAGTTTACTTGTTTGTATAGTTGAGCGCCCTAATCTCAGAAACTACTAGTTAGATTTAAAAAATCATTTAGTGTTAGATACCCTATTTATCTAGGAAGGTTAGGAAGGCTATATAACATCAAGCTAAGATTAATAGGAGCTGGGTAGTAGCCAAACAAAAGGCACAGCCAGCGAAGCGCCGCGCGACATTTAGTCTTAGATAAATGTGTAATAACAATGGAAAGATTTTCTCCTTCGGCGGGACTTGAACTCTTGACCTTGCTCATTCAAATACAGAGCTCCTAGCAACAGAACATATTGAAATTTTCCATTACTTGTTTACTTCATAACCTCAGTGACTTATACACTGTTCTGTTATCTAGAAGTCTCTGTGGCTCAGTGGTTAGAGACCCTGACTGGTCGTGGGGTCGATTCCCACTCAGGACAAATCTTTGTGTGATGCAACTTAAGCTTCTAAGATTATACAATATGTATTATATGTAATTACATACATACAAACAAAGCAAGGCAAATATAAATAATAAAAAAGCGTTAGTTATTGTAATACCTAAGTATTTGTAGGTCATTCTAATTGTATGTAAATGTAGTACCTAACTGTGTGGCTCGCAGTCCTCGTTGCTATGGTAACCGGTAAACAATGAGAATAACAAATGATTTATGTGCCGGATACGTTTAACTTGAGTCTATAAATAATATTGTTATATGGAGCACAGTAAAGTAGGAGATAGGTGTTGTTTGTTAGTGTATTACTATGTTAATAACTGTCGTACGGGGCTTCGCTACCGATGTTCTTTATTGGATAACTTCTCAGCTCTCTAAATAGACTATTTTATTTATCAAGAAAATAAACATTATAAGCTTACAGTTCACACCAAAGCGCTTACATGCTATGCTAAATTATATAAAAAGAAATCAGAATTGTTAACATTACATTAGAAAAAATAATACAATATAAAATTTATAATAGATTAATGTCAGTGCACATAATTAATAATAAATAAATATTCTAATAATAAAATTAAATAAAAACAAAACAAATCAACTTATATTATTCAGGTACAATAATATTTTTTTCCTGATTTGGCCCAAGTTATCAAAAAATATGTCTGCATCAGGACTTGTGTGTTAATTAATGCAACAGCTCTTTCTGTGGGGCTACTAGAGGCAGACACACGCCACGACAGTGGGCAAGTTAAAAGACAACCTTCCTCGATTAATATGCTATCCAACACTAAAATAATTTTTCAAATCGGACTTGTAGTTCCTGAGATAGCGTTCAACCAAACAAACAAACTCTATGTCGCGGGGGACTTAACACACATACAATTAACAAACACAAAATACACCGAGACTCGAAACAAATAGGTATCTATGAGTCACACAAATATTTGTCTCGTGAGGAAATCGAACTCACGGATCGGTACGCCGCAATGACAGTCATTGGAGAGGGAAGAGATTTTAAAGGGTCATTTCTATTCTATTTTTTCATATAGCAAACATGCTGATTTCGACAATCTTGCCAATGTCAGACTGTGTACAAATAACGAGTAAAATACATACATACATAGCATCACGCCTTTTCCCCCGAAGGGGTAGGCAGAGGTGTTTCACACCCACATTTCGCCAGCTATGTTTGGTACCATGAAATAGGGGGCGAGCCTATTGTCATCAACCGGGAACATTTGTTTACCAAACTCCGGGAAAATCTTAATACTGGAATTTTATGATAAAAAAACCCAATACCATTTTTACCCGACCCGGGATTCGAACCCGGGACCTCTTGCACAGCAGTCGTATACACTTCCCGCTGCGCCACCGAGGCAGTTAAATAAAATTAGGCACGAGTAAAATAAAATTAGTAATTTAATTAAAATGAAGAATTTATACATTTAGTGAAAATCGGTGATGCCTCTGGTGTTGCAGACTTGTGGTATCAACAGTTTATCAAGTTCCCCGCGACACAGGGCTTCTCCTTAGTGAAGGCGTTGTCATATAAATGTTTTCCCACTCGAAACAATCAGAAGGCAAGTACGTGCGGCTTTGCGTTAACAAATACAAGTACAAACAAAAATGCAATTACTTTTATGGGTTAGTAGAACAAAAGGCTTGTCTTTAGCGGTATCAGCAGACAGGTAGGCTTATTTGTTTGTTTATAACCTGCGATATGGCATGACGGCAATCAACGGGTAACCGTAAAATTGGACCTTACCAAAATACACAACAACTAATACAATTTTCGACTTTATAATATACAAAATAAAGTGTAGTTTCGAGTGAATGAGAATAATATTGAATTTTACCGCCAAAGTAAAGATGTTACCTTTTTTTTAAACAATAGCTTTTGACCGTAACAGGACAGTGCTATCGTATGTATTGGAGCGGTAAAAGTTGTTTGTTCTATTGTGTTGCGTGTACCTACGGAACTACTGGACCTATTTTGATGGTGGCTTGGTTTATTTAGATATTGTATGTAATTTGCTTGTTTGTGCAGTTCCTGTTAATAAGATTATAAATATGCTATATTACTATTTAATAATATTATACTTTATGGGCACAAAATTGACTTAAACTCCTCAATGAAATTAAAGAAAATTATTTTATTTATGTAGGCCATTAAGTCCCTCATACAGTTATAAGTTAAGAATAATCCTTATCCAAAATAGAGAGCAATAAGCCTTCGACCTGCTTCCTAATTACTTTAATATTGCTGTTCAGTGCAATTTAGATTTTTACTTCTCCAAAGAATCGATTTAATCAACTAATCTCTCGAATTGGTCCAACCTTTCTTGAGTTTTGCACTTAGTTTTATGCTCAGTTTATGAATCATCGAATAAAAGTTATTGATAGGACAAAATATAACTTATACAAATTAAAAAGGACAGTTGTATGAATATACTTTTATATTCAGTCAGGTTACCTATACTTTAATCGATGAATAAGAAAACGAATTATGTATTTATAACTAGAAACATTTCACAAGTGTATAAATTGGTGAGTTAGGTGGGTAAGTACGTGCAAAGACGCATGTCTCGGTGGTTGCGCACACGAATGCCGCATGCGCGCAAGTGGTCATGCGTTAAAAGAGCTCACAGTGCAAAATAATAGGATAGGTAAACATACACACACATATTTAGCGGAACACAAAAAAAGACCGAATATTCTTTTTGTATTACATTGCTGGCTGGTTTTAACTTAATTAAATTTACAAAAAAAGTATTTACAATTAAAAAAACAATTAAATGTCTTAATTATATGGAACAGTGTGGTATTATTGACTGCCTCAGAGGCGCAGTGAAAACTCTATACGACTGCTGTGAATAGAGGTCCCGGGTTCAATTCTTGAATCTAGTAAAAACGGTTTCGGTTTTTTCTATCACAAAATTCTTAGTCTCTGTTAAAATGTGACCTGTGTATGAAAAAAATTACTTTACGTTACACAATATAAATTAGTTAGGATAATGTTTTGACCCTTACTAGATAAACAAAGAGAACATAAGACCTATTATTTAGAAAACAAATGATCATGTTTTATTTTTAAAATAGGCGTATAATTGGCATGTCATCATAATGGCTTGCTTGCCCAACATTGGCCAACACATGTGTGGCAAACTATTGAACAAGAAAGTCTTTAAACCAAAATAAAAGACAATCATCGACCTTTCTTCTAAATGAAAAGGCGTAAAAGAATCCTATTTACTTTTAATTATATTTCAAACGAAGAACATGTGTTTTTTAGTTTTTTCTTCTATTTTATGAGGTATTTGTTTGTTTATGTGTATACAGTTAAAACAGGCTTCACTGGTTAATTGCCGTTATGGTTGTAAAGTCGGTGTGTTTATTGGACATCGTATTTATTACGGATTGCCGTTAAATATTCATATTTCGGCTGTTATGTTCATTTTTTGGTAAATTACGGTCAGAATATAGGTAGGTAATGGTGAGCAGGGATTGAGGTGTTTTACCTGGGTTGAATACAAATTTGACTGCTGGTCTGTTGGTCTAGTGGTTAGTGACACTTACTGCTAAGCCGGAGGTCGTGGGTTCGATTCCCACACAGGACAAATCTTTGTGTGATGAGCATAAAGGTTTGTTCTGTGTCTGGGTGTAATTTATCTATAATATGTATGTATTTACAAAAAAAATGTATTTAAGTAGTATATCAGTTGTTTAGTACCTAGCCTAGACAAAACTATCCTTAAATTTAATTTCATTAAGGCCTTAGTGTATTAGCCGTGAAAAAAGAACAAACATATTTTGCCATTTTTAATATTTGTAAAATTTTACTTGGTTTAGGTAAATCACTAACCAATTTATTTCGGTTTTATACACACGAGCACGATAAAATAATGGAATTAGTGTATCCAAATCCGTGTAAATTCGGATCTACCAAATTCTGCCTTACTCCACTTTAGACAAACCGTGAAGCATTCTCAAGCAGATCACGGAATGTCATGCAGTGGAGGTCGGAGGCTCGAGAGGCAGGCGGCGCCGCGGAACGGAGGCTAGCTAACCCAAAATGCAAGTGGAGCGAACACTACTCGCCTAGTTCCGAGCTTACATCGCGGCATCGGGGCCAGCCTTCATTGTTTTATTACTGCAGCTTTTTATAAGAGATTGTTGTTCACTGTTCACTGATGATAATGCTCTTGTTTATTTAGTTATTTGCTATTTTTTTTCTCCTAGACTTCTCCCAAATAGGAATAATTTCTACCATTAAAAATATCAAGGCATTATACCTAGTGACTAATAATCGACACAGCTTCAATGTCTATAAGTGGGATTCTTAATAATTATTAATAAATAAAATAAATAATAAATCTTTTATTCATAAAGCAACTGAG
This sequence comes from Laspeyria flexula, assembly GCA_905147015.1. NCBI lineage: Eukaryota > Metazoa > Arthropoda > Insecta > Lepidoptera > Erebidae > Laspeyria > Laspeyria flexula. Next base: position 501,349 of record LR989954.1, on the reverse strand, counting down.
GCTCAATTACAGAAAAACGTACACACACATATAATACCAAATAAAATATCATATATTAATATATAGCTATATATTAATATATAGCCTAAGGTGGAAAATATTTTTGACATAATTTTGAACCATGCACCACACTACACTGGAGCAACTGAATGATTAAAAATTTTATGTTAAAATAATATCAACAACCAAAACGCAGACAAAAATAAATCACTCAATCTGTATCGAATCAACATTCCATAGCTCGAACCTCCTGGCGAGCTTAAACAATGATCCTTTATGGAAGTTTACAATTGTCACCCCCAACAGTTCCTTGTTCTTGTCTCCTTGCACAATATCCAGAGAATCCTTACAGCAGACATACCTGATTATTGTACAGTCGTGTTAATAAGCCCACCTGATAAGTTCCTGCTTGCACAATTACACCGGTAGCGTGAAGATTGGTGCACCTTTTGTAATATAGTTTTTGTAGAACAGTAGCCAAATATACAAGGTTCCTTTTGTCTGTTTGATGCAGACAATTACGTGTTTTGAGTTTTTTTTATCAATATGAGCATAAGTAGATTCTTTTATATTTTTGTTGACTGACTTCTATGGCAATCAGTTTTCAGCCGACGTATGGCATCGAATAGGCATTAATAAAATTGTTGAAGAAATAAAATTATAGACAGAGATTTTATTACTTTGAGAAAAAGAAAATCAAATGTAGATTTAGAAATAACATTACTCTCCTTTTTGGCAGTCGGGTAAAAATACCCCAGGAATATAAAGATTTTTCGAGAGTAACGCCTAGTATTTAATTAATAACATATCTGTGTATATATCTTGTTGCTATTAGCTTTTATGCAGGCGGTTATCAATCTAAAATTATGTAACTAACACTCTGACTTAAAATAACCTAAATCTGACTTAATATAATGTGTATAAAACACAGAAAATAAAACTGTTGAGCACAACTAAACATTTACGTAATACAACTTCCTTCAAACTAGAGGCACCCAACCTGTTGTCATACAATTAAAACACAATAAACTACTCCCTGCCGAGCTCCCAAAGTAAAATGACAATGCTAAACCAAAATATTTACAATTTACAAGCTACTGAATGTATTTCTACCTTTTATACTTTATTCATTGTAACTAATATTGTTCTGCACTTGTTTCTAATTCAAATTTATAACCGAAGAATTGTCGAACAGAGTTTTATGACCAATTCAGTGGCACCTTTCGTTCTAAGAAGTATAATGTACTGTGGAAATTAAGAAGTTACTTTTATTTTCAATGCAGTAGGTAGGTACCCACTATCTACCTGTTTTAGTTCGTTTTATTTTAGAACCGTTGTAAAGTATGTCGTTGTACAAATTCTAAGGTGACAATGTGTCGGTATTTTGAAAGCATTTATATGTAAGGGTTGTTATTTATAACTAAAAATATTCTGGGTGCCCGTTTAAAAATCACTACCCCAAATTTTATATTATTGAATAGTATTATATAATAATAGTATTATTGAATAGCTTACTAATTAGTTAAGAATCGCAACTAACTTTATTAAAATAAGAATTATTTTCTAACACCAAAAAGATTTGTCACTAATCCTTTTTATTATTACGTCTGTTCCCAAGAAATATATTTGTCATTATATTAATCAAAACGGTCTTTACTCTAAGGGCCTGTTTCACCACCTACAAATAAGTGTCTAATAAACTACCTGAGACTTTTGGACAGATTTTATATGCAAAATACGTCAAAAATCTGTCAAGTAAGTTTCATATAGGCTATCTAGCACTTATTTGCCAGTGGTGAAACAGGCGCTAAGTATCAATCACTATATTAATGTAAATATGACGTTTTCAATGGAAAACACAACTAATTAAAAACGAAAACAAACATACCCGTTATAAATCAGCCAACATCCTTATTCGGAAAAACATAAATCACCCAAAGTTTGGTAATCTGAAATTATTGTTAACATACGATTTCATGTTATAATAATATGTTAATTCAGTGTTTTTTTAATTTTAGATTTTAGTTTTATTAATATTTAACCGACATCTATTGGCACAATTGAAAACTTTTTAACCACGCATACAATATTCTTAACAACGACATCTAGTAGATTTATTTTAATACCAAGACTAGACATGACTGAGTTTTTAGTAACACAACAAGCCAATAGGTGGCACTGTACTCAGTTCTTTAATATTTTTAATGAAATATATTATTGTTTAACTAGCTTAAACACGCGACTTTATTCACGTATTTTTTAATTTATTAATAATTTCAATATATTTTGACTTCTATAGTATATATTCCATAATATATAATTATATATTTTCTTATAGTGAAAACATACCTAATACGCTAGATGGCGCTACTGATATAAATCTGGAAAGATTTGAGTGGATTATTCCTAGAACTTTCAGCTCCAGCCTCTGTACGCGAGATATAGATAAAAATTTGTATAATGTTATTTTGAATAATTAGTTAAATATGAGAAAGAAAAAAAGGAAGAAAGAAAAAAAATAGCTTCTCATTAATCTTAATCATTTATTTTATAGGGATTTATATTATTCTTGGCATACTGGTATATATCAAAAGCACCTAGATATTCGCAATTATAAATTAATAATTACCAAGTAGGCAGGTAGGTTTTCCGATAGATAAGTATCTATTGCTGATAACTATACGCAGAATTAACCACCACTGGCACCACAGGATGGCAGATTTTAGAGGCTTATCACTCGCTTGTCACTTTCGGAATTAAATTTTGTGTAGGTAAGTTAAAAATAACTACCTTTTTAGTAGGTACGTCATTTGGGTCTAATTCGCAATATGTCATTATTGTGAATTATCTCAGCGTAGTTCCGTATACATATACCTATACACCCAAAATACTCTTTTGTTTGACTACTTTTGGTATTTTGCAAAACGCATTGTTTTAAAACCGTTAAATTTATGTGTATTATGCGAATTGTGTTGGAGGCTGTCGTGATCTAGACAAAGGTTAATGACTTTTACGATTATGTAACTATTGAATACTATTAAACTGTTATAAGTAGGTAGGACACCTTTTTTTGGCTTTGTATGACGTTCATAAGTATCATGTTTGTGATCCAAATGAATAAAAAGATTTGACTTTGACTTTGTATTATCCTCTGAGTGAATGAGATTTTTCTTGCATTTTTATAATTATAGAAGAGCGGTATCGCAATCCATTCGCCATCAATACATAATTTCAGAGGTTCAATCCATCACTGCAATAATTAGAAGTAATTGAAACAGGTAGTGGACCTAAGCAATACTTACGGACAGCTTTGAATCTTTAGAGCAACAGAGATTCTGGGTCACTCTGCGTACTCTATCGATTGTTCTATGAGGTGAACTCCTTGATTTGGTGCCATCGTAGCTCGTAGGCTTCAACCATAGATACCTACTACCTGGAACCGATATCGTCCGGTAAGGTTCCAGCGATCATTCCTCCCAAGAAAGTACGTGCCGGCTCTGGGGTGAACTTTCTGCAGCGGTGTATCTTGAGCTCTATGACATGTCTAACGAGGTTTAAAGAGGTGTACCTACCCTCTAGGTAGGCAGTGGCTTGGTTGTGCCCCTAGCTATGCTAAAGTCCATGAGCAACGTCATAAAAACTTAGAACATGGCGTGTCAATCAAGATATTAAACGATGACTTGGCTTGATTGGGGTTAAGAATGTAACGGGGCCTTTAGTAATAAAACATAGAAAACACCACAAAATACCTCATAAAAGGAAATATCTATTAGATAAAGTATCGTTAAGTGCGCTCTGAGCTCATCGGCGTCCGCTAATAACTTCCGTATAGGCCAGCGGTCAATGCCGCCGTATTTCCTTGGCCAGGAATCGAACCAGGGCGTCTCCGTGGCAACAGGCCACACAACAATAACTGCTTAAACATTTAACGAATCAATGGCGCGTCTGTTGTTTGTTAATACTTTACAACTGCGGATTCTTTTTCTTAGATAGTCAGATTTATTTTAATAATAGTTAATAAATAGGCATTGTTAGATTGTAAATAAATGTAGTGTCGATATAATTATTGTAATAATATTATCCTACTATAATTATGTCAGGGTCGTAGCATGTGGAAGGAAATGGTCTCTATGGAGTAGGTAAAGATAGAAGTGAGAAATACCTGTGTGTTTCGTCATCGAAACTATAAGGTTTTCGTTTTTGTAATTTTGGCTACGGAACCCTAAAAAGATGAGATGGGTCACACCTACATTTTGACACCGGTCCAACTATTCGGTTTTCAAAATACCGTTATTCTGAAGCTATTTATTAATACTCGTACATTGCTTACTTCTATTACCGAGTGATTTAGGTAATAGGAATCTTATCCCGCAATAATTTCTACGAGTACAACGTCCAAAAGTTTGTTGACCTCGTCTCATCAGGTTCAATAATGACCTCTGCAGGTAGGCTATGGCACAAACTCTTTTTTGGACATATCTACTTAATTATGCCGATTATAGGCAGCGCAGCCTTCAGTTTTTTGTATTAATTATTATCACATACACAGTACAGTTTTACCGAATGATGATTATTATTAATTGTATGCTATAATGTAAATGAATCGTTCTAGTATTTATATGCCTATCAAAACAATTATGTATATAAAATGCCTCTTTTGATGGTGTATTTTGTGCAAATTGAAAATTCACTTTGCCCAAAATAATAATTCACTCACATTTTTTTACTAACACCCGGCGTAATTATGTCTATATACAAAATCGTCAATACGAGCAATGTCAATTTATTTCGCCATCGATATAGCCAGAACACTCGCCGCAACCGCTGCCTACCTAGAGGGTAGGTACACCTCTTTAAACCTCGTTAGACATGTCCTAGCGCTCAAGATACACCGCTGCAGAAAGTTCACCCCAAAGCCGGCACGTACTTTCGTGAGAGGAATGAATCGCTGGAACCTTACCGGACGATATCGGTTCCAGGTAGTATCTATGGTTGAAGCCTACGAGTTACGATGGCACCAAATCAAGGAGTTCACCCCATAGAACAATCGATAGAGTACGCAGAGTGACCCAGAATCTCTGTTGCTCTAAAGATTCAAAGCTGTCCGTAAGTATTGCTTAGGTCCACTACCTGTTTCAATTACTTCTAATTATTGCAGTGATGGATTGAACCTCTGGAATTGTGTGTTGATGGTGAATGGATTGCGATACCGCTCTTCTATAATTATAAAAATGCAAGAAAAATAATACAAAGAGAGAGGATAATACAAAGTCAAAGTCAAATCTTTTTATTCATTAGGATCACACACATGATACTTATGAACGTCATACAAAGCCAAAAAAAGGTGTCATACCTACTTATAACAGTTTAATAGTATTCAATAGTTACATAATCGTAAAACTCTATATGATTGATCTACTTTTGTCACCCCCTAGTTAAGCCCATTAATCATATAATTTATATAAACCTATAATATTTATACACCTGATAATCTGGAACTCATTGTTTGGAGGAGAGCCGTGCCCAACAGGCACGTTTATGGATTGTAATGATAAAAAATATAGCAGTCCGGGAGTACAACATTATAGGATGCCTTCGTTGCTATAATTACCACAGCATCTTATATCAGAACATGAGAAATTTTTAAATTGCGGAGCAATCTAACGACATAATTATAATATTCGGACTCCATTAAAGCGAAGACAAAGGGAAATATGATTCAACAAACAATGGAATTTCAATATTGACATTTATTTAAGTTATACAATCTATATGAATATTATAAAGCTGAATAGTGTGTTTGTTTGAATAGATGAACGCGCTAATGTCAGGAACTACTTCAGTCTCGGAAAGTGTACTGTTGGATAGCGCATTTGTCGAGGAAGGCTGTCGGCTATATAACATCACGCTGCGGCCAATAGTAGCTGAGTAGTGACCATACAAAGAACGACGGGAACGGAGCCGTGGGCAAAAGCTAGTATGCTAATATGAAGGATTTAATGCTATTAAGTCTTTTCTAACATACGATATAAGGCATATTAGGGTGATGCTGGTAAAAATGTCATCATCATCATATCGTATTGGGCTGACCCAGTGACGCCCACTGCTGGGCTTCATCTAACTTTCGCCACTTTTAGTGACTTTACGCCGCCTGCATTCAACGACCACCCGCAACCTTTACCAGGTCGTCACCACACTGCGCTTTCCAATGCGTGACCACCACTCCAGAACCTTTGTCCCTCATCGGCTATCAGTTCTACGAGCTATGTGGCCTGCCCACTGCCACTTTATATATAAATGTAAGTAGGTGCATTCCAAAATATAATTTACAATATTGGGTCGGGAACGTCGAGTGTACCAACAAAATCCTATCTCCGTTCTGTGGTATCAACTAACCCTATTGGTTATTGAAACGCATTTCCTTTCGTCTGACTAAGTGAAGTCTGATATGATCTTTGCTTTAGTTGTATACCCCAATTTATATTTAAAACTTGTGCAATGTCTATACGCAAAATATCCGCATGCTTTGAGTGACGTGTCATTGAAATGCACGGATTAAGATGTATTAAGAAACATTGTAGACATTTTATTTTTTGATATTAAAAGGGTAACGTTTATTAAAACATATTTTTGCTTTTAATAAACACAAACAACTCTTAATTTTAATAAAAAAATATAGTGATGAAGGTCCACATCTTGAGACTTTGGTATTTTAATTGAATGCCTTTTATTTATGGAATCGGAATTGCAAAATAAAATATATACCAGAAGTATGGAAGATTAAACTTTTGAGAACGTATCAATTTTACTTTGTATTTGTTTGAATTTTCAGCACAACGTTTGCGCAAAAATAGAATCATGAAAAATTCAGTAGGTTTAAAAAAAATAATTAATAATATAAAAAAAAAAAAATTGTTTGCTAAATACATTTCTCATTTGTCTCGAGTGTAAAGCCGAAGTAGGTCGCTACTTATAACTTATATAATTAAACTTCTTTCTTGAGCTAGATGTAATAATTAATTATAAGTGAGACACTAATATATAATTATTATATCTAGGTAGCTCAAGTTTTATTGTACGTTTTTCAAACTAAAGTAAACAGAGCATGAGTGGGCATGTAGGCTAACTGTTAACTGTACTGTGACACATTGATATTTATTTTATTATCCTATATTATATCACAAGTATTTTAATAAAATAACTTTTAATGCTTTTTTTCTTAACTACTATCCGTATATTGGACAGAAGGATAGATCACTAGTTATCTACGACTTAGATTAGTGGTTCTTAAAATACACGCACTGTTACTGACTTCAAAAGTGCATAATATGTCGTTGAATAATTTGATGAGCAGAATTTAAGACGGATAATTAGACAATGATGAAAACATATCTCAATCTTGATCATATCACCCAAATGACGTCTACTTACCTATTTTCAACCTTAGGCCTTATCTATTTTCAACCTTACCATCATTATAGTAGTGAGATAGAAAGGTTCTGGAGTTGCCACGACATATTGCGAAGCGTAGTGGTGTTGGACAGCCCTTGACTAGAGGAATAGATAGTCAAAACTGGACGCAAGAGTGGTCCAATCTCAGCCATTGTGGAAGAACAGGTGGGGGGCCTACGTTCAAAAATGGTTGCGTAACTGCTGATAGACTTTATAGTTTCCGTGAGCTTTTGACCGGAAAACACTTTAACATAACAATAAAAAGGTTATTTAGACTCAGTGAAGATAAAAGTTTCCGATTAATAAATCGCAAAATTATCACTGCAGTTTATATGTTGACATTTTCACTTAATTTAATAATTATCATAATTTTTCAGTTGTCGTAAAAGCTTTCTTCGATATCTTTTAACGAGTGACATTTACCATTATAGTAATGGTAAATGTCACTCGTCGTCTCAGCCGATTGCAGGAAGACCGTTACTATAATAGTAATGGTCTTCCTGCAATATGCTGAGACGCACCGCGGATATTACACATTGATTAAAAGCTAATATTAACCACAGCGCGGAAGCGGATGTTGCGGGTTCGATTCCCGGCTCGGAAAGTGAAACTGTTAATGTTACGAAGGGTTTCTGTGTTCTTGTATGAAAGTTATGAGTCATATACACGTTTATGGTTCGAAACTGTCTGCATTTGCATTGTTTTACAATATTGTTAATAGTTTTAATTATATGCAAACGTACAAAATGGAAAAATAATTATGTAACATTGTTGGTACTTCCGAGTACACTCCGATATGTCTCCTATTGGAATTAAATTTACTACTCTTTTAGTACATTTATACTATCGTAGAAGATTCCAATATGATTTCATCTCATTGCAATGGAGAACTTGAATAAATGGATCAAACACAATGGTGTAAGTATGTGTATGTAATGCAACTCTGCCGACCTCTTAGGGGATTAGGTGTAATGATTATGTTATGTTTACTTTAGGCTGCTAGTACCTACCGAAATTTCATTGACTAACACAAGCGCATTGAGTGGAAAGAAACCATTTGCTTAGATAGATAGATAGAATATTCTTTATTGCACACCACAAAATGTAAGTAATTTTACGATATATAACAAAAAGGTAGTGACAATGGGCGGTCTTATCGCTGGAAGTGATCTCTTCCTTCCTTTACTGCAATTTCGCAAATAAAAATTAACACAGTTCAAGAAGACAGGAGCATTGTGTTTCTGGTATTTATTATATCCAGTGGCAACAGTTAATAGTAACCTCCTCAAAACGTCAGGGACTCTACACACAATTTCGATATTGGTCTAATTCATCCACCCACTCCCCTTCGTTTTCCTTTTTCTCCCTATTTAATTAGAATTCGAATCGACTAATTAAATATCGATATTGCGAGTTTAAAATTTACATTAAAAAGGCTAATTTTCGTGCAATTTCCGAAATAGGTTAAAAGCATCATCAGTTACGTTTAGGCTATCGATCGTCCTATATTGGTGACCTGAATCAAATGTATCGGTTAATAAAGCGCCGTTCAACACGCAGGTGGGTTACCACTGTCACGGTTCGTTAGCGAGATAGTACACCATAAGGGGATTCCGTTGTGTACAGTGTACACTGCAGTACTGTTGGAATTGATGTGAAAGGTTGTAGTATTTAATTTATTGTTTTTTGGAATTTCGATTGTGGTAAATGGAATTTAGGTGAAACTCGAGTATATTTGTGGAAGCTTAAAGATCCGATCAATCTAAGACCTGAGGGCCATACGACCAGGTATCGGACTGAAAAACGAGGAAGTCCTTGCAAACCTGGATATGCGTCATCAGCAAAGTAGCGTAGTAGTTAAGGTGCCGGTGGTCGCCTCGCCAGTGACATCGCCATGTCGAGTGACGTGGGTTCGATTCGTACACGAGACAAATATTTGAGTTAGTGGACCAGACATACCTTTAGAATTTCTTCTAGAATATGTGGGTTTCCTCGCGATGTTTTCCTTCTTTGATAGATAGGTTCTTGTTTGATAGATAGGTTTAATTTATTACTAATATACAATTAAAATTATAACAACAATGGCGATTAAAAAGAGTGGCCTGAGTTTCTTGCCAAGTTCTTCTCAGAGCTCAACCTGTGAACTGGCCGTAGGCAAATTTACTGACACCTTTTTTTGGCTTTGTATGACGTTCATAAGTATCATGTATGTGATCCAAATGAATAAAAAGATTTGACTTGGACTAAACAAAAATATCTTACATTGGTCAGATTACTTGATACAGGGGTTTATTATGAATTTTCTTTCCCTTAAATAGGTTTGTGTTCCCTAAGTCGATAGATAAGAAGTCAAAGAAATTAAAAAGTATTTTGTCATTCTTATTATTCCATCGCCATAGAGATGAGTTATTGTATATGTATGAGTGTGATAATAAATAATAATTGTATGCTCTCTAAGACTAATCACAGCCATGATCCCGGCTGTGACCCGAACTATGAACGGATCCACGCTTTATAACTGTTTGTACATAAAAATATAGCTAACAATAGTATAGCTAGCACAACCACACCATTCCTCACACACACACACAAAATCAATAAATACTGAACTAAAACGTATTTAGATTTAATAAATAAATATCGGTATAATCATGCTTCTAGTTTTTTGCAAAACGTTCTTCTCATAATAGCCTTGAGCACGATTCAAATATCGGAGACGTTTACGTGTTCATCTTTGCGCAGCCATAATGTTTTCATTAATATCGTTATAATAAATTTAGTATGTACTAATAAATTTATCGATTCTAATCAGTTTTATTCCCGGGCAACTCCAAATCTAAGACGAAACGAGAAAATAGGAGATATGTTGTTATAAAGCATAAAACCCAATACAATTTTCAACCGATCCGGGAATCGAATCCGAGATACACTTCCCGCTGTGCCACCAAAGTTCGAGTTGGCACAGCGTATTTCATACTGGCTAAGACCGCAGCGTTGCTCGATGATATGTATAAACAGCCTATCTATATCCTTTTCCAGACGCTAGACCAGCTCTTTAGTGGTATAGTCGTTAAACAGATAAAGTTAGGATTGATTTCTTATCTAATGTTCCTATAGTTATCGAAATTTTAATTAAATTTTATTTATATTTAGTAGTTTTTGTCGCTCTTCTTATTAACATAAGTTTGTCTACTTAATTTGTTCAATTTTATATAGATTTTTTTTTTTGTTTGTATACCTGTTAATAGTCTTGAAGATGTTTATAATGCCCTGGTAACGATGAAACAGATATGCTATGTATAAATTGAACTTGCCAAATTTAATGTGCCCTTGCGTTTGATATAGAGATCAAACGTGATAGATGCTCATAAATGTTTAAAAACACTTGAAATTTTACACATTGTTTCACTTTCAACGTATTTAGTTCGTTTATAAATCTGTATTTACGAGATATTACGATATACTCGTAGTTAGGTATGATTGAGCTAGACTTTCCAATCCGCCTGTCTGGCGCCTTTTTGCGTGTGTGGTGAAAAATGCCTTCTACTTTTGTTAATCACATTGTACATACCAGCTGCTTTCTTATATTGTTTAATACTTACGTAACTAACTTAGTTTTCAACACTGGGGTAATGCTGCCGTCTTCTTGTTGGTGAAGTGCTGACTTGGCTGTAGGAAATTTTTTACTAAGTATAATTCTATTTACTAACCAAACTGCTGTGTTTGCCACTAGCTGTGCCCGCGACTTTGCGTGAACCATTTATCCCGCATTCATTGACTTTTTTTTCATTCATTATTTTTTTCCATAATCAAAGTGTCAGTGAACTGGCCTTAGGCAAATTTGCTTTTTTTGGCTTTGTATGACGTTCATCATCATCATCATCAGCCTATTGCACTCCACTGCTGGAGATAGACGTTCATAAGTATCATGTATTTGATCTATATAAAATAAAGATTATGACTATGACTAGTCTGAGTTACTCCTTGTGAGATTAGCTATCCGTCCGATTCTGTCACAGACAGCCGGACAGACAAAAATGTTACAAAATGTGTTTTTGTTATAGGTAACGTACTTAATTTCATATAAAAAGCTATGAGCTATACTATACTATATCTAAAAAGCTGTTATTTTGATATCACAAACAGCCACTTCAATTGTATTTATTTGTATAGATATAGATGTAGTTTTATGGCATATATGCTATATATAAATATATTGTCCTTACCATTCCCATACGTAAATGCCAAACCTTAATGGATGATACTTAATCATCTTTTATATAAATGTGTAGTCTATGATGATGATATAAACAATAAAAGCTGAAAAGTTTGTCTATGAGCGATATATCTTGTTGTGTCGATTTTCATATCGGTACCTAGGTGAAGCAGACATACAATAAAACATCTGTTTTAAAATTTTAAATCATTTATTTCTCTTCGAAAAAATAAATCTTCACTACAAATACATGTAGGTAGGTGATGAATGTCCCGATACGTTACACGTGCCAGTGGAATGCGTAAGTACTGACCTGGTGTCTGGTCAGGGTAATGATTTACACCGAGACCACACCGCCACTACACGCGGCAGGCACTACTCATTAAATAACAATAATCATTCCAGTTTTGTACAGGCAAATAGTTTTTATCTTTACGAAATCAACAAAATTTTGCCAAATTTCCTAAAATTTGCGACTTTTAACTAGGTAACATTTGCAGAAATTAACTAATATTAACGAAATTTTACTACTTAATGTTTACAAAAATAAAATATTTTTGCAATAACTATTATAATTTTTCAATTCTTGCAAAAGTCACAAATGTCATGCATTCATATTTTTTACTACATTTGCTGTACAAAAAGTAAAGTGACCATAAATCCTGACAATGCTGTTCTAAATAATTATTTCAGATAATAATTAAGGTCATTGTGCCGCTAGTCGCGGTGTCCAGGAACTAATTCGAGACATAGATAAGCGACGACAAGGGGCAATGTTCGGACAACGTAAACAATACACTTATTAGTACTACGTACCTACACTATACCCCACGACTTAACAAAGCATAGAATAATACAGATGCCTCACTCCGTACTACGTACTTGAAGCACAGATACACGACTTATTCGTCATCTCGACACTTGAAATCTCGGCATCTGACTTCGGATTGCGCCGAATTTTTTTAATGGATATAGTTCGTTGCGTGATAATGAGCACACAATAGAGCTTGATGAAAGACAGATACAAAAACGAATTTACGGGTTCAGATCCGAAAAGCCACAATTATCTTTGTTAATAAATAGGGACTCGGAATTTCTTGTTTAGAAAACACGTATTAATGATTGTACACATGTGTATAAGGTGACTTAACTAAATCTACAAGAGTTAACGACACTGACGTGTGCATACTGTGGTATTGTATGAAGTTAAACATCTGTGCTAATCTGTGCATTTATTATAATTTTATATACAAATGCTCTCCGGCCTATTCCCCGCCTCCATTAACTCACATTTTACTTATTGTAAATAATAAATATAGACAAAAATTGACAAACTAGTGTTTGTCTATCTATATACGCTACAATATATCCTTTACAAATAAAAATCTGCAATAAATTTTATCTAATAGGTGAACTTATAACAATATATACAAACATCTAAAAATAATAATACATTAACTGGATAAAGTACTATTGTACCCTGTTATTTACAAACTCAAAGCGGTGCTATTCGAGTTAACACGAGTGAGTTGATCAACTATCGTGATGAACAATCAGGACAGGAAATTATTCACTTTCACACAGCTTTTCAGCGAGGTCGCAACCCAAAAAGCACCTTTTGTAACTACACATAAAATGTATACTCTAATAAAGGATTCACATAAATCTTAACCATGTGCATTGATTTTGCCAGACCATTTAATTTCTAAAAATATTTCAAATAAGACGACAGATTCTCAATGGCTACCGTCCCCTCAGAGATCAAGGGAGAGTAACTAGTCCTTGGGGCAACATTTTCATTGAAAACAAATACTCATTAAGGGAGCAGCTGAAGGTTGAAACCTTAGACCATGATTGTGCTACCAATGATGCTCTCCTTGCCATCCAACAGCTCAGAGTATCCTGACTCATCGCTGCAGGCACTGTCGTTGTCTCCCGTGTTCTTAAACACTTCGGTCTCTGTGCTCGAGTTTAGACTGTCTACATCAGTCAAGTTATCAATCAGAGATTCGAATTTGTCATCATAATTTGTTAGTATATTTGAATCTGTTCTCAAAGGAGGATAAGTAGACCTCCGCCTGAAGGTATTCTTTTCCCCAATAGGAATGTGGTTCACTTCCTCAGTGATATTGGAGTCAGAACTGTTCATAATGTGAATGGAATTATAGCTCCTGTTACTGCCTCTCATGTCAGTGTGCTCAAAGGTCTGATCCATGTAAGAGACAGTTGAGTCGGCATGTTCTTTGTTGTCTTCCTGAGGGAACGATGGCAAAGATGATGGCTCGGGGTCGGTCACCGTGCTGGCTGTTTCGCAGCCTGAAGAAACAGAACCATCGTCGCTATCCGTGACGAGGTAGTTACTTTGCATCAACGTCTTACATTCGTTCTCAGCCGCCACTGCGTCACTCAGTTCGTTCGATTCGGCAATCACTTCAAGCAATCTCGTTTCCTTATCAGTTTCACTCTGACTAGTATCTTCGATACGTCCGTTCTTTTGGCTTTCTTTTACGAGCAGATCTAAAAATTCTTCGGACACGGTTACTTTACCGGTATCTGAATCGGAGAGTGTCCTATTAATAACACCCTCGGGACACGAGGATTTCCTTGGGGACTTAATATCTGGTCGTCGTCTGTCGAGCGTCTGTGAGCCATAGAAGTCGTCTATTAACGTACGTGACCATGACTCATCACTCTTTTTCGCATTCATTTCTGCTTCTTCTTCATCTTCTTCTGAACAGAGTTCTTCAATAGCGCCTAACTTAGGAGCAGATTTTGATCTTTCTAGTGGTGGTCTGTAGTTCATAGCTCCAACACTTAGCATGATTTTTCGGCGAGGCATGCTGGGGTTCTCATAAACACTATTAGCGAGACTGAGCCGTGCGTTCTGTTTTGAGATTCTGTCCTTTTTGAATTCAACTAGTGCCTGTTTCAGTTTGACCTGGAGTTCTTCAGTAATTTTCTTTGATATTGATTCTTTGGTGCAAAGTACTGCATGGCAACGGAGTTCGTGTTTGAGTTTCTTACCCTCATGGCGGTAGACCCAGCAGAAGAGCTTGGGGTAGTGCGGTGGGCTGGCACAGTAGGTGATACGATGGGACCAGTACTCGGTGAGACCGTGCTCTTTGGTGAACCCCTTGAGACCGGAGTTGGTGACAGACAGTTTCATCACCACGTCGGGCTTCGTCGACTGCTGGTAATTGCGCCAGAGCGTCGCAAGTGGCTTCTCTATGCAACTCTCACCTATAACAAACAAAAAATAAACATTAAATTAGACATACCAAAGAATAATATTGTACGCAGGACGTTTGTTAAGTAAACAAGTTCTAATGACCAGTCTCTCAAGTCAGACTAAAATTACAGCATTTAAACAAACTGGTTAATCCAGTTTTTGTATCATCTATAAGGAAACTATCATAGCTATTAAAATACCAGTTTAGCATCGAAAGCTTCAATGAGAGGAAGGACTTTTATATCTTTTTACTGATATAAAATAACTATAACTTGCATTGTGAGATAAGCTCTGATAATAATTAGAATATTCGCCCACAGGCAGCGTTAGCTGTAGTGTACATATCTGTTGTAATAATGATCGGTATAATGGCGATGTTTCGAGGTGAACTAGTGTAGATAGATATGAATGAGAGACATATAAACATGGCGCCCGTTTTATAAGATTTATTTATAACTAGCTTCTGTTCTCAGCTTTACTTGCACGGTAAACTGATTGAAAAAAGCATATATTCCTTCTTTATTCTAGTTTAACATCTCTATGCCAATTAAAAATCCGTTTTGCGGTTCACTGTTAAACATGTATTTTAAATATTAGTGATAAAGCCAGTAAATACAATTTAACGTATGGTAAATTAACATGATTTTTGTAAATTAAATACGAGTAAGATACTCGTATTAACAAACGAAGTGCAGAAAGATAAAAATCAAAACAAATCGCGATCTAATTTAGACGACGACAGACTGCAAGTACTACATATTCATCAATAAGAGAGACAATAAAACCATAAAACATTTTAGTGTCACAATTATGTATGCTAATGAACCGATCAGCACTAATTAAGTTGAGAGTTAATACATAATTATTGCATTGAACGGGTCTAGAAAACGATTTGCCATTGTAAGCTCCATGGCAAGTGGATATAAGAGCCGTGAATCAAGTTTATGGCATTTTCTCCATTGTTCTGGCTTGGGAAGTAACTGGTGTTTTATCGTTATATCTTAGGATGTTGAGAAATGTAGGAAAGAGTTACGTTGGAGTGGTAAAATATAACTTATGCATAATGTTATGGTAATTTTTTGTTGGATAATCTCTTAGAATTGGATTGAGTAATGAAACTGATCCTAATACGTGTAGTGACGAATTAAGAATACATAATGTCACTACCCCATCTCAACCCGTGGATATCGTAAAAGGCGACTAAGGGAACCTTATGCAATTAAGCATTGCGAGAAAAGGAAAATTCGCAACAAATCCTATACAAACCCGTCTGGCCAGCGCGCCAGCGTGGTATAGTGGGCTAAATTCACTCCACGTTCCTTGAAGGACACCCGTGCCCAGCAGTGGGACGTTTTTGGGTCGAAATGATCATGATGATGATAACATACAATTAGTGCTACAGTAGTAGTCAATATCTTAGATATGTAGTAGAAAGTCGTTGTTGGCTATGGAGCAATCATTGATTGAGACACATGGCGCCTTTAGACTGAAATGATGACGTACGACTATTATTAATTCGATATGAGGATTAAAACTATTAATATCAATCTTGATTAAGATCATCACAACCCACGATTAATAGAGTAACAATGTTGTCAAAATTGTACCAGTAGTAGGGTTCTGTGACTTGCAAATAATGTCACGCTTAAAAAAGTTTCAAGGGTTTGGTCTCTTTGAATTTAAAAAAGCGTACGCAACTGTAAATAATTTTCATTAAGCTTAGGTTCATGGTATAGGTTCACTTATATAAAACAAAATTCCGCTTCAACGAGATTAATCTAAATGATATTATATGGAAATTTAAGCACATCACAGAAAGGGACGCTCTTAAAAATGGCGTGTTTTGTGTAGAAATATACCTATACACGATTTTCTTTAATATTGCGGATCGCTAAACGGCTATACCTAATCTACAAGTAATATATTATTACGCAGAACCGCACGGGTCTTTATGCATGCTTATTTTTTGTGCAAGTTTTTTGTTAAATTTAATTGGTCCGTTGAGCGCCGAGTCCGTCCATTCGGTTGGGAATGTGGGACTACACGTGAAGACGCACGTGATACCTACACACGTGACTTTGGCTCTCCGTACATATCTCCCAGCCAAGTGTATAACATAACTGTTAAAGTTTTGATAGTTTACCGATAGCAATTAACTATAAACTCGGCTGATTTGTTCATTTGAATTTAGTCGACCGAGTAAATATGAAAAACGTAGTGGAGGGAATTTAGCCTACTCTAACACGCTGGCCAGACGGGTTGGTATAGGGTTTTGTTTTGAATTTTCCTTTTCTCGTCTGCTTAAGATGACTCCCTTAGTCACCTTTTACGACACCCACAGGTTGTAATGGGGTAGTCATATTTTGTGTTCTATATTCGTCATACGCGGACAAAATACCTACCTATATGGTTTGTAAATAAGTATAATTCGGGAATTATTGTCTACACCAAGGAAGAATGTTGTAATTCTTGTGAACTATCGATAAAACGTGATATCTCTGATATCATAAATTTTATAGCCTGGAATTGTATTTTCTTCTCTTCTTATCATCATACTAGAGTACGTGAAGGTACGAAAAGAAAAGCATGCTTGCTTTTAGTAAAGAAGCGGTATCTAGCATACTTAATATATTATATGTATATTGAAACGCTGCTTTACTAAAAAGATAAATTTGATGTTTCCACGTGCCTGTGCAAAAACTAGACTTTACAAAGAGTTCGCACAGCACGATCTTTTTGTAATAACATCTATTATAATAATCACACGAATTTTCATGTTTTAACGTAAAAATGTTAACCAAATACATTAGAAATGTACTAATATTATGTGTGTGTTGTCGTGTTGTACGCATTTCTGGTCAAAATTGTTTCACACATTCTATTAGCGAGCACGACTGGTGATGACGTGCTAAGTAGGTAGATTAGCGAAACATTTATTACAATAAATGTAACAGGAGTGTTGATAACTTAATGTGTTCGCTAATATAACGTGATGAAAAACAAACTGTTAGTACGCGAAAACAACTTTTATTCTTGTTTATTAACAAGGTAGCTTTTTGCAAAAGAACTCATATAACCGAGGAATTAGCCAGGGATATTGTCTTCTAGTCAACTTTATTTTTGTTATTAGTTATGTGGGAAATGATGAGTGAGACAAGTTCTAAGTTTAAATTAGTTTTCTAGCAACCGCCCGCGTTGCATGTCGGTAAAACGTGTATGTGCTATTCCAGACTATAATCTATCTGTATTCCAAATTTGATACAGTTCCTTTCAGCCGTTCTCGCGTGATTGAGTAACAAACAACCTTTCATACATCCTAAAAACCTGTCTCTGTTTTGTGTATAGATTTATCTATCCCTAACTTAAGCATTTATAATATTAGTAAGAAGTAACATGCACAATAATGACTATCTTACTACCAGACTTGCAACGACAGAAGGAGAGAGACTTTTTCTCAAAAAAATGATTACTATATTTTTTTAATAATTATTATTTTACTTTAGACTTCTGTATATTCTGTATATCTGTATACTTTAAAATTTGACCCTTTCTTAGTTTGAGTACCCATTTGACCCCTGGCATAGCAGCAGCAACCATTCGTTCCTTTTCGTGAGTACGTATAAAGTACTGTTGGTATAAAACTCTGTATCAGTATAAGAATGTTATTTAAAAAGGCGCACAGTGTGGTATGACAGAAAAATGCATTATGGCTATGAGGTTCAAACAAACCAAAGCAGATATTTTAAATGAAGATGTGTTGCAAAACTTGCAAACAATAGATGCGTGGCGAGCTCATTGTTAGCATGTTAGTTATAACTAATACCACATTTGCATTTTATTATGACACCCATCTCGAAAGTATTTGCTGCCATCAAGTCACAGACACATCAATAAGTTGGCGCCTCAACCCTGTAACTATATAATACTGCAAAACAGCCATAAAGTGCGAAGACTCTATAAAAAAGCTGTAAAACTGTTGCGAACTCATCCGCTACGTGCTAAGGGTACTTAATGCGCATAATATTAAGATACAAGAACCCTTATTAGGATCCGGAATGACTTGAAGCTTGGCTGACCTTCAGATTTAAGAGCAAAAAAGGCATTTAAGGGCACAAATTGTTTTGTTTTCACAGTCTTGTCATCGTGTGGACTTGAGGCAGACCCTGGTGTTGAAATCAAGTCGCCTAAAAGGCTTCCAACTTGACTTAACGACTACCACATTAAGTAATGACCGGGACCAACGGCTTTACGTGCCTTCCGAAGCACGGAGACGCTCGAGAATGAAATTGCCACAAACGGTCACCCATCATGGACTGACCTTGCCGAGTGTTGCTTAACCTCAATGATCGTCGCAATCACAGTGATAACAATCAGTCAGAGGATAAATAATAATATATTGTGTTTTACAATATTAATTGGTAAGTATCCTTTTGAGAATTTATGTTGTATGCTGTTGTGTTGAAAATAATGGTAATAGATGTATTTAAAAGGAATATAAATGTAACTATACTAATGTGTTGGGAGAGGCCTATGTCCAGCAGTGGACTGCAATAGGCTGAGATGATGATGAAATATAACTAGAGCACGAAAATTAGGGTCTCGAGCTAATCCTTGCAATTTCCAAGGTGTTCGACGTGTTCGTGTTACACTTTGTGACTTTTTTATTTGTAACAGTTTACACACAGCACACGTCACACGTTGCCAGTTAGAAAAATGAGAAACCTTTGGAACATTTTTTACATTTGTTTTGAGGGTAAAACAAATCAAAAGATAGTTTCATATGAGGTGAAGAAACAGATCTAGTCTGCTCATTAATAAATGAATTACTAAACACTAATATGGATATAAATATTACGTAATCTGTTTGAGGATTTAATTATTAAGTCTCCTTTGACGGTATGCGGTATTAAGAAAGTCCGTGCGTCATAGCTTATAGTCAATGTTTGAATTTTTATTGTGTAAACCGACCAACCTGCAGTGTTTAAATATTATTAGCTATGTTTGCCCTATTGTTTGGTATTTAGTCATGTTACCTAAAGAATTAAAAAAAAAAATCTACGAAAAATGTTAGTTCCACTTTTAACACGATCGTATAAAAAATAAGGTCACATTGTCAAAAAGATATTATTTTAAAATTCTTAATACCACGATGGTGGTAAATTGGCGTACTTCCCGCCTGATGGTAAGTGATTACTTGTTTATTAAAGGCCAATTTCAATAATGAGAAAACGGACAGTTGAGGGTAAAACGATTCGGTACTTCCAAATAAGTGACTTTTGTACTTATATGTTTTACTACAGTAACATAAGGACTGACAATCACCCCATAACAATATTTCGCACAATTTAGATACAAAGTACATATAGCCGGTTACTAATCACTAACAATAACAACATACAGTATGGAAAATCGAAATCTGAATTAAAAAATCAAGGTTTGAATCTATTGTGTACTTAACATCCAAGTATCCGTTGTTAGGTAACATTGCGTGTGAAGCATACAACTTCAACTATCGTAGTGCACATATGTTTAGTAATGAGTTGCATCCTTCGTTTATTACTCATAATTAATAGTAACGCTGATTTCTACAGTTTATCTGTTCGCCTCATTATTTTTACAAAGTTGTAGTTTGAACACGATTATCAATAGATATATTACGCCAGATAAGAACAATATTATTGTTGTAGTCAATAGCTTTTTTAAGAAAAGTGATGAAACTAATTGCGTAAAAATGATGAAGAATAAAAGGGAGGTTCCATAAAGTTGGATTTTTGTATTATATCAATTTCAATTTTCCATCCAGCGTGGTAATGTGGCTAGCCTTTTGGGTACGTTTCCTCAGGAACCTGACCTTAACCAGATATACTATTTATAGAACATTCCTGTGAATAAAGTATCTGGTTCTTTTTTTTTAGGATAGTTGTGTAATTTTTTTTAGATATGATGTAAATATTTCATTGAATAAATGTAATACTTTATTATTATAAATTGGGCGTACTGACACATTCAAAGAAAATTAAATATTGTATGCAATAATATAAATGATTTACTTTCCGATCGCATGTTTTCAAGTAATAAAAATATTTAACGAAACACCATTACAAGATCTTTGTGTATTACAAAACAGATATGTTTTTGTTGCAACACTATATATATACATATTCTGTACAAAAAGGATTGATTCCCCAAATTCTGGTTCTCAAAAGGCTTCAAAAGAAGAGAAGATGTTTATTACATATCTTTATAACAAGTGATAGGTATAATTCAATTCGTCAAATTAATAATGTGGGTTAAAAAGGTCGATGTCGTCGATCGTTTGAGATATGATCATATCTTTGTATAAAGCGATCGTGTATTATTAATATTATTATAATATTATTATTTATATTTCAAACTATAAGCAACCCTAAAGTTTTTATTTAGTAGTTTAGTAGCCTTCTTGTGAGGAGCTTCCCGTGTACAGTAGTGGGACGTAATCGATTGAGTGACGTCAGAGAGGACTTAATCAGTCTTAACTGACAAGAATGCTTGAAGCAATTATTCACCTTGCATACAACAGTTTAGTAATAACCAAATAACCTCGCAACGTTGCGCATTCTGTGTCACAAGCTATACAATAACTATTGGTGTTTAATCAACGGTATCGTTTTGTGATTTCCCTGATAAAAATGGCGATCATTACTGTGGTTTAAATATTAATATTTTTATTCTATTGTGAATCTGTGAATGGTACTGGTTATTTAAATTCCAATAAATGTTGGAAATATTTACATAACGATATATTTATACTTGGAGAGGTTTACAAGCCCCAACAATTTCAATAGAAAAAGGTTCATACTGGTGAAACTATCCATTGTAAAGGATTAACAATGGACAAATGGATATTGGCTCCCAGTGTTAATTAGCAATATTCCTCACGTAATTTAAATTTAATCAATCTCATGATCTCATGATACTGATAATGTCATAGTAGGTATATAACATCAGATGGAGTTACATATAAAAAAAAAGTGTTGATACTCTTCAATAAGCTTGTCGATTATAATCTCGACTGGCCTGTTGGTCTGGTGGTTAGTGACCCTGACTGCTAAACAGGAGGTCGTGGGTTCGATCCCCACCCGGGACAAATCTTTGTGTGATGAGCATGAAGGTTTTTTCTGTGTCTGGGTGTAATTTATCTATAATATGTATTTATTTACAAAAATCAGAAATCAGTATCAGTTGTTTAGTACCCATAACACAAGCAAATATAATTGCTTAATGTGGGACTAGATGGCGCTGTGTGAATGTTGTAGAATATTATATATTATATTATAATCATTTTATTTTGTTTGGATAAGATCTTTATCAATACTATTTCCGTGTGGCTATAATTGAGTTTCAAAGACTGTTCGTAATTACAAAAATTTTAATTGGTAAATGTGTAGTTACGGCTGTCATATTGCAGTCCCTAATTCCGTCCTAATTCCCTAATCACACGGGTCACTCATAAGGATGTCGGGACTGCCCACCGGGTATCAATAAGATTCCCTTACAGATCTGAACCCGTCGGCACGTGAGTCACTCGTAACATATTAAATATGCTGGTTGTGTTGCTAGTACAACTTGCTACTAGAACATTTCCTCGTGTCCCAGGTAGACGCAGCGTAGAGTGAACGTCATTGACATGTAGTTGAGCAACCATTACGTCACATGCGTACTTGTGTAACTGTTACTGTGTTACTACCGGTAACCGGTACTATTATAAAGGACCCTTGTCCAGTCAAACAAATAAATCAAATAAACAAATTCCTAGAAAAAATATTTCAAGGCAGATATTTTTCTAAAGTGAACATTTTTACACGAGAAAACCCCTTTCATCCAAACGTAATAAGGGTTTGTTATTGTAATAAAACAAATACATTTAACAGTACGTATTATCTATGGGAAATTATTATCCTGATAATAAAAATTATTATTATTATTAAAAGATTTCGTTATTATAATATTCAAACGGACCTTAAGCAGAAAACTTTGATTGGGTATAAGTAGTCTTAATAATATATTTTTATTTTCTCTCAAAAGGTTACATTTGGGTACAAAAATAGTACTTATAGCTTAGGTAAGTATAAGTTATAAAACTTAAGTCTCAGGACTTAGGATTTTATTCTGATTTTGTTCATATTTTACAGAAAAGTTAAATGACATTGTCATATCAAGCTTTCAACCTAAATTAAAATTGTAGCGATAGCTAAAAGGTTTAAACTTTCATATTGCATTATTATTTGACTTGTTATTATTTGTATTCACGCGATTATGTATATCTACTGGTTACAGGTACGTGGTCATAAGGTGAGTCACAAACCACGGCAGGTGAAACCAAACATCAAGCTAAATAAGGTATGTAAATACAACATAGTATACGGCATGATCACGTTAATTACCGTTTTATAATTAATATAAAATAATAGCAAATATAGCTACAGGCTAATAGTAGTAAGTTTCCAAGATCGATGGTACATACACGTACTGGCAGGTAAGTGAACTTGTCATGCGCCTGCGTCTGCGAGGCTACACTCTACTTTCACTATCATCTCTCGCATGCGCACTGTGCAGTTCATTGAACCATTACAAACACGTTTTTTGGTTTCTACAATTTGATTAATGGGGATTATAACTTAGTGTATAATTTTTGTGTAATATTACGTTTAGAATTATTAGTTTAAATAAGTATAATTTCTGTTATGTAAGTCTTTCGATGATGATGTCTTATCATAATATATGCAGTGAAGTGTTGGTTGTATCCAGTGGTCTTGTACCCAATTTTGACATTCAGCTCAATCGAAAATCGATTTGGTCTGGATATGTGAACATAACATTCCTTTATTTTTTGTTGTAGTTTCACAAATGTATTTTGTAATCCTTAGTCGCTTTATACTAAGTCTTGGGAATGAAAAGATGTGATGACGCCAAGCATACAAATAGATTTAGTTTTAATCAATTATTGAAATCGATTATTTGGAAGAAATATTTTAAAATTAATGAACAAATTTTTTCCCCTTGCATTGGTAATTGCCAGAACAATTTTCGGGGGAATATAAACTTGTTTGCGCTATTTAATTAATTCGCGGATTAGACCACTAATAACGAAATTAAATCAACGTATAAGAGTGCTATTAAATGTTGATTGATATTCGCCGTTTATTGATCTAGCCGTACTACATTAGGGGTCAGCTACAAGGACTTACTTCGAAAAGATAGACAAAGACACAGACATATTTTCTACTATATTCATAATAACGATAGTTTTAACTCCTACGATGCCAAATTTACGGTGACTAGCCAACCACAGAGTAGGTATTTTAGTACACAAGTTTTCAATAATTTATAATTACAAAAACCCAGTGACGTGATTTGATTTGAACTTAGTTACACTGCCGTACTTAGAGACGTTACTTAACTTAAAGTTTTTTAGTAAAAACGTGTAATCCTTAAGTCTTTACGCATAAAGATGATTATTCAATGAAAAAATTGTGTTAATCACATATTACTGCTATTTGACGTCTCTGAGTGCGGCAGACAGACGGATAAAATGTAAAAGTTCATTATGTTTATTATATTCAAACTCATTAGATTGTCACTATCTTTGAATAAAAGTATTTAATTATTTAAGAAAATAAATCGATGTGTACGTCCCTTTAGTGAATTACTACTTTTTTTCAGCTAAATATAAGTTAGGTAGGTGTTTTATATAACAGGTTCTAATAATTCGATGTAATATTACTAATATTATTAGATATATAGTTAACTACTAATTTGCATAGTATACTTGTAAATCATACTTGGATGTGTTATTTCGATTTTATAATAGATATTTATGAGAGTTTATAACCTGTCTGGCGTTAATGGTATGTTTTTTTTTGGAATTTTAGTTGACTTTATAACTTCGCAATTGGAATATATTGGATTTTTCCAGAAGGATTAGGTTAAGTATTTAAGGGTGCAATATTTTTAGGGTCGTTTTAATTCAACACGATTAAGTGGTTTAGAGTACAAATAAAAAGTAATACGAGTAGGTACAATAAACACGAATAGAATTCAAATCCTTGTCAAATGTTTGACTATTTAAATGTGCTCATGTTATTTTCATACATTTATCAACTGTATTAGATTATAATATATTGCGGGTTGATACCCGCTATATACAGTGATCTATTATCAGCTTGTTATAAATTACTTGTTTTTGAAATATAATCCGTGTAGTGACGGATTAAGAATAAATAATGTCATTACCCCATCTCAACCCGTGGGTGTCGTAAAAGGCGACTAAGGGAGTATATCCATAAGCAGACAAGAGCATTGCGAGATAAGGAAAATTCGAAACAAACCCTATACCAATCCGTCTGGCCGTGCATGGTATGGTAGGCTAAATTTCTTCCACATTCTTTGGAGGAGACCTGTGCCCAGCAATGGGACGTTTATGGGTTGAAATGATGAAATATTATTACCATTGCGACCAAGACACCTATAACAGTCGCGTCGTCACTTCGTCAGTACAATGTGAGCTTGTTTGACAAGCAATTTCCTACCCATGCTCCACGGGTTGCTATGGTAACTAGTTTTCGTGGCCTACACTTATACGAGATTATAAGAAACTAAGGGAAAGTTAGGTTGGCTCAACAGCACAGCTATCGCGTCTCCGCTCGCGTTCCAATGTTTCCTATCGTTCAAACTATTAGATAAGAACCTAATCATCGACATAATCGGACCAATCAGTCGTAAATTAAAACTGGACACATGTCGGAACAGTTTCACGACAGGTGTGCGCAACCTTGAGCCGTGTGCCGATCCATTGGTTCTACGTCACTCTACCTGTTTGATTTAAAAAGTACTATGATTAGTAAACATTTTAATAGGTGAGTTTTGTAAACATTTTCTTAACGTATTTTGTTGAGCTTTATTAATCATAATTGTGTTATTTATAAAGTTATACACCTAGTAGGTACATACATAAAATGTTTGTACCTTTAGAGAATATTATTTTCCAAAGATTGTGTTTTCCTGTTTTGTACCGCTTTAGAGTGAAGATGATACTACAAGATAGGAGATACCTATTATGTTTTAAATAAACAATTGTGATGCGCCCATTTGTAAATAATATAAATGAGGTCAGAAATGAATTTTAGAGAACTATAGATTTGGAGCGCGTGGGAATAAGCCATTGAAATGATTGCTCCTTTTTCGTCCTCTTTAAGAGAGACTAAGATCTGTGGCCCTTAAATGTAGTACAATAAACAATAATTAGTTAGTAAAGAAAATAATATAACCCCCAAATATTGCAAAAATCCCCTTTCTTAATTAGAGGACTACCCGACGAATTCCAGAAGTTATCAAGATAAAAAAAAAATAGTTACTTACTTATTATTTCTTTTTATGTTAAAAAATATCCTTTAGACTTCTAGTCCTACAGTGATTAGTAAACGTACTCATTTACAAAAAAAATAATTAAATAGATCTCAAACCATGAATGTTACCAGTTACGTTCTATAAACAATAATTATAATTATTATAGCCAATGAAATAACTAATATAATAGTTATATATATTAATATAATCTTAACACAGCAGTAATACCTGTCCAACATTCCAATAACCTATAAAGTTATCTAGTAGCAAGGAAACTAGATGTATTGTCAACTTCCTTACTGTTTTGTATTCATTGCTGGTCGTGATCTTGCTCTCGTGGCGTCTTCTGAATTAGACACGCAATGCACGGCACGTTCGGCGGATAGGAAGTGTAGGTATAGCTACTTGTTTGGTCGACTTAGTGTGGCAAGATTTTCCTCTATCACGTCTTTTGAAGGATGATATTTAGAAATTTGAAGGAAGTGCCTGAGGTCAAATTTGTTAGAATAAGCTATTGGTGGTTCTAAATGAACTATATGAACTTGAATTGAAATAAATGAACCTTGCGTACTGTACTTGTGCTATACTAAAGTATGTAAGCCGATAGTGACACTGCAGTGCAGTTTTGTGAGACCTTAATTAATTACACAAATTGTTAACAAAATCAAAGTTACTGCAAAATTAATAATATTTACAGCTAATGTTATGTGTAATGTAGAGACGACATATAAGACTGCCAATGGTCTTAGTGGAATAAATCTTTACGTAATATAAACCAAAGTCCTTCCTCGCGTATGTACTTACGCGATATAGTTACTCAAAAATTAATAAAAGGATTTTCTTGCGGTTTTCACCAATAGATAGGGTGATTCATGAGGATAGATATAGATAAAATATACAATATTATTACGGGCGAACCACGGGCGGAAGCTAGATTTAATATAAAGGAAAGTATATTTCAAGTAATAAATGTTAGAAGTATTTGTCTACAGCTCCAATTTTCTTACTAAGTTTATTTCAAAGCTCAGGTCTAGATATTCTAACACATAGTCTAGGACTAGGTAGTTCATAAGTAGGCTTAGCATTCGCTTTCTCCAACTAAACATACGCGTACCTGACCATGGAATCTGACTTTCGCAGCACAAGTTCAATATATCTATCCATAGGGTTTGTTCAATGGTCTTTTAATGAAGAAAATTTTATGTTTTAATATCACATTGCAACTTATAGGAGTAGAATAGTAACAGTTGATATAAATAAGCATAACATATAGGGTACAAATAAGTAGCTTGATCCATAAAAAATCTTTTTTGGGATGAATTACCATGTTAATCGAACTATTTTTAAGCAAAAACTAGTTAATTCTTTACACAACACACAATACAATGTCCGTACTTTTAATATCTATTAACTACTAATATATTAATAAAAATTCTCGTCTTGTAGTTTGCAATATTGGTTTCAATGTATACTACAGCAAATAATTAACATAATTGAAAAAAAAGCACAAATAAGTATTGTGCGTATATTTCAATAAAGTATGTAACTGTTGTCACTAATGTCTGCTGTACTTGAATACTTAAAAATTTAAGAAAAAAAGCTTCACAATGCGAGTGGGACGCAAATGACACAGGAAATGACGACGGTGTGCCTAGTGACATGTGGCTAGGGTTGTCAGATTATGTTTTTTGAGACACTTCGATGGACCTAGGAAAATTGTACAAATTTTCATCTATATCGATAGCGCTGTTTCTAAGATACATTATATATGTTTATACATATAAAACTAACATAAGATTAGAAACCTATGTTACTATAGATTCAGATTTGGTACTTCATTAATTACCAATATTTGAAGAATCTTTTATCGAACTTTAACCAACTTTAAAAGCATATTGACCGGCTCAATTACACTTACTAGTAACAGTACCGATCTAAAACACAATAAAACCAACGTAACATAACAAAAATCTACGGAGATATACCACCACCGCGATAATTCCACGGTCAATACCCTACATGTAGTATAATGCAGCAATCTTATGCAATTATGTAATTATATCGTAGTTTTAAAGTAGCAATTATGATAATTGACATAACCGTTATTTAGCCTAATAAAATTTGTATTAGTAAAGATTTTATTCGCTTTGTCCGGAAATACAAGAACTCGCTTTAAAGGTTGTTATATAAGTAAGTGAATTTTGGTTTAGTATTAGCATTGTATGAATGATTCAATTTATACAAAACTAACTTCCGCGTGTGGCTCCGCCCGCGTTCTATGTCAGTAAAAATTTGCCAATGAGCAATTCGAGACTATAATCTATCTGTATGACAAATTTCATAAAGGTCCTTTTAGTACTGTTGTGATTGAATAACAAACATTCATCCTTAAATATCTATCCATCCTAACTACCGCATATACAATAAAATAATATTAGAATTATGCATTAAAATGTTTCAATTTGCCTGCTTAGGCCAACCGCGAATCGTAGCGTGTATGGGACGATTTAATTTGCCGTATGGTATCAATAGATAAAAAAAAACTCCAATTCTCTGCACAGATTAAAAAAATGTGTACAGGTCTGACCATACACGCTTCGGTTTAATTGTGCAGGTAAGTATAGTAGATAAGTATAGTTTTCCTCTTTGGTAAACTGTTGCGTATATGGCCGGAATTAATTGGTCGTGATTTGTAATTGAGTTTTTATATAGATACTATAAACCAAATTATTGAATTTGTAGTTATCATTATAACAGCATTATCAATATATTTTAAGAAAACTCACTTATAATATAATCTTCATTTTTATAAGATACTTGCTAAGAATTTGAGACTAGTTGATTATTTTTATTCGTTTGTAAAAACTCTCTGAAATCCTTTTTTTTTTAACACAGTGCAATTGAAAATCGAACTCATATGATTATACTTAAATGATTCAAATGCGAATAAGAAAATAGATTAAGATTAAAAGATTGCTGTACGTTTTATCTACTTAAATAAACTTAGGTAACATTTTTATAATAATGACAGCCCTAACGTTTCAAAAGTCATCGAAACAATAGTGATGGGATACATAAGTACCGTATATATCATATTTCGAAGCGACAATAGAACCAAAACATCTACTGCTTCAAAACTGAACACGGGTTTATTAATAATGCACAATACATTACGGCTTTTCTTTAAACAGAGGCTGCAAACGCCTCAACAAAAAGTGAAATGTATAATGAAATGGTGTTAGCATCGGAGTAAGCGTGGAGTTGTGAGGTCTTTTCCACACAATAGGACATTAGTATTGCCTTTGTGTATTAGCTGGTATTGACCTGAGGCGACCTCATTTCCATGTCTCACTATTATATACAAGTGCAAGATTTTAAATAAATTGTGTACAATTTTTTTTGGATTTACAGCCATACGATAATCTTTATCCTCAACAACTAAAGTTGGAAACTAAATAGCTCCGGAAATCAGTGATAAAATGGTTTCCGACGCCTTTATGATCCCTCAATCCCTGCGAGCGCCATCAATGTTACTTTATATAATAAAATTGGATATCAGGAAGATAATTCAATTTACCATCTAGTCTCTCTTCATCTAAGAAAACTAAGGAGATTCAGTCCCAGTTTATAGAAATAGAAATAATTCATATTTACATTAATAATGCTAAAATGAATTGAGCAAAGTCTACACGGTACTGTCGTAATGTTTCGATCGGCTAACCACCTAGGTACACATGATCAGGATATACTCGTATTAGTACCCACTACTGGTAATTATTATTATTCAGCATATTATATTACCTACGATTAGGCAAATTCTTTAGTATTGTAATAAATAGACTCCGATTAGATATAGCTAATTTACTATCTGTCAGTTCCAACAAGCCTGGTCGACTGTATATTTAAAACGTGTTTTAGCAAGGTTTAGGAGTTCATGTTATTCTTAAAGTGATTCGAATTATTTATTTAAACCCACCTTTTTGTTTAGACCGTAAAGTCTTAAACTTAATGTTTTATTTTGGAAACTTTTGCTTGTGTATCAAACAATATTTGTATATTAAATTATAACGCTTTACATATGGAAGGGATAAAACAAACAATTAAAAATTACAGAATTCTCCGTAACAAAATAACCAATTAGCATCAATTACATGCTTCATAAAAATGAGAGACAGGAAAATTAAATTAGCCAAAGTTATACAACACAATAGAAGGAAATGTATTGTGAAATTGAGCAACCGATGGCGATGTTGCGCAACATCGAACGACAATCTCTATGCACAGTTTTTATAGTACCCTTTGTAGAAAGTGGCGTGTGCTCGGAACGAATTTGCAACTGTTACACTGTATTAATCTTAGACCTTTTCACTACACGCATAATGTAAGAAAATCTTTTGTATTTTGTTGGGAGATTACGTTCTCTACAATTTCATCCGTATCAACAACTACAACAGCGCTCCTATGAATCGTGGCGTGATATTTTGTAAACTAAGCCCTCTCTCAACAAACCAGGCTGTCTAATGCTAAAGTTTTTGCATATGTGACCCGCAGTTCTTGAGATGGACACGTAACCGACAAACTTTTTGCTTTATAATATTAGCATTTAAGTTTTTTACAAATTAAAGGTAACATTAGTAAAATCTTTACGAAGCCACAACCGGCTCGGTAAGTAAATTCTTGTAGGAAGTCCATTTCCTACACTTATAATGCATTTACATACTGCACAGTGCACAGTAGCCTTGAACAATTCACAATTTCATATTTTTAACTTACTGACAGAAATCTTTGACACATACATAATTTTGTTTATAAGGAAATAACTGAAAAAGTGTAATGGCGTATCTTAATAATCATGGCTGAATACATTTTATACCTATATACTGGCACCAAATGAACGTTAACGAAAGTAACGTAGCGTCATATTCTTTTTGGAGATAAAGAACGTAACGTAAGTTCTTTATCTCCAAAAAGAATATGAATTACAAGCACGCTCTTAATCGATTAGCTGTGTAGTTACTTGATACTCGAATAATCTGTAGCTTTCGTGGCGCCCGCCGCGTTGATTCGAGTAACACAATCTTTTTCTTTTCAACACAAATACTATACTGCTAAAGTAAAAGATCGATTACTTACAGAGTTGAGAATTTGAGAGAGAAGTTAACTTGTATTTATAAACTTTGTGGAAAATATCTGCTATCACGACGTTGGCATATAGTATAATATTACATAATATATTGTAAAGAGTTAGAGAATATCCTGAAGGTTGATACTAAATAAAAACTAACATCAGTTTTTTCCATCAAATAAATATATTGATGAAGGTTTAAGATAGTAAAAGATCACATAGCGACCTGTAACAGTTTATAAATTCCGTTTTTGAAAAGTTCTTCGTCATCAAATTGTTATGTTGTACATTTAAAATTCAATTTATTTTTACAACAAAATCGATATGTTAAAATAAAGTAATTCAAACGCGGAAATCGACGTACCTACGTGTAAATATCCCTTACTATAGTTCCGATAAGGAAGTAAAGCGTCTTGTTCCCTAAACATAAAGTTTTGTTTACATCATCAAGTCATAACAATTATACAGGGTGTATACGACGATACGACATTAAATGAAAAGGCAGCCAGTGTTAACCCTTATAAACATATTCTGATAAAAATTATTAAAAAAAAAGAAAAAAAAAAATTATCTACACATTATTCAAAGTCGAAAAATTTAAGAATATAAAACTACACATTATTTTTCTATCATGACGTTTTCGACATGACGACGACAAAAGTGCGGAACAGAGTAAGAGATAAGATAATATGAAAGAATCAGAGATAGTTAAATGAATTGAATGACATAATGACAACATACGATTAACGTAAATACCTACAGGTTGTTTAAAACTGTGAACAACTGTGACATAAAGAAAGTACATTTGCGTCTAAACTATTGCAAATTTCTGTTTAATTTTTTTGGTATAGCCTTCTAACATCACATGCTACACGTGGTTTCATTTAATGTCGTACCGTCGTATACACCCTGTATAGTTATGTTATCATCAAAGTTGTTCAAAATTTGTGGTGTTCTTTGTGTTCGTTAATTGAATATTTGTGAAGCAACCCGCGGCATGTGGCTTGTGCCTAGTGAGCGTGTGTTGCCTTTCGCAATATTTATAAGAGGAAATAGTAATGTTATACACATTTTTTGTAGGTCTCAAATCTGTTGACTATAATCAACGAAACCTGTGATAAAAAAAAAGTATAAAGCATATTTTATCAGCCATTGATAACAATAATACTCCTTATTCACAATAACAATAAGGCTGTTGTCAAATGCACACATTATTGGAATCCAACTTAATCCCAGAATTGAGCGAGGTGAGGGCTATTCAATCGGCTCTAATGTGTGTACACGGGTGGGTAGGCAGAGGCAGTCTGTGTGCGTAGTAAACAATACGACTCAATAGCCAATACTTTTAACACGAACCTTGCTAGGTAAAGGATTTATGTGTGGAAAATTCGGATAGTCCATGTTTGTTTATATTTTATGGACTTTTGTATGGAATATGGCATCGAAATAGTTCCCATTGCAGTTCCATTGAAACGATAACTAGTAAATACAAACTGTTTTTGTAGCTCTAGAAGAACTATGCGACCATTTGATACACTGGACTGTGCTGTTAGTCAAATGACATTGTAAACTAGTTTTCCAGATAAAAACAAAATGTTTTCATTTAAGGATATGTATCATTAAATATATTTCAGTAAATTCAAATATATATATAGCATTTTTTTAGAGTCTTGAAATGATTAAATAATGAAAAGATGAATATGAGTAATGCTTCACTGTGGATAGGAAAAGATAACGTTAGCTAATAAAATATTATCGTTGAAGTAAGTAATGGCTTTATTTTCCGGAAAATTTCAAAAGAAATCTCACTTCAACGTAAAAATACGTGAGTCATTGCATACGTTCAGTAGGAATACGCGTGTTGTTTCAGTTGCTATCTATTTTGATTCGATTCCTGAGTAACGAATGGTTATGATACCGTATTGGGCTTGTGCCAAACGTAATAGATAACGTAACTATTGGTTTCAGTGATTTACTGTTTATTAATGTTGTTGTTTAAAATTTATTGTATCTATATTTCGTTAATATTTAAATACAATATAACAGTTGTGTGGATTATGACCTACACCCTCTCAGCTCTCTGGTAGAGGAGAGGAGACCCGAAACTAGCAGTGGGACTTAATAGGTTGCGAATGATGATGATGATAACAGTTTTAAGAAAACTGTAATAAAGTGATACCTATATTGGTTGTTGGGTTTATAATTAAAAAACTCTACTAATAAAAGCTGAAGAAAGAATAAAAGAGAAACCAATTATTTTTAATTTGTACAAATTAAAAATAATTAACCTATTTAATTTTAAATCTATTTATCCTATCTAGATTAAATCCAAAAACTGTAGTCCAGTGATCCTATACCTACCAGCGAGGAAGGGATTTTCATAGCTATAGGAATGTTTTAGGCTAGACATTGTGTTCGCTATTTCTCAGTAAGATATTTTTAAACTACTCTATGACTAATAAAACATCACTTATACAAGAAGTTATATTTCCATCAACACTTCGAACAGTTAGTACTATTTACAACTCTTGTATTTATGTAGACTTTTACATAACATTTGGCGAACATAAATTTCCGTTCAATTTTAGCAATTTAGCTAAATAAATATTGTGTTTTACTATTTTATTGCGAGTAGTAGAGTAGTAGTAGTAGTTGTAGGCTTCAATTTACCATTGAAGGAAAACAAAATCCAAGAATTTTCTTTCATTTGCAAAATTTGTCTTGACAACTATTAAATTTGTATAACACCACAACAACCAAATCTGTCGGTTGGACAACTTCAGCCACAGATAAAGTGACATGAAAGTCATGGTGCATACTTTTACTGCCCAGCAGTGGGATAAAGTGGGCTGAAAGTAACATTCTTTAAACTATAGTGTATGTATGTGCCTATATTAATTATATTATGTATATAGAGGTTTTTGTTCGAAACCTATTTTCACTTAGGGCATTATGATCTCGCTGCTTTTATCTAGTCTTGTTCCTCTTGGCTGACAACAAATAGGTCAGTGACCTTTCACGTCGGACGTCACAGTCACTATGTAACAGACATGACACACTAACCCAGTTAATGTCCACCTATTTAATCGATACCCCACTTTATAGCCTGTGCGTTATTGTTCACTATCGGTGAAAATGTACTGGAGTTTTTCTTTTCTGCTGACATTGAAAGTCGAAGTAGCTAATTCTTTATACTTATCAGGCTGCTCACTTCATGCAAAAATTCTGTACATATTCTGTAGAGTACGCCCAACATTCTATTAACTGATATTTTCGTATCTTTCCTACCGTTGAGTTCAATAAATTTTCTGTGGCGATAAATTTTATTTCGACTCGTATTCAAATATACACAATGAAAATAAATTAGCTTACCTATACCTGACTTATTCATTCGTATTGATACCTGACTTATTTACATACCTACATATTTATTTCAGATAAAAGGTACCTACGTAAAAGGTTTTGGTTAAATAGAAAATGTTCGATATATCTACATTCGTTTGATGTATGACCAGCGATAAATATAGAAAAAATGCTTATGGACCAAAGATTAAAATAGAAAAATCGAATCTCGGTATCGTATGAACAAGCACTATATACGTCATATATATCACCAAACTGTTACTGTATTATGAAAATGTAAATTCTTGTAATTTTTAGAGTTAAATACATTAATATGTATATGTACGATTGTACCTACCTTTTTATAGATTTACATTTAATTTAATTACTTAACATTACTTTTACTAACCTCTAGCTCTAATGCCATCAACTAACAAACATGAATATATAAGTTTAATTATACATTAAGTTTCTCATGTAAGTGAACTTGAACCTGTTCTTTGTGAGAAATAAATGTCTATAACCAGAATATTACTATCTGGTGGTCTCCAAAAAACATTGGTCGTGATGTGTTTCTGCTTTGAGTAGTTGGTTCCAGAGCTGACTAGTCCTCACTAGTCAGCTCTGGCACCAACTACCAAACTCCAAGTTTCCTTTCCTCAAAGGAAAATCACTGTGTAATAATAATTTAATAGCAATTTAACCTGTATGTACCTAGCAACTCTTTGATATTAGTTACTTTAGAACTTGCTTTAGAGTATTAAAACACCATAAAGAACAGTATATTATGTTAATAACCATTTAATCTATGTATAAAATAGCGCGTATAAATCAAGTCATCACAGTGGGTGTACACAATACTTTGTGTTACATCATACGGATTTAATTTGATCTTATAAGACGTTTAGCCCCCGGCGGTGGCTGTAATCGCCGTGTTAATATTATAAACTGATTGTTATAAGTTAATACGTCGCACCTACGTAATCTTTGTTCAACAATTTTCTGAGTAATAAAGCTATAAACATACTAAATATTTTGCAGCAAAATATTAAAATATGTAACTACAAAAAGAAAATATCATTGCAAGCTATATTGCTGGTATTAAGACCGCATAGCTAGCAATTTTGCCCACACCACTCTGTATGTACTACCTTGATAATTTATAGCCTATGTGTTATTCTACACTCTGTAAAGTGTTATAAAATCCTTCCAGTAATTTGCGTTACAGAATAAAAACAGAAGTTTGCTAATAATTATAACTACGTTATCAATCACAGCATTAGACATTGGACTAATGTTTGTCTATACATCTGGTTAAGCTCATAATCTCTGTATACATCTATTATAAGTGGCCGATAGCATTAATCTCAAATTCTGACTCTAATCCTATTACGTTCGTCGACCGGTTTAAATATGACGATGCAGATAACATTTGGTAGAGCAAAACCTTTGTGCTACCATATCCGTATTGTGACGGTGTGATCATGCAAAAAATCTACACTCCTTTTCAGTCCTAAGAGGACGAAAGGAAAAATTACAACACACCTGTTTCAGATGAGGAAATAAGTACTTCTTGAAGTGCACCAATTTTGAATCAAAACAACTAAAGAAGGAGCAGGAGGTGGAGCAAGCGTGTCCTAGAGTGGAGACCGCGACTCGGCAAATGTAGAGTAGGACGCCCTCCAGCTAGATGGTCCGACGACCTAAAAAAGGTCGCTGGGTCTGACTGGATGCGGAAGGTGGAGGACAGAGTGTTATGGCGCGTGTTAGGAGAGGCCTACGTCCAGCAGTGGACTGCAATAGGCTGAAATGATGATGATGAACTAAAGAAACGCACCATCTAGGAACTATTTACATCTACTTTAACAATTTAGAATTTAGAGGATCAAATGGTGGGTTTCGATACTTTTAGTATGTGTGCGCTTCAAGGAATACCCTGTACCATAAAGCCTGGTCAGCGTGGTAACAGTAGGCTAAAGGGACCCTACAGATTAACAGGTCGCGGGATCAGATCAGTTCGTCGGTTAAGGGAAATAGGTGACCTATTTATTGCGTTTAGTTTTTTGAGAGACCTGATCAGGACATAAAATAAATAAAATAAAAATAAGAATAATTTATTTTCAGACTTAGTTCATCCATAGTTTGTTAGTAACAATCGCCCATTATGTCGTTGAATGATTGTATCTGAAGTAAAAATACGTAAAATTATTTTTATTTTTTTTGTGTTTTTTCTTTCAATCCTTAGTTCTCATTACAATTTCTTTATTAGGTACTGGCTACACGAAATTATTTTTAAACAAAAGATCTAATCATACGAATCATTCAAACGTTTATAGCTTTTCTCAGAGATGTGTTTTAATATAAAATTACTCGTGCTTGTAACATCAGAATTAAACTCATTAGACCTTACGTTTTCCTAGTATTTTCATTGTATTTTCCTGGGAATAACAGCAATTCAACTTGGAAAACGTTTCTATATTATAATAGTTTCCCAGACTGATGAAGGTACGCTTCACTGCTCAATACGAAACCATTTGGAATAATTGATGTATCATTTTAATCTTATATTTAATAAATCTATATCTATACTAATATTATAAAGCTGAAGTGTTTGTTTATTTGGTTGAACGCTAAGATCTCAAAAACAACTGATCCGGTTTGAGAAATTCTTTTAGTTTTGGATAGCCTAAACGCCTCGATACTCCAAGAACTCGGTATCAAGCAGCGTCTGTTGACAACAGTACAATCTCGCAACTAACCTTCTTCGGACACGTTTTCAGGCGAGATAACCAGTCCATAGAATGCCTTGTACACAAGACCACGCGGGAGGTCACCCATACGATGGACCGACCAAGTCAAGTCTGCTGTGTGGGCGGCTCATTGAATGACTGCAGCAGAATGACCACCGGCAGAGAGAGATGGCGAGAAATCGTAACGAGCATTATATCTGCTCAATCCACAAATTACGACAGGATGACCACGACCGCTCTGGCAAGAGCGTAACGACAAAGAAGAAGCCTATTTGTCGAGGAAGGTAATAAGCTATAACATCATGCTCTCATCACTGCCAATAGGAGCTGAGCAGCGGCTAAATAAAGTACAACGGGACCGAAGCCCCGCGTGACTTCTAGTATAAAATAAATATATGATCCCTTCTCCTTAAGAACATAGACCAGTTTTTTTTATTGATAGACGAGCAAGCTGCCCGCCTGATAGTACGTAAGTGGTAACCGTCGCTCTTAGATATGGCTGTTCTAGGTTGTGTTTCTTTCTTCTTCTTGCGACGAAAACACAACCAAGTCTTTATCTACCGAAAAAAAACGGATTTTTTTTTTTAAATATACGTTCTTGAACTTACCAGCCATCTTATTTCCTTGGGGATTATAATGTAGTAAGTAGTTACGAAAGTGTGTGACATTTTGAGGCAACTGATTACTGTTAACGACACTCGGCAGTAATAAGGTTTAGCATGGCATGCCCTAGAGGCGACTCAAATTGAGGGGAATTACCCCATTTACCCTGACCTCTCATCCCTTTCATAAATTATATAAAATCTCTACTACCATATTTTTTTTATTGTGTAGGTATTTTTATTTAAGATGAATGCACTTAAAAGACCTTGAAATGCTCAAAATTTTTAAAAATATATCCAGACTAACTAAACAGAAATATTGGGTTAAAACGTATAATTAATTACTGTCATCGTGTATATTTATTGAAAAACAGAAACTGGTTATCTGACTGGAATTTAGCACTAAGTTTCCTTGAATGACGTCAGTGAGCACTTAAAATGAATTTTGAAAATTAAGTCATTACAATTATGCTGGATTATATTCAGCTAAGATAAGTAGACACACACACACGCGCGCAGCACACAGCACAAGCACTCATAAGTGAAAATATAAAAAAGAAACTGCTGAAATGCTGTTTGAAAACGTTTTGAGTACCTCTTCAATGTACAGGGGCAAAGGAATTTTACTTCGCATGTTAATTCAATACCTTTTTTCATTCGTTAGATAGGTAGTTAATTAGTATTGTTCTGTAAATAAGTTAAAATATTGTAGAAAAGTACTCGTAAATCGACCTGAATTCATTAGCGAGTCCATATTGATTTGTAGTTGTGTTGAATTGCGGTAAATATATCACGGTAATGGCATCATATTGTTACAAAATGTCAATTGTTCGTCCCAGTAGACGTTTGTTCAACAGTGGGCGTGGGAGAATATTTAATGTGATACTCTAATTCGAGATTAGCCGGCGGCTACTCCATAAACGATATGTATCTGATGTAATATTACATTCATTTCTTTTCTTATTTTTTGAAGGAAGATAAAAAGAGAAGATAAAAAACATATATTCCCAAAGTAGCGGGTAATTTATAAACATAAAACAGATTCAAACAACGCCCAGACCACACTATGACTAATTTGCACATACTCATACTATGTGAGGTCAGACTTACAACCTTATGTTTAGGAAAATTTACTGACACTTTTTTTTGGCTTTGTATGACGTTTTTAAGTATTATGTATTTGATCTACATGAAAATAGATGATGATGAGATGTTCAACAGGCATTGCAACATTAGACAGACAAATATTATGTTACTATGTCAGAGGAGCAGAATACCGGCTTAAACAGCTCTGTACTCTATCACTTTGCTGGAACGAGTGAGCCACCGGCATCTTATACTACATTAGCTGCATACTATTTAATTTTATTATTACCTTAGAGTATGCCGCTAATTGAGGCAGTTAAGGGAATGCAAAGATTTGCATAGTGGTATACTTGTTTAGCAACTTACTTGCTGTGGTATCTATAAATACTTAAACAAAGGCCTTGCTAACACACTAATAACTATGTCATTGGCATGATTTATTTATATATTAATAACTCACCTAAATTGAGCATACGTCGCGTGCAGCCAGCCGCGTAAGGCTTGCTATAAGATTGTAGATCGCGTGCCTTATAAGGGTCCAGTGACCACGCATTGCAAACTTAGAAAACTTCCACCAAACAATTACCAACCTTAGCACTACGCAATAAGATATAAATTTACAAATTACATAATTAAATAATCTAACTATATACAATAGAACTGATATTAAACTAATTTAAGCTTTATACTATAATTTTAAGGTGGAAATCAGATTGTTTTTTAGTTGTTTCATTGTGTTGTCTGGGCTCCATTCATACATACCAATCGGGTCGGTTAGTTCGCCTTGATTTTACTATTCGTATGCACTTGTCATGTGTTATTGTTTGGTAATCAGATAGTTTGGAGGAGATTTGGCTGTCGGAATTCTATTTCTATAGACAGTAGGTTCTCGAAACAGAAGGCGTATTTGAAAACCAATTGTGTAAACTTTTAGAATAATGATGGCTGTTTATGCGAATGAATGTCTTGTTTGATGGAAGCGAATCGAATGGCGATTATTCCTTTAATATGTAAATGAAGCTATCGTGTTTAATCATAAAATTGATTCTGTAACTATGGTGAATCATATTAACGTGGCTATAAAATTATGTCACTTAAAAAATAAGTGAATATACTGAGCTTTTAACTATTAATAAATAATAATACTTAATAAAATATAACGTGTATGTTAATATTTTTAAAATATGAATGTTATTAATAGAACAGTTTTTTTCGGGCGAATAGTTTCCTATACATAAATAACCGTTTTAATTATAAACAATCGGATTGCTAAAATAATTCAAAGATTTACTTTACAAAATGTAGCGTCCTAGTCAATACTATTATAATTCGTATATTTTCCATTAAGTTCCAATTATATTTATTGTAAATGTACCTTAATTTGACTCGACTTAATAGGCATCACAATATCTTTGTAGTGACTCATTCATTTATGGTACACCCAGTTCACCCAAGATTTTTTCTGACGAAGTTTCTGACGCTGTAATATGTAAACAATGGACCATGAAACGACTTATTATGACGAACATAAACTGCTCATAACTTTTATGTTGTTTTCTTACCAACAGGCTGTTGGGGAAGCCAACATCTAGACGGGTAATAAGGTCATTGACATTTGAAATAATTACCAATGTCCGTCCTTCAGAAAGTCAAATTTCTTTACCTGAGTGTTGCCAATTAATAACTCGTTCTTACCTGTGAACAATGTAAAAGGAGGATAAATGATACGTACATAACATTATATCTGAATATAGTTTCTTTCCCGAAAGGGGCTAAGCAGTTGTATATTAAAGATACACAATAACAGATTTGCGCAATTTATTACTTGGCGCAGCGGAGCCTTTTGAATCTAAAGTGATATCGGTTTGAATCAAGTATGTATGTATATGCATTCGATGGAAACGTAGCATTCCTATTCTGTCGTAACATAATTTGAGCGTATAAACGCTCAAATTTTGTTAACCACAATCATGACGTTATTATTAACGTCATGATTGTGTGTTTTAAGACAAGGCCCGCACTACAGTATATCACGGTGGAACTGACACACATTCAATAAATAGACATAAAGTACACCTAATCTGAAAACAAGAATATGGACGGCACAAACATTTGTCCATATATATATCGAACAAAGTGAGGTTCAGAGATCCTACTATGAATATCGACATCAACTTAATTAGTACCTGTTCATATTTCGAACATTTAAAAGCGATATCGACTGTTAAACGATGGTAATATTCATAGTAGAGTCTCTGCACTTGCATATTAAAATTATTGCAATCAAAAAGAGGCAATCAAAATGTTACGGATACAGAATCTTCTCTTAAACACACTTAGGTAAGTAATTATAGGTATTTTAACCTTCAAATACTTATTTATCTTTTTTATCTTGATCGTTGGCCTCATTTCAGTTGATTACGTTGAGGGTAGTAAATCGGACCGTATACGGTTCGGCTATTACTTAATTAGACGATACTTGGTAGCTAATCCGATTCGATCAGGTCAATAAACTTTACTGTTCATTAACTATTGTAATGTATTGGTAGCTCGCTATTGCTATTGTGTGGCAATAACAATTAAAGTTGAACTCTATGCTTTGAGTTAATTTGTAATATTTCTGCGACCTATGGTTATTTTACGAACAGCTCATTCACTGAATATAATCCTGTGGGAGACTTATAAACATTTAATCTAGAGCGAAATAAAATAAAATTTAAATAACTTGTAACTAACATAAAACATTTATTCATCATTTCAACCCACAAACGGCCCACTGCTGGGCAGGGGTCTCCCCTAAAGAATGTCCCCCAAAAAATTCCCTCAATTTTGCCTACTATACCACGCTGGCCAGACGGATTGGTATTGGGTTTGTT
This sequence comes from Laspeyria flexula, assembly GCA_905147015.1. Lineage (NCBI taxonomy): Eukaryota > Metazoa > Arthropoda > Insecta > Lepidoptera > Erebidae > Laspeyria > Laspeyria flexula. Next base: position 459,286 of record LR989954.1, on the reverse strand, counting down.
TCGAATTTTCCTTGTCTTGCAGTGCTCTTATCTGCATAATTTTAGGTACTCCTTAGTCGCGTTTTATGACACCTACGGGTTGAGATGGGGTAGTGACATTATGTATTCTTAATCTGTCCCTACGCGTCCGTATTACGTAGCTATATCTACAAGCAAAATTAAATTAAATTTAAGTGGGCCACGAATCTCTAAAATTAATTTATACAACTCAGTAAGTAAATAAGTTAATACTGTACTGTGTACTTAATATTTAATTTACGTCATAACTTAACTGGTTTTGATTATAACATCATGACTTTTTTACTGAGGGGATAGGTAGTGTGTAATGTATCAGAACCAGGGTTCTCCCAGACACGCTGGAATAATGCTGAGAAGTTCTTGAAGGACAAATCCAGTGACTTTTTGCCTCAGATAACAAACCCAGAATCTTTTACACAATAGTCTTATACGTTAAACGTTTCAAAATATCAGGTTAAACAATAAATTTTAATTGGTAATATGTTCATGAATAAATATGACTTTATGGTAATTTATTGCTATTGAATAGAAGATTGCACTCTAACTGACCTCTGTTTAACTAGGTAGAGGAAAAATTGGCAACCGGGAGTTACCGATAAGTATATACCGTATGTTTTAAGATAATATTTTTTTGAATAAGATCAATCTTAACCTTAGTATCTTATCGGCAATGTTATAATAAAACCTCTGTGCCGAGAAGATATCATTTTTTCAGTCGAGTAACTTATCTCCTTCTTTTAGTGAAGACAGAACGGACTCGTCATCGTCAGTTGAAACCGAGCTCTACCGAGGGAGAATTGATTGCGTTCTTATCAAGGCCACTGCTACTTGAATAGTGGTACCATTGAGCTCTATAATTCTTGAAATATTATCTTATCAAGTGTCAGTTAGTCAATTGTCACGTTAAGTTATAGTCACATACGAAAAGCTGTACAGTGGAACTACATACTGTCCTATTATTCATATTTGATAGCATTAGAAGCACACTAACATCTTCCTTGTGACGTCATTACTGCACAGAAAGCCGTATCAGTGTCGTATGTGCCATTTTTTCATGTCATTGACATTTACAGTCTCTCGTTTAATTCAAAAGGTATTTTTTGGAGTTCATTATGAACAAAATGGTGCATATTTTAGGCACCCGCCGCCTGTTTAGAATGTATAATCAGTACATTAACCCATATTAACTCTACTTTGAATTTAAAAATAAGATTAATAATCAGTGTTGTAAAATAAGAAGAACATTTACAAACTTGTAATGTTTCTATATATGGAAGTTGAGGATGTCGTAAACTTGAAATTAATTAGCAAAGGAATCCTGGCTCCTCTAAAGCTGAAATAAGTAGAAGTATTTATTAAGACCCCCGTAATACGGGCTAATTCCGTGTTTAAAAAATAAATAGCTTAAAATACAGATAATTTCTTACAGCAGTTAAAATGAAAACTTAATATTTCCCAAGAAACTGTGTTGCTTGTCTGTTTTAACAAAAGTTTGATATTATGCTCATAAGCACTAAATACAATGTAAACTGAGTTCTTATTACAATTAAAGTTCGTTTATATATCCTGTTCGAAAAGCGCGTCCCGCTTTGCTAGCCGGTGTAATTTCCAATGCAAACGTTGCAACGCGGCCCAACACGCGATAACGTTTCGTACCGGCTCAACGGATATGTTCAAGTGCAACACAAAATCGGGATTTTGTTGAAAAGATGAAGATAACATTTAAATACTAAGTATCAATAGGATGAAGTTATCTTGTAGATTTTTATTGGAAACTTCAGTGCTACTATAAACAAATGTGAATTTGTTATAATAATATAAGTAAATATTGTATTGTATTGAATGATGCTTGTAATTCACTTGTTGAATTACATACAAATAAGGCTTTCAATTACAAGCTAATTATTATCTAATTGATTGTGAATAAATGCTTATAATGAAAGTATTTGAATTATTCAAGAATTGTTTAAGAATGTCAATGACATTAAATATTTTTGTTTATTTTTAATTCAACATGACGTAATTTATCTCAATAGCAGAATTATTTAATCGATTTATAACGAAATATTTTGAAATATTGAATTTCAAATACACTCAGAAATTTTACCGTGTCTTTGGCAGATAATTAGCTATGAAAATTTGGAATGAGATTGTTTAACAAAGCGCGTCGTGTCTAGCGCAGACAAGTTTTCTTCTTGGTCAGCGCCAGAGCAATGTATGTTCACAGTAAATGTGTAAAAAGGACACGAATTATTTCGTAGACACGGTGAAAAGACCCGTGCCTTGCCTAGCAGTCTATTATTCACCTTTTATTTCTAGAGAACTTGATTGTTACCGTGGCGTAGCAGTTAAGGTGGTCGCCTCGCCATGTGTTTATGAAGTCCCTCGCGACACACGGCTTGTACCCTGGTGCGGGTGTTGTCTTTTTAAAGAATAATTTAGAAAAATGATTCCATCGATTCAACATGAACAAATTATTCCAAATTTGTAATTCATACATTTTTTTCATGTCTCATGTACACCTGGCATTAATAAAATTACCATTATAGACGTCTTCCAGTTTGAATATGCAATAGAATGTCGATAAACAGCCTTTTTCCAGATTTATTTGAATATTCATTAACTAGACACTAGTATTTCTACTAAAATGTATTTTAATTTTTTTTCTAGTTTTTATGACGCTTTAAAAATTTTACATTAGCCTTTTGTATCTCAATACCGAACCTAGATATTAAATTCACATTTAAAAATACAGCTAACATTTAAATTTGGAATGTAAATATAGTTCGTATTACTATGTATTTATTCAAAACAATTCCACACGAACCTTGAGCTTATTGATAAATCCAGACGTTTTACGGAATGCCGCATAAGATCTTATTGTATACGACACGGTAAAGTAAGCAGTTACAATTAACTGTGTTGACTCACATAGCTGCGCTTGCGCATTGACTCAATGCACTGATAAAGCTCTGTTTGAACTGGGAAATGCATTATTACAAATTATTAGTAATTAATAAAATTTAGTATTCTTAGAAATCCATAACTGTTTTTAATAATAATTTCAAATAAAGGTTATTTATATAACCGAAGTCCAACCACAAATGTGTAAATTAAAAGATTATTATTAATTACGAGTTTTTTTTAACACAGTGCCCCTAGTCGTCTCTTCTGACTTTCTAGGAATGAAAAAAGTTGTGGTGCTTCTTCTTCTTATAGAATAGGCTTGACTACCACATTAAGAGCAACGCGTGTGTGGCCAATTACAGGTTTCCCTAAATAACTTAAAATGTAAGTACAGCATTTTTTTAAGAATAAGAATAATTTATTTGCAATAACTAAAGTACAATATTACACAAGTTCTTGAAGTCACCTTTTAAGCAAATATATGCCTGTGCTAGGTGAACTTCGCTCTTCCGGAAATCATTACAGAGGTACTTAGGTATTATTACAAGTATTTTTTGACAAAAAGAAGAAGATAAAAAAAAAAAACAAAATAAAATAAAAATACAATGATATATAATACAAGAGAAACAAAAGTGTGTGTGGGTGTGTGTAAGTGTGTGTGTGTGTGTGTTTTGTTTAAAATAATAAATACAATGCTGATCGATTAAAGGTAATTGTTTTCATGAACATAGTAAGTATATTAGTACAGGGTCACTTTAGCTTATAGGTCACATATTGTTCAATAATTAATTATTATTATATACTATTGTTATATTATTTATACAGATTTTACAAGTGTCACGTGTAGGTATCACACTTTAAAGCGCACGCATTGAATTATGATAAATGTTTGCTGATTACGGGTCATGGACTGTTGGGAATTAGGTTAATTACTAATTATCTAGATTACATTTCTTTAGATTCCATAAGACTACATCAAATTCTTAGCATCTAATCTAATGAAATCTGGAAATGTGTTTAATATAGCTGACGAAATTTGGGCGTAATACATCTCTACCTACCCCTTCGGGAGAAAAGCATAATGCAAATTTTTAAAGTTCCGAACCTTAATAGGAATAAATGGAACCCATGTGGCACTCCGTTGTCCGTCTGTCTGTCTGTCAAGTAGCACGAGTAAAGGACAAAATCAGAAAACCGTAAATTTATAGTTACATCACTGTAATATATAAGTGCACGATTCCGACTCGCACTTGACCGGTTTTTATACATATCTTTACACCTGTCTCCCATTTTGGTAGGCAAAGATCATAGAGCACCAATAGTTCCGACCGAAACACAATACATATCTTTCGCTTCCTTTAAATAACAGTTTCTTTTATAATTATAGGTAACTTGAAGTCACATGTCATCTTGACATGACTAATGACTAACGCTGATATGATTCACGTCCCCGTCGAGTGATTATGTTTAATTGACGTGACTTAAACGAATAAAAGGGTTAATTGAGGATGAACGGGTAAAGAGCAAGGTTGCGGGGACTCTGGATCAAGTGTTTGTTATTCTCTGCAGTTACGTTAGTATTTAGATGGATATGTTTTTGGCTAGGTTATCTATATGCATACGCTTAATTACCATAAACAAGTAATATCCAATCTAAGGATTAATTTTCAGGCGTTTAATAAGTGATTTTTGCCACTCAAAGTTTGATGTTTTTAAACTTTTGCAATTGAAATATTTTTTAACTTAATTTTAAAATGAACCCTAATAAGATTTGGTAAACATTTGATCTTTAGCTAAAGTAACGGTAAAATTACCTGCACCACACATGTATCTAATAGAAAAATTTGACGAAATATGTCCCGGAAAACTTAGTTTTTTATTCTGTTTGCTTGTGGTTTAAATACAAAATCACCTTTTTATATGAATAATGTGATTATGAACGACAACAAAGAGTTGTGAGTTGTTGTTCTGATAAAAATACAAATGAAAGATTTTATAGAGACTGAATTAGATCGTGGCGGCCAACCTGACTTGGAAATTAGAGGTGAAAAGTAGGCCATCTCTTAGATAACGAAGAAAGATAAAGAAATTGGAAAGATAGGACGGAGATAATTCTTTTTGCCTTGTATTTGTTTACGTTTCACACAAACATTGCGTCGCAAAGGAGTTTATCTACATGCACTTAACGTAAACAATGTACGCCCAGATTCAGATAAACTATCTTATAGATCACACGAAATTGTCTCGTGAGTAGATAGATATACCTATGTGTGCGGAAGGAATCTATCTGCAATATAACCCTTATATTCATTTGTTATGAGCGATTATTCTTGTTAATGTATTATATGTAACTAACTTATTTAAATTTGATTGAATGTGAATTTGATTTAGTATGGTGTTTTGGTTCTGTACTTTCTGTGATATTTCAAACTGTAACCAATTAAAATTGTAACAACTATGATTATCTCATCATCATCTCATCATGATGATGAGATGATGATGATTGAAAAGAGTGGCCTGAGTTTCTTGCCAAGTTCTTCTCAGAGCTCAACCTTGTCAGTGAACTGGCTGTAAGCAAATTTACTGACACCTTTTCTGGCTTTGTATGACGTTCATAAGTATCATGTATGTGATCCAAATGAAATAAAAAGATTTGACTTTGACTTAACTGTTTATGAGTAAATTATCGCCATAATGTGGTTCAGAGGTCCAGAAACATAATTTAAAAACAAAATATATCAGAAAGATTCATCAGAATCTTTATCTCTATTTTATACATAACAGCAAACTGTAATGTAGACACCTTAGTTTAAACTTAATGTAGATTTTACACAAAACATATTTAGAATGGGACTTAGTGCGAGAGTCATTATCAACCAGTCAACAAAAATAGGTGCAGTCTATATTTATTATGGTCAAATATTTTAAATTCGAATAAAACACACACGAAATGTAACGATAATACTATACTAGTATTTAACAGTTAAATTCAAAGAAACTTCGGTCCCAAATAGTTGAAGATTCGTGTTGTCGCATACCGTCATAGCGTCATGTTCACACTACACGACCTCATTACCATCAATTATGTAGTTCGTGACGAAGACACATCCAATTCCACGAATCAGTAGCTTGGCTTGTTATCTATTAACAATATTGTAATTAGTTTTATTAACAGTTGGTATCGTAGATGTATTAACGCTCTAGTCATCGCTATATCTTGTTGTACGTGGAAGGGTTAACCTTTTGAATACGGATTCATTAAAGCTGAGAAGGTAGTGTAGGACGTCCAGTCTTAAGGTGAACAGATGATCTGATTCGAACAGCAGGATCGTGCTGGATGTAGGCCGCTACAACCAGGCTCCATTTGAAATCTCTTGAGGAGGTCTATGTGAAGATGAAGATGAGAGAAGAGATGAATTATAAACAAACAAGAGACGTACAATGAGCGAGGCGTAGGTACCTTTTATAACATAAAGTACTTTACTCGTTATATAAATGTAATAGATAGTGTTTATCACTCTCCAGCTATTCAATTTATTATTATGCCAAAAATAATTTTGATTTGTTGTTGAATTTCAACGTAAAAGCAGTCAGACAACTTCATAGGGATCATTGAACGAACTAATTCAATTGTTTGTTCAATGATACCTACGGATTTGTTTAATTTTAATTAATTTCAAACTGTGTGTATGTAGATAAGTTAAAAATACGCGTTTCCTTATGATTCTGTTAATAATTAATTATTAATTTAATACATAACGAACTTCCTCTTGTGATACTCGGAGTCTTTGAACATCGTGCGAAAATATAAGCAGGAAACGAACCAGACATCTCACTAGCTTATATAAGTCTTTTAAACGCAATATATAAAAGAACTTATTTTTTCATTTAATTTGGCAGGATATTATTGAATACTAACTTTTGGCCGTGTTATTTGTGGAAAGCTGCGAAAATAATCGCCTATATATTATTCTGAATTAGGTAAATATAAGTTGTATTATCGTTTAGAGTCATTAAAATTCAGTAGTTTATGAATGAGAAATTATAAACTACTTTTCTCATTCATAAATTACTGAATTTTATGGACTCTTTATTAGTAAAGGTCCAAACATCGATCTGTCTTCTTATACTTTATCAATAGTAGAAATATTTATTTGAAAAGAGCTAACTTTGTATTAGTTACTTCATTAAACCGTATATGGAGATCACTTAACACCCTTTATAATTGTAAATCATAAAATTTACATCAAAATAATGTAGATTCTAAATAACAATCCGTTTTAAATATTTAATCTACTTAGTATCTACTATTATAATTTAAGTATAAGTTAGAAATATGTGGAGTGTCAATAACCTTATTTCGCAAGCGCAACTGCGCAGTAAGGTGCGCAAACATTATATCACGAACAAACGCGGTCACATGCTTCTGCACAAGCTTGTTTGTCTTCTTTACGGAAGCACATTATCTTAAACTTCATTTTTATGCACATTCTTACAAATGAAAAGTATATTTCCTACACACACTTATGAAAATACGTAATATGATGAATTTAATTAGGTTTATAATTACTTAATCCTTTAGTTAATAAAACTATTATAAACGTTTTTATTAGAGTTTATAATATAGCATTTTATAGTTGGCTTACAATAAAAATTTATTATTATGTAGCTATACGATTTACAAATGGCTTTTTTACTTAAATGCCAGTTAAATTTTACCATGAATAAATTCACCTTATATTATATTTGTGATGTTTATCGACATGGGCATATAAAAAATATTTACCTATATGACATCACACTTTAACTAAATAAATTAAAACAATAATTCTATAAAAACAAATAATTCATTTGAATAATATAGGTATGTGAACTAAAATACTTACTTGAATCAATAAATTATTTATTTTATAATTATATTTAAATAAGTATTTAGTTTTCCACGTGTAACAACACAACACGTGGAAAACTAAATACCATTTAAAACGTGACGGACCCGTCTAAAATTCCTTACAAAATGTTTGGAGGAAACTCGTGGCCAACAGTGGGACATTAATTTATGGGTTGTAATGATGATGATTGTATGATACATCATAGATAAACAAGCATTTTATGAATGATTAGTGTAATGACTGTATGTAAGTCAATGTAACATGTTTGTAATTATTACGTACAATTAATTACTAATTTGGAGCGTGATTGATCAGTTTATTACACACGAACACATTTGATGTACCCAGTACGTTATGTATCATAAGTTATGCATAAGTGCTTGGTTCAGTGATGGAGTGTAGTTGAACTGGTTACAAGGGGATATACCACTCGTTGTCGAGAGTTATTAGAATACATTAGGTACTAATATTGCGGGTGTGTTGCACCACTACCAACTCCTTACCTACTTACTTACCTAGTCCGGCCGTAAGTGCTGTTACAAATGAAAATGCATTTTTTTTATGAAGCACAGAGGCAGAGTCCAATTTTCTCGATTTTTTTTCTCAATAAATTAGGCAAGTGACCAAAAAGTCAATACGCGGGATTATTTATTGTAGAAAGTGAGAAAATGAATTGTTCTTTATTAATTAAAAATATTAAATAATGATGTACCAAATATTTTCAGTTTTATACTGTTTATTTTTTAATTTGGAATTTTAATATTAGATTAAACATAAGTACTTGCGTGATTTATTTCACTCCAAACATGCATAGATCTTCTTGTCTACACAGTGACCCTGCCAGGATTCAAACCTGATATCTTATTATTCCCTTGATGAACAGTTAGTTAACAGCAGTGTTGCAGAGCCCCGTGGCCTCGATCCAAGCGCTACTTTCTACAACCAACGAGTTTTTACGTGATCCACAGATATTGCGACATAGTACACATCATTCTGTTTATCTGACTCCCTTTTATTGATAACAATGATTTTACAAATTGGGTCACTTTCGTTTTATTTTATTAGGTATTTAGACTATGTGTTGAATTGAAGGAAAGAGAGAAAGGGGAAGGAGAAGACACACCTGGATAGATAATTGTCGGAATTGGATTGGATTGGACGCTGCCACACTTGGCAAAAGAACAACTGAAAGGAAAAAGTTCCAGAGGATAGTCGCTGACATCCAAGTAATGGGTTATGCACTGGAAGAGGAATAAATTATAAGAATTATTATTTAGTTAGATAATAAACAATAACGGTTCAAATATAACCAAATCAACCAACCATTTATCAAAGTCAGAGTGACTTTGATATATGTTTAGTCAAAAACAAGGTAAATTGCCTAATATTTGATGGAAGTAAATATTGTTTGATTTTTAATTTAGTAAGCAAATATGGTCAGCAAGCCTTGCTCGGCAGATGGATGTCTGCCGAGTAGGGCTTGCCTATTTTTAAAAATCTCTCAGATTTAAAGAGAAATGATGCCTTATAATGGTGAAAAGAGAGTTTAGAGATGATTTTTGATAAACATTTACAATCCAACAAAGACCCAGAGCTATCTATAGATAAACGTGAAAAGAAGCATTTTATCAATGTAAACATTTTGATCTAAATCGTTAGAGCCGTTTCCGAAATGCTAATGTATACATTTTAAGTAAATACAAGAATTACTTGTTTGAATAATTTGACATTTTCCTTGTTCAAGTCATCTTGATGCTAAATGTAAACGTAATCATTGTTGGACTATTATTTAAGTTACATAAGTACCTATTACGTTGTATCTGTTTAGCAATAGGTCAAGTACTACATTGTTTTGGGCACTTCGTTTGAATATGGCAGTTCTTAAAGTCAAATTATAAGGCCGTCGACCTGTACTTTTTAGATCTTGAAAATGCTTATTTTAAAAAGCAGTCTTTATGTCCAGGCTAAATATCACTTCTGACAATCAGAGGTCTAGAAATAGACCTTGAGCGGAAACAACGGCTTGTAAGTGTTTTAAGAGGCATGTGATAGCAATAAAAGAAATCATACGACCGGAATCTATACTAATAGTATACAGCTGTAGAGTATGTTTGGTAGAACGTTCGGATCTCAGAAACTACTAGTCCGATTTAAAAAAATATTTTAGTTTTGGATAGCCCATTTATCCAGGAAGGTTATAGGCTATATAACATCACGCTACAGCCAATAGGCGCTAAGCAGTGGTCAGATAAAGAGCAAAGAGAGCGAAGCCCTCGCGTCATCTAGTTATCTAACAACAGTGTTAACATCGACTAGGGATTCAAATGAAGGATCTTTAACCTGCACAATAGTCATACAATTCAGGTACGCTACTACTACCAAGAGCAATCAGAAGACTATTACACAATAAGGCTTTATTATTTACTTTATAAGTATAAAGTTGTAACCCACATGCCTTTTAAGCGTTAATAGACTTGCCTTTTTGATTATATTACGTAATATGTGAAATTATATAAATTGTTTTCTAAGAATGCTTCGATCGTCAGAATCATTAGAAGATGACATTTGTCATTATAATAGAAGCTGTTGTGCGTCAGTCGTGACGACCGTTCATTATTTTTAACTAATAAGGGGTATTACTTGATAGTTTTAAAAAGAACCTACTGTGACCTCATTTATAGATTTAAACTAAGCAGAATGGGCAGCCGGGGGGCCAAATTTAAAATAAGTAGGTTTGCTATTCAAAAAAATCCGTAGCTCTGTAAATATGGAATGGAGTTATGGATTGTTCTAAAATGTTAAAAAACATAGATATACTTAGAGTTTAAAACGACTCTTTCCCTCGACGGGGTAGGCATTAGGCAGGGGTGTCTAGTCACGACAATTTTATTCTAGAAATAGTAGACAGAGATGTGTCCCATCCAGTTACTTTTTTTAAATCACCGTCGGTAATTTAATTGATATTACACAATATGCTGTGAGCACACTTACCCAAATTCAATTATAATAAAGAGCTTTAAAAAGTTTAAACATAAAGAAGACGTTTCATTACGTATCAGGAAACCATCGTGTTCTGACGTAACAACATAATATTTATCAAAGTAGGCTTCCATCTCACTCGATTGTAACACTTATGTATATAGCCATATTGCTCAATATGGCATAGGTTGTATCGTATTGACACACATTTCCGGATTAGCATGGATACAATAGGAAATTAGCGACAGGTTTGACCACAATAGTTAAATATTCAATTATATTATCCGTTTCAATTAATAGTATTAAACTGCTGGAAGGTAAACTAGTGTTAGCTATTGTTTATAGATACAATGCGTGGAGGCATTGACCGAAGCTGCGCATACTTACATACTAACAGGTGAAGTAAATGTAGGTCATTGAACTTTTAAAAGAAATAAATTATACATTTCTTCAAAATACATATAATTTCATTTTTAAGCACCTCCACCGTGTAGTAAAACGAGCTTCCACCTGCGTGGCAAGTCAGTGAAAAGTAGCCTATATGCTATTCTAGACTATAATCTATCTGTGTGACAAAATTTCATCCAGATCCTTTCAGCCGTTCTGGAGTGATTGAGTTACAAACATCTTTCCATACATCTAATTACAGTTTACAGTAATATGAACTACTACCAGGTTTGATTAACGATAACAATGTACCCATCAAACTTAAAAATTAGTATTTCTAGGCTTATTAACGAATCCTAATTCAAATAATTGATTTTATCTCAAATGTTATCCAAATCAACACAACCAGTTTTGTGATCAACGAAAATTAATATATTCAATTACTAGGATCTAAATATAATAGCAGCGACAATCTACCACATTAATACATAATATATAATATTTTTAGGTATTAATTTATTACATTGATATCATATGGGTAAAACCACGGGCGGTAGCTAGCTGTATATAGAATCAGCTAACGACGAAGAAAAGTATCTTGAACAAAAACAATTATGCTAAGAGCAATTTTTAATAGTTATGTTTATTAATTTAGTGGCATTCTCCGGCTCTGTCTGAAAATCAGCGCTACAACATTTATGTTGTACCATTATGCTGAGACAGGGCCGTTTTTCAGACTTTTTTTTGTCTTATAGTTTATGTTTGTGCTGTAAAATGTACATTTAGTCTGGAAATAAATAGATTTTCTTTCTTTCTTTCTTCTTTCAATTCTAAGGGCATGTTGTGTTGGGCAAGTTCCACAAACTATCATTTAAAGGCGTGTATTTGGGTTATTGCCTAAGCTTTCTCTATTCTGTGATGCTCGTTTGAGAGGAGACCGCAGCCCAACAGTGAAATTACAGTATAAGGTTAAAAAAAGGAGTGATTAAGTTTGTTAAGGGTCGGCAACACGGTCGTGATGCCCCTGGTGTTGCAGGCGCCCATAGGGTACGGTAACCGCTTACCTTCCGGCGGGACGTACGTCTGTTTAACAAGCTAGTTTATAAATAATTCGCATGTGTTGTGGTTAGCTTTGTGTATATTATGAAGTCGGTAAGTAATTATATTATTTGTGATTATTTCCCTGTTTATAATTATGATACTCTTTGTACATGTACTCGTACATACCTACTTGTATAAATATTTAGCTTGTGTTTGTAGTAATATTTTTATACCGTTTGTATTGGTAATAATAGAAAAACTGCATAACAGAATTTTAAACAAGAAGTTTTTTATTGAAATAATATCATGATGGTGGCAAGCAAGCTTAAGGCCTGCCTGATGTGGTAAAGTTTTACCGAAATCTATATAACACGAATAGCATCAATAGAAAAAAATAGTTTTTAGATATTTATCCGGCAAAGGTTGCTTGTTGAACAATTATTATACTAGTTGACAATTAATGTGGATAAATTTACTTTCATCGTTTTTTATTTCTACTTTCTTTTATCTATATATTTCAACAAATAAATAAAAAAACAAATCTATAAATAAACGATCAATTTCGTGGTCCACTGTACACATTGACACGTTGACAAGTACTATGTAAGTAGAAAGGTGCGGAAGTCACGCGTTGACCGGCGCCGGCTCTTCCGGCCCCACAGACCATGGGCCACGGACCACGGGGATTTATGTGGCACTCGGTAATTACACTTGATCGATGAGACACCATCGTCTTGTAATGGGAATTGATGTTAATTAGACATGTGAACAGAATTTATATTATGTCATTTAATAATTATATTTGTGTGAAAGTTTTATGAAATATATTATATATAATAATCCATCAGCCGTGTTATATCTCAAATAAGCGCACTAGCAGAAAAAAATCACGTCTCGCGGGAACCTGTAATCAAGACTCCACTTACACACATAAAAGATTTTTTGAGTATCACAATTATCAATTTTGTTGCAAATGGTGATCAAATTCTAGGCGAGGTGACCACTTAGACATATAATTTATATTCTAGTATACTGTTGTAAAAACAAATTTATCATCTATGTTATCAGTAGGCTTACCTGTAAATATACAATATATAAATTCTTAATAACTATAAGAATTTATTATAGTTTCAATATCATTAGGTTATGTAACACAAGCTCCGACATTTTACTTAAATTCAATTATTCAGAACTCACATGTCTACTAGCGTGCACGTTTAATGACAGACATCATCTTTTTGACCTCTTAATTGTTTTATTGTACGTCTTTTAAACACTGACCTTGTCTCAACATTAATCAATACCCATAATTTAAGTAAAAATTCAACCAACCATAAAACTACTTATCTATAACAAAAAATACACTGAACTTCATTCGACCCCGAATTAAAAGAAGCGAATAAATTCTCATTTTTTTCTCACTAAACAATTTTTTGTTGATGATACCTGACGGTACATTTTATTCCAAAAAAACATTAGGCAGCCTCCACACGTTGGATCAACTTGAACTAATGCACTCTATCTTTAGGACATTGAACTCCTGTCATCACCATCATCAGCAACCCGTTGCCGACCAAGAGTCCCCTTATTTTGAAAGATTCAGGCCCACAATTTTATTTTAAGACAAGACCCAATCTTAATATGGGACTTTGTTTCTTAAAACAAAGTCTGTGAGAACTTCAGAACTTGCCACAACTAAAACTTTATAAGAAGTATAAGAACACTAGCTTCTCCCTGTTATGTCCAGCGTGTTGTGTCTGCAAAAAGTATTTCACACAGACCTTTCAGCTGTTCTGATTGAATAACAAATAATCATCTATACATCCAACCATCCATCTATTCAAACTGTCGCATTTATAATATTAACAAATATTTGTGGATAGTACAAATATTTGTTGAGCCCACAACACTATCACCTTGACTGTTTAGCAGTCCCATACAACATTGAACCTACAAGAACATTGGCTTATAAAACCCCAAATATGAAAGCAGCTTTAAGTAAACAGAGGTTATTTACAAAAACTGAAGTGTTTAATATGTAGTCATCACAAAATTGTTCCGTCCGTATGATCATAGTGTATAAGGAAGATTATGTAAGTGTATTGTGAAAAGGTATTTGTCGAGGCATAACAGATACTGAACAAAATCATATATTATGTGAGAAAATTCTTCGGCATTTTACGTGAAAATATTCAATTCTCGCTTACATAAATGTGTGGTAAATTATAGATTATTATTTCAACAGTCGTGTTTCATAATAAATATTATTATTTTCTATTAATTTAAGTTATAAGCAAAAATAATATTCTGTACCTATTACATTTAGTTTTTGTTGTATAGTAAAATATACAATTTTACTATAGATATTAAAATTTGACGGTTTCAGCATACGGCATTGAATACTTTAAATATGTAATGTTTAATTCATCTTCATTTAGTTAGTGTATGCAAATTAATTATATTTTCTATAATAAAACGTTATAAACGTAACGTATGAACATAACATAACATAGCATCACGCCTTTTTCCCCGAAGGGGTAGGCAGAGGTGTTTCACACCCACATTTCACCAGCTATGTTTGGTCCCTTCAAATAGGGGCGAGCCTATTGTCATCAACCGGGAACATTTGTTTACCAAACTCCGGGAAAATCTCAGTACTGAAATTTCATATTAGAAAAACCCAATACCATTTTCACCCGACCTGGGAATAGAACCCGGGACCTTTCCACAGCAGTCGTATACACTTCCTGCTGCGCCACCGAGGCAGTAACGTACGAAATGCTACAAAAATATAATATCTTTGATACCCACACGTGATGACTTCTAGTAAGTATTAAATAATGGCATGATTATTTGACTCTATATAATTATTTAATGATTATAATATTCGTATATTAAGTATACCAAAGCGGCACAAGATCGCACGCTGTGGTCGAAATTAGGTGAGGCCTATGTCCAGCGGTGGACGTCATTGGGCTGATGTGATGATATATACCTACATCAGTAGACCGCACTTTTGTAGGGCTCTCGGAAAAGAATAATCTGTATACTGTGCTTGGTTTATATCCCAGACCCTTGCTTTATATTCCAAAAAAGCTTATACTTTTATGAATGCAACCCCATACGAGAGAGAAGATAAAATCCTAAAGAAAAATATGATTGCATAATTATTACCCGACTGACCCAAAAGGTAAGTAATGTTTGTTTAAGTTTTTATTCTTTATGTCTTTTATAGAGTTGGCTGAGACAATGATGATGAAACTTGATTTGTATTACAAATAAAAAATAATCTTATTTACAACCCGTGCATAATAGATTCGAAATATTAAAAATTGAACAAAATTATATGAGACATGTTTTATCATTAGGACAACAAAACTGGTGGTATATGTTTACTGTTAAATTCCATCTTATGGAATAATTTGACATTTATTAACAATCAAGTTTCAAACTGGATGTGAACCAGTTCTTTGACGTCAGTCAAGATGGCCACCGATCACTGTCTAATATAATTATGTATGTACCTTGTATTAATAAACAGATGAAGGATCGATTTATGATTCAAGAATTACTTAATTATGCGTCTGTTGAGTTTTATTTTTATAAACAGCCTTTACTAACGACAGATATTAGTTAATATCAAACGATAATTGCATTAGTTGTTGGATATGAATTTAAAAGTATAGCAGAATAATTTGAGATTGTATCCTTCCCTTTAGTTAATGTCGGGGAAGGGAGGACTCTCTGCTGGTATTTCTGGCCATGTATAATTCGCACAGCGAGTAACTTAAGGGTCCTTTTATACCTGATGGAAGATACGTCGTATATCATCACACAGATTACGTCAGAACAGTCAAGTCCATACAAAAACATTCGACCTTTCACACTTAACCGATGATCCGTCAGCGCGTCCCAATGTTAAAATGGATACGCCCAACGCATCTTCCATCAGATGTGAAAAGACCCTATAGTTGGGCAGGTTTTTGACACAGTCTCTATTACATTGTTAATCTCTATAGGTAGTGTCTACCATAAAATAGGCCCTATCTCTCTAGGTCTCTCTCTTTCTCTCCGCTTCTAGAGGCCTTCATTTGCTATCATCCAAAATGGAATAAAAACTGCTGAAGGATTCGCTTAGTTAAGTTTAGGAGTCATACATATTTTATCGACTTTTGATATGAACCCTTAATTTAGAAAAAACAATAATTGAATATCCAGTCAAAATAATTATATAATAAAATGTGATTAAGGTCAACTTCGGATTCAACGTCGTTATTTGAATACCAGCAATTGTTGATCATTAGTATGTTTGACGTAAACAAGCTATTGGAGTATTTAATAAGAATAATGAGGAGGCGCGGTCTACACCTTATAGATACATACGAACAAAACAGTGACAGAATCTTACTAATTTATTATTATTATAAATGCGAAAGTTAGGATAGACGGATGAATGTTCAATCACGCTTAAATGGCTGAAAAGATCTGTATGGAATTTGGCACACAGATAGACTATAGTCTGGAATAGTACTTGCTACTTTTTACGTACATACCACGTGGTGGGAGCTGCGAGCGACCCAGTACCGTATAAATAGACTTAGACGTATAATGTCTCTGCCTACCCCTCTTTTGGGAAAGAATTAGTGATGTAAGTATGTGTTATTCATGAAAGCATAATCAAGAGCCCTTCTCTTAGTGTCCGTTGGAGAGATGGAGAGGCGAACTAATTTGTATAGTATTCAAAATCAAACTTTAAGCCGTTGAATTATGATCTATTTTTATATTTGACAATAATTTTGCAGAGGAGTCTTTTTGAATAAAATATGTAATTAAAAATAAAACGTAATTCAAATATCCTAAAGATTTATTTTGAATACTATAAAAATGTGACCTGCCGAAGTGTGGATGAGATAGTCTAGAATGACAAGATTATAGAATTCATTTTACATAAAACGAAGCTGCCATCAAAACTAGTCAGGTATTTAGGATCAAAACAAAATTAATAGCCAAGGTCTAAGTGCGTGTGTAGCCGCACGTGTTCTATCTTGTTTTTTCACGGATTTTTTATGATCTAACTCGACAACATATAGGATCGCTGGTAACTAGCGGAATCTAGATATAAATGTCACTAACCGAACAACATTTTATTACTTTCGTATTAAAAGTGGCACGATGGTCGGCACTTTAACGACTTTCGGAGGTACTTTGTCTTCTAAAGAATTCCGATTTAGGAAGAAAGAATGCGCCTTTTGTCCCGAATGGGTAGGCAGAGGTGCAGAACACCCACATTTAGTTAGCTATGTTTGTAACATGTAAGGCTAGTGACCCACCAAAGCTGATACGAGAGGAGATGTGTTACAACCAACGCTCATCGCACATCTATTAGTAATGATAGTACAACTGTCTTTCATCATCACAACCCATAAACGTCCCACTGCTGGGCACAGGTCTCCTCCGAAGATTGTGGAGGGAATTTAGCCTACTATACCGCGCTGGTCAAACGGGTTGATATAGCGTTTAATATAAATTAATTATCTCAAGCGTAGTTAGCTTGTCTCCGCGAACATAATTCGGTCAATAGAATATTACAATTCAATATATTTGACTTTGAAAGACAAAACCTTTTGACTGCAATGATGACTTTCGTGGAGAAAGTGAAGGCATCAGCGTGCCTATTGAATTTAGGTATTATAGTGGAGAAAGTTGAATACGAGCTTTAAAACAATATGCATCTCTGTACTGACGAATGTTATTTAACTTATATGTTTGCTAAAGTCAATACACTCTGCTATATGCCGAGGGGAATTCATCTGTTAGGTCATTATTTGTCTTACTTAACTTTGCGATGTAAAAATGTCATAATATTTGACTGAGATCATCGTCAGAATTTGCTTTAAATTTATGATTAAAAGCCTCATCACGCGTTATAAGTTTGACGTGTCTGTATATCTGTATGTCTGTCTGTTTGTGGCATCGTAGGTCTGACGGACCACAGGCTGATTCTCAGAGTTAAATGATAAAACACAATAGCAATTTTCAATTATTTTACGGAATAGGATCCAGGACTTCAGCACTCGATACGAATAAAAGACACACTATTTTCTTAAAACTATAAGCCGGCAAAATTGAACAATGTTTTCTATACGAGTAAAAATAAAGTTTAAGTAGGCATACCATAATTTAAGAAGAATCTCGGACACATACCTGTAACAAAATAACATATTCATTAGAAAGTGTGGTTACTATAAGTGCTAAGTCGTTAACACTTGCTAACACAATTACTTTATAGAAACCTTCACATAATAGGTATAAAAATAGAAGACTCTGTGTGTCAGTAGCACATGTACTTACAAAATAATATTTCTTTTAGTAGGTAAATAAGATTGATGAATAGTAACTATATAAGTAAATTTAAACGGACCTATTTTTCTTCCTCATATAAATATACATAGTAATATAATATATATAATAAGATAAAAATAGAAACTACTTATTGATCGATAATTATACACTTGTATCTCGGAAACGGTTCTAACATATTCGATGAAAATTTGTATTTTGATAAAATGTTCCTTAGTCTTTAAACGCCATGTCCGACAACGTTGTCTGACAAATAATACAATTTTCTATTGCGTTTGCGTTTTGGCGTATATTTTTGTATTTAAGTATTTTCTCTACTACGACCTATTAGCGCTATTTGTTAGAATTATAAGGTACTTGTAAAAGACACGGAGGATTTCTTGTCAAAATTCAGTTAGGGATTACTTTGCACAGATAGATCCAATAAGGGATATAATCATTATTCACGTAATATGCTTATTGGAATACTGACTTAACTAAAAAAAACAAATTGTCTGTCCAGCTGTCCCGAGCTTAGAGGGTTAAGCTTTAAGGTCCCCAGTGCTAACGTAAAAAATTAACACTAATAATTAATTAGTCATAAATTTGTATTTAATTTATAAAACGTTTCATAAATCTTAAATCTTAAAAGTAACTAGATAATTTGTATTCATAATTTCACAACACATATTCATTGAGTTTTAATCTATGAATGCAATTGTGCCTAATTAATTGTTAACTTTTGCTTGTTTGTAATGAAAACTTGATTTTACTCCGTATTGTTTGTATGTTTGTCCTACAACTTCTAATCGCACGGTGTTCCTATTACAAACAAGTGGTTGCAACTGGCAATCTGCAGCCAGATGCGTTTACTTTGGCCCCGATTCAACTTGACTCGTAACTCTGTTGACCGGGGCAAGGTTATTCAGCGGCACCACTGATGACGTCACGGTTATGGGAATCTAATTGTACAATGAGTAATGCTTCAATATGTTCTTGTTTGTTACTAAAGTCGATATTCACAGAATTTTGTTGGTATTTGATGAGAAAACAGTATTTAGAATATTATGATTTGGTTGCCCTTGATGTCCAGTTTTTTGGATCGAATTGAGTGTGGAGTGAGTAAAGAAATATATACCTAAGCAACTTAAATAAAATAACAACTTCGATCATTACATTGAAATGAAAAAAAAAACAATCATATAAAGTTTCCAAGTTATATATGAATTAAATTATGAAATTACTGATTTTTAATAAAACTGTTTTGACAATATAACATAAAACCGAGTTTGTGAAGCGTTCGTTAGTTAGTAATTTGATTAATTCTTTTAAAAAACACATTCCATACAAAAGCATCCAGAATTGTAAGTCTGAGTTAGTACGCTTTAATTCAATTTAAATGCGTTGGTAGTCGCCACAGTGCGCAGTGGCGACTGTCGACTCGTGCTATAGACCACTGAGTGAACATCGCGTAGTGAATACCAAGTTAATCGAATAACAGCTTCTCATAACTCCGCGGCATGAAGTAACTACGTACAAAAATATGTTTTTATTTTTGTGGAATCCAGTAGTAGACCTTATTTAATATTAGTTTTAGCATTAAGACCTTCAAGTTGGTAAACAATTTGCGAAATGTGACGGAGTTTACTAAGGTGTGGTGGAGAAACGAGAAGCCAGGAAAAAACACTTAATGGGATGTGCGAAATGAATATTGGAATTCTCTTTTTGTCTCGAATCTATCCAGGTCGAGGAGGATCTAATTAGGTAAGGCCCATGTCTAGCGGTGGACATCATTGAACTGATATGATTATGACGATGGGCCCTATCAGATATTCATCACGTCTCTGTCAAGCTAGAGTTTCCTCTTTTCTGATAACAAAAATGAGAATGCTAAAAGCATTGCATTGCTCCAACATGGCTTGGTAAACATTCCTATATACACCACTCTCACATAAAAGCTATCTTCAAGATTGTAATCTAACTGGTTTATTCCAATCTAGACTAACAGGAAAGTTGTACTAGGGACTTGTACATCGTGCAGGTAATATGCACAAGTCGAGGCCCCTGCACAGATTATAATAATTGTGTAAAGTATGGGTACGGGTCAATTGACTGACGCACATAATGTCGCAACTAATTTGCATTTATTTGCTCCGATCACTTGCCTCATAAACATGTCGTCAAGTGTTATTATGACACCTATTGTATATAAAAATAAACTACAGTATCCGGCTAACTTTAACATTTGATTAAGCCCTTGGGAGCGCTTTTATTCTGTGAATCCTGTGATTGGTTTTTTGTCACGCACAATGGTGCTAGCCAGCATATACATACAATTAAAGAGTTGTATAAATCTCGTTCTGCGCAGATAAATTACTTTTTGAAGATGTTTGCCGGCTTAATTGTACAACATATTGTTTTCTAGAACAAGTTGAAAATAAATTTGTCAATTCCACAAACGTATCTTCGTGTGTGACGTGTGTAGTTAAATATAAAGAACTGGTTTATATCGCGATTTAACTCTTTTGTTAGCGTTGTGTTAATATTATTGTTATTTCGTATTATTTAAATAGTATGTACCTACTCTACAAAGATGGACATTTTTAGATGATTTAAATATTTGCTTAAAATGTGTTTACAAAAGTGAAGTAAAACCTTTGTATCTGTCCAGTAACAGTAACTAACGCAATGAAAACATTTAAATGTGCATATAGCAACTGTTTCAGGTAAATTTGTACCGACATAAATACGCTTAAAATAGCCAAGAAAAAAGTACCTATAACATGTGGACATACATGATAGATAGATAAATAAAAAAGACACGAAAGAGACATTTTTGAATCGGAATAACTGGTGCACCGTAGTTTCTGCCGACCTCAATGTAAAACAGGTATGATGTGATGACATTTAATTTTATGTATGAAGAAATATCATAATAATAAAATCGGCAACGTTTTAATTTTTATAAAACCGTGCGTTTTTATACAAAACTGCTGAGACAGAGCCATTACACAGATTGTTAATAATTAAACAGAGTGCGCAACATTTTCCGCCGACGCGCGCACAAAACTTATACACCACACTATTGTGACCTACTTGTTTGTTGTCTAAACAACAGTTTCAATTAAAAACTCATTATGTGACAACTATGTATTAATAATATACATTTAAATGTTGGTACAATTTCTAGAATAGGCAAATGTTTCTCTTAGTTATTAATTACCTGATGTTTGTGGTTTTATGAATTGCTGGCGTTTCGTTGGATGGATGGATGGTTTTTACTTTTTTACACAAAATCCACCAAATGTTATTTTATGAAACTTTACTGCTAAGTAAACCCTGATCCTGAGAAATAATTTACTTTGTGTTTTTCGTTTTATAAATAGGGACAAAATCATATAATGAATAAAATAACAGATTTTTATTTAATATTATTTCACTTATCTACCAATCAATATATGCAGGTGTTTTGCACCTCAACGTAAATATTGAAGCGATCCCATAACTGCATAGCGCAGCATAGCGGTACTATCAATAAATTGACCACCGAGTACTAGGGCGACAGACTCAAGCAGGAGATGTAGTCTGAGTGATGTAGAATGTAGGCCGATAGGCGGTTAGCTCCCTGATAACAGGATACTGCTACTTATTGTATGTTATGATATACTGATCACATGCTGTTTGGAGAGGTGTACACAATATGTACACTAGGCTAGGCTTTTATTATATATATGAATAAAAACTATACTTGTCTTCCTAAACGCAGAAGTAGTATTCGATCCTCTGGTTATTAATTTTCATAATAATAATAAAAATTAATAAAATAAAATACTAATTATTAGTATTTATCCTTTAACTTTGTCGTGAAATTTTCACTAGCAACAGGCGAGAATGTAAAAGTTTGATGAATGTTGAACAAGCGAAATGTCAGAATCGTAGCAGGTGGAAGGAAATGGTCTCTGCCTACCCCTCTGTTAGAAAGAGGCGTGATCTTTATCTTCTATATGTGATATAAATCTATATACGACCGGGCGTCCAGCATAATGTCCGAAATTTCAATAGACTCGCTACTTGAATGTCCACTTCGGCCTACCCTTTTGAAGTATAAAAGCTTCATGTTTGATATGTGATAACTTTGTATAGTTAAGACTAGTAGTTGCTTCGCATCGTTGTCGTTATCGTGTCAAGAAACCATTAATATTAGACCGTGTTTTATACAATTAACGTCATTATCAAGTTGTCAGTTACATTGTCATTATACTCATAAACTTTTTTAGGTATCATTTATCAATAATGAATAAATTCTCACATAATGGTAGTCGAAAAATTGCTTATAAAACTCAAACTTTTTTCTTCAGCGGTTTTGTATATATTATATACACTTAATGCCGTACTCAGAGCCGTTACTTAAATTTAAAGTTTATTTATTTAGTAAAAACGTAATACTTAAGACTATACGCCTAAAGACGATTATTCAATGAAAAAATTTAGTTAATGACATATTACTGCTAAATGACGTTTCTGAGTGTGGCAGTGAGTGAATTAATCAGCAAACTATTTTTGCTTATAACAAACATGGCCGTCGTAATGAAACAAAACAAACTTGTTAGTTTCATACACTATATGACATTTAGTCGACAGTAAAAAAATCTAAATAATAAATGGGTACCTACTTATTATTGTAACAAAATTTTACTTGCTTACCTTCACAATTAACCGACTGTCAAGGTAAAGGAAGAGTTCTGCACTTGACAGTTTACCGACAAACTAATTTAAATTTGTAGTCTGACATAAGTGCTTATACCGTGGCCAAAAAAAGAACTAATTTTTGGGAACATAAGCCGGTAGGATGCTCAGACAGTGGCGCCGCTATAGGTAACTTTATAAATATGTCGGATATTAAATGTTTGTTAAATTCCACACGTTGAATTGTCGGAAAGATAGAAGGTAATAATTGTACGTATCTACAGTGTATCTATTGTAACGATGTAAATAATGTTGTGTACATAAATTTGTCACAGTTATAGGTGAAAAAAAAACGTGCTATGCAATCTTGAATCTTCTTAACTTTGTATAGGACATATACATGCTTACAGCTATTGACAAATTTGACATCTAAAATAATACAAAAAATATTTACTTAATTGCGAAATAAGTGAAACATTAAGCATAAAAGTACCTACACAGACAGTCATTATCTTTTTGTAAATATTATTATTGTCAAATGCCACAGCATGAATTAAAAACAATAAAAAAATCATTTGACATCTTAAATAGTTACTTAAAAAGTTTTTGCTGGCGCTCATTAAAGATGTATTATTGGGTGACAAATAATATAATCTACTTGTTTTGTACTAGTTGCACTAAAAAGCGCGTGTGTATGTGTGTGTATATGTGTGTGTGTATGATGTAATTGACTCATTATACATTATTGGATTCATTGATTTACTAATGAGAGGTGTAAAAACGTTAAATGTAAATGGAAATGCTAAACCTTCTTAACAATATGAGTAGTTTGAGCCTTAAACTTCTTTATACGAGTATGTATTTGCGTTTCGTCAATCCATTGTTAAGCATAACCCTAAAATGAATTTGTAATCACAAACGTTCTTTTGAGATAAGGCCAAGAAAGTGGGACAATAGAACAGTCATAAACGTTAGATCACATAAAAAAAATTAATGGAAATGAACCCAAATGCAATAGCCGAACCAGTATATAATAATGTCGATTTGAAGAATCAAAACTGTACATTGAAACCAGTTAAGAAACCTGTCAAATAAGGCTAAAACGACGACTTATCAATAAAGTTTGATTTAATTTGCACCTATGACCACAGAAATGACATTTTATCACGTACACCTACGATTAAATTGGTTTGCCACAGTTGTGTTATGTTTTATAACAGTATGAACAAGTGCGTATGTTAGTATAA
This sequence comes from Laspeyria flexula, assembly GCA_905147015.1. Taxonomy (NCBI): domain Eukaryota; kingdom Metazoa; phylum Arthropoda; class Insecta; order Lepidoptera; family Erebidae; genus Laspeyria; species Laspeyria flexula. The sequence continues at coordinate 434,790 of LR989954.1, read as the reverse complement.
ATTATGTTTCTGAAATAAACAGTATCTCTGTGTATTAGTAAAATTTTGCCAATTCAAGTTCAAGCTTAATAATAAATTATGTTAAGACACAAATAATAACAGGCTATTTTTTGTTGTTGACATTTCTGTAGACATAATTAATATTTCTGACAACAAAAAGACTTTACAATTACTATGTTACTATTGTAAACAAATTATAAAACTATAATCTACAGAAATGACAAAATAATTAACGTAAAATACATTTGCGAGACCACTACCTACTGAATTCATACACGTCATCAATAGAAACGATCCTGTCTAGCTTCCCTTTAATGAAAATTGACAGTGCAATTACGTCGTAACTCCTCGTGCTATATATCTACCCTGTTAAACACAGACAGAGTTGGCAAAACGATATCAGGCAAAACAAACATGTTCGTACAGCGCATTGGCAATGCAAAGAGACGTTCTGGCATCTAGAGTCACGTGAAATTTTGTGAAAGCTGCTGGCAATAGAATACGTTTGTTTACCTCATTTCATTAAAGTCCTTGCTAGATTTGAAGTTACAACTAAATAATACATGAGAGACACGTATTCTATATGTAAAAGTATATTTTATATGCCAACTAGATTCACTTACTTGGTGCAATGTTGCAAAGAGATATCCATTTAAGATAGCAAAATGAACTCGTATAGCTTTTCATTCTTCATAGACATGAGCCTTGTTTTTATGTTTGCAATGTAATACTTTACATACCCGCTATGTCACAAACAAACAAATCACGATCCACCTATGCAAGAGTAGGAAATTAAAACAAAAATACTAAGACAATTATTTTTAACCCCCGAAACGAAAAACCCCTCTTCCAGGCCCCTTGTTGAAAGTTTGATGCGTCTATGTGTCTGTGCATCTCTCTGTTTGTGGCATCGTAGCTTGTGAACGAATGGGTTGATTTTAATGAGTTCTTTTTGGATTCTCTTCGTATTAGGAGAGATCCATAGGTAAACATGGAATGTAGTCAGTTATTATTGGTTAGGAAATATTATTCAATACGACAATAATTATGTTGTTTTTGATAGCAGATTGGTTGTTATAACAGGTTATAAATAAAACACGTACTTAATGATGAAATATAGGTCTATAGTAAAAGACGATTGCATAAACTAAAATTCGTTGGATTGTGTCCACCTATCAGATTGCAAAATATCGAATTAATTTCCCGCATAAAGACATTTCATCAAAGAGACGTGACGTAACTGTATGTGGTTATGTTTGTTCAGTTCATACGGCTTTGTACAAGCTCAAACATATGTTTCCTACATTTTGGACGTTTGTCCAATCGATGATGCCGACTACATCTACTAATTTGATTCCGAGAACGTTTCATGGCCGAGACAAATGTAGTTTGATGTATATTTCCTTTGTACGTTGAGTACTAATTAGGCACTATTTGACAAGCTGACTCTCAGACTGTTGATATATCGCTTCACACATCATGAAACATGACCCGAAAAAGCATTGTAATGTACTCCATTTCTTTTATCTGTTACTATATTATTCGTATCAGGTGTCGAAGAATTTTTTAACAGATAAAAACCACATTAACACGGTCGGTAGTTAAATCAGTGAAGTGAGTGGAAGGCATTAAGCGCAGGCGCACAAAGGGCGTTGCTTCCCGCCCGCTAAGCGTAACGGTCCGAACCGCAGCAACCATACTCAACTACTTATTATACTAAGTACGTAGTAAGTACTTGGATATAATGAACTTTAGTCGTAGGTAAGTGGGCCTGATTCATTCCAGCAACGTGCTGGCTTGCTACACTTACTCACTTTATTTAGAATTTTGATTACTATTGCTCATACATTGTATAATTTTATTCTTTCCAGACTCTTAGTACAACTTGATAATTCAAGTTGTGTTATGAGTCTGGAAATAATGACACGCGTTTTAAAGGCACTCTTAGTTTGCATATAAGATTGCTACGTATGAATATATTTAATTGATTAATTGCAGTTGCAAACTATAAGCAACTGGTTACGAACCTATGAATTCGTTGACGTTTGAAGGGTTAACTGCTGCTAATGACTGAGAATGTAATAAAATAATTTAACAATAATAAGTACAAATTTTTCGTTAACAATTCTATTGAGCTGACTTGCAGAAGATATTTTGAAAAGATCTAAAGAAGGTCTAAAGTGCAAAGAGAAGAATGAAACTATAGATCCCATTGTTAAGTCCTCGTCGCTACTTTCACAAAAGGTACAAACAGTTCAAGAATCTCTTGACTTTATACCGAAAGCAGTTGCATTGGCCATGACCTATTTTCAGTCAATTGTCACTCCGCACTTATTGTGACTATATAATTAATGCATTTGTTTAAATTTCTTGGAAAATTACTGAAAATGAATAGTATATATAGTATAAGATAATAATCTTATAATATATATTCTAACAAATTTAACCACTAATAAACGGTTGACTAACCTCATTGATACTCATGATTGGCATGTAGGTTTATTGCTCCAAATATTTGCCTTCAAATATCCATAGAAAACTACTGTCTATTAACACAAAAGAAATATGGAATTTTGTCCCTAAATACCAGACGATGAACTTGAAACAATGTCTACCTACGTCACTTAACGAGTACTGGAGTGACGTGTCCCCAATGTGTTTATTTCTGTAGACACGTCAGAGGTATTATTATGCCTATTAGTAATGTTTATGCCTAAAGTGCAGATCCATAAAGGTATGTACATTGTACATTCTGATTGTGCTAGACGGTTTGCCTGTCTTCGACACGCGCGGTCTGGCTAGACAGTTGCTGTTTGTTTATACTACTACATAACCAGTAGGTACCTAGGTACTTCTCTTTAGTCATTGTAACTTTAACTTTATTGTTATCTATTTATGGTTAGTAATTATTTGAAGTAACACAAGGGGGTTTGCCAAATAGTGGTATGAGACGACGCAGAAGTGTTTTGAGGAAATTTAAATAAGGTAATTAAAAGACGAAGAAAAGCACCTACAAATTGAGAATGAAAAAAATGTTTTGCAGACAACGTAGGTATGCATTGTGGAATACTTAAAAATAAACACAAAGTACAAATATTCCGAACAACTATTTGGACTGCACAAATATTTGATTCACTATAGGATCGCATACATTCGCAAGTAGCAATCAATTTAATTAGAGAGATACCTATTTTGTTTAAACAAAAATGCACCTAAAGTCTAGACTCTTAAATGACTCTATGACTTTGCACAAAGAAAGAACTACCTACACCCTCTAGGGAAGGCACTACGTTAAATTACCCTCACGGCAGCCAGTACAAATATCCCATAATGGATTCATATAAGATGATTTATACCATAGGACATAGAAGCCATTTGTCGACAACCATATTTGAAATTAAATCCATTAGCAGAATGAAATGTCCCTGTGCAATACTTCCAGTTTGATTTTATGATAGTCTAGTGACATAGGTCATTTTACTTTGACCTCTCGAAGTGATAGATTTCTTAAAGATGAATGTTTTTCATGTATAACATAAAAAGAACATAGTATTTCGTCAGGAATGTAATAGGGGACGAGCTTGTTGCCTATAGCCGGGGACGTTTCCAGCTTACGGCTTAACTGAAAATTAAAAAAAAAGAAGACTATTTTTGTCTAATCAAATAAAAAAAATGGTTTTTCATGTGAATTTCTAGCGAGTCAACCTTATTCACTTCAAGATGTTTAGGTGAATTAGACTTCACGTGGTAGACAAAACTGTTGTGTCTCCTATTAAAGTGAAGTAAAGTGTTTTAGGAAGATATACAAATAAACTTGAAAGGAAACACTTTAGCAATAAAGAGTTTTCATAGTGAAAACTGTTTCCGAAATATTAATGAATAAATAAAAAGAAAATAAAGTCTACTCTAACTCTTCTTTTTTTTTTCTTTCTTTTTATAAACTGTGTAACAATGCCTGTGTCACCTTTACAAACATTCAATTTACGAACACAAAGTACACCCAAGCTCGAAATATCTATGAATCACACAAATATTTGCCTCGTAAGGGAATCGAACCCACGTCTATGTTAGTCGCGTCAAAATAAACTAAAAACAGCGATACGTGTAATGATACACAAGAACTGCTCGTTTAACAATAAGATAAAGATATAATTATGATGCAATGAGATGATAGCATTGTCTTCGTATGTAAGTTCGTAAGCTGTTTAAAATCTTATATTATATATTATAATCTCCTGCTGCATCAGATTTAAGAAGATAACATTGTCTTCATAAATACCTGTTATACGAGTATTACTGCATTAGTACGTTTTAAGAGTTTAGAACAAAACATTATGTCGCCGTGAACTTCAAATACAGCATTTCTTATCTCATAGATAGCTACTTAGTTATCTTGATTAATGGCTTGTAATAATAAAAATATTTGGTTTTTAATATATTGTGAAACAAATTTGCCACAGATATAAATCTCGTCTAATATGTGTGCGCAATCGGCCAGTTTTCATGCAAAACGTTAAAGTTATTTCTGAGGTATCCGTTTTTAAAAAGCAGTCAATCTAGTTGTACAAGAATTGTTTTTATAATCTTATATAGATAACAATAGTTAGTTGATAACTATGTTACAAAATAGATATCAAATTTGGCATATTATTATATTATTAATATATAATGAACCAAAAGAACTCAATCGTTTTCCATAATATTGTGATACAAAACACTCAACTCAAACATTTTATTAAGTTTTTATGTTAGACAATTATTAAGACTTCTAATTACTCTATTATTAAAGATTCCACACATGACAAATTAATATTTTTTACTAGAACGACTCGAAAAAGTTCAAATCTGGTTTTAAAATGGAATATCCGTTATAATTTATTCAGATTAAAATTGCTAGATTTTAATCAATTTCTAACAAAAAATATTTATGTGGTATTATTTCAAACTCGCTTGACGTCGTCAAAAAAAGTTATAACATAAGACATATACGAGTATTACAAGATTCACAGGTCACATGTTTGAAAACTTGATAATTCTTCACTAACAAGTCAGTTTATGCGAAAGTAATTTGAACTAGTAAGTAAGTGACTATTTTTTTAAGTTGATTTGTAATATTTTCACAGCTACATTAATGGATGGATGTGGAATGAACTCGAGGAAACGAGGTTTTCTCAATGGACTCTCAGTATGGGGTTCTACAAAAAAAGGAGTAAATAGGTTTTTTACTGGTCGGCAACGCGCTCGTGATGCACCTGGTGTTGCAGGCGCCCATAGACCCACAGTACCGCTTCTCTTAGCCATCAACAGATGCCAATAGTTTTTAGAGGTATTCTCTCAAAATAAAAGACACAGCTAAAAGTCGTTAGTTATCGAGCTGATTATTATTAATGTTTTAACATGAAACATATGGTAAACAAATTTTAAAGTAGCTAATTATTTTAAGTACAGTGACTTCATTTTATGCCAACAATTTAAACAAGTCCGTAAGTAGGTATGTACTCTCCCCAAAACGTGATTAACTTAAATAAAAACCTTTCACTAGAGGCTTCTTAACAGAATGTAGCCTCCTTAAGTGTGTTGTGTCCTGTATCAAGAACATCCACTTTCGCTACCCGTTCTCCGTGAAAAGAAGAAATTATCGAACTTTATTTATTGTAAAGGGCATCGTTCATGTACCTATTTAATCATTATTCCGTACGCAATGCTTCCTTGTAGTTATTTATAGCTGTTTCCCTGTTCGTACGATGATTATATCGATAAACTACCAGTTGCCCCCGACTCTGCTTGGGTAGATTTCGATTCCCGTGTCCATGGTAATCTTTATTGGATAACTTTCCATCAACCCGTTCTAAAGATTATACTACTCTTACTTTAGATAATAATGAGTTTTTAAATTTAGATTAGCTGAACCCTCAGTTTTACCTGTAGTTCAGTTTTCTATTCTACTAGTATCAAGTTGTTTAAATCGGACTAGCATTTCTCTAGATAAGCGCGTTTAAACAAACAGACAGTTCTTCAGCTTCATAATGTTTACATTGATAGATTTCCACTAACTATCAAATTGATTTGTTATCTTCGCAGATATATTTTTAATCTTTAGCGACACATGTCGTTAATCTAAATACGAAATTACTTTTTATTCTGTTCAAGGTGGCCAAGTAAAATCTATAGTCAAAATTAAATGTGATTTTATGTAGAGATAGGTACCTTGGAAAAAGTGCTTGCAGTCATTGAAAAAGTAGTTGAAATCATATCTATACACTCTCGTAGATCGTGTGTACACACGGCGATATTATCGATGCCGGAGAGTGTGCAGAATCACCGTTTGTCGTATCGAAACGTTGAAATCGCCGCGATTCTCTCGTGGAGGCGATCCCCTAATGTCAAATTAAACTGTCACTGTCATTTGAATATAGATACCGGAAAATTAATATTGTACATATTTTATATAACAATGAATCACGTTCCATCGTAAATTTATAATTATTAGTTAATAATTATAATGTAGGTTACTGTTGAACCAGGTAAATATTTTGTTCTATACGATTATATATTATACAAGGAAAAATTGTAATTATTTCTAGTGACTAATTCACTGTCTATGCTATTCTATTGTTACTTCGATCTATTGTTCTAGAAACTTGTAAAACTTTGTAAAATCCAGATACAGCTCGATAAGTTTACATCCAGTTAATTTTTAAGTGTAATCTGAGTAATGGTTGTCAATTACAGTATTATAATGATATTTATGATATGATGATATTATATGACTGGCCTGTTGGTCTAGTGGTTAGTGACCCTGACTGCTAAAACCGGAGGTCGTGGGTTCGATCCCCACCCAGGACAAATTTTTGTGTGATGAGCATAATTGTTTGTTCTGTGTCTGGGTGTAATTTGTCTATAATATGTATGTATTTACAAAAAAAAAATTGTATTTAAGTAGTATATCAGTTGTTTAGTACCCATAACACAAGCAAATATAATTGCTTAATTTGGGACTAGATGGCGCTGTGTAAATGTGGTAGATTATTATTATTACTATAACAATACCTATATACCTAAAAATTGTTTTTTTTTTGTATAATAATGTGAACAATAGGACAAAAGAGTGTGATTTAAGAGTCGCAAATAATGGAAGCTTGATAAACCTTTTTCTACACAAAAGTTACGTGTAGTTAGGAATTAAACGCTTTTTGTAAAACCGAAAAACATAGACTTCAATTATGTAACATAATTACATAAGGTTGCAACCTGCAGCATGATTCAACCAGTAAAAACATTTTTCTAGCATTTAAATTATGTAAATTGAGACATTAGTCTATTAAATGGCATGTGGTAATTAGACAAAAGTAATTAAATACTAAAGAGTATCCATCACAAGAAGCATACTCGTAAATCAATAAGATTAAAAGATATAAGATTGGACGAGGAAAGTCAATTTTATTTTAGCAAAAAGGTACCGTAATATATGTCAGGGAAAAACCGATAGTGGAATCCCAAGTAGCGTTATTTATTATAGGTGAAAATTCTTTCCTTATTTAGCTACCTGTAATAAAGTTATATCAGAATATCTTTACTAGATTTTCTAACAAACAGTAACAATCCCGTCATTCCTACAGGCGAAATACAACCAACTGTTAAGTTATTCAAATTTATATTTAGACTGATGTTGTTTGTATTTGCCAAACACGAAGTCTTTACTGAAATTTGCCAATTCTTTCATCCTATTCAATTATCATAAACTGGTAAACTGTTCTAGCGCTCTTACAAGTAACGAAGGGTCAATTTCCGCTCCAAACCCAAATTCTTTTGTCTAAAATATGTAGCCAAAGCACAGCTAAATTGCTTAAACTAATGCAATGATCATCACAGTAGGACTTCTAAGCATCTAGATATATTTTACGACTATTTTATAACCCCAGCGTTCTCCGATGACTACTATCTTACGTCATACCGTCCCCAATCTTCGGCGATTAATTCGATGACACCACAGCTATGCAATAGTCTTATGATGAATTATGTTGTTCAATTTTCATCTTTATATTCTGTACATAGGGATTAAATAGTATGTAGATTAGCTGCTTGTTGTTACCGTGACTTTGACCTGAGATTGTGGGAGATGAAAGTTAGTTACGCTCTATTGCAGATACACTAGGGGGAGCAGGATAGCTAGATTTTTAAAATACATTCAGAGGGTGGCAGCCTTAAAAAATGTCTAATAATCATCACATTAGCTTACATAAGGAATAAGTACCTTCTTCACCTTTACGTAAGTACCTACTACAACAGCAATAAAACTGGGACCTCTATTCATCGGCGTTCTATTCGTTTCGCATTATTATCACGCTGAGTGCGGTCTAACCACAACTAATTATAACAACCTTCTCCTGTCAGTAAATATATAAATTATAAACAAATTGTAGTCTATTTATAATAAATCACAATTCGGATAAACGTTTTCTAATAACTCATCAATATCTATTTATAAACTCTTCGGGGAATTCTCGTTCCACAGCAACGTAACAGAAATAAATCTAATAAAAACTCAGTTGCTGTACAAGACCTAAGTAAATAGACACACACTATTTACATTTACTAGAAACTTGCGAAATGTAGCATACGAATTATTTCTAGCTATTCTTTTACTGTTCGTGAGGATGGATGGATGTTTAGATGTTTCTTACTATTTCAAGCAAAAACTTCTAAATAAAATGTAATAAATTTACTTTAAAATAGTTTGTATATCAATTTTCTTTTTGTGTGGTTGCCAATTTTCCCTTCTTTCAAGTCGCAAAAAAATAACGAGATGAAATATAGTTTTTGCATAACCTAATGGGAGAAAAACATGATATTAATGTCCATATATATCTGTGATATTAATGTTGTTCTGTCGTCATGATAGATGATTAGCAAACATCAAAAAAATTGCAAACAGGAAATCAAAATAGGTAATAAATATTTTTTACAAGACTTGTAGACAATTACAGATTACGATAATGATAGCTGATGTCAAATTACATAACTGCCGAGATGAAGATCCCACATTTAGACTGAGAACAATGGTAATTTGACCAGAGTTTTTCTTCAAATTATAACTCATCTTTTAGGTTAATTTTAAGGCATTACTATTTTTTTGTTAAATTGTATGAGTTATACCTAGATTTAAATTTAATATTTTAAGCTCCAGCCGCACAGAGTCCGGCCGAGTTGATGAGCGGAGACAATCACTGTACAACAGAGGATACCCACGAAATACATTGAACTCCCAACAGAGCCAACGTCCACATATTTATTTTAAAAATATTTATATTGGCGACATGCATTCTCTCGGCTCACCAATATGTGCTGCCGACTACTGTTGGCTAGACGATGACGTTGGTATACCCTTTACAGATACACCTACATAGGTTTCGACGTCGGTGGTAGCAGTTAAGTATATCCAGCTCACTGTGTGGTCAAAGCTTTATCGAAAACCGTGAACATTAAAGTCGTTTGTTCTAAAACATGATTATCTTGTAAAGTTTAAATTTAGATCTTGCGGTCATGTATCCCCAGTTGTAAAAAATTACAGATGGACATAAAAAGCCTTAGCTAAGTACCAACATTATGATGGACAAGGTAATGATTATGTGCTTAAAACAATATGTTCACAATTTTAACAATTTGTCAAACAATCATCGTCTGTTTTTTGTTAAACTGACAATTATTTTATCATTATTTAAAGTACTACCTAATGACCTGGACTTTGATTCTGTAGAATTATATTGAAACAAATTCTGTGTCTTTGAATTTACATTATGTTATGTACGAATTAAATTCTTAAAGTGATGATTCACAGACAACATAAAAAAAACTAGAAAATTCAATGTAAGGGATAGATAAATTAGGCTTAGTATATAAATTTATCAACAATATGTTCATGTCAAGAATATTCGAAAACGAATTTGTAGCATCATCGTCATTTCAATCCATAAACGTCCCACTGTTGGGCACGGGTCTCCTACAAAGAATGTGGAGGGAATTTAGCATACTATACCACACTGGCCAGACGAGATGGTATAGGCTAATTTGTATATTATTTCTTTAATTTTAATATAAATAATACTATAACATTTTTTCTAAAGTAAATTAGCTAGGTACTTCACGTGAGTAATACAGTGAGCACCTAGAGTACGTCAACGATACTGTTAACAGATATGCTGATTTAAAATGTAATTCGAGGCAATAATTAAATTATCTTTGTATAGATAGCAAAAGATAATATATGTAGGTATCTTAAATATTTGGGTTTTTTGTTTATTATAATCGTTTTACTAGCGCTCAGTTAAAATTAAAAATGTTTTAATTAAATTAGATGTATTTAATTAATCATGTCTCTATATTGTTTAGAACAAATAATTCTAAGCTATTCAAAAGTCGGAAGAGATTTATTATGTGAAATTCTTCATAATAGCTCATAATTGTCACTCATAATCTAAAACAATTTGTGGGTGACAAGTGAAAAATAACAAATGATTTTATTTTTACATGGACATTAGTATTACTTACAATTGAAGACCGACGCTTCAAATTCATCGCTTGCTATGATTTGAAAATTCTAGACGGTCATGAGAGAACTTAAAATGTACATAACAAAAATATGCAATTAAAAAAACAATGTTGTTTTTCGAAAAAAGTTCTCATCCATGCCAAAGAAGGTTACAAAACGATTTTTCAGACAATTCTTGTTATTTGCATTTAAACCTGTTTCCAAAAAATGCCAATAATCATCATTACCATCATCATCATCATCATATCAGCCGTAGGACGTCCACTGCTGGACATAGGCCTCCTCAAGATACTTCCAATAGGACCGGTTATGCCAATAATTTATTTATAATATGTATTTTTGTGACTTCTAAAGAAAAAAATATATTTGGTTTTTGAGCCCTATAAGAACATAATAATATGTTATTGTAGTCACGTGAACCAAACTCCGCGCAGATAAAGTCGCGGATGACTGCTACAAACCCTTTTTCAAGACAGCCCTTTCAATCGTTCAACAATAGTTATTATTACAATGTAAGTAACAACTATATTTATTTAGCACGGTGACACACATAAATAAACTACCATTCTATTGACTCAAACAGAAATGTCTCTAAATCTACAACAAATAGTCCCTAATACGCATCTGTTTGTTTTGCGATCAGATCCACAGAATGGACCAATCCAGACGCCCGACACTTGTGGAATGGGGTCGAGGGGTTAAGCCTTAGAATTAATTCTATTGATCATACTTCGAAATATAATAAAATCACGTCTGTCAGAGTTATATCGTTAAATTTAATAAAGGACGATGATTGGCACTAAAGTTGTCATCGTGATGAAATTAATTAATTTATTCAGGTATTTTCCAACAAAGAGGTTTGGTGGATTATTATTTGTGTGAATATTTAACACGTGGTGGAATGAATTGTCTTACTTTAGCAATGTGAACAATAAGGCCGTTAATATACCTATATATAGAGTATACCTATAAAGTACCTACATTAAAAAGCGTTTCCCTCTTTAACTAAGGAATTGTTTTTTAGTGTATTTGTCTATTTGCTATCAATTGTTTTGTTATTATTATTGTTTGTGTTTATCAGATGCATGTTTTGAGCTGATACGGGAACTGTTGAACTGATACGGGAACTGTTTATCAATGTGACCCAAGAATCAATTGCACCTCATTTAAATGTAGGTATAATGAGTAATGATTAATCCATTGATAAGTTATTTTTATGCGAGAAAACAGCTTTACATTAAAAAAACATACAACTTTTTTATTTAATGATAAAATATACCTGATTTAATACGTTTTTACATTTTATTTTCTTTAGTATATTCAGAAGGATTTTGTCTTACATACAGACATCGTCTTGCATTAAAACAGCTTATAGAGTTTTAATTTTTTCTGATTTTCTTTCTTTCTTTTCTACCCATAAACGTCCCACTGCTGGGCACGGGTTTCCTCCAAAGGATGTTTAGGGAATTTTTCAGATTATTCTAATAAAAAATATATGATGGCGATTTTTTTCCTATTAAATAAAAACAAGATTGTATTTTCCAGCTGGAGAACCTTATGGGTACCCATGTAGTGCATGCAACCTTTGACCACAAAATGCAAAATTTCACATAAACTATATTATTATGTTACGTATAACGTATGGGACATTAGTGGGTTGCTGACGATGATATGTTACGTAAGTAACAGTTGACTATAAAGAGTGTAATGTCTTAACATGTCGTCGTATCAGCTGTCATTACGATCTGCAGTCACGCGTTAAATTATATTAAATTAATTTGTACCAACACGCACTTTGATACAAACATCGAGTCAACAGGCGACGCGGTGGCGATGGCGGGGCTAGACCACGCTTCACTTCACTAATGCCGGCTTCAGACATTCGTTAGTTAGATTAAGATTGTAGTGATCATTAGAACAAAGTGTGCAGTAAAACTTTAAGCCTATTCTAAAAGTCTTGATACCTAATTATCTTTTTTCTATGGACATTTTTTAGTTTGAGAAAAATTGTTTTAATCGGTTATTTTTTATTTTTTTCATTTAGGTACAGACCTACTTATTAAAAACAATCGCAATGACAATTTACTTAAAACACTCACAGATTTTTAATAATAAAATTAGTAGTTTCAGAGAAAATCAGCTGCACATAAACTTACAAAAATCATACTCCTGTCCCTATATTTTTTTTTAAGAAAAACACATTGTAGTTATCCCAGTGATGTAGAACATTCATAATTATACAATCTTATCAAAACGACAAATATATAAATAGAGCTTAATCTTTTAAAGGGTTAAAGGGTAAATAATTACCGAGTGTCAGGGCACACTCGGTAATTATCAAGTTTTGTGTATCTATCAGACGTTCACATAGCTCGTATATAGCCTACATAAAACAGTCATAGAAATATCGCGTGAACTTTATCACTAACACTCACGTGCAATTAACCGCTGCTATAAAATGATCACGTCATCAGCAAGCACATACCTAACATGAGTCGTTGTCATGACACGGAAGTCGATCAATTTGCAGGCGATTCATTTGAGAGACGAAAATTGGGTGGCTAATGGAGCGCAATCGAAATCACTGCATTCAATCATTGCGAACGTTTATCAAAGCTTTTGTGGGGGTAGTTCGTTAACGTATCTACAGCCTTTATAGTAGTAATGTTCTGTTCGTGGCTTTGTATTCAAAAATATTACACGTATTTGTTGTCGATAAAGTCTGTTATCGCCTTAAAGTGATCCGAATCTGATCAACATTTTACGCGTGATTGAATAAAAAACATTGAAATATCTTCAAACATTTTCACATATATGATGTGAGCTATGAAGGATTGTTTTATATTTTTAATCAAATTAACACGAAGCTATTGCGGGAAAAGCTCGAAGTGCAGCAGTTTCACTCTATCAAGTCTGACCAAATTATTAATTACAGTAAGATAAGATTTATGTTCAACAACACAAGAATCTAACAAATACCTATTTGGCTAACTTGCCTATCATTATGATCTCTGGTAAGACACGTACCTTCATATAAAAAGTTGCCTTGACATAGCAACATAATGCCTTTAATTCCTACCAAAAACATAGCACATTATTATCTTTCAATAACGTTTCCTTGTAGGAATTCTTTCTACTTGAAAACTGAAGGTAAGCATCTCTAAGTAAATAAGAGAGATTTTCATCTTTCCGAGAAAAAATCGTGTAAGTATTACACGTGTTATCTTTTGTAAATACATACGGCCATGAGTAGCAGCCTCTGTTTATTTACAAATACAATAATTAGGCCAGCACGTCTCAGTCTCGACATTGGTCTGTTATCACTGACTCACCATTGCAAGGTGAGTTCTTTAATTACAAATGTATTGTATGAACAAGGCTACCTTCTACGTTTCACTTTTTATTTGAGAATGTACACAGTTTAGGAAGTAACAGCTATATAGTTTGAATCATTTACTTGAGTGCTCGTACCATAGCGAGGAGACAAGCACACTATAACATGAAGTTACTACTACTCTAACTTGAGGCGTAATATCGGCTTGACAAAAGTGAAATGAAGAATCGGAATTAATTAAGATTTTATTTTAATGACTTTATAATGACTAAGCCACATCAATAAGGTCAAAGAACCGAGTACTAGGATATGTAAGACGTAGATTAGTGCGAGAGTACTCAAGTTGCACTCAACGTTCTACGTGTTCTAGGTATTTGTTCTTGCCGTCACTTTAACGGCTTGAAGCGAGAGTATTTTTGCCACGATTTAAACGCTAATTTTTATGTTATCAAAGTTGGCTAGCTGCTCTTTTGTAAACTGTGTGTTTGTCGAATTTATCTATTCATCTCATTGCTACAACTTTCTTTTAAGGTAACGATATGATCTTGATGTTTCATAAAAAAAAATATGTATAATAAGTAGTATGTAGAGCTTGTCAAACTTGGTTCTAAAAGAATAAGTTCAAAATCATGCGGCGCCGGCGCCTATAAACCTAAATCTTTTTCAGACCTACTAAGTACCACACTAGGTATACCTATATTCACGTTCAGTGCTTTAGTCATGAAAGTGTAACAAGAGAAGCCGGACTTACGCAAATATAACGCTTTCGTTTGTAGAAATGAATAGTACAATTTCAAAATCATAATATTCACAATATCAATTATGTCACCAAATCCCTTCCACCTCGACACAATGTTTGCTTGTAAACAAACCGCAATTCATAACGTAACAACTTGTTGTCCAAGTTGGTTGTTTACATCGTCTTCGCTTTTCCAATCTTCCGCGACTACAGACTATAAGACTTCACTTACAGAAGAAGTATCTAGGGAAATTCAGTTATTTTTAATAAATAATAGCCTTAATGTCATCAGGCGGTGGATATGTTACCGGAAATGTATGAAATCTAGGAATTCTATACAAATCCTAGGATAAGTATAAAATATTGTTTCAAAAACTATTTAATACATCTGTTTCATCATCATACATTTCATATCTGTGTGTGTGTAATATGTACAATTCCTAGGAATTGTATATAATTCCAATATCGTATTAGGAAATGTATAAAAATAATGCTTTCTATAATAAAATAAAATGATTGAACGTTGTTAAAATGAGAATAATAATTTTTATTAAAGCACTAAGACTTGTTGAGACAATCAGATAACAATCATACCATAAAGTATAATATCTTCAAAATAACCCTAACCTAATCAGTCCGAGTAGGATTGTTCTGAATCGGGGGGTGTTAAGTTTAATACCCCCCCTCGCCCCGCTATCCCCGCGTATCTATTGATATCTTTAGGAATGTATAGATTTCCTAGGAAATGTGTTTAATATAATTAATTTCACACATTTCCGTGCGATTTTAGGAATTACATACATTTCCTAGGAATTGTATA
Organism: Laspeyria flexula; assembly: GCA_905147015.1. Lineage (NCBI taxonomy): Eukaryota > Metazoa > Arthropoda > Insecta > Lepidoptera > Erebidae > Laspeyria > Laspeyria flexula. Next base: position 419,348 of record LR989954.1, on the reverse strand, counting down.
CAATTACGGACATACATTTCCGTTAACAGATACATAAAAAGTCATCGTTACAGTCATATCCGAGATACCTTTGTATAAAGTTATTTATATACAATAATCGCTCATTTTCAGTATCAGCCCTTATTAGTTATATATACGAAGTAAAATAACAAAACTTAAACTTTTTTCCGACACATCACGTTAAAAAAAAAGCTACAACAGACCTGACACGTTTTAATTCCAACTTAATTCTCATCTAAAAAACATTTTATTATGAACACTCGTTCTGACAGGTTACTACAGAACAAGTTTGTGTTGAGTCTAGGCATTAATTCTAACAAATTATTGTAAACTTTATCTACATTTAACAAAGTAGGTTTTTGATTAAACGGAAATTAAATTTGTTTTTATTAAGCAATGTGATGGAAAACAACAATTCAAAATAACGCTTTTTTTGTTTTGTTTTTTTTTTTTTTTTTTTTTTATACCACGACGGTGGCAAACAGACGTACGGTCCGCCTGATGGTAAGCGGTTACCGTAGCCTATGGGCGCCTGCAACACCAGGGGTATCACGAGCGCGTTGCCGACCCTTAAGAAACCTATTCACTCCTTTTTTGAAGAACCCCATACTGTAGTCCCTTGGGAAAACCTCGTTAGGGAGTTCATTCCACAACCTGATGGTTCTTGGGAGGAAATTCCTCTGGAACCGCGCGGTACGAGACCATTTCGGTTCTAAGGTGTGGGGATGAACTCCCTGCCGATGGCGAGCGGTGCGATGGTAGAAGGTGGCCGTGGGCATCATCTCAAACAGTTCTTCAGAGCACAACCCATTATACAGGCGGTAGAACACACATAGGGAGGCAAAGTCTCTCCTCGCACTTAATGGTTCGATACCGCCTGTTAGTATAGGATCGTCGACGATTCTCACAGCGCGCTTCTGAACCGAGTCAAAAGGCCCAAGCTGGTATCCAGGTGCTCCCGCCCACAGGTGACAGCAGTACTCCATATGGGGCCGGACTTGCGATTTATACAAAAGCAGCCGTTGCCCAGGTGTGAAGTACTGCCTTGCTCTGTTGAGCACACCGAGCTTTTTGGACGCCAACTTGGCCTTATCCTCTAAATGACGTCGGAACTGAACGTCGCTGGAGATGTCGACACCTAGGATCCATATACTAGGTGAGATGGTAAGGGTTGTACCCTGGAACTGTGGGGCCACAGTGAATGGGGTTTTCTTAGCGGTGAACGCACAAACTTGTGTCTTAGTGGGGTTAAATCGGACTAAATTGTCTCGGCCCCAATCGGAGACTTTAGATAGAGTACTCTCGATTTCAGACACAAGTTGTTCGCGACTTTCTTCCACAATGGAACGAGGGATGTTTGCACGGCCCGTATAAAACGCGTCACCCGTACTGTCGTCTGCATAGCAATGAATACTGCCAATAGACAGCATGTCATTGATATGCAGCAAAAACAGTGTCGGGGACAGTACGCAGCCTTGTGGGACGCCGGCGTTAATGTCCATGCTATCGGAGCAGCTCCCGTTGTTTTTTTGTTAGGTTCTTCTCATCTATAGCAAATAAAATAAAGAAAATTTTATACGATATGACCTCATTGTACCTAGGTTGATAGTTCAAGTTCAATTTCTGAGTTGAGTTATTATAAAAATAGGATCGATCGCCAAGAACATTTTTAAGAGATCGAACTAACACGTACCAAAACACCTTATAATGAAAAATTAAATACAATTTCTAAATCTTGTATTTTTGCCGCCGTCCTTATTATATTATGACGTTATAAAATAAATAATTAATCAAAATTACAATAAAAAGAAAACGTATCTACTCCCTTTAACCTTTTAATAATCTGAATCTGAAAAAAATAACTAGTCGTTTTATTTTTATAAGAGCTATATAACATTTATTTTAATAACCCCGTTATATTTTCATAGATCCAAAAACTAAGTAGGTAAAGTTATAGACAAAATTATTTGTACGTTTTCTTCGTATTTTTAAGAATATATATATATATATATATATACTATATACAAATTGTAATCGCAAAACGTGTAAACATGTAAGTATTTTTTACTGAAAAGTTAATTATAAAGTTATTATTATGTACTCGGATCTTTAAAATGTCATTTTTGGTAGTTACTTTGTCAGTCATCGTCGTCAGGTTGTTATATCTTTACCTGTACTTTGTTATACAATGTGAGGTGAAACACCTCGTACACATCAGCATCATCAGAATGATCTGACTTATTATACAGGAATTTCGTAGGTATGTTTGATAAGTAAGATAGTATTTTAATTCATAATTGAAACAAATTTATAATTACAAAATGTTTGTTCCCGTTTGGGATAATAAATCTAGACCCGGCGGATTCATTCTAGTGTGAATTGTCATGGCCCCTATTGTATGTTACGTACACGTTACGCATAATAATTTAGAATTTACTTATGGGTATCCATCAAGAAACTATTTTAGATGACGTATGTATACAACATTACAAAATTCTAGATTATTAGGATTTTGAATTAGAATAAAATTAGTCTAGGCTATAAAGTGTTGCTTAGCTATAGACAAATACCCTGCATGAGTACCTACGCATACAATTATTTTCTCACAAAGTTTCAACTTTATTTAAGACACGCTGTAAAAAATTCTTGAATTTTCCGCTGCACCGCGCACATAACCATTTTGACCGTAAAACATTGTTATTACTTAATTAATTTTAATTCGATTCGGATTTAATGAAAATCATCCGTTTCTACTTTGAACACCGGCGAGTTAATTTTGTTACCTGCAATCAAAGAATTATTTATTCATTAGCTCCGATAAACAGGAAAACTGCGGATTTATTCGTTAAGAATTGTAAAAAAAAACTTTAATTTGATGTTACTGACAGGGAACTTTAAAAATGCGATAATTACTAAACACCGATGTAAATAAAGCTTCCAATAATGCAGACTGGTGGTAAATGTTGACCTCTGGTTATAATTTGTCATGTCGTCATTTTTCTTCTGTAGGTACGAAATCATATAAAATTTTTATCTGAGCATTGTGTTTTGTGTGGGCTTAACGTAGGTTGGTAATTTATTTAAATACTGATAAAACATTTACATAGTAGGTATTTTTTTTAGTTCCACAGTTGACGTACCAGATTATATTCCTACCTTCCACAGTTTATTCATCCAACATTACAAGGCCTCTAAAATAATATAAAATCTAGAAACAACTTCTACGCACTACGAAACGCATTCCATTCGCTTATCAGTAAATTAAATTACAAAGTTTGACGTATAATTGATTTTGTGTGGATGAAATCTACTCGGATGTACTACTAAGAATTGAGAATTTATCGCTGCGAATTTTAATTCTGAGGACATTTTTTTACTCGACAGACGAAGGAATGAAAGCTAATGTTTTTTGAATCGCATTAAGTATGTAAAATAACGGCTCGATGGCTTTAATTAAACCCTTTAGAAGAATCATTATTTTTTTAGAGACGCGATCTTTAAAATTTGTAAACCATAAGTCACTATTACAGTAGGTTTAACTAAGAAAAAACATAAGGCCACGTTTTTTTTTATTTAGAAATATCCAAAACGTTGGCTGTTCAAATTATTAGTTCTGTTAAATACGCTTAGTTTTATAATATTATGCAATTATAATACATAGTTTGCAGTTCACACAGATTTTATTTCAGTTCATTTGTAGAAGGAGTGTAAGAACATTGTTGCGTTTAGGTCGCTGCTTGCTTTAGAATGTTAGATTAAACGATTATCTAGAACTAACGTTTTGGGCATACCTGCCTAAGTATCAACTAGATTACAAAGTAAATTAAACATCAATGATGTAGGTAACGACAGGTAATGCCTCCGTATTCAATGGGAAATATAAAATGCCTTCTTTGTATAGTGATTTTCGAACGCGGGGTCGATTTCGATTCACAAATTAAACCAATATTATTTTGTTCGTCTCACACATAAATGTTCTATGTCTAGTTATATCTGTTATTTGTCTGTTTTGTAAAGTCGCCCATGACACAGAGCCAGGTGTATGGGTATACCCAAACGTTTGGGAAAAACATTTAATACGATTTATATTGAACTTCTGCTGATAATATTCAATATCGACGATTTCAATATTTAATTTATCAAATTTTCCTCGTTCGCTGTCACAAAAAAAAATTTATCACCGAGTCAATTTTCTCATCTCGCTTCACAATAATTCACTCAAGCAATTTACACTCGCAAGAAAAAAAGTAAAGAATTTTATAAAAAATACTGTATTGTTGAAACAGGCAAATTATAGAAATTATCTTCACCAATATCGTATAGCTGAAGAGTTCGCTTGTTTCTTCTTTAATAACACTATTCACTAATACTATAAGACTATTACTGGCCGCACTAGGCATCAAGCTCTTTGTTAAACATTTTAAAAAACTATACTAATTTTTGTCTCATGTGAGAATCGAACCCACGTCACTCGGCACGGCGATGTTAGTAGCAAGGCTACTATCGAACCACAGTGACAGTGAAATTGAGTACTCTGATTTTGGAACTAGTAAAATATTTTACCCAATTAACCTATTTATTAAAGAAAGGGCTACAAAACTATACTCTACGACCTAAGGAGCAGATCAGTTACAGATGTAATAGTTCGTTCGAACAAACAATGTCAGCAAACGTTTGGTTATATCATTCGTGCTATTGATTAATAAATTACAGCAATAAAGTGATTCAATCTTACGAGATTGTGTGTTAAGTTAACAGTCGCTTATAAAAACCGTGGATCGTTATAATGATTGGAGACACTTAGTTAAACATTATCAATCAATGACTTGAAAAGTAAACTTCATAACAGTTTCAACTTTAACGATTACGATTTAATTGACTTCAATAACTTTGTCGAGTTACTCAATGACTTATTGTAAAATATTTTGAAATTTAAGTAAGTAATGTGTCGCCTTTTTAATTAATACCCGCGTATTGTAAGAGACGAAGTAATACAATAAGGTACTTGGTGCAAGATTAAGAATTAAGAACATTAAGCAAAATCTGTATGAACACGTCTGGCCTGCGTGGTAAGACCTACCCGAAATCTTGACACTCATCTGTCGTTTTTAATATGGCTGTCAAATGTTTGAAAATTATAGCGACTATTTTAGAATGTTTTCAAATTATGAGAGATTCTGAGTAGGTCCTTAGGTAATTATCTTGTAACAAGCAGGACAGGACCGTTCGCAGTGGCGTAAATTAGGTGAGGCCTATGTTCAGCAGTGGACGTCGTTGGGCTGATATGATGATGATGATGATGAAGCTAATTAAAAATAGCAAATATTAATATTTTAGTGTTAAAATAATGATCATCATCATCATCGCTCTCAGCGATAAGACCGCCTATTATCGCTACTTTTCTTTCTTGATAAAGTCTTTATAATATTGTGATTTACATTTGTGGTGTGTGATAAAGAGTATTGTATCTATCAATCATTTAATCACTTTAAGAGCAAGATCAACGTCTAATATAGCGATTTATTCTATTACACCCATTCTTCTCCATTTCGTTGATTGAGCTTGGCAACGTCCATTAAGTTACCTTTCGGAAGTAATGACCTATTAGCACATAAGGTTACACTAACCACATTCTATTAGTTTCTACATACCGACCATTATCACGGCTCCATATAATTATTCTATAACCATTTTATCTTCGTATCTCTAAGAAAAGATTTTACAATCTAAGTATTAAACTGTATTCAGAAAAGTGTTAAGTTTTTTGAAAAAACGATTAGGTTTGCGTTTAAAAAAAAAATATTAAGATAAAATTCTGTTTATAAATATTATGGTGAGATCTAATTATTTTCAATTAGAAAGAAATATTTTTATCCCTTTAGGAATTACTACACGTCAGACCAACTTGCCAAACTTATAGGTAAGCCTTACTGTATGTATATGTATGTGTATGTATATGGTTTAGCTATAATAAACTATATAGACTTAACAGTTACCTTACAGATTAAACAATTACCTTGCCATTTAAGCCTACGTGGTACATAGTTGGATACCCACACGGAACAAAAATGTTTGTAATCCTAAAATGGCTTTTCCGAGTCTGAGTTGTATCTGTAAAGTATCTCAAATGGTGCAAACATGCAATAGTAGACTTAGTGCATATTTGTAACGGCGTTTATTTCGTTTGTAGTAATAAAATGAAGTATTCACTTGATCATTTGATAGATACTAGCGTATAAAATGCAAGTGTGAAAACGTTGTAAGAATGGACGTCGCTGAAAGAAAATGTGTTTATTTTTAAGTAATAACAAAGGTTTATCGAATCAATATGCATACACGTAATATCTTAGTATTATAACATAAAGAAGTCTTAAGAACAGATAACATTTTTAAAAGTTTTTGCCTATGGTATTTTGCTTTGGGGCAAGGCTGCTGATATTGAAACAATATTCATTCTTCAAAAACGAGCCATTCGCTCTATTTATAACTTAGGTTCACGAGTTTCCCTGAGAGAACGATTCAAAGAAATAGGTATTCTGACAACTGCGTCCCAATATATATTTGCAAATATTATGCTTGTCAAACAAAATATTCATCTATATACCAAGAATAGTGACATTCATTGTGTTAACACTAGAAGTAAACATAAGTTAGTAGGCACATATCATCGTTTACATAAAGTTCATAATACTTTTGAGGGACTCGGTGTACGATTTTTTAACAAAATTCCCGAAGACATTATGAATTTACCCTTACTTAAATTCAAAACCGTTATTAAAGATCATCTTATTCGTAAGGGGTATTATACAATTAATGAGTTTTTAGATGATAAAATGTCTTGGGAATAATGTTATCTTTGATTTGATTTATCTTGTTTGTGTAGAATGACACTTGTGACGTGGGGGCACGTTGTGAATATTTATGTCAGTTTTCTCTTGCATTTCCTTTATTTTTTTTATATCATTTTTTTTTAAGTTATGTTTTTACAAAATTAAAACTATATTTATTCACAGACTGTCCCAAATGGCTGCATAGCAATATGTAAAGTGATGCAGCCACAGAGCCTTACTTTTTACTTTCTGTTTAATATTTAGTTTGTAAACATTCATTATAATTCGTTAATCTAACGGTGTAGTGCTCTGCTGCATCACTTTACACGCTACCCAAATTGTAAATTACAAAAGATTGTAACTATCCATTTTTTTAAAAAGAGTGGCGTGAGTTTCTTGCCAGTTCTTCTCATAGCTCCACCCCGTCAGCGAACTGGTCGTAGGCAAATTTGCTGACACTACTTTTCGGATAACCTGTTACATTCTTGTGACTTTCATAAGTGTTACCTTGTAACCTAGATGAATAAACGAGATTTCATTTCATTTCATTTCAAAGATCATGTTTAAATTGAAAATATTAAAACCATGATTTTGTAGTTGTATCGAGTAAATCCATTTATTTGATAATTATAACGTTGCTTTACCCATCGCTTCCCTAAGACAATGCGCGATAAATTCACACGACTATATTTATGATTCTGAATAAAAAACTATTTAATACACATGTACACAAAGCTCACAAATCATATCAGGTCGGCGTTGTTTCATACTCATCATAAAACAAAACATTTTAAATGATAACTCTAGAACATTTTTATTATATACCAGAGCTTCGCTCCCATCGTTTTTATTTGGCCACTGCTCAGCTCCTATTGGCCATAGCATGATGTTATATAGCCTATAGCCTTATATATATATCCTACCTTCTCGTCTCATCTGTCCTTCGATGTAATTTGGCCCTTAGGTTCCCAGAGCTCTATGCACAATACATTTTCCTAGTATAGGATTTCAACAGTCAATCAATAATACAATACCACGAACAATAATACGATAAGGAAACAATATTCGTATAATTCATTATGAACTGTTTTAATTCACACATTTGTAGTTTTTCCTGTAGCATATTGTATTCCGTGCGAAAGAGTATAGTTGACTGTTACCTTACATTTGTATTGCATATATGCAATTGTGTGGCTAGGTATATATATGCAGTTGCGTGGTTAGGTGTAGGTACTACTGTGAATTCCAGTCAACCAAATTGTTTTCATATTTGTATTAAATATCGGCACCACCGGAGCTTTACCACAGATTAGATAATAGTTACTACGTAAGCTTTACTGATCGACTTCCGAGAGAGGCGGCGGCGTTGTTACGTTTAGATGGCTCTACAGGTATATATAGTTTTTTTACCCGATTGCCAGCAAGGGTATTGTTTTTCGCGCATATCTTGTATGTTTGAAAATTTCTTTATTCCCACGTTTTTTCCAAACGGCTGGATGTATTTCGACAATTAAGTTATCGTTAGATTCTTCTCAAAAACCCAAGTGTCCTTAGATAGGTATTAAAAAAAAAAAAACTGCGAAGTTTTGGCGCCAAATTGTAAGTAGCTACAATTTTTTTTTACCAAAAGTATCGATTAGGGTATCAAAATAAAGGGAATCAAATGGAGATTACAATTATATACGTAATATTTTGTTATGTGTTTAAATTTAACCAGGAATAATAAATACAACCATTTTTGTCTTGTCAGTAGTGCGTTGCTTGTCTGTTGATATTTTGCAGGCGGGTTTTTATAATTTTTAAATTATTTACTTGTTCATATATTTGTTAAATTTCGTGTTTTCGACTAGTGAAACATAATTATTATATTAATTAACTTGTTAAGCAACACCATAACAAAGTACACATTTCTAAACAAATCGTGGGAGCGGTTTGTTAGATAAATTGTTAAAATATTATTGTAGTAGTAGAGCCTCGCTAGCATGCCAGCGTGAATGGGTCGGCACGTCCGGCGAAGTACTACTCTCCCAGAGAATGTCAACGTCATGTAGCAGTGTATATACTGTTACGTTTCGTCTGGTAAGTGGAAGCGCTGGAGGCCCAACACCTCAAACCAGTCCACTTCGTTTTCGGAAGGCAGTGGCTTGGTTGTCTTTCTTCGCAATGAATACTAAAAGAACACAGTCAACTCCATGGACAGCGGTTACCACTGACAGGTTCTGCCACGTCGGCGTCGGGCAATAAAAGAAAATAGATAAATTATATCGAAGACCTTGTTTTAGTACTATTCAATGAGCAATTTTGAATAAAATATCTTTACTAACCGTGGCTGTAGAAATTACGAGAAATTATTTCTCAGTGTATTCAAATTTACCTACTATTATAGTTAGCAAGTAAATATATCCGTACCTAAACCTACTACATTTGTATAGTATCCTAGTAGCTAATAGCTATGGTCACATCACCATGCTATATTGTGTTTATGGCTTTTAACGTCGCAAATGGATTCGTTCTGGATTTTATGCGAAATACTTCGAAGTTTATGGCGATATCAATATAGTACTAACAGGTGAAATCTAACAACATAAGTACATTATTATAGTGGAGTTATTTGCCTATTGATATGAAATTATTTGTACTCGACTCTGTAATATCTGCTTCATTTAATAATATCAGTTACTTAAATAATATTAAATTAACAACGCAACGACTCATCCAGATCTCTTGTCTTCTTTACCCTCTTGGCTTTTGTAGTCATTGTTGTAACGCTTATAGTTCTCTTAATTTATTATATATAGGTAACGATATATTAAATGTATATTAAATCTATTTTATTTGTGTGATTCATAGATATTGGTTTTGAGTCTGGGTGTATATTGTGTCCAAGTCCTCCGCGATGCAAGACATGCTCAATAGAGCGGTCGTTTTTTGTAAAGGTGCTGATTTTAATATTTTATCTTGAATATTTATTTTAAGATCTTACTTAGAAAATAATAAATAAAATGTTTATTTTATTTTCCGATGATTGTATTGTATTTGCATTTTTGTATTCTTTTCTTTTTGTTTGTAAATTATTATCTTGTCAACGTAAACCTACAATGTATATCTATCGACTCATGTAACTATATTAAGAATCATACTGTTATATAAACCGCTGTTGTTATCCCTTTAATAAATAAATAAATAAAAAATTATAAATACTGTCGCAAATGTCGATTAATTAAATAAAAAAAATAACAATCTAATGATAGGTGTTAAACAAGTTTCTCATCAAGATTGCTCCACACAAGCTCGACACACACATATCATTCAACAATCATTAAGCTAATAGCGTATTGTTGAAATAATTCAAGTCGTTCACGGTTGATATACAACTAATGCTATGCTGCATTTTATGCGAAATTCTGTTGTAACAATGTAACTTGATAATAAGGCTGGTGACAGACTTTACGTTTATGCAAAACTGTTATTTGAATATTTTAATGTCACTTCAATACATTAAAAACATCTGACTTAAGCTGGTGACATGTCACGTGATTAATGCACAAATCTGGCATTTAATTAGAATTGATAGAACCAATATATTGCCACTTTTCTAGCCCCTCTGAGTACTCTGTAGGGTGTAATTTTGCGTCGTGTATTTTCAGCAATAATACAAAACTGTCTTAAAACATGTGTAAAGTTCAAATGATGCCGACCTGTGGACTGTTTGTGTGAAATTCAGTTAATATCCCGTGTTACATCGTCATGCCTCATGTGCTCTAACACAGAGAGTGCGGGACACAGGAGCATTTGATGACTGCGTTTGATAAATTGATAATGCAGTTAAAGTAGCCGCGTTTTGGGCCGCAACTTGTTTAAAGCATCTTTGTTAGCGAATTGAAGAATAATACGGGCTTTCACGATATAAGCAATTTTACTTTAGTATAAATGTAACGACTTTTTCGGTACGCACGCTAATCTATGACCAGCCTAACGTAATCCAATCTATCGGCCCTCATTAATTTAGACCAAAGTTGCAATAATACAAAATGTCGAATATTGACACATAGTTATTTTGCCTCGTATGCATATAAATAACGTTCTGTTTGCATATATTAATATATCAAAACGGAATTATTTCCATATATGAATAAAAATATTTTGATTAAATTTGTTAAGTACTATTGAGAAAAACTTGTGGAGTTGCTTTTGTTTAATTATTAATACAATCCATGATACAATCATAAATACGAATGTATAATGTCATAGCTAAATCACTAAATAGATCTTAAAGATATGACTAGATACATATAAACCTCAAGAAAGATAGAGCTGCGGGCTGAATGTCATTCATTCATACATTTGTGTATACTTGTAATAATCAGCTTTTTAGGATCGGCATACGAAAATGTGTACGTAATAACAAAATCACACACAAGGTGTGATTTTGTCTATCTGTCTGTTTGTTTGAGGTACACTCCGAAACGGCTGAACTATTTTGCCTGAACTTTCACTGGTGGATAGTAAACGGCAGAAGGGGTAAGTTAGGCTACTTTGATTTTGGGAAAAAATATAAGGGTTCCGTGAAAAAAAAAACACAATAAAGGAGTGATTAGTTGTACAGTATTGTCCACGCAAACGAAGCCACGGGCACAGCTGGTTATTAATAAAAAGTAATTGCGAAATAAAGACAAGATATTTTTAACTACTTGCGTAAGGTTAATAACCTGACAAAACATATCTAGACTTATTTCAGAAACTTATTAAAATTAGATCTTTTACAAAGCTTTTTTATTCAAATGAACGGCTTAAGAAAATAATATCACAATAAATTTAACTTGTGAATATCATTAATAGGAATATTATCATATATAAGACGCAAAATAACAGATAATGAAATAAACTTATCAACAGCAACAACAAACGATATAATTATACCTATTGTATGTACAATGATTAAAAGCAATAATTATATATTTAAAAATCCTTCCAGAAATAAGTACACCTGAATCCCATGGATATACCCCCGTTGTTAAAAATCTCTTCTGGTTGCAGTCTGGTTTAAAGCAGAGACTACAAATCTGAACTGACGAAGTTTAGACCGTATTTTCAGGTGGATTAAGCGCTATTCTACCAATTCTGTTCAATAAAAGTACAAGTTTCTTACTAGTTATTTTTTACTGTACTTACATTTGGATTAAGGTTCATAATCCATGACAATCGTAAATCTTTTACTAACGACAACTCGTCAAAAAAGTCCACTACAAATAGTGAAATAAATCATATTAATTTCGTCAACGACATTCATTTGATATTTGACTTGTCATGCACCATCTAATGACTAAAGCACGTTTGTATCACTCTAGAGACACATGCGAAAATTTACTAATTATGGTCGGTTCACACCGCGGCAACGGCAGCGGCAGCAGCGTTGTAATTTTTTTTATTTTCGTTCTTTTATTCAATTTAAATTCACTGATATCTTAGACAGTGATATATCTAATTGGATTTTAGTTTTTAACTCTATCTGTTTATGTATCTTCTTTAAAAAAAATGGACTACCTCGGTGGCTCAGAGGAAGTGTGTATGAGTGCTGTGCAAGAGATCCCAAGAAAAATATTCAAATTCTCAGTCTAGAAGTTTTCCTGGTTAATGCCAATATCATCATCATCATCATTTCAACCCATAAACGTCCCACGGCTGGGCAATGCTAATATACTCACTGTCTATTACATAGGACCCAACAGGCCAACACAGCTGTTGAAATGCGGATGTGGTACAGTTCTACCTACCCTTTCAAGGCAAAAGGCGTGATGCTGTTTTTAATGCATACAAAAATTGTAATTGCATAACTACATACGTACAAATTAATGTAAGTAAGTATAGAGTTCTAATCATACATTTTGTCAGCATGAAATTATATCCGGACGACGTCCTCAAGTATGTACCGAGCCTTATTGTTCAAATGAACAGATCACATTATACCTGCATGCGAATCTGTCGAGTACTTACAAGTAGTCACAATGAAATGTCCATGTCCTTGTACGGGGTCATAGCATAATGAGAGCGACAACACGATCGACGCATGATATATGTACATGTGCTTAGTGTGTCTACAGAGAGATTTTGTTTTTACGTTTGATTTAAAATAATTCCTATGTTTGATATAAGACGCAGTTTACTGATAAAATTTGTTTTCATTTTTAATATTTTTATCTAACTTCTTTTCCATATAATATTGGTGTATACCATGGTATACACCAATATCATATGGAAAAGAAGTTAAGAAGGGAATATATATAAGGACAAATGTCATAATATTAAAGAATATTTCGCATACGGAAGTGTTGGATTTGGCACAAATACATTAAATCAACTGATCCAGCAGCACCTGTACAAACAGGATCAGTTGACTAAAGGGCCCCAGAGTTAAATGCCAACAAATTAAAATGTCCATACGGGCATTTATCGGTACATTGCGTAAACTACAATGTTCGCAAAATAGCTTCAACGAGATAATATTGTTATATAAGAATAACTCGCCAAGTCAACGGGATACAGCTTGAACTGGTGACCTTTCTCGTATCAAGGTCGAGGAGAATCACGAATATCCCGTCAATCGAGACCACGTTCATAACGTGAATATTTATATTCAGCTACATATTTTATTTAGTGTTAAAGTTACACCTATCATCATTAACATCATATCAGTCCAATGATGTCCACTGCTGGACATAGGCCTCACCTAATCAAAATCCTCTCAAAATCGCAGCGAGCGATTTTGTGCCGCCTGCAACCAACGGCCACCCGCAATCTTTACTAGGTCACCGGTCCATCTGTCGGGCGGCCGCGGCCGCCCCACGCTGCGCTCGCCGTGGCCGTCACTCGCGAACATTTTTAGAAGTTAGACCTACACTTGGGTCGTAATCAATGTAGACTAAACAATAAAAACTCTTTTAATGTCTATTTTGTAAAACCAATTAAATTAATAAAAACAACTCTTCTATTATTTGGTATTTTTAATAATAAGTTACAGCTTAACGCCACTGATATCTGCATAAGAAAATACATTTTAAATTAAATCTTAAAATCCAATTTGAGAGTGTTTTTTTTACAAATATTGTACATTGATTACAGCCCGAGTACAGGCATTTGAAGATTTTTCCCTGGGAAGAAGATTTTTCCTTGTTTGAGAAAAACACACCTATAGAAATAAACATCAGAAATAACAGTTTATCGTTCTAACTATTAATGTTAGGGCTGTTTCCAAGACACCGAGAAGAATGTTGTGTTATTTGTGTAAAAAAAGAAAATGGCAATTTCTTTTTTAATACACATTATACTTATGAATGTATTTATAAACAAATCAGAATTATAATAAACAAGAATGACTCGTTTAATAGATGGCTTGTTTAGCTTGAGATCAATAAACATATTTTCTATATTATTGAACACCTAATAGACATAATATTCTGACTAAGCAATGTTTATATAAAGGGTATAAACATAAAGGAACTAACAAATAACGTAAACTTTGTTCTTAAAAGCAAAAAACCACAATACATCACGTCTCACCATAGTAACACAAGTACTTTGTGTTTGTAAACATGTAGTTGATAATACTTAATACGCCTATCCGTACTCCATAGTTAACCTACTTACATACTGGTTACCCGTATGCTAAGGGCTATTTTAGCTTGACGTTTTTCTGCGCGTATAATCTCATACAGCTATCTATTTGGGCAACTGTAGGACTACCCGTAACCCGTGCCTAAAGCTGCCTCTGACTCTACTATTAGAACTAATTTCGACATTAATTTGACTTAGTAGATTCTAATATTATTGTTAAATATTTGAGAATGACAGTAAGTAGGTACGCTCAAAATCTCAAACGAGCCGAAAATAAATTATGACTGTCGGTCTAAGATGAAACAAATTCTAGGGTTTTGATTGAAAATTTTAAAAGAATCGTCCTTCAATTAATTCGCGCCGCAAACCGCAAAACGACCATCCAACGAAATTTAATACCAACATATTTTAAAACAATCTGTAATTTAGTGTTAAAAAAATTTTAAAACAAAGAGTCGAACAAAATAAGTGCTTACAAACATAATGTCACAAATAAAGCGCGAATATTGATAAAAGCGAAAAAAGCGTAGAATAACGCCCAGTTTGAAATTACCTTTACGAATGCAGGTGTACTCGATACTGCCATTCTGTTTTGACTATACTTTTTTCTACGATTACTGTAACTGGCCGTAATAGAATTTCACTTTCAGTTTTTTTTTTATTTATAAGAGCAACTTTCTTTTGTTAGGCTTCGGTATCGACGTGTGCGTGGTGTAAGTCAAAATAACAACTATTCGTTTATATAGTTTGTATGTATGCGTATCTACCTGCATTATGTATATTGTCCGCCTCTATCTATTAAATCAAATGATAGAAGTGTATTTATCCTGGTTAATATATTATATTGCGTAAGTCTATCTGTTTGTTCGACATCTTTTTGATGATTTTTTGAATACAGATCGTTAGTGGACGAAAGGGTGTTTAGAATTTTTCCCATTAATGTATTTCCACGAGTTACGAGAGTTCAACCTTGAAAGACTAGTATTATAAACACTCGTAGAGTTTACTTTAACTGGAATTACTAGACCGATCTAGAAAAAACTTTTTTATCAAATAGCCGCTTAGTAAGGAAAAGTTTTTCGCGAAACATTACGGTAGACCTGTGCCGTACCTGTGCTCAACAGTTTGCTTGTATTGGTTGATGATGATCTAATATATTCTCTATTAACACAGTGCTAACTTATTTTGTCTAAATATGTGTGTTATTTTATTAGCCACGCATTTTATAATAGTGTGAAAAATAGAAAAAATACGAGGTATTTGAACATTTTACGTTTAAATATTATTGTTTAGTTCCTTCATGTGTACATAATAAGGAAATAATAGTTGTAATTAGACATAGAATTACTGAACATGTGTGTTCTTAAAACTTATTCACTAAATGTTACATTTTACGGAGATTGTACCATTCTTTATATTTCAAGTTTTTTTTACTTTGACTGCATTATTTCCTAACGTTCTTATACAAAGTCTATTCAAATGCAAACATTCAGATCGGTCTTTCTCTATCATATGGAAAATCATGTAGCCCTAAAATGTTGCTGTTATATAGATTTAACTGTCAATTTTGACGTGTCACTTAACTGTCAATTAAACAGATTTAAGTTGGCTCTGCTAAGTGTAATAGTAAAAATACTATTATACAAGATGGATCTTGTAAATCTTGATCTTGTTGTCAAAAGTATGAATTATGCAAAAATTCAGATATTATATTATGAAATGACACAAGATAATCTTAGCCAACAGTTGCATCTAATTGCCATTATTTGAAGGCTAATATGTTCTCCCACCTTGCTGTTTATAATATATAACATATGAAACATATTCGTCGGCCATACAAAGCGTTTCCACTAGGTATGGCGGGGTCACGCGTGGTTGCTCCTAGAAAGTACATCGTGAAGGTCGCTGGAACTAAAGGCACGTGCACACAATATAAACAGGAACAAATCTTACATGAAGCTGTTTTTGTGTGAACATTTTAAATTCGATAGCATTTCATTTATATTAGGTTTAAGCTTCAAAGCCAAAAAAACATTTTTATGAGATTTTTACCAGGATTATCAGAAAATTATTTAACCTTGTTAAATGTTTAGAAAACTGACTGTTGTCACTTGTGTTCAAGATTAATGCTTGATTCACACGCACGAGCCATGGTTCAGTAAGTCCGGGATAGGAACGATATTTTTTGAGCACAAAAAATATCGTTCCTATCCCGGACTCGAATCGTTCACAGCCCGTCCATGTGATGTGTGTGGAATTCCCAATGTTTATAATATATTTATACTTACATACATTTATGAACAGAAGGCATTAAGTCACACCTGTGCTTTTACATAGAAAGTGATGCATGTCACTTTGAAAACTTCCCACGCGGAACCGTTACGGTTTTAATTTCATTGAAGAAGGGCGAGGGCATCTTGGAATGGCTTTACAGGCCACATGTTTGATACTTGTGCCATTATTAGGACGTATAATACTTTAACTTATTTTTGTGCTTGAATTTCTGTATTTTAGCATTTGATATTCGGATCCTTTTCCATTGTGTAGGAGTGTGAGTGTGTGCATAGTCAAAATATACTTATGTTATGTAAAAGGTGCCAGCTAATAAATTTACGATAATTTTCGAGTAATATTCCTACTGTAAATAAAATATTGTTGAAGATTTCTTACTAATCTTACAAGAAAAAACCAACACAAGAAGAGGACTCATACACTATAAAACCGGTGTCTTAAAAGAATCTTACAATTCAAGTCTGAATATGTTCTAAATGTCTATATAAGTAACCACATAAACTTATGACACAGTTGAATAACAAAATAATCCAGTATAAAACAAAAATAATAAAGATTGTATAATATAAGACAGCAAATGGCAACAAATAAACGAAGGCGAACAACCCAAATACGAGTATAACGATCAGTCTGACAACCCACACGTTATGTAAATACGCGTCTTAATGTATTCTATTTTATTAAATAATTTCATTCGTTTTGGAAAGTTTTCATATTTGTAGGTAATTGAATTAGCTTAGACTGACTTTACGTTTTCTTTTTGTGTTAATAACTACGTCGTATTATAGTATCTACTGTTGCAATATCAGAAAGACAATCTATGTAGTTTCATCACAATAAACAAAGGCCCAACCATGCGGCAAAGAGCGGAAATGCTCCGAAGAACTGGAATTAGTACGATTTCTATACAGCTTCGCAGTAATTGGACCGATGACCTAAGAAAAGGCCCAAGATCGCTCCCTGTGGTAGTCCTTACCTTATTTCCAACACTTGTCGTCTACTAGCTAATAATGATATTATTATTTTCTCTACAATTTGTAATTCTCTAAAAGTGTAATGACCTCCTCTGACCAAGAGTATGTTCTTGTAATAAAACCGTCGTATGAACTTTGAAATCACGTCAAGTAGAATCGTCGAGTAAGTTCGATCCCAACATGAGAAAAATATTTGTGTGACTGAAGAGAACCTAGTCCAATAGTCGGCGTGTAATTAATTATTCATTTGCTTTGCCTTGTGTCCTAGAAGGTACAGGGTTCTGCATGTTGTCTAAATACTGCTTGACTCAATAATTATGTGTATATTATAAGGCTACTGTAAGTGCAAATCACATCAATCAACCAGTCAAGAACTTAGTCACGACGGATGGTGTCTCTACTGCAATCAAACAGCCAAGTCAGGAAATAAAATTATTGTAGTATTTGTTTATTTAAAGCAATGTTCTCATGTTTTCTTGTGATGTTTTCCTTCACTGTTGAAGTGCATAACTATTTATAACTCTAAACATTTAACAAATCTAGTATTTACTATTTATTAATCGAGATATTTATTAATTTGTTGTTAAGTTAAGGATATAAAAAACCCAGTATCGTTTCTGCCTGACCCGGTACTTAATTGATTCCAGAACCTCTCGTGTCATGTTTTGACTGTAATGTTGTGCAATTGTTTGTAAAGTCCTATACATGTTTACAATCCCCCCAAGGCAGTAATTCAAATACAAATAGCTTTTTGAGGTTAAAACAAGTATTTTTACATTATTTAGGTCACCATCAATATTTCAACGCATATTTCAAGGCTTTAATCATAATAATAAAAAATTGAAGTATCAGCGCATATTGACCAAGGCAACCGAACTCCATAGAGCCGAAAGTGCCACAAAAAAGATTTAATTGATATCTTAATGGTTTGTTGATTCAGTCACGGTTTAATTAGAAAAATGATATTTCAAAAAAGATATAATTATTTATTTGACCACAAGCTATGATTACAGAATAAGTTGTAGCTATTATAACTTTTTACACATGTAATGATTATATTATTACGTAGACGTTTCACATATTAAATCTTTCTTCCTTCAGTGCAAAATATCTTAAAAATAAATATTCATCCCAAAAAGAATAATTTAAGATGTCACCCAAAGCACCTGAACCCGAAGCCGAATTGCTTCGAATATAGAAGCGGTCTCATCGATCACACCACACGTACAGATTACAAGCAAACAAATATTTTATATCCAATACAAATATTTGTCGACTATATTTCATGTCAATGAACTTTAATAGTACTACGTAAACAAATAACTCAATGACATTGAATATTCAAACACATTCACATGTTCCACTATATAACCTGATAATTCTGTTCAGAATGCATGACGTGAAAACTATTTACTTTCATTATCATATCAGCCGCAGGAAGTCCACTGCTGAATATAGGCCTCCTCAAGAGATTTCCAATAGGGCCGGTTGTTTGCGGCCTGTATTACTTTATAGATAAAAAATCAAGCAAACAGTAACTTCCTATATTCCAACGGTGGCGCAGCGAAAAGGGTGCAAGAAGTAAAGGGTTCGATTCGATTTCGAGACCCGGGTCATCTTAATTGTTATTGGGTTTTTCTATCAATAATTATCAGCATGTAGTTTGGCAACAAATGTGCCTGGCTGATGGCATTAGGCCCCTATTATGGGTGTGTTGTATGTTCTGTATGTATGTCTTTCTTTAATAAAAGACAACAAATACCCTAGAGAATAAGTCCTGTGCCACGGGACTTTAAAACACTAAATTTTTGTGCACAAATATTTGTGCTGTATAGGGACCAAATCCACAATTCAGTTCCATACCACGACTACAAGACCAACAAGAAAAATCAAGCTAATATTACTTTTATTTTTATATCCTTTGAAAGACACCTAACATAGGTTGCAAAAACTTGAAGGCACTTAGCACTTAAAGTTACGAGAAAACTTGACACGGGTCGTCAGAAGTGTATCCCAGAACCCTTTTTCCTTTATTGTGGGACAATTATGTTTTATTTTTGTTTGATTTGCATACTTAACCTAAGTGTTAAGCGTGACATATATATACAATAGCTAATCACTGCTTAATATAACCTCTTAAGGGCCAGTTTCACCAAACTGTTAATAATCGGACATTAGTCAATCAGCCATTAAAATAAATGTCGATGTTATTGGTATTTACGTTCCACCAGAAAAAAATAACACCCAATTATGAAACCCGGCGTTAAGTGAATGAGTCATGTATTCTTCACTCATAGATCTGTCAGTAGTCAAAGCAACCAAAATAAAAAGTCGCAATGTCGCATGTCAATGTTCACTGACAATGCATCATTTTAGCTAGCGGTATAATAAAGACTCACGTTAAATAATACAACTAAATTAAAATGTCAGTGGTGTAGTACAGTTTGAGTGTGTTCTTGTAACATTTTACTTTGTTGGTACATATGTCATTACCATTTTCAAATTTTGTTATAACATTTTGTCAGTTTTGTGTTTTGTGGTGTTCGTGGTATATAATGTCCTGTAAGAGAGCTCGTGAACGTGGCCCTAATTTCTCGTCAAATAAGAAAGAAATTCTTATTACCTTAATTTCAAAATTTAAAGAAAAAATAGAAAATAAAAAAACTGATGCTGTTACAACGGCAGCGAAAAATCAGGGATGGAGAATGTTAGCTCAGGAGTTCAATTCCTTGAGCATTTTTTCTAGCAGGAACGCAGAGCAATTGAGAACTTGCTGGGACAATATTAAAAGAAATACCCGTAAAAACAAGGCTGAAACCAAAAAAGAAATTACGTCGTACTAACTCGTCCAAGTCATCCAAAATTTCCAAATGATTTTGATCTTCGAAAATATAATCGTACGCTGCTTCCATCTTTGACAACTGACTAAAGGGATGTTAATACGTTAACGGACCTTTATACCAGCAATTAAATAAAATGCCTGATTTAGACATTTAATCATGGATTAGCGCATGGTGAAACACTCGCTACTCTTAATGTCCCGTTAACATTTTAACAGAAGATTAAACTAACTAACATTGTATGGTGAAACAGGGCCTTAGTTTCTTGATAGGTAAACACATAGCCGATTTTAATATTTAAAAAAAAAAACTTTTCAGTGAAGCCCGCTAGGTTTTAAAAACATTTTGATAATATAAACTTTGAAGTAATGTAAAATATCAAACATGGACTTTAATGTCATAATACAGTCTTCCGCCTTTAAAAAACTGAAGTTTTAACTTTAAATAGGACACGGAAGGCTTGTGCGGAAGAAAAACTGAATAAATATAAACCGGCGGATATGAAAACCAAACTGAGAACTATATTATTTAATATCCTCATCACGAATTCTTTAAATAGACTATGTGAATAATCTACATATTTTGTTCTAATATGGGTTTCAATATCATAACAATAAATAGTTTCAGTGTATTAAAAATTCTGCTAAAATTAACTATTCGCAGGCTATATTATACCTATTTTTAAACTGAAAGGGCCAATATATAAAATTCCCTGCCAGAATATGCCTTAGAATATTATGCCACAGAATTTACCCACCGTTGCAGGCTAAAGTATATCTGTCACGCTTCTTTGGCTCCCGCTATAAATAAGGCAGTTTTGAACCCGATACTTGACATTGTTTCAGGAAAATGTTAATGTTGTTTATGGGTTTATGTTTATATCAGTATAATGCCTACTAATGAAACCAAAACCTTTGAAACGTCACAACATTTAAATATGCATATTAAATGCATCACCCATGTTATTATTATGTCAATAGTTTTCCTGTGAATAAACTTAAAGAAATATAAAATAAAGAAAATGATATGCATTTCAAAACACTCACAGACATCAAAGCAAACTCACTGTGACCATTACATTACAATTCACTACTAGACTAGCACATTCATAATGAAGAACAGCGTTAACAAATGCTACAAAACCAGTAAACTAGGGATAATACAAAAATCTAAACAAACCAAAATCAACTTTAATCCAAACCAATAAAGCCGATGTTAAATGCTAAAGTAATGCTGTTAGTAGAGTAGTTATAAAACATAAATTTAAAGAAAAATCAACTTTATGAGGTACTGATAAAGTTTATGTTGATAGCAATAATAATGTTGCTGGCTTAGTAGACGCCGCCGAGCGTGTCTGTGGGAGCGAGCGACCAAACAATGATGCTTGGAATGTATACGAAAAAATGTGTGAGAGAGAGGCTTGAATGAACGAGACAGAACGATTGAATACTTCCGTTGTTGGCATGGGGTCCAGTGATAGTGTCAGGTGGCGATAAGCCATTGTATGTCAAGTTATATTTAGACTATAATAGATAATAAATCAAAAATCAAAATGGAAGAAATATACATAATTATAACTATGGACTGATAAATACATTTCCCTCATTTGTATTGCAGAGTTGAGTTACAAATTTGTAGCTATTAAATTAATTGTTTGTTTTCTAAGGTAAGGTATAAATAACGTAATTGCATTAAATCCGTCAAGTCTTACCACATAACGTAACGTTGATGGGAGCCATCAAGAAACCTTTTACTCACGTAAAAGCTCACTTGATTAAATAAATTACCTCAAAACCAACGACGTTGGTTAAGAGTGACACTTCGGTTTACGTTGAAAAATTATTTTTCGATCATAAGTACCCACTTAACTGTAACCCTACAGAAGATAAAATTCATAACAAAATGATGCAGAAATTCTTAGATTAGTTAGAATGACATTATACTAAGACAATTTCATCAAAATCAAATTTAAACAAAAACGAATCTACAAAATGTTTGCTTAGAGGCTTTAATTTTAAATTATACATAAGAATAAATCCAGTGTAAAATAAGAATACCAATCAAAACTAAAAATATCTGCTTCCATAAGCCAACTGTGATTAAATTAGATAATACAATACAAACAAGTTTTATTACTACTAAGAGCATTATTATTTATTTATTTAAAAAACTTTATGCACATTAAATTGTACAATGGTGGGCTTAATGCCAAAGGCATTGTCTACCTGCCAACCTTAGGGTGATGCAGAGAAGAACATGGTAGGTGCAAAAATAAAAGAGAAATAATGACTTGACTAAATACATAAATTAAATACAATATATAAGTAGTAACATAGAATAAAAATAATATATCATAAATAGTTATATAATATATCAAGATCTAAATACATACATAGTATATATAAAATAAAATAGTATGAATATATATATTTATTATATAGATATAATATTAATATTATACATAATATTATATACTACTAGTTTATTGCTGTGATGATTGTGATATTCTGTCGAGTAGGATGCTTCGTACCCTAAATTTGAAGGTAACCTTGTTAGTTACCATCTTGACTTCCAGAGGGAGCGCATTCCAGAGTAGGACAGATTGTATGAAGAAGGAAGAATGAACAAAATCAGTGGTGTGAGGAAAGGGACAGGTGAGAAGAAGATTGTTAGAAGAGCGTAATGTTCGGTCATGGGTTGAGGCTAACGTTTGGAAGTAAGGAGCTAGATAACTGGGTAGAATAGGAGAATGAAGAAAAGAAAAGAGGGTAGTAAGAGCTCGCGAATTACGACGCTGCCGTATTGGTAGCCATTTAAGCTCTGCGCGATACGAAGAGATGTGATCAAATTTACGCAGATTAAAAATGAATCGAATGCAGTTATTGAGAAGACGGTCATATTTATTGAGAAGATCTGCATTCAGGTCGAAATAACATACATCACCATAGTCGATTATAGGAAGGATTAAGGTCTGCACAATCATTGTTTTGGTTTTAGGAGGCAGGAAGTTCTTCAGGCGGTATAAGGCACGTAGGGTACCTGTTACTCTTTTACTAACACTAGTGACTTGGGCTTGCCAGCTGAGATTTTTGTCAATAATTAGCCCCAGATCTTTGACGGTTGAACTAAATGGGATAGTCAGTCCATCAAAGACAAGCGATGGTAAACTTTCCAGGTCGATTTTACTCATCAGTCGCTGGCTTCCCACAATAATGGCCTGACATTTGCTAGGGTTCACTGACAAACCAAAACGACCAGACCAACTCCTTATAGTGTCCAGATCGTAATTTACCTGGTCTATAGCTATGGATATGTCGTCTACACTAGCTTGGTAATAAAGTTGCAAGTCATCGGCATACAGATGATACGCACAATGAAGATGAGGAGTTAAGAAATTAATAAAAATAGAAAATAATAGAGGAGAAAGTATGCCACCTTGAGGAACGCCTGAGTTGACGGCACACCAAGCGGAAGAGCAATCTCCCATGTGTACCGACTGTTGACGTCCCTGAAGATACGACGAGAACCATTCCAGTGCATCAGACGAAACCATAAGATGGGAGAGGATAGAAAGAAGGATATCGTGACTGACGGTATTAAAGGCATTCGTGAAGTCAACCAAGGCTAAGACTGTAACCTTAGTTTCCTCCATTCCTGCCCTAATATCGCCAGTCACTTTAAGAAGAGCAGAGGTTGTGCTGTGGCCTGGCCTGAATCCAGATTGCAAAGGACTAAGCAATTTGTTCCTAAATATAAACTGAGACAGCTGTTTCTGAACACAGGCCTCGACCACTTTTGATAGGAATGGAAGAATGGATATAGGTCTAAAATGGTTAGGAGCTGTTGGATTAGGGATCTTAGGTAAGGGAATAATGAAGGCGCTTCGCCACACAGATGGAAACTGCCCAGACTCTAATGAAAAATTCACTAAGTGTGTGATTATGGGGAGGAGATAATTTATATTATGAGTATAATTCATATTACAAATTGTAAGTAGGTAGTCGAGTGGTGGGTGCAACAGAAAAGAACTTTGGTAACAAAATTACGAAATCAAATGAAGAAGATAAGATTAGAGAAGTGTTTTCGATCTGATAATTGAGAAATGAAGAAATTCCCCGCATTAGCTATTTTTATAATTTGTGCTGAAATGTGTGCAGTGGAAAGAATTTATCTACGTATAATTTTTTACTGTTTGTAAGAATTTGATAATGCAAAGTAAACCATGACGTTGGTGAATCAAGAAGTATGTTTATAAAAGGAAACACATCTTAGTTAAACAAATGTGCTTACCTACAAAACAATTATTAATAATTATAATTAATTTATTCACCTGAATTGTTATTACCACATCTCTACAAACAAATAGTAACCTTGAATGATATTGAGAAAAGTTCATCGTCTTAAAAATAAGTGCCGACGGCTCTGTGGTAATAAATTTTAGTGATATCGATGTGAGTGAAGCTATCTTCGGCAACCTGTCCAATATAATTATCGTAATAGTAGGTAGTGAAAGGCTAGCCCTTAGCTTTCAAACATTTCCCTCCTTCGACACTTATAACCCAAGCTGGAATTAGAAAACAGAAATTATAGCTAATACATTCTGTAATGCCTTTTATTATCGAATCAGCATCCGAATTACTCTCAATTTGAAAGTAGATTGCATTTTGTTACTCAACCATTTGGAGCAAATTACCCATGGCCGTGTCTTCATGATTATTATGGCAAATATTCATAGCATTTGTAGCCGACCGTTCGTTGACTGGCTAATAACAAAAATAAATTTGCGTTGTACATTGAATAGATGGTGTCAAAGGTAAAATTAACAGCAAAATTGTGACGTCAAATATACAAGTGATTTAACCAATCGCAATTAACACAAGAAATAAAAAAGCTATCAGACGTGCGAATAATTAACATATCAATATTAACCAAGTAATGTGCGCAGTTATCGAGAATGTGTTGTGTAGGATAATCCTGTAGAAAAATAACCTATTGGATAGAATTTGGTGTTAGCCTTTTATACTGATCTCAAAAATACAAAATATGCTAGAAAAGGCAATACTAAAAATAATTTCAATGATTCCGTACGCAGGTAACATTAAAAGTAGTGAGTACATTAGAATTCACAGTACAGATGCTGTGACTTTCACTCGAGAACGGAAGTCCGAGTCCAGTGTGACATCAATTCTGATCAGACTCTTTTACGTACATTTAAAGTACACTTAAGGTTCACTGTTTTCGTGAAAATGTATTTAAAACTTAGTGTTTTACGTGTCGTGTTATCTAAAAGAAAGATAATAATTAGTTAGTTAATAGTTTGTTAACTCTGAATTAATATTATTTTAATCAAACTTAACTCAACTCTACATAAATTAGTATAAAAAATCTATAAAGCCAAATATTAATGACGTCAATTTCTTATGTTAAAAGAAAAGAGAAAAATTAAAACCACAATTAGCATAGATAAATCGATCGTAAAATTACGTAAGTGTAAATACAAAGTGCAAAAGATAAAACAAGATTATAATTATATTTGCTGATATCATAAAATCGCATTATGATGTTGAATAAGTAATTAAGATAAGATACTTAAAATATATACAAAGCCGAAAAACTATCAAAATTTAGGAACACGATGAGGAATTGCAAATTAAATAAATTTACAATATCACGACAAATTATCACCTCAAAGGTCTAAAACGTAATAGCACTAACTATTGAAAAATACCTATCACACATTTATGAGACATTATGTCAATACAGTATAAAGAAATACTCGTGAAGGTAACAAGAAATTGTACAATTCAAATAAAACGTAATAGACATGTAAAAAGTATAAACAATCACAATTATTTAGTGTAATTCTTTTTGGCGCAAAAAATTCCAATTCGTAAAATATTTTTCAAATGCCAAACATTTAGGAGCCATGATCTTTACCCACATTTCAAAGACGATAAAATTTATTGAATTAATGAAGTATATGAGAATCTGCTGTTTTATCAAATGATGTTAACATTATTCAGTTTCACTGAAGTCGTTTCGGATGTTCAACAATTAGCGAACACAACGACGCACGACAGATGCATCTTAAACGAAAGTCTCTCTGATTAACATTGACATTCCTTTCGCTTTGTTAATTATTGTTTAGTGTATTTATTTAAATGAATACATTTACATCTTGTTCACATTCCGTCAGTCGCATTTTAATTTTACATTGTCATATAATTGGTGTCTACGTTTTTGTAAACGAAATCGCTGTATTTTAATCTGCTTTATTGAATTTACTCTGTGTGCACATTTAATATTACAGATGTAATTTTAAACATATTTGCTGCCACGTTGAATGCTTTATTTATAAATTAATACAGCCACATTTAAAAATCGTATTAATAGAACTATTTCCAGAAATTCTACGGTAATGAAAACTTGACAGAGGTATTAAATACTTGACGCAAGAATTTAATATCTTTGCGTCCATCCAAATGTTTTATATTATCCATAAGTTCGTGATTATAGTCAACAATTTAATATTTCGTGAAACAATTATGATTGTTAATAAATGTTTAATGTATTTTTTAAGATATTCCACCTTTTGAAGATTCGATCTTTTTGCTTGGATGAATTACCTTGGAACACTTACGCAAGTTCGCTTACCAACGTTACTATTGACACACTATGAAATTATCAAACACTACGTGCTTCTACTTAAATAGGTTTGTTTAATGTCATCATTATTTTTATATTAATAAAATTGTCATTAATTCTCGAGTATACAAGTACATACCTATAATTCTTGAACTTACCATAACAAAATAAAATTGTGAGATTATATAGATCGCTGGTTCGATAACTATTCAAGTAATCTCTTTACAACAACCTTAATTAAGTTGCTAAACACAGGTATGTTATTGTAATTTGTACGTGCATTTATGTTGAAACAATTTAATACTTAATCAATCCAGCCATGAAAATGTAGCAATGATCCGGTGTTTCACAGGGAACTGTTTAGGGCTCCAACTTATATTTTATAAACCGAACTATCAATGACCTAAATTCCTCATCTGATAATGCGAATTTGTTGAGTAATATCCACTTTTTATAGGAGATACCGTAAGTGGTAATATTATTTAACAGGGCAACGCTCCGTCTTTGGAAACGAAGCATGACGAAATTTGTCTGTTGGTCGAAGCTACGGTAACCGACTCACTTCTAAAATTTATGAGCGGTAACAGCTAAACTTACTTTTCATGTTAACGTACTGGATTCTATATTTACGTCATAGTTATATCATGGAAATAAATTCAAGCAACTCACCTCTAGCCCAGCCGGTAAGGACGTTTCCAAGATATGCCACTTTGTACACCGGATCAGGATCACTAATCCGCACGCTATTTGTGCGACGAAGCAATTTTCCAAGACCTCGGGATAGCCTACCTATCGCGCGGGCTGTAAAGTCTTTACCAGATGCACCATCAGCTAAGCACACCTCAGCTGGCAAGATCGACTTTGTATGTCCATTTTCCTGTATTTTGTGTGCTATCAGCCTCGGCATTGTGAGCGGTAGTGACTTCTTCTTCTCCGGAGTCAATGTTTTTGCTTGGTTGACACTGTACACGTTACAGTTCTTCTTAAAGCTCTGTCCGTTTACTTCTTTGGTTTGCTCTGCTTCATCAGTCTTATCAGATTTGTCGAACTCGCTCGTCTTTATCCTGCCGTTCAAGTTTTCATTGTTGGTGTTGTTGTTGTTCAAGTTGTCGGTGAATCCGTCGCTGAACCGACGCTCGGCACTAGAACGTCTCTTCATCAGGGATGGGTTCCTCAGCATTATGCTCGTCTCGCTCGAGCTCCTGTTCTTAAGAATATGTATTTTTTTGACCCGAGCGACGGCGGAGTCGACCTCGTCGGCACTGACCATCCTTTCCGTTTTTCCTTCCTCGTCCAGGAAGCGCACTCTTAGTCCATTAGATTTGCAATCACTAAGCGTTTTTTCAGACTCTTGGAGTCGTTCTGATTGATTTTTTGCGCCTGCTTCTAAACAGTGGCGCTCGTTTTCACTTAGTGTTCCGCGAGCCATTTTCTTTACAGTACTTGTTATTTTTTGTCAGCACTATTACATTATGACCTACGTTCTCGACTTCGAAATTGGCGTACACTTTTCTAGTTATCAGTTCTCACAGTACTGTACTGTCTGCTAATTGGGAAAAGCTGCGTACTCAGAAATCGAACCAGTCACCTTCCTCGATAACAACTAAAACACACACAGAGTAGTACACACCTCGTCCATTAAAGAACGACACCGGTTTGGAATGTAGCCTTCTCCACTTACTCAATGCACTTGTCTGTATATAAGAAAAATTGTGAACAAGCGCGTATTAGTTAAATTACGAGTCGTTTCACTGAATTTAAAGATTTTAACAATCAATAATCGTATATGTTTATTACACTAATCAGTCACTTTAGGGTTTTATATCGAAAGTGTTATCGCAACGGTAACGCGGCGCGTGCGCATACGGCAACTCACAGCGATGGAATGGAACGGCGGCAGCGCGGGTCGGGGCGCGAGCGGGCCGGCGCGTCGCGAGCTCACCGGCCACTGGTCACTTGATCCCAGCTTTGATTTTAATGATCCGACTACTTGTTGCGTTAACGTATTGCTGTCTGCTCCACCTGGAACAAAACAAAATGAAATTTATATCAGTGAAGGAGTCAGGGTTCAGGACAGTACGTTTTTACTGTGAACAATAACGGGAACAATATAGAGCTCACACTTGTTGAAACGTCGACGTGCGTGATATTAATTAGTGGAACAGATGTGACTGGCATACTGTTGACAGTTAATTAATACTTTACGATGTAGATACCACTGTAACATACTGTTGATCAAGTTCTGCTGACAGCTAATGCAGTCACGACGTGTTATTTACTTACTTATGCAGTCGTAAAAACATGGCTATGTATCTTAATGTTTTATTAAATGTCTTATTATCTCTCGTTATTGTTACCTAGGTCTCGCCTAACACGCGACATAATACAAGGTCCTCCACCTTCCGCATCCAGTTAGATCCAGTGACCATTTTCAGGTCGGCTGGAGGGAGTCCTACTCTACGTTTGTCGAGTCGCGGTCTCCATTCTAGGACACAATATGATCATGCATCGGTCCTTTTGCAGATGTGACCAGCTCATGTGTTAGGAGAGGCCTATGTCCAGCGGTGGACTGCAATAGGCTGATGATGATACTGATAATGATTGTTACGAGTATTTAAGTTGTTATATTTTATTCATATTTTCACAGAATAATTATTGAAAGTGTAGCTAGTTTATTGTCTCATGCCTTTCTATGTGGTTATTTTATAAAATTACACCACAAATCAATCAAAACACATTGTGAAATTTAAATGTTATATTTAGCTAGAATGGAATTTTTTCCTTTACTTCTGCAACTTAATATTGCTTTTTGCCAAATTTCATGATTCTAGGTCAACGGGGACTACCTTATAGGTTTTGACGTTTATAATCGTCAAGATTTGCGACAAAAATGGAGCATAAACGGTTGTATCTTGTTTGCGTTTATTTAGAACTCTGATTTGTTTTTTGGGCTATAGGATTGCAGAGCCGAGTATTGGATATTGATTTCAGCTTGATACCGTAACCCGTTCTTGAGAAACATATTCTAGACAGACAGACGGTCAACGGAGTGATCCTATAGATAAAGGTTCCGTATTTTCCTTTTGAGGTACGGAACCCTAAAAACGCAAATATACAAAATAAATAAATGAGCGTCCACACAAAAACTGAGACTATTCAGAAAAGATCAACATTTTTTGTCGATAATGACATACATTTTTGATACAAAAACTTGCCTCATATGTACTTACAAAGCACTTATATGAATATTGAGTATAAAACGAGTAATTTTAAAATAATTTAGTCAAAATATTTTCAAGTTATTTCTAGTCGATCTGATATATTAATAATATAATACTAAATTGAGTAAACATTATAGATTGATGTTCGTAGTTTTCTTTCAAAGTTTTACTTGAGATAATAGTTGTGTTAAACTGTATACACAAATACATTTTGAGTGTGTGCTTAGTTCTGTGTTTACAATTCTATTGACTCAATTTATATTATAAACTCTATTTTGACAAAACTGGTCTCGCATCAATTCATACCACGAGTTGCTCACCCCACGATATTCGATTCTTTTTGAAGTCTTTTCATACCAGTGAACAATGGAAAATGGTATGGAACAATACTTCAAAAAAGATTTGGAAAGGATTCCCGATTCCTACTGTTGGGCGAAAAACTCGAGAAATGAATCTATAAAACACCTGACAAAACAATCAAATCATTTATATTATTTTTTCAATAAAAAATCAAGTTAGTAGATTGTCACCGTGGCGCAGTGGTTAAAGTGGTCGCCTCGCCACTACATCGCCGTGTTGGGTGACGTGGGTTCGATTCCTACACGAGACAAATATTTGTGTGATTCATAGATATTTGTTTCTAGTCTGGGTGTACTTTGTGTCCGTTAGTTTCATGTTTGTAAAGCTCCCCGCGACACAGGGCTTGTTCCCTAGTGCGGGCGTTGTCTTTTATATAACAATAACATATAACATTATATAACATATAATTTTTAGCAATTCTAATCTTATAGTACAAGTCAAAGCCTTATATAAATAAGGCTCGAATACAGATCCTTCTTAAAATAAAGGAAGTTGAATCATCTGAACCATAATCAATGAAACATTTGAAGTCTCAACTCAAAGATATTCTTCAACGATACAATTATTGTTTTTGTACTTTATTTATCTGTATTATACTTATTTGTGACAAGTTTTTCTCGCGTGGGCCATCACTTTGTCGCTTTATTCTTCGATATTGTTCATTGAACATTAGCGAGTCACACAAACTGTTTTTGTGTTGCAGTGGTGATAGGGCACGAGACTTCCGCGATGTTCTCTAATCATAGTTTATTTCATTTAAGTAAATGCATAGTTGTGCCCCGCAGTTTCACGTTACTGATTCAATGCTACGTGTCGTAGCATATTTTAAATCCTTCCTTATTAAACAACACAATTGAATAATAAAATTCTAAATCCAAATTATAAGAGAGATGTATTATTGTGTCCAACAGCAGATAACCCCTGCTGAAACTCGCTTGCCCGGGGCAGTACATCCACCATACGCCAGCAGCCATAGTAACATTTTGTTGAGTATTCAGATTCAGATCAGTTCAGATCAGATTCAGATTGGTATTCAGAGCTCATTAGAGAGGAAGGAGTTTTAAAGGGTCGGCAACTTGCATGTGATGCTTCTGGCATTGTCAGCGTCCATAGGATAGTGCGACTATCGCATCGCCGGCGCCGTTTTTAAAAAAGAAATTAGATTGGTATACGAGTATGACTGAGATCATCACATTCTAACAAACTCTTTATTTATTTATTTTAGATTTTGGAATAACAACAGTCTAATAAAAAATAATTAACAAATTGAAATTACTAGCTAACGACCAATTACAGTTATTCACAATTTTATATATGTATATGAAGAACAGATGGATGAAAAAAATGTCTTTGAGACAATAACCGCAATACACAACTATATATAAATATATTCCCACACAATGCGATACCTGCCCCTGATTCTGAGCTGTCGGAATATTTTCGGCCAGAACTGTCAGTTTAATTAAAATTAAAAAACAGAATTTAAAAAAATAATATATATGTATATAGATCGATGCAGAAAAAATCCTATATTAATCAATTTTCAATTTTCTATACGGTAAACTTTAGTTTTATTAGTGTAGCTTTATCAAGTTTAGTAAGCTTGTGAAGGATCGATGTATCAACTTCCTTGAAGCCATATTTTAATACGAATACTTTTAGAGGTTATGATTGCTTATACAAGTTGACTATGAGTTTGGAAAGATGAGTTATGTCTGCTAATTAATCATGTTGAGTGCAATTTTCATCTTTTATTGTTGTCTGATACATCTCTACCTACCCCGTAATGTGAATGTTTGTAGTTATATATAAGACTAGCTCCCCCCGCGGCTCCGCCCGTGTGGTATGTCTATAAAAGGTAATCTATGTGCTATTTTAAACTACAATCTATCTGTGTGCCCAATTTCATATTGATGCGTTCAGCCAATTTTCACGTGATTGAGTTAGAAATATTCATCCATACATTCTTGCATCCATCCTAACTTTCGTGTTTATAATATTAGTGAGATAATGTTAACTATGACGTCAGAACGAGTGGTGCTGCGTACGCTTATGATACAAACCTGAAATTACATCAATAGTTATTGCTGAGACATCATATTAACAAAGCTCTTGAAACACCAAAAGAGTATGAATAGTCCATTGTTTAACTGCTGAACAAAATATGCAATAGAATATAAAAATAAATAAATAGGTGCATCATAACAAGTATTGTTATACTATATATACACACAAATACGTTACGCAACAACCAACATATAAGTTTACATTCGTAAACAACAATATTTGCAAATGATGACAGTTCATGTGATTATACATCAGGGAGCTTACTCTGAATCTCGACATTTGAATGTTCGGTTTTGATGTCGCTGTCAAAAATGTTTAGATGTGACAGCAACCATATCTAAATTTTCTTACATTTGACAGCGACATCAAAACGAACATTCGAATGTCGAAATTCAGAGTAAGCCCCCAGGTATATTTACCTTATTTAGCTGGATGTTGCGACCAATGTTACACCGGGCGTGATATTTTAGTAATAATTATTAATATTATAGGCAGACATTGGAATTTATCAAGTCGTCGTTTAAGAAGGCTTTCAATTTGATTTATCGACTACCTACTACTGCATTATATATAAATACGGGGGCAAATTATGAGCACACCGGCAAAGTTAATAAAACTAGAATTTGTCCTTCTCCAAGTCTTTGACTACACATCAGTGAAAATTTTGTCAAAGTTTGTCTATCCGTTTCGGAGATTAACCAAACCACATAGACATACAATTATTTTTGAAGTCTTTGTTTATTAATAAGTCCCATTTCAATAATTTCATTACAAACAGACACTTCAATATTGTTATTATATATTTATCTCTTCATTTTGTATGCATAGACATGAGATGAGTAGAGAGTCCGAGTCTCGTCTCTGCTTCGGTAGAGTAGAGTCTCCCTATATATTAAACTTCTCAAGATACCTTAGCCTAACTAACAGGAAGAAAAATGATTTTCTCGTTAGCGCAAAATAACAACACATGATCCTAATGTTTTTAAGTAGCTACGTTGATATTGTAGACGTATTTATAATATTTGTAAACAAGATAAGATGCTGTAATCTTATAGGAGGTAAATTGGTTGTTTACGTCAAATTAGGCCCTATTCAGTTATACGAGACGAGTAAAGTGACGTGGTATTTACTCCTGTTATATAAGTAAGCTAAATTAAATTACGTGATGAGAGTTTCTTGTTCTTTTGAGGGCACTAAAGCTGCCAATTTGTGGACATAAACCCGGTGACACAGCTCGCCAACCGTCAACCCGCCGCCCCGGCCTGTTTTAGCGACAAATGTTAGTGAGTCGGTGACTTTCTTTTGTAGAGTCAAAACACGTCCTAATTGTGACGTAACATCACAAATATGACGTTATTTACTTTTCTTTACTATACATACATATACATCACGCCTCTTTCCCAACAGAGGGGTGGACAGAGACTATATCCTTCCACCTGCTACGATTCTGACATATTATTATATCTTTCGCTTCTTCAGCATTCCTCAATCTTTTCATACATTCTCGCCGGTTTAGGGGATCCTAATCTGCTCTTTCTTTATTTTAAAATAATAGCTAAGGGAAAAGGATAGCCGTGTAGTGACGGATTATTAATACATAATATCACTACCCCATCTCATATCGTGGGTGTCGTAAAAGGCGACTAAGGGAGTAACCTTATGCAGACAAGAGCACTGCGGGAGAAGGAAAATTCGAAACAAACCCTATACCAACCCGTCTGGCCAGCGTGGTATAGTAGGCTAAATTCCCTCCACATTTTTTGGAGGAGATCCGTGCGCAGCAGTGGGTCGTTTATTGGTTGAAATGATGATGATGATTAATATCAAAGGGCCTACCCGAAATCTCGACACAAAAAATTTGATAACCTAGATTCCTATTAGGGGGGCCCATTATGCTATATTCGTACCATATATTAACAAATCTTGAATGTTTGATTTGCAAACATTAAGATCTCATTTATCGCTCATCACTATATCTATTAGGTACCCTCTGTTGATACTTAGTCGCCTCTAATTAAAACCTATAAAATGTAGGCTTGAGTTATCGTCGTAATACTTAATTAATTGCTCGTCACTAATGCCCTGTTATGGGCACTTTACTACCTATTAACTCTTTACGAGGCTTAATGAGAAATATATCGTATGTGTGTTACAATATTCACAGTTAATGCCACCGTTAAATTTTCAATCACAGTTTAATACTGTCACCGTGGCGCAGTGGTTAAGGTGGTCGCCTCGCCACTACATCGCCGTGCTGGGTGACGTGGGTTCGATTCCCACACGAGACAAATATTTGTGTGATTCATAGATATTTGTTTCTAGTCTGGGTGTACTTTGTGTCCGTTAGTTCCATGTTTGTAAAGCTCCCCGCGACACAGGGCTCGTTCCCTAGAGCGGGCGTTGTCTTTTTAAAAAAAAAAAAAAAAAAAAAAAAAAAAAAAAAAATAGCAGTTTTCAACACTTCTTATACAAATGGCATTATTTTTATTGTGAATTAATCTAGGCTATTTAGTGAAACGTGAGTGTGAGCGAAATAAACCTCTGCCTACACCTTCGGGCAAAAACTAAGAGGATGATGATGTTATAAGGGGTAGCGCCCTCTTCTAAAAATATACTATGTATGCAATATGGTACACATTCTGTGTCAGTGGTTAAGGTGGTCGCCTTGCCACTAACATCGCCGTGCCAAATGACGTGGGATCGATTCTAATCCAGGACAAATCTTTGTGTGATGAGCATGATTGTTTCTTCTGTGTCTGGGTGTAATTTATCTATAATAGGTATGTATTTACAAAAAAATATATTTAATCTAGTAATATATCAGATATTTAGTACCCATAACATAAGCAAATATAATTGCTTAATTCGGTACTAGATAGCGCTCTGTGAATGTGGTAGAAAATTATTATTATTGTGTTTTGTAAGCCTAAAACATATATTGCAGCGGATCCACGTGATTTTTTTGTATAAGAACAGTTTAAAGGTGGCAGAGTGATACAGCGTAATATATTCCGTTAGTGTGGCGAGTCACGCAAACGGAGCCGCGGGCGGGAGCTAGTTATATTAACTTAAAATAGAATCGTGGAACAAGTTGATGTCGACATTTGTGATGCAGTCCACATTATATAGAACGTAATAGGGAATTGTTCGTATAATGCATAGATCACGTTTTCTTTTACCTTCGACACTGACACGAAACGTATAGCAAACGTGTGGCGATTTTATTTAAACAGAATGTTTATTCTAGAAGCTTGAAATATAGAATTGTCGGTATTTGAATGTTCTTCAAAAATAATTAAAGGTTGCGTTTTCAATAACTTTACAGAAAACTTAATCAACCGTAATGTAATTTCAAGTAACCGATATTTTTTCTTATAAAAGAAAATTCACTAAAGGAGTTCAATTTACGACTCTCTAGGTACACGTATTCGTAATATTTAAAGATTGACGTGTGTCAGATGGAACAGATGGTAAAGAAAAGTAGGTGGAAAATCGAAACAACATCCTTAGTACAAATGGGATTAGAAATGATGAAAGTAATAGAAAAAGTAAAATGTTAAATATAAGAGAAAAATTATTTGAATAAAAAAAAATTAGGAAAAAAAAGAAAAGATTTTACAGATTTGAAAAACCTAATTTAAGTTTTAATTTCCTAGAAATGCTATGGAAATATTAAAAAAAAATGCAATTAAAACACGAAATTCTACATATTTAAATCAAAATATCAAGTTTCCGAGACATTTATTCACACATAGATTTATTCCTAGTCTACAAAATAAATATACATCTAGTCATGTGACGTAGAACAATGTTGTCAAAGCAACCTTGACCCCGCCTCTTACATAAAAAATGGCTGAACATAATAAATATATTAATGCTCTTCCAGAGAAGTCACTCTTTAGGCAAACTTCAAACAAAGCACTTTATTTTAGTATAAATAGGTACAGGTCCCATAAATATTAATTCATATATCCAGGTTGACTTCTTTCTAATCTATACTTCAATTATAAACTAGTATTATAAAGCTAAAAAGTATATATAGACTTAAATATCACTCTACGGCTTATAGGAGCTGGGCAGTGGCCAAACAAAGAACTACGGGAGCGGAGTCGCGGCAACCGCTAGTTGATTAAGGGCCTGTTTCATCATTGGCAGATAAGTATTAAAGTATCTAATAAACTACCTGAGACTTTTTTTGACAGATTTTATATGAAAAAATACGCCAAAAATAGGCTATCTAGCACTTATTTGCCAGCGGTGAAACAGGCCTTTAACAATATCCTAACCACTTTACTCAAGAATGAAATTGCCACAAACGGTCACCCATCATGGACCGACCTTGCTGAGTGTAGCTCAACCTCGATGTACGTAAAGAACATCGCAGTACCACAATACTACGAACGCCGCAGAGTCTGTATTATACTCGTAGAATAACAATATTTGATAAACAATCAAATATTACTTACTCTCAGCATTGTTCTAATGATTGTCATAATAATGGAATGCTCATTCAATGGATTAAATCATTGTTATATATTTAGTGAACATTGGCTTGAAACGAGAACAGGTGCTACCTGGCACGGTGTCACTGCATATACTTACAACGTATCTTTGTTTGACTAATTAAGATATAGCGATACTTCAGCGTATCCAGATTTGTTACTTTCTGTGATAGTTCGTCTATTATGTATTCATTTAGATAAACTTATATAATAAAGGTTTCTTTATTTAGGTCTAAATTGTCAGGTATTTGTATAATGTATTTAATACTATAGTTTTAGTGATAGCTCGAGACAAAATTAAAATGATAATAATAGAAACTTTATGACTTTCCTTCATTTTTAAATGTCTTTTTTCTTTCTTCAATTTCCAAATTAGCCGGTAGTATGTAAGTTAAAATGTCAATAGCACTGCGTTTTTGACAAATGCACCTATATTTATAAGCAATACTGCGGTCGACGATCTGGATTATTTTATTTTATTTATTTGGGCAATCAACAAGGTACACACTGTTACATATCAACTTAAGAGCTAGTTACAATAGACATTGTGTAGTGCAACCTTAATTAAAGGCTGCCACGACATGTATAAAGCAAAACTTTTACGATTGTTAAATTAAACAGAAAAGTTTTAACGTTTGTTAAATTGCCGAATGTATTAAGAATACCAATTGGGCTGATTACATACATTCGATAATCATCATCACCAACACGGCCACACCATTTTTTGCCGCCACACATTTCACGGTACAGTTGAAGAAGTCTATGTCTGTTCAAGTCCTTCATAAAGTGTGTGTTTTCGTAACTGTTTACTCTTGAACTTGACCGTTGTGACCAGCCTTAACACGTGAACAGCTAACATTAGCATATAATACATCTATTCTGTTGCTATCTCGTGGGATACTCATTCGTAACAACCTGCCATAAGATTTCACACGGGTGTTATTTATAGCGACGCAAATGTTATTATTTTTGTTTTCTTTTCTACAAACTTTGTCTTGGCAACTGAAGACACCAAAATAACATCAGACCAATCGGTGGAGTTCTTTATCTAGTGATTATTATTTTTCTTCAGCAGAAAAACTTGATGATATTTTGATCCGATTGGTTATACTTAGAATCAATTTCAATAGGTAGTTCTTAGAGCAATTTTAGCTCAAAAATTTTAAAAAGTCGTTGATGAACCAGGTGTCACGTACATACAAATCAGCATCGCCAGTATTTCTATCTAGGTTATAAACAATTGCAATCAAAACATAATTATAGAGGTTATTACGTTCTTTATGTAATTTTGTCA
This sequence comes from Laspeyria flexula, assembly GCA_905147015.1. NCBI lineage: Eukaryota > Metazoa > Arthropoda > Insecta > Lepidoptera > Erebidae > Laspeyria > Laspeyria flexula. The sequence goes on along the minus strand of LR989954.1, from coordinate 380,712 downwards.
AGTGTGTATATTATTCTTACTAAAGTAGAAAACCTGAGGTATAGAATCTGAACCCAGAAATTGGCAGAAATTAAGCTAGCATAGCAATTAATCAAGTACGATTTAACATAATATAGCATATCATCATCATCATTTTAGCCTATTGCAGTCCACTGCTGGACGTAGGCCTCTTCTAACATAAATACCTATATATATGTGGAAGCATCAGAAGGGACTTGTGAGCGGTATAGGCTGACACTGCATTGTGGGCGTATAGAGGCGGATACGACGGAATAAAACCACTTTTACAATCTTCATTATCTTATTATTCCGAGAGTTAACAATTTACTATGAAATATGGCACATTACACAAGATTCATGAATAAGAGCCAATAGGTTAGCGTGTTCACTGCGAGCGCTAGCTGTCAGACCATCGACAACCTCTCCGAGCGCCCGACGTAACCGACTACCCTATTCGGGACAGCCCGCTCTTACTTTAGCGTACTTCTTGTCTATTAAAAGAATAAAGAGATCGATTACAGATTATGTAAAGTAATAATCATCAATTTAACCAATTCGCGCGCCGCGCCGTCACGGCCGTCCTGCATATTCACACGTCCTCGTGTGCCTGGATATTGTCTGTGAACAAAACGTGGCAATTTATATCAGACTCCGCTCGATCTTCCTGACCAAGTAATAGACCTTACTTTGGAAACATTACACTTCTTCTCCTTATCGTATGGGCTTGAAACAGAGCCTGGTGTTGGAATTTATCAAGACGCCCAGATGGCTTCCAACTTGACTTAACGACTACCACACTAAGTGGTAACCGAGACCAACGGTTTTACGTGCCCTCCGAAGCACGGAGACGCTCGAGAATGAAATCGCCACAAGTGGTCACACATCATGGACCGACCCTGCCGAGTGCCTCTTAATCTTGATAATCGTAAAGAATATTTCAGCACCACAGTGCTACAAGCGTCATTACGTTGTAAATCACACATAAGCGGTTACACTACACTGTAAAACATAGTACAATAAGTCTTATGGAGCAAATACTAAATGTCATAAACGTCGGTCAATGCCACACAGGCTAGTCAAGTGCCACACAGGCTAGTCAAATGCCACACAGGCTCATCAGGTGCCACACAGGCTAGTCAAGTGCCACACAGGCTTGTCAAATGTCACACAGGCTCGTCAAATGCTACACAGGCTTGTCTGGGCCACACAGGTTTTTGAGTTCTACACAGGCTGCATATCGCCATGAGCTGTTATGAAAGTAGTACACACAGAATAGTCCAATTACTCACACCTGCATCGCCGTCATCGGCACATTCTGTCTCAGTTTGATTTGTAAGTGTTTCTAGAGCGCTCCTTAACTCTAATGGAAATTAACACCCGGGCATGGCACGCATGCGGTCATGAGCGTAGGGTCGTCCTATTAGAGTTTAGGGCCTTAATAATAATAATGTAATAATGTTTGGACATTCAAACACAGTACCATCCAGACCAAACCAAGCCAATGCCTGTAATACGGATACTAGAAAACCGATACACCACTTAAATAACTTTTTTTTTTGTAAATACTCGTACATAAGTACACACATGTCATAGACACACCACACTCAGAAACAGAACAAACAAATGTGCTCATCACATAAAGACTCATCCTGAGTGGGAATCGAACCCAAGACCTCCGTCCCAGCATTTAGCGTCACCAACCACTGAGCCACGGACGCTCAACTCGTTGATACACTGAAGGTACATTAGGAAGCCCAAAAGGCATGGATATGGAGCCTATGTTATAAATAGTAGAAACTACTATAACCTCTTTCTATAGACTAGACTTTTTTTTGAATCATTTCAATTGAAGACTCTAACGTCACTTTTTGAAATGCTAAACTCAGGTACTTTAAGAAATAATAACTGAACTGAGTATCTTCGTATTGAAATTGTTGAAAGACTTTGAATGCTACAGTTTATGCGCGCGTTCGTTGCTTAGCGCCAATAATATTACTGCATTGCATTTTTGATTGCCTGACAATCTATCGGCTAAACCTTGATTTATCAGAGAACGTTTGGTACTGGAGTCGAAACAAAATGAAAACTTCTCACCGGTTTCATTCAAGAGCTGGTGTTCACTGCTGATTGTAGGGTGCATGTACTCGTCGTTCAATTCGAGCATCGCTCGCTTTTGCATCCTTATGAGAGCAACGCGTTGAGATGTGACCCTGTTAGCCGCAGTTGAAGCAGGTTAGGGTGATAGTCGTCCTCGGCGCGCCACCCTCTTTAAGCTGTTGAATGTATTTTAATGCAAGTATTCAATTTCAGATGTGAATGCAATCCTTTTTAATCGTGGATTAATCTTTGTCGCATGTGCTAGGCGTAAACGCAATCGCAATCTATTCAATAAAGACTTCTTTCGTGTGGTTATAGCGACCATAAATCGGCTGGCATACACAGACACGCATTCGCCTTCACTTAAACTACTGTTAAGTAATCGCCATAAATTTGCAGCTGGAGTTTCAATGACATCGAATCGAGTGTCTTGCTCATTGTGATTACCAAATTACGGCCTGAAACGGGCCTTTCCTGCAAGCACATATCTACTGTTTCAAACTAGGCGTGAGCCTCACTGTCTTGGTTCATAATTTACATCATTTCAACCCATAAATGTCACACTGCTGGGCACTGGTCCCCTTCAAAATTGTGCAGGGAATTTAGCCTACTACACCACGCTAGGCAGACGGGTTAGAATAGGGTTGATTTCGAATTTTTCTTTTCTCGCAGTGCTCTTGTCTGCACAAGGTTACTCCATTAGTCGCGATTTACGACACCCACGGGTTGAGATGGGGTAGTGGCATTATGTATTCTTAATCCGTCATTACACAAATTAGTGAAGATTATCTTGAAAATCAGGGTTGAACTCCGGTGGCGTAATTTTTATTTCTAATTCAATGATTCTTCCAATGTCAAAATGTCAACTTCAACATAATAATTATTTCGTTGTTGCATTTCGAAAAGTATTATCAACATGCACTCATTTTCTAATTATTTGCACTCTGACCTGTATTACATTCCTGATGTGCCTCCGGTAATCCCACTTCTGATGTGGAAGCATCAGAAGGGACTTGTGAGCGGTATAGGCTGACACTGCATTGTGGGCGTATAGAGGCGGATACGACGGAATAAAACCACTTTTACAATCTTCATTATCTTATTATTCCGAGAGTTAACAATTTACTATGAAATATGGCACATTACACAAGATTCATGAATAAGAGCCAATAGGTTAGCGTGTTCACTGCGAGCGCTAGCTGTCAGACCATCGACAACCTCTCCGAGCGCCCGACGTAACCGACTACCCTATTCGGGACAGCCCGCTCTTACTTTAGCGTACTTCTTGTCTATTAAAAGAATAAAGAGATCGATTACAGATTATGTAAAGTAATAATCATCAATTTAACCAATTCGCGCGCCGCGCCGTCATATATATTATATAGCATGAAATACTATAAATTACTAATGTCGTTCTAGTAACTTCTACGAGTAGGATATGCTTAATGTACGGGCTTAATGGAGATATAATAATATTATTCCGAGTAAAGATTAGCTGACGACCTCATCAATTTGTATTGTACTATTATTTAATTGGTCTTGTCATCAGCTACCACAACAAACCAATGCTTAAAAATAAATAAAAATCTGTTGCCTCCACATAAATTATGATAGTCATGGCATCATTTGAGAACTAATTTATGTTTTCTTTTGTAGGTAATTATTATTTCTGGGAAATCTTAATCATTCTGTGTTGCCCAAGTTTACAAATGTGTCCCGTAAATAGTACTACACTCGATTCTATTGCATGGGACCCAGCACAATTGGTAAAATTTAGGTATGATATACCTACGCCTAAAAGTGATGATGACTAACGGTGAAGGAAAACATCGTGAGGAAACCCCCATAACCTAGAATAAATTCTAAGTGTATGTCTGATCCACCAACCTCCAATAGGCCAGCCTGTGTGTATTCTGGTATAAGCCCTCTTAGCTCTCTAGATAGAGGAGAGGAGACCCGAGCCCAGCAGTGGGACATTAATGGGTTGATATTGTATACCTCTGCTTGACCTTCGAGGAAATAAAACGAGATTCTAATTTAAATATCAAGTCAGGGAATCCCAAACACGTACCAAATTTCGTATTGAGCACCTGTTCGTATGATAAAAGGCTAATTATAATGCTACTCCGCACCTGCGCTAGCAAGCAACGTCGTCAGTACGGGACGCGCCATGGCGCATGACAATGTGGAGCTGAAAGTACTCAGCGCGGTGTGCGAAGTACTAATGCTCTACCCAACAAACATTTTAGTCGTGTATGTGTAAGTTACAGGACTGAAAACGCTTTATACGTCGTATTGAAGTAATTTAAGGATATAATACGACTTACTGCCTTTTATATTTATACAGCTTACAGTTTAAAAACGTCGTATAAACTTCTATACAACTGTTTATGTGACGATTACACGATTTTCAGTCGTAAACCAGTTTTTTCGTATTAGTAACGTCTATGCAACTTTTACACCAACATATTAATTGTATTAGAGTCACCAGAACTACCTTTACGTTACAATTGTCTAAGAGTAATAAATATCCCTCTTATGCGGCTTTAAGTAAACTTCAACACTTTTACACTGCTATTTAACAGCTAGATGTCCCATAAGTGTAAAAAGTTTAGTAACTATTACAATAACAGCCATAACACAAGGGATTCATATTCTTATATTTTCTTTGTAAAAATAAATAAAATGGATGGAAAAAGCTGGGCAAATATAAAAAAAAGTGGTGCTTTTAAAAGAAAAGTTAAGAGGAACTATTCTGCACTTCTTACGTCGAATTGTGTTACATCGAAAATACAACTGCCACAAGTTCAACCAATTTCAATTTTTAATCAAACTACAGTTGGTTCCGTACAAAATTTAATTTTTAATCAGCATGAAGTAGCTAGAAGTACTGTTACAGACAATAGATCTAGTGGTGCACTAACAGTGGACTCGGAAGAAGACGAAATAGATGAATTATATGATAAATTATGTCTTAGTGATAGTTCAGATTATGAAACAGCAAACGAAGCCTGTAAAAACGATATACTTCGTGATAACATAAAAAAATGGGCAATCCGTTTTAATATTACACAGGAAGCTTTAAGAGAGCTGAACCAAATTCTAAACGAAAGAGTTCCTGGTTCCATTCCCAAAGATCCACGGACACTTTTAAATTGTCACACAACGAATATATACAACTATACAAATAAATATAATATATTAAATAAATAATACAACTGTTTTACTATATCTTAGAATGAACCCTAATTTCGATAAATGGCTCATAGAACAGATAAAAAATTAAGAACATTCAATGAAGAGTCGTTAAAATGTTGTATTAAAGTTATTTCCAACAGCCTAAGTCGTATAATAGTAACTTTTAGCACGTTCGTTAAAATAATAGGTAAAAATATTGCTTAATTTAAAGAATTTACAGGGCGCGTTCATTATATTGATAAAACTAGCGTATATCACTCGATAAAATTAATTTCCCAACACTTTTATGTACTTCAACATAAGTTTCGAAGATGTAATAATGTATAATACTAAATTAAAATGGCTTCTTATACTTTCAATATTAAAAACAATATAAAATGTAACTGTTTAGTTCTATAATATTTATTTTCAGTCACGATTAATTATTCTTTACATCAAAATTCCGTATATAAATCGTAACGAATACTGCTTTTCTATAAAATGCCGTAAAGCAGCGGTAATAACCACCATTAGATGACGAAAAGTGTATATCACGACATCTAAATGACCACTACACGATCATTTTGCAACTTATACGACTTCTTAGTGACTCCATTGCGGCACTAATTCGTATAAAATGGGCCCTTTTTCGGTGGTTTCAACGTTATGGCGACGTATTGGCGACCAGCGTATACAACCAAAAGTTAAAATTCGCACGTTCTGGCGACCAAATAAATGTTTGTTGGGCTAGAGATGTCTTAGTACTTGTGATGAAGTGCCAAGTTAACTTCTCAGCTCTGTTCAGAGAAGATTGTTTTTTTGTTTTGAATTTTTGAAGAAGTTAATTTTTGAAGAAATTTAATTGGAGAAGTTATTTGCCAGTAATAGGATTCTTTACATAAAAATCTTAACTATGAGCAATTTATTTTTGTATTGAAATCGCGTTAAATGAGCCTCATTCCAACACGGAGAAGATATTTGTGTAACTCGTAGAAATTTATTTAGATCTTAATTCATCTTTCGGTAATTGTTTGTCTGCTAATTGAAAACAAATAATAATAATGTTTTTTTTTTGTTTAGCCTGTGTGATCCCACTGCTGGGCAAAGGCCTCCCCCAGAACCTTCCACTGCTGTCTATCTCCAGTCTTATTCCACCATTCTCTGTCGAAGGTATCCAAGTCGTCACACCAGCGTTTTTTAGCCCATCTTCAGGCACCCACTGTGTGACGACTCGTGCCCACTTGTCCACATACATACGTGGAATGTGCCCCGCCCACTCCCATTTCAACTTGGCAGACTTATTGCCGACATCCGTAACCCCGGTCCGCGAACGTATGTCGGTATTACGAACTCTGTCGCTGAGCCTGATACCAAAGATGCTGCGTTCTATAGCTCTATGGCAAACCAACAATAATGTATTGTATCAAAAATAAGATGGAGTTTTAGATGAATCTTGTGGTAACCCACTACTTGTACATGGGTTACACCACGCGTTCGGACAACATACGTGATCTGAATACTCATGTAACTTTGTGCGTCGCAGGCGCATTTGATACATATTATTCTTCTATACTCATAAAATATTAAAAAAAATAACTAAAAATAATCAAAATAGTACTAAGAATGTGTAAAGGAAAACAATTTTTTTTTTCAATTTTTGTTTAATCATCATCGTTATCATCATCTTATGATTTATTGTGTCCAATGTGTACAGTGTACCGTGTGTACAGTACCTAGACAACTTGCCCAAATCATCTCCAAATTTTCTTAAACAGTGGCAATGTTGACTCAGTACCACTTAATATTTTACTAGAGGTCGCGCACTTTATTTGGCCACTGCTCAGCTCCTATTGGGCGTAGCGTGATGTAATATAATCTATAACCTTTCTCGATAAATGGGCTATCCAACACTAAAAGAATTTTGAAAATCGGTTTAGTAGATCCCGAGATGACTCCCTACGTCACAAACTCACAAACTTTATGTCATGTAAGTGCGGTATAAAAAAACTATTTTATACTCGGGCCGAATCGGATGTAAAATGTTAGTAAACAAATCACTGTCAATTTGCATTTTAAGATTTAATTTAAAATTCAGGTATTTTCTTTTGCCGATATCACTGGGATTAAGTTATTATTATAAACATTTCAAAATAATACAAAAGTTGTTTTTATTAATTTAATTAGTTTTACAAAAACCAACATTCACCCCCTAGTTCTAAGTTCACCTGTTGCTAATATTTACTAAAAACTCTTCATTTAATTGTTTTCTGTCTGGTGTACTTTGTGTCAGTTAATTGTATTATTGTAAAGGCCTCCACCTTCTCCATGCAGTGACAGAAATGTCACTACCCCATTTTAACCCGTGGGTGTCGTAAAAAGCGACTGAGGGAGTATATACAGTACCTTAAGCAGACAAGAGCACTATGAGAAAAGGAAAATTCTAAACAAAACTCAATACTAACCCTGTCTGGCCAGCGTGGTATAGGAGGCTAAATTCCCTCCAAAATGTTTGGAGGAGACCCGTGCCCAGCAGTGGGACATTTATGGGTTTTAATGATGATGATGAAAGTCCCCCGCCACACAGGGCTTGTTTTACAATGCAGGCGTTTATATAAAAATAAATCTTGTGTGCCTACAATTTTATTTAAAGGCGCCAAAGCTACCCAACAAAGAAGTAGACGGATATCCGAAGCAGTCGCAATATATGAATACCTACTATATCCAACAGAATATAATAGTAAGTGACAATGACAGTTCAAAGAAAAGCCTATACCAATAGACCGACATACAGGGTGTACCTTACAACAAGCGGTTGTCTTGTCTCGAACAATGTTGTTGCGTCAATCGTCTCATCTGTATTCTGTAGGAATTCTTAGTTTTTGAACGTGTGCAATTTTGTTTCTCTTTCCTGCTTTGTTGATAGACTAAATGTGGCCATTCCACGGTGTCTGCAATCTGGTATAAGTGTTTTTAGTCAATAGTCATTTTGTTTTATTTCACTTGGATCACATACTTACATGTTAATTATAAACGTCATACAAAGCCAAAACGGTATCACGGTCATGCAGTACAACGTAACACAACACAACAAACACAGAACGCAGACATGTGACAGGTCCCACACTTGACATTACGTCGATATTGTTTCTCAAAGTTGTTTTGTTCTCCAAGCTTATATCAAACAAACTTATATGTATATCAGAAACCAATATCCATTAAATATATATTTGATACAGGTTTGTCGTCACAGAGATCGACCCGATGCTTCGACCTTTCTATTTATATATGATGTATCAAAGTCATCGCATACAAAATTGCTTTTATAATAACCAATTTGCAGACCCGTGTTTGTTTGAATATATAAGCTAAAATATTAGGTATATCCAAAGGAATTACAAAATGTCATCAGTCAGTACTAGTACACTGCTTGACGTAGGTATCTCCAATTATTATTATTTATTTTTTTTATTCTACCACATTTACCCAGCGCCATCTCGTCCCAAAGTAAGCACTGCTGGACGTAATAAATTCTTAAAGCATAAATATTTTGAAAAAGTACTTTTTTTGAAAGTTATAGATTGTACATACTATAGATATTTTTATTTAGTATGGGCATGGGGGCATTTATTTAAATTGGTTTCACGTATTTTAATAGGACTAAATTAAATAATAATAAAAGCGGAGTATTAATAATTATTATTATATGTCTGGAAATCTCTGAGCTCAGAAAGTTCCTAGTTCCTACAGGACTAAGCAGACAAATATTAATAAATAAAAAAGGTGCTACTCCAGATCAATAAATTATTATAATCACAATCCAAATTAATCTAAATTGATAGTTATAATAATATATAATATAATGACATATACCTATATAATAAGCCAAAAAGGACAATATAACTAGTTCTTCTCATCCTGCGAAACTTGAAATATTAAACATGTAATAAAACTCTTCATTCTAAACATGATTCACGGCTAATAATGAGTCGATGTTGATTTAGCATAATACACCGATGATATAATATACAGCAAAAAACCTCACGTGTGTTCATATACATGACTATTTTATAAGTAGGTACGTAATAAATTATTATGTCACGAGTAAACAAACCTTTCCTCTTATTAAATGTAACCCCACTTATAATTGTAACACTTAATCATTGTGTAGTGTATTGTTAGTGCAATCATCTGTTATTTAGATAATCGTGACTATTATATAACAAGTGCAAAGATTCTTTTTTATTCGCGTTTATTCGGAGTTAGTTAAAAATGAATCACTTTTGAATTTCACTAGTTATACTAGGGCTCATATTATTATCAAGGGTCGTAACTATAAACTATAGGTAATATAATATTCTACCACATTTACACAGCGCCATCTAGTCCCAAATTAAGCAATTATATTTGCTTGTGTTATGGGTACTAAACAACTGATATACTACTTAAATACTTTTTTTTTTTTTTTAACTAGCTACTCTAGCAGTATTTAAATAAGAGGCTAGTCTTTTACTATTTACCGAGCTCAATTCCAGATTCTATTTATAAATAGTCTGTAATTTCTTGCTTTTCAAGTTTTGTTTAATAAAGAAAAATTTTCACAAATAAAATTGAAAACTGATTTTTATCAACTCACCATAGAACTAACAATAAGATACTCTTCTTTAAGGATCTTTATAAGTTCTTCTTCTTATCGAAAGGCTTGGAGGCACACTAGTGTTGGAATTTTTCAAGTAACCCGACAAAGCTTCCAAATTGACTTATCGACTAACATATGATGCACACAAGACTAAAATTAATTAAAACAGTCACCCATCATAGACTGACTTTACTAAACGTTGCTTAACCTCGATGATCGTAATGCAATACATCTCAGTACTATAATGGTACTAGCCTCCGTTCCGTTACCGAGCACCCTGTATAATTGTAAATTTAATAGTTTAAAAAATGCTAAACAAGTAATGGAAAAATTCAAACCCACGACGGGACTTGAACCCGCGACCCTGCCATTCCGTGTGCAGTGCTCTTCCATCTGAGCTACGCGGGTGGACGTCCCTGAGATCGAATCTATCCATTACCTGTTAGCATGATGACGTCATGACAACGTTTTTCTACTAATCACTGTGACTCGTTACAGAAACCTATGGACGATATTCCTCCATTGCAGGTAGGTTAATATCGTAATGAAAGTAGAAATATTGAGTATATTTACATTAAATATTAAGCAATTTCCATCGCTTTGGTTTAACATTTTTATATAAATGCTAAACAAGTAATGGAAAAATTCAAACCCACGACGGAACTTTTAGTAGAGTTTAATTATCTTTCACTTCAATTTTCATTCCACACATATCTACCTTCCACACAATACATATTATATTTAGTTGTTTGTACAAGTCTGCGCAGTTAACACGTATTGGTATCAATTAACATTAAAAACAAACGAAGCCTGTACACAAACACAATTACAAATTAATTAGTCCTCATACAACCTTTTGGGTAAACTGAATTCTACTGAATGTTGCTTTTAATTGAGTTCGCTCAGTAATTACATGTAGTGAGCTTTAGAATTTAATATTGTACTGTACATTCAGGCATTCGTAGATATTTGAACCCATTCATTAAATGCACTGACTAACCGAGTCAGACCGAGGCCGCATGACCCTCGAGAATACATAACTGGGATACAAAATATCCCATCTGTTAATCTAAGCTTATAGTTTACCGGTGTGCTTACTAAACACCCTTCTCATACATTTTCACATTCTTCGGATTTGCATCCGCGTTTTAACGGTAAGATGTCAAATTATCTATAGTTATACCTTTTTAGATTCTAGAACACATCCATTTTTAATCTGTCACAAATTAACGATCTCATATATTATGACTACAAGGTACGTACAAATATCGTGTCGTAATTTATTACACTTTAGTAGATTAAATTGGAATTATTTTAAGAGATTATTAAAAAACTACACAATTGTTTAATTTATTATTATTATTATTATGTTTCTTTTTTCACGGCTATACTTCTCTCTAAGATGAGAAGTATACCCGGTCTTTTTGGAAGGCTTACGCGGGGACACAGGTCCAACACGCAGAGGCCCTTAAAGAATTTTAATTTTGAATGGGATGAGACACTTACCGCTGCCATATCACAGCTGCACTATTGTAGTACAGCTATGATTTGTCACTGGTAAGTGTAAAGCTATTGAGTGATATTATGGAGTCAAATAAAATTGGGCTATGGGTTTGGGTGTTCGGTGGAATGGTGATATATGGCATACGGGAACAACGTTGCCTGCTTGCCTCCTCCAGCGGTGAATATATGATGTTAAATGAGGATTGGGGCAGACGGTGACTGGCCTTACACTAGATGGGCCCCTTCCACAACCGACATGGGCCGAAGTCCACGGGTCTCAGGGCAACACCGCAGTGCGCGGCTAGGGGTGTCAAGCGGTGCGGCGCCGATTTCGCCATCGCGGGTCCCGAGCGGAGATCCGGAAAGGTTTCCTCGTAATTATGCCATTGAAAAATGACACTTCCACCCCCGAGCATATAGCTCTGGCGACCCCTCTCTGGTCAGCTGGTTAAGGCAAGCCAGAGTTGAGAGTCGTGTGGTCGCTCTTGGAGATCCACTCCAGCCAGCCAACAAAGACGTGCTGGAGACGAGGCCTAGACCGACTCTCAGGGGCATTCAGGACCGCAGTGTCGCCACTCACATTCAGCTCGCCACTAGCTGCCCTGCGGTTTGTGGGCTCTTCATTTAAACTTGCAGTACATTATTTGTTTATATGGCAAGTGTTTGAAAAGCCACACTAATCTGCCCTCCAAGTTTGCGTTAATCTTATGAGAAGATAACGACTGCCCCAGAGGGGGATTATTATTATTATTAGTAACACAAGATCTTGGAAATAGCAGGTCCACAAATAAAAGTACTGAATGCTTGTCTTTGTCTGTGTATAAATACGATATAACGAAAATAAGTCACAAACACAAGTACCTCTTTGTATATAGTGTGTAGTGAAACAGATCGAAATAGTCAGACAGGAAATAAATACGAGAATTATAATAATATTCCACTCATAATTTCTGTACAAATAAACATGGAGGAAAATGATAACTGAAATAATATATTAATATTTATTTTAGCATTTATTGTGAGTATGAGCTTATTGGAATTGGAGCTGATAGCTCCTGGCCCATATTAATTCATCTCATATATATGTATACTAGAAGTGCTCCACGGTTTCACCTATTTCCAATTTGTTTTAAACATGCCTGTTTGAAAAGTATAATATGGGGCGGATCGGGCTTCGCTGGATGGATTGATTTATAGTAAAAGGTTGTTTTTTCCTACAACATATACTAAATATTATTACTTACCTTAAAAAAGAAGCCTTTTGTAAATCGAGTTATTTAAAGAAACATTTCTGAGAATGTATATATTATATACAAGAATTGGTATAAGATATATTTTATAACCTTAAAAGAATAAAGCTGCTTAGAGACAAAAATCAGTACGAAACTCAACACACAGTCATCAATATGCTGAATAAAAGGCAAAAACTAGAATAATAAGGAAATGGTGGAAAGTTTCCCAAACTCAATATTAGTAGGACGTCACTTTCCAGAGATACGAACACGATACGGTAACTTTGTTATAATAAAATGAGAAGTTCCAGGAAACTGTTAGTTTACCTAACAACGTATTACCATTGAGGCATAGATGAAACGTAAATGAACATTGAAAATGATGAACGTTGTATTCGTACCGTATAGTAATTACTAATATATTCATCTTCAGGTACATAAATATACCAAATGTGCGAATGTGGAAATTTAATAGATATAAATAAACAATATCTATAAAATTTAAGAAATTAATACGAAGCTATTGATAACGTAAGTTTTGGTTTGAAATTATTTTTTAAAACTATCTGGCAAATTTTGCTTCACTTGGCAGCACATAACAGTAGTACTAAAACAGTTTTGTGTTATTGTCTGTTTTTTTTAAACTTAAAAAGGATCATGTCACTCTATATACTACAAAGTACAATGTTTCATCTAAATCATAACAGCTGTTACCGAAGTAAAAGTGTACAAATGTATGTTACTACTAAAATATAAACAGTAAATACCAAAGTTTACCTATATCAATAGATAAATAAACGAATTCCTTTCCTCTATTTTCATTGACTCTATTTACCCGTATTCAATATTGAGACATTACAGTTTGTTATTATAATTATTAATATTTGTATTCGAAAGTGAATATTGATAAAACATATTCCCATACTGTGTTTAACGTTTGCTTTCTGAGGAAATTCTCAACGTCCATAAAAGATTTCTCTAGTCAGCAAATGCTTTACTGATTGGTTTCCGAACTTTTACGAGATGAAAAGGGAAAGATAGGCCATACATCAAAGAGTTCTCTATAAATTGCTAAAGTTGTCAGCAGTGAGTTAATGAGCGAACTAGAACAAACTCGGCAAGCCGTAGTTAGCACTGGGTCTAAAGTTTTATTAACCAAGTCTATTTAATGTGGGGATAATTACGAAAGTAGCAAGCCACTTGTGAAACTAGTGTTCTGGCTTTTATAACATTTAAGAGTTAGATATACTTAACTATATTGTGACGTGTAAGCATTAAGGTTCAAAATACATATTACGACATCATGCAACTTATAGTCACAAGTTGTAAAACACTTTGCTCGTCGTCATTGATATTAACAACGGTCAATTTTGTAGAAGGGACAAATGAAAACTTTCAATGACTTTTTAATCCCGACGCACGAAAAAAACGAAAAAAATGGGCTATCACTAAAAGAATTTTTTAAATCGGTCTAATAGTTTCTGAGATTAGCGCATTCAACCAACCAAACAAACTCTTCAACTTTATATAGTAACTATATATTAGTATAGATATTATTATATTCTAATTAATACACCAACAACATCACAAAATCTATTTTGTTATCTATCAACAAATCTTAATCAATACGCTATACACCCACGTGTTTTCTAAACAAGTTAGCTCTAAGATCTATATAACTCACTGTCTGGCCATTGTTATACAAAGGGTGATAGTTCACTGTGACGTCACTACGTCATACTGTCGCTCTGTTTGATCAGTATAATGGAAAAGCTTTCATTCAATCTTTTTATGTTTGTGCTTTAAGGTAATTGTTAGATTGAAAAGGTTAATAACATTTGTCTGCGGATAAGGGGCAGAATGTTAAAACATTTATTAGCTACTATTTATACCTGTTTGCTTCGTTCGCGTGTACAACGAATCTCACATTCTATTATCACTGCACCCTACTATTTTTTTCACGGAACCCTAATTTTCTTTTTTCAAATTCAAAGTAGTCTAAATTATATTAGCTATCTGCCAGTAAAGTTCTGTCGAATCAGTTCGGTCGTTTCGGAGTTTAACTCCAACAAACAAACAGACAGACAAAACATTTTATAAGTAACGTACCTTGATCTACTTATTCTAAAAAGCTGTTATTTTAATATCACATACATAGTACCCACCACCCCATCTAGATGGCTGGCATGGTAATAGTAGACAAATAACCTCTTCTATATAAGAAAGATCCGCACCGAGCAGTGAAATGTATCGCGCTGTTTATGATAAATATTAATAATATATCATTTGTATCGATATCATGTTTTTATTAAGAAAACGCTTACAAAAAGTTACCTTTTATAAAAATGTGTTGAACCCTCCCAACGTATTATCCCCCGTACACCATAATCTATATCGATATAAACCTCATCCGATTCTCATAAGTTACATCCTTATGTCCAACAAGGGTTACTCTCAATGCTTCACCGATTTCATTTCTCCCCGGGCTCGACCGACCGCGACACACAACGATTACACCGCTAGATATATTTCACACAAGTGTTCATAGTGTTTTTATTTGGTATACGAACGCTTTATCTTAAGGTGCTTGTTCCGATACGCCTCTACTACTCTACATATACTTATATTCATTTTTTCCCAATAAATTAGGCAAGTGATAAAATGAATTTTCCTATGTAAAAAAGTATCTATGTTCAGAGACAATAGCCCCAGAATATTGTATGGAGGAGGCGTTTCGTAACAACACGCATTGTCATTCATTTAAAAACATTTAATAAAAAAATCAGCAAAATTAATTAAATTACATAGAAAGCATTTAGCAACCGGCCCAATTCGCGAATGCTTAAAGCGAACATAGAAAACTCAAGCACTCTAGCTGTCTGTCTGATAGAACTCTTACCCTGTTATAATCCTCCATGGATCGTTTCCGATTTTCTATAGTTAGTTTCCTAGCTTTCTGCAAGAGGGCGTGTCTGTCCAGTCGCTTGGAGACGCAATCAAGCGCGGTGGACTGTAGGCTGTGATATTAGCACATAATGGACGTCGGATGTAAGTATAGTGCTTATGGAGAAAGCATAATAGACGGGGAAATCCTGTTACGTTTATCGATGGTATTTATAAAAATAGATGTTGAAGTTTTCTTGGTCGCTTGGCTATTAAATATTAAAATAACTACTTGCTTTAAACTAAATGGTCACTGATATTATGACTAAAAGAACTGATAAATTAATTTGTAGGACCGTACAGTATTCAGTACGTGGATCAATTATTTAGAGAATAAATTGTCGTAAAACTGTTTAGAATGCTAGTATATTTCCATAAATGTCTATAAAATTCCTTGGGATTCATGAACAAGAGTGTATTGTTCATAACACTATTTCCTACTTATTGGAGACTGATGTGACGAAAGGGCCGTCACATCAGTCTCCAATTAGATTCAATTCAGATCAATGACCAGGCCAATGACCTCTGCTCGCCTAAAACTTTTTAGTGATAGTATTGCTGATGACCTCACCAACATTGAGTTTAGCCAGGATAGTCCAGACGACCTATACGCGTCTTTGTTTAGTATTATAGAATTGCAATTTAAAAATATTTTTAAAGTTAAAACATTCAATAAATGTACTAAAATTCAGTTCTGTGATTGGGCAACATCCGGAATATACAAAAGTAGAGCTAAGTTGTATGAACTTTACGGTATGAAACGTTATAATTTTGATCCTACTTTTGTTGAATATGTTAGAAATTATTCTAAAACTTTTAAAAAGACTTGTGTTGCCGCCAAGTCCTTATATTTAAGTAATAAGATTAAACAGTCCGACAATAAAATTAAAACTACTTGGAATATAATTAATAGTGAAACTGGTCGGACTAGACAACGAGATAATAATATCCAATTAAACATTAATAATAACATTATCTCGAATAATATAGATATAGCTGAAGTATTTAATAACTTTTTTGTTAACATACCGGTAAACACAACCAGCTCCTTAGATTCTTGCCCGGTTAAAGCTGAACTCTTGGTTAGGAGCAACACGGCAGAATGTAGTGTCATTTTTAGTTTTAAATATACTGACCCCAGCGACATAATAAAACATTCAAGTCGCTCAATTCAAAAAGAACTGGTGATCTATGGGGTATTTCAGTCAAGTTAGTTGAAAATATAATTTTTGATATAGCGCCATACCTAGCTGCAATTTTTAACAGATGTGTAGATACAGGTAAGTTTCCTGGTCTAATGAAACATAGTAAAGTTATACCTTTGTTTAAAAATGGATCTAAGAGTGACCCTACTAACTTTAGACCAATTTCCATATTGCCAGCTATTAGTAAAGTGTTTGAAAAAATCATATTGCAGCAATTAGAGAGTCACTTTCATTTAAATAAATTATTACACAGTGAGCAATATGGTTTCACAAGGGGTCGCTCTACTGTAGATGCAGGTGTTACTCTATTAAAACATATTTTTAACGCCTGGGAGAATTCGATGGATGCCATTGGTGTCTTCTGCGATCTTTCGAAAGCATTCGACTGTGTTCAGCATAATACACTTTTGCGAAAACTCAGTCACTATGGCATTAGGGACGCTGCACTTGGTCTTGTTGCCTCTTACCTAAGAGATAGGGTACAATGCGTTGATATTAAAGGAAATAGGTCTTCAGGACTACCTGTAGAAATGGGCGTCCCTCAGGGCTCAATTCTTGGTCCTTTTCTATTTTTGATTTATATTAATGACTTGCCATTCTACGTACAGCATTTTTGCGACATAGTACTATTTGCAGATGATACGTCTCTTATTTTCAAAGTTGATCGTAAAGTAACAAATTTTGACGATGTAAATGGTTCTCTAGCGAAAGTCCTGGACTGGTTTACGGCAAACAATCTATTGCTAAACTCCAAAAAAACAAAATGTGTCAGATTTACAATGCCAAATGTTAAAAGTACTAGTATTAATCTTAATTTAAGCAATGAAACTCTCACCCTTGTTGACAAAACAGTTTTTTTGGGTATAACTTTAGATTGTAAACTTCAGTGGGGAGCCCATATATCGTGTCTCGCAGGTAAACTTAGCTCTGCGGCTTTTGCAGTCAGAAAAGTACGACAACTTACTGATGTGGAAACCGCGAGATTAGTTTATTTTAGTTATTTTCACAGCGTCATGTCCTATGGTATTTTGCTTTGGGGCAAGGCTGCTGATATTGAAACAATATTCATTCTTCAAAAACGAGCCATTCGCTCTATTTATAACTTAGGTTCACGAGTTTCCCTGAGAGAACGATTCAAAGAAATAGGTATTCTGACAACTGCGTCCCAATATATATTTGCAAATATTATGTTAGTCAAACAAAATATTCATCTATATACCAAGAATAGTGACATTCATTGCGTTAACACTAGAAGTAAACATAAGTTAGTAGGCACATATCATCGTTTACATAAGGTTCATAATTCTTTTGAGGGACTCGGTGTACGATTTTATAACAAAATTCCCGAAGACATTATGAATTTACCCTTACTCAAATTCAAAACCATTGTTAAAGATCATCTTATTCGTAAGGGGTATTATACAATTAATGAGTTTTTAGATGATAAAATGTCTTGGGAATAATGTTATTATTGATTTGATATATCTTGTTTGTGTAGAATGACACTTGTGACGTGGGGGCACGTTGTGAATATTTATATCAGTTTTCTCGTGCATTTCCTTTATTTTTTTTAATAAGTTTTTTTATTTTTTATTATGTTTTTACAAAATTAAAACTATATTTTTATTCACAGACTGCCCCTAACGGCTGCTTAGCAATGTGTAAAGTGATGCAACCGCATAGCCAAATTTTTTATTTTTTTGTTTATTATTTATTTATTTTGTAAACATTCATTTTAACTCTTTAATCTAACGGTGTGGTGCTCTGCTGCATCACTTTACACGCTACTCAAATTGTAAATTACAAAAGATTGTAACTATCCATTTTTTTTAAAAAGAGTGGCGTGAGTTTCTTGCCAGTTCTTCTCATAGCTCCACCCCGTCAGCGAACTGGTCGTAGGCAAATTTGCTGACACTACTTTTCGGATAACCTGTTACATTCTTGTGACTTTCATAAGTGTTACCTTGTAACCTAGATGAATAAACGAGATTTCATTTCATTTCATTTCATTTCATTTCATCAAACTAATTTTAATTCCAAAATCCCCTGGATAAACAGAAACACGTAGCATGTACTACACAGAAATGCGGACAGTAAATAGGCCGAAGGTTTCTAATAAAAATTTATGTGTTTGGGCCATCAAACTGTATCTCCCAATAGACCTGAGCGTGCTCTGAATGAAGACAGTTCGTCCTATATGTTTTAAAGCACGAACCATTAGGGTATTAAAGAGAATCATAGAAACTAGAACGAGGATTAACAGCTTGTTTGGACCAAAACTTTTGCTCCCACTGAGGATTAAACTAACGTATTACAGTTTTGTTCATGCTTCGTCATTTAACGACAACTTTTCTAAGAGAATTAAGCTTTTCGATTGATCTAATATCGAGAGGCTTAATTCTCTCGGCAAACTTGAGCCGATTATAGAATCGATTCGTATCACAACAAATTAATTAAAGAGTTGTTTTGATATGTGGTTTAAATAATACCAATTGATGGTGTTATTAACTTCAACTTCCTACATTTTGTAGAATTATATCACTTGTTTTTTTTAATCTTTCAGCAATAACATTGTTCTGCTTATAATTAAAGCAAATTTCGAAGGAACCGTAATATCTTATGAGTGAGCTTTTTTCGAACTGACGTTACATAAAGATGGTGCACCTACTTAAATATTTATTCTAACGTACAGCTCTCCCGTTACCTACTAATTTCTCACATTTCAATCATAAAAAAAAACATAATCGTACGGAACCCTCAGTGGGCGGTCCGACTCGCACTTGGGCGGTTTTTTATTCTTAACATGTACCAAATACTAAATAGCCATTTAAAAGTCCATTTTCAGTCATTATGGGGAAGCTTTTTGTTTCGTTCTCGCAAAGTTAGAAATTATTCACGCAGCGTTACATGAGGAAATTGCTTTTGTTATGAAATTCACCTGTTAAAGAGTTTTTTGTGCGGTACTCGTGTAGGGGTGTGCAAAGGAATGTGAAATAAAGGTAGTAAGGCTACAAGTTCAGTGAGTGGTTTTTTGTTTGTGTACTGGCTGAAAAGCTTGAGAGGTTTAGTTTTAAAAGGAAAACTAATTAAAACCAAGCTTTGATATGCATCTGAAACTTTTTTCGTAACATTAATATGGTTTTACTCAAAAGTTTCTCAAAATCAAATTTGAGACCACATACTGTTGCATAAATACTCATTCGAGATTTTCGAAAAGAAATACTTGGATCCGCTACTATAAAAATGCGTTAAATGCCATAAAATATTAGTGTTTAAATTTAAATATACCTATATTACCTAGGTACAGTGTCAAAAACAATAATTGCGGTGTATGATGGTTATTGGAACATTTTATGATTGCTATATCTGCGCTTAAAAACTAGTAAATAATATTTAACAAATATGTTCGAAAGACTAAACTACTATTTTTATCAGAAAGAATAAATAATTAAACATAATAGATGAAACCAAACAGAGCAGGCAAAATGCACTTCTAGACGGAAACCTAAGCTACGCCTTCGAGAAATAGGCATGATTATTCTTTTACTGTAACTTAATAATAAATATCTAAAATATACAAGACAAGATTATAACAAAAAGATACTGTCCCAGTAGCAGCCGCTGCCGTGCTGTAATCAGTAAGGAGAGTGACGTTATCAGTCCGCGGACAGACATTCAATAATTGTATTAAATATTTTAGGGACTGAAAGCTGAGAGGATTCTCAAACTTTGTGTTTTCCGTAACTGTAGAAAATGATTGATGAAAATAATAATATGTTTTATTTTTTGCCTATATTGTCCGATATAAGCTCATAAAAAAGCAGTGGCTTTACACTGGCAATACTCCTGTCTATCCCAAGCCGTATACCGCGAGCCCTTTTTACTAGTATTTAAAATATCACCGGTAATTTTTGTTTAATATAATTCTATGTATCATTTATTGACGATGAAAAGAACTCCTTTAGAAATAAATAATAAAACAAGGTATATTGCACAGCTTTCTCTGAAACGATTCTCAGAAACATTACGGTAAAAAGGCTTGATCAAGCCTGAGTTGGTGTGAAACGTATGTGAGATAAAGATTTGTAGGAAAATGTACATTACAAAAATTTCAATGCGTGTTTCTATATTTATTTGTGTAGGTTTTCGTCGTTGGAGAAACGAAAAGGTCACAAAAAACGTTTGATCAGACTATTTTCTAATATATTATAAGGTAAATATTTGCTTGTTTACCGTTCCCTACTGAATAATGCTTGGTCTCTCCAAATTATAATACAAAAATCCAAATTTCAGAGACATAATTATTTTGTTTACAGCATGGGAGGCAATCTTCTTACATTAAGCTGCTTGTAATAAATATAATAAGCATTTGCTTATGAAAATGGTATTATTTATCTTATTCCCTCTTACCGCAATATTGACATGGAAGGACTTATTATTAGTGGATGTATAAATAAACTAACAGTACATTTAATTCTGGTCATTTATTTGATAGGCTATGTGTAAATCCAGGGTGTCAGCTAACTCCATACCAAATTTTATCAAAATTGTTTGAACGTGAAGTACTTTCAAACACACTAACAATCTTTCGACCTTATAATTTTATTAGTGTAATTTCTGTAACTCCAAAGAAATTACGTTATTTTCTATCTCTCATTATTATCAAGCAGACTTTACTGGATAGCTTATAGCTTTACCCTGTTAGATGAAATCTATTGAACCGTCCATAAGACGAGCTTGGCGTAGCGACAATAACGTTCCTACTTTACGTTTATTGTGTTGATATCTTTGTAAATAAATAGGTATTATTTAACTAGACTAGTGGTATTATATGTTTAAGTTATTTATATTATCTTTGTTCAAAAACAATGTGTTCTAGACGACAGACAAGTTTGAAGACTTTCATATTGAAAGAAATACTGTTATTGTATTGCTCATCCACCCACGAGCCACGTGGTGCGTCACAAACAAAGCCACTACAAAGACAGTCATCGACCTGAACTCTGTTATTATCATTCATTATGTATTTGAATTAGTTATGCAGAACAATGAGCTAGTTTTTTATCAAATTCCAAGACTGAGTAAGTGTTTATTAGTAATGTCCTACAGGCATGTTCCGGCTACGTCAGCCCATAGCAATAGTAATTAGCCAATGGACAGCGGCTTGCTTGGTATGTGGGTTTCCTTAGAATGTTTTCCTTCACATTTAGCTAATAGTAAGTAATATGATTACTACTTTTATAAAAACGAAAGTAGCTTAAAAACGCTTGAAAAACAAGATCATTACTAACACAATAGTGACTTTTGCATGATATAATTTGTCAAGACTTAGCCAGCCCTCTATGAGTCAAATTTTGGAACCACCGCTCAATAACACAACCTAGATCATAATAATATAATTATCATAATTGTCCAGACAGCTTTCTCGCCAACATTCAACTTCGATCTACCTTGATGTTAGTCTGTAACACGTAGGTACTAGCCGATAAGAAATCCAGCCTTTATATAAGCACTAAGCAGGATTAAAAAACGTAGGTATAGCCGAATTTATAGGGTCGGTATTTAGCATACAGATATGTAGCCCTCGGCTGATACAACCCAGATCATGTATTCCAAACATACGAGTATATCTTGACATCAAGCAATAAGCACATGTTTAAATTTCATTCGAAGGAAAGCTTCAGGATACTTTTGGTATAGTGGAGTAGATGGTAAACATAATTTGTTCAGTATAATCGTGTGTGTGTATGTGTAATACGCTCATGAGATGTCTCTCATGAGACGTTCTCGTTAAATATGCATTTTACGAGATGTTTCCTTCTCCAGACAACTTCTGCTTATTCGGGCATAAATATTAATAAACTAAGGTTAGTGTATACGGCGGACACATTTATTTTATGAAGAAAATTATTTTTCATTATAAGCTGAGACTATACTCCTGCAAAATTAAATTTTAATAATGGTCTTTATGCACCAAATCCTTCAAAGATTCCTTCATCTTCCCCATTTTTCAACATCACTCTAATCCAATCAATATGAACAAAGAAAGTTAATTAAACAAAGTCGATCGGCTTACTTCCAAAGTTTTTCTTCAATCAACATTAATTAAGTCAGTATAAATTGTTATCTGGACTCATTAAAATTATTCAAAGTTTTGTTGGACTTTTAATTATGTCGATAGGGCACCGTAGTCACATATAATGAGGGACTCGACTTGTACAAAGAACTACCTCGGCTCAGGTATACTCAGAAATATTAATTTGTAATTGAATTTAAACTTTTATATATTCAAAGGCGTGTATAAGACTCTTCATAAAAGTTGATTAGGAAATTTTCAAAAGGCTATACAAGAAAAATGAATGATTAAATTCGATAATGAGGTTATACATCAATTATTTCTTTAATATTTACTATACATAAGATACTTAGATATTATTTAATCTTACAATACTCTAAGAGTTTAACCTTGACAATCCCTCCTACAATAATACGTATTTACCAAAAGTGATTGACAGATCAATATCCATCGGATCTGTGACGACACATGAGAGTGAAATTAAAGACATTTCCTAAAGATCACTGACAGACGTCGTATATGTGAGATGAAAATCTTCCTGGAATATTATGATAGTGAACGTAATAAATAAAACTCGGTATACTAAATCGAAGCATGAATTTCTCGGAAAAGAAAACGAATCGTAATGTTTGTTATTCTCATACATGGTGCAATAACATTTTAAAATGTTTACATTCATTAATCTAACATAAAATTAACACACACTCAAAATTTTCTGGATAGACAAATATTATTAATTTATCTTATGTGGGATTTGACTGGCCTGTTGGTCTAGTGGTTAGTGACCCTGACTGCTAAACCGGAGGTCGTGGGTTCGATCCCCACCCAGGACAAATCTTTGTGTGATGAGCATAAAGGTTTATTCTGTGTCTGGGTGTAATTTATCTATAATATGTATGTATTTACAAAAAAAAATGTATTTAAGTAGTATATCAGTTGTTTAGTACCCATAACACAAGTAAATATATTTGCTTACTTTGGGACTAGATGGCGCTGTGTAAATGTGGTAGAATATTATTATTATTATTTGAACCTACTACCACCATGTTCGACGCATATCACGACCAATAAAACAATGTACTACAACTGTAATTTCTAGACCCCTAACTACAATGCATAAGTTTGTTCGCAATCGCTAACGCTATCCGTTAAATCACTTCAACAAAAAATTACAATTTATGACGTCGTTTCGGCCAGTTTTTATATTGTTTTAATTGTATCAATCAAGACAAGGACGAGTCTGAGTTCATAGGAGTGCTCTAGTATAGTAATACTAACATACATATATATACTAGAAATGTTCATTGCTTATTAAATGACGTGGGTCTAGCGGTTACGGGCTCTTAGTCCATTAGTAAATGCACGTAGGTGCCTTTAATAAATCCCCTCCCTTACGCTATAATTATATTATCATAGACATCTTCGTCTAGGTAAGTTTGAAACAGCGAACTTAGTAACAAGTTCATTATTAACTGCGTCGGACAGGACAGCCACTTCAACTGCTGAACATCTCACGAATTGAACGAGACAAGGCGCTGTTTAGTTCACAAGTATCATCTGACAGTTTTGGAAGTCGAACACGTGACTAAAGTGAATTTGCTCCATAAATATTGAAAGTACGTCTCTCAATAATCTATAAAAAAAATTGAAGTATCTGTATGTAATATCCAAATTAATATTTATAGAATAAGCACGTACGGGTATTATAACAAAAATACAATTTTATAATTTTTTGTCAGTGTGCCTGTTTGTTTGAGATAAACTCCGAAATGACTAAACTAATTTTCACTGGCGTATAGCTAATGTCACAAAGAGTAATTTAAGCTACCTTGATTTTGGAAAAAATATTAAGGTTTCGTAAAAAAAATCGAATAAAGAGTCGTGGGCACAAATAGTTTACGACGGGCAATAGTGTTGGTACGTTTACTGGCTACGAGAATAAAACACTTGATAAAATTACAAATTTAAATCCGTACCACTAGAACAGCTTCTGAAAAAACAGTACATATAATTACATTAAATATAATTGCTGTTATATTAACAATAGTAATTATAGCAACATAATTACCATCAGGTGGGCCGCATGGTCGTCTGCCACTAAAGGCAATAAAAAAAATAAAAAAATTATAATTTTCTGTGATTTTCTTCTAAGAAATATATATAACCTCACACTATACAATGCACGAGTTTTCACTTCACTTATTAATTTATAGATTAAAAGCTTGATACAGTAAGTTAATATGCAACATGAAGTGCTAAAGTTTCAAGTTGTGGTCTAGTGACGCAATCTCATAACAGCTGGGAGACAAAAAGCAATATGGAGAGCGCACTGGTTCCCGTGGCGTTAAATTAAATCCACTAGCACTCTAGCAACTTCACACGGAGTATATTAATACTAGATATGATGACACGTAATTAATAAACTTAGTCGGAGTAACGGGACAGTCGCACCCTCACGCCCACCAGTTCAACTCCTAGGATTAACAAGCGCACAGTGTTTGATATGACCCAACAAATTTCCCTCTGCTGTTTATGGTATTAATTGATCAAGGGATGCATTTAAAATACACGAGTAAAACACCGGCGTGTCTAATTCAAATAACTTTTTTTATAAAAAATAATGAACTTTCCGTGACCTTGACGTAAAAAAAACAAAGTAAATTTTGAAAACGTAACTGTAAAAAAACACTCACAAAAGACCCTTGCGAACACTGAGTATTGATACTAGATAATCCCTGGGAATGCCTAACTAACTATCTTGGAACCCGCAAAGAAAATAATCACAAGTGAATGGTCCTGCACTCACTACTAATTATTTTCTTTGCGGGTAACTTAAAAACTCCTGTTGGAAAGAAAATCTGTTGAATAAAATTGATATAGCATAGACGGCTTATTTCGGCGGTAGGCAGAGGAACGTAGTACCTACCTACACTTCACCAAAAATAGTTGTTATTTGAACGAAATTTCATTAAAAAAATCAGCTCGTATTTTATTAAGGGTCTATAAACATTGTATGTCACGCATGGAATATCAGTAGAAAGTATTGATTTTTTTACACCTCGACGGTGGCGAGCAGACGTAAGGCCCGCCTAATATGGGCTATATGGGCTATGGGCGCTGCAAAACCAACGATATCACGAAAAGAAATCTATTCACTTCTAATAGAAATTTTAAAAAGATTTGGTTAGTGATATTGTAGCTGTGAAAGTGTAATATTGTAATTTTTCGCATTATAATATTAGATAGAAATAGCAAAGGATGTCTTCTCTTCTTATCTCTGCTTCTGTGGAGTCCGGGAAACACGTGTGACTAACTTTTTAACTATGTATTTCCACTGTACCCAACATTATCAACATCTGTGTGATTAACAATCCGCATTCCATTTTCTTCGAAACGTTTACAAAGGAGCTCGCTCAAAGAATAATGGCCTTTTTATTTGTACTATATTGAGACTAAGTGATTTATTTTCTAGTCACTTAGTATGTATTGGCAATATACATAATAATGTAAAGACAAAAAGTATTAGATTACATAACGGAGATGAATAGAAAGTCTTAAACTACATTTTTATTACACTGATTTTGAGAAATATCAGAAAACAAAATAATACCAATTTTTTTTTTACCACATTTACACAGCGCCATCTAGTCCCAAAGTAAGCATTTATATTTGCTTGTGTTAAGGATACTAAACAACTGATATACTACTCAAATACATTTTTTTTTGTAAATACATACATATTATAGATAAGACACACAGCAAATATAATGGCTTAATTTGGGACTAGATGGCGCTGTGTGAATGTGGTAGAATATTATTATTATATAATTGATTAATATGATATAGATATGGAATGAAATAAAATAAAATCTAGGTAGTAGTAACCCTTATGAAAGTCATTACTTAAGAATGTAAGAAAACTAAAACGAAGACAAGTAATGTCGCCCAATTAACCCACGAGCAGTTCGCTGACAGGATACAGCTATTAGAAGAACTAGTAAGGAATTCATGCGGATGGAAATTAACGATTTCTGATGACCTCTGAGAGTTAACCAACTTTGTAGTATAATTGACACAGATGATGCATATATGTATGTACATTTCGAATGATTGTAGCTACAGACCAGTCTGTGAAAAGATAAAAACGTAGCACGTTTACTCCCTCGAAGGGGTAGGCAGAGGTGGGTCCCACCCAGATTTTCCCAACTATATTTTAGATGCCCCTGGTGTTGCAGGCGCCCATAGGCTACGGTAACCGCTTACCATCAGGCGGACTGTATATATGTTTACCACCATCGTAATATAAAAAAAAAAGACATAACATAACATAGCATCACGCCTTTTTCCCCGAAGGGGTAGGCAGAGGTGTTTCACATCCACATTTCGCCAGCTATGTTTGGTCCCATGAAATAGGAGGCGAGCCTATTGTCATCTACCGGGAACATTTGTTTACCAAACTCCGGGAACATCTCAATACTGGAATTTCATGTTAGAAAAGTCCAATACTATTTTCACCCGACCCGGGAATTGAACCCGGGACCTCTTGCACAGCAGTCGTATACACTTCTCGCTGCGCCACCGAGACAGTAATCAACTATATTAGGTCTCATGTAATAGGGGGTGAGCCAGTTACAAATGAAATATTTATCGGATTTAGCCCCTCTATTAGTCGTGTCTATCTCGTAAAAAGCATCATTAAAAGGAAACATTAAAACCATTCGACAGCTGACATAGTACCTACGAGTACAACATAGTCATAACATTAACGATTGTCCACATAAACTATTTACTATCTAAGTGTAGTTATCATTCGCGCGGAAGTAACGCCGACGAACATAACTAGTGTTAAAACGTACCCACGGGATAACCTCTGTTACAATATAACTAGTTTATGAAACATTAAATTAGATATAAAAATGTGCAATAAAAATTATTAGAGAGATTTCAGATTAACGTCCTTACTAAACGTACATTGCTTACTAGCCACATAATTGGACGTATTCCATACATACATGTTGGCTTTGAAGCTCATACGAGCGTAAATAGGAATATTTTCAAAGTTAAGATTTTTCAGTTGCATATAGCAAACTGGTAGAATGTGGAACAGAAGCGGATATAAACGCTAGTGTGAAATAGCTATTATAAGCTCCTTGACGCCTTTAATTTATTTATTTATTTATTTATTTATTTATTTATTTATTAAAAAAAGAAACATTATAAGCTAACAGTGTGAACCAAATCGCTTACATGTTATACTACTTAACAAAATTCTTATAAACTAACTTACTTTCTTAACAATAACAGCTTTATATATACATATTTACTATACCTATACCTATTTATTATAATCTAAATACTTATATTGCAGCATACATAATTGAGATCAAAGTTATCACAATTTATTAAAATTATATATTTATTTATATTACAGGGTATCTATTATTTTACTTTTAACAATTACGAGTATTTCACCCAAAATATTACATAAAACTTAAATAAATACGACTGTTTTTAGCCAACACTGCAATATGGTCAAAAAATATGTCTATGTCTGCATTGGCTTGTAGAAATTTATTTATTAAAATAATAGCTCTGGCTGTTGGACTATTATGAGGCGACCTCCACGAGGGTGGACAGGCGAACAGTAAGTGACGCCGTCTCCCTGAACCACGCATGTACTGGTCCGGTACATAAAAGTTTATACACTCTCGTACTTCTGGGTTATCAATTTTGTTAGTTAGAAGTAAACAATAATGTATAACTAAGGTGGAATTTCGTCTAAGCTGTAGGGTGTCTAGTCCTATCATGCCAGATACAAATGTTGAAGGGTATAGAAACGGATAGTAGCCAAGTTCCCTCTTATACAAAAATCTCGCAAACTTTCGCTGTACTTTTTCGACCATCAAAATGTATAATTGTTCATGAGGATTCCAAATTATTGCATTATATTCTAATTTGCTTCTGACATACGCATTATAGAGTAGTTTTATTGTTTGTATTTTTTTTTATTGGAAAGAGGTTCTTATTATGAAACCTAGTAATTTATTGGCTTCCTTACTTATTGTAATTATATGCTGATGAAAATTTAATTTATAGTCAAAAGTCACTCCTAAATCGCGTATAGTATCAACCCGCTCAAGAGTTGTACCCTCTAAATCGTATGACATGGTAATAGGAGAACGAGCTCTAGAAAAACTAACTATTTTACATTTGGAGGTGTTTAGTGATAATTTATTATTTATACTCCACTTAACAACCTCATTTATGTCATGCTGTAACTCAGTACAGCTTCCTAAGTTACTGATAGACATATAGAGTTTTAGATCATCAGCGAACATTAAACATTTCGTATATTTCAATATTTTTGGCAAGTCATTTACCATTATCAAAAATTGAGTGGGACCTAAGGTACTACCCTGGCTCACACCAGATCGGGTGTAATATTCTCCTGATCTATAACCTCCCATCCGAACAAATTGCTTACGATCCCGAAGATAATGTGCCATAAATTTTAGGAGCCCAGAGTTAAATCCTAAAGACGCAAATTTTCTTAATAGTACATCATTATCAACGAGATCAAAAGCTTTAGAAAAATCTAAATACACAGCATCAACTTGACCACCTGACTTCATTTTTTCACACAGATAATCTACGAATGCAATATGATTAGTTAAAGTCGAGCGCGCAGGTCGAAATCCATGCTGTGAGTTATCCAAAAGGTTATTAATTTGACTAAATATTTGCCTATTGATTATGGACTCGAACAGTTTTCCGAATACCGACAGAACTGCGATTGGTCTAAAATTAGTAATATCAATTGATGACGTATTTTTTGGTACAGGCGTTACTCGCGAAACCTTCCATTTGCTAGGATAAAAACAGTGTTCAAGAGAGAGATTATATAGGTAGAGTAGAGGTTCCTCGAGAGCTCTTAAACAATCTTTAACTAGAAAAGCGGGGATATTATCAGGACCATATGCCGACGAGGTTTTTAAACGGCGGACTGCCTTTTGTAGTTCTGAAGTGCTGATTTTATCTATGGTAACTGCTATTCCGGATACATAGCCAGAGTCAGATGACTCACGCTCAGCTGCCTCCGGGTCTAGTATCGGTGAATTTTGGTGGAAAACAGAACTGAAATATTTCGCAAACACATCTACGGCTTCCTGTCCTTCAACCGTCTTACCCATGAAAACATATTCTTTAGTTGATTGCCGATTATTACGCTTATCTTTAATATATTGCCAAAAAGATGAGGGGTCAGAGGCGATATTATTTTGTACCATATTAATGTAATTCTGATGCGCGTTTTTTATAAGCTCTTTTACTTTAGACCTATAATATTTAAACAATTCTTTATTAACCTGTAAACTAAGTATTTTAAACATTTTTAAATTGTAATATTTCAATTTTATATATTTTATTATTTCACTAGTATACCATGTCGGATAATTATATTTATTATTATCGAATGTAGTTCTTTTTACAGGCACATTATCTTTAATTACATTATTTAACTTATCGTAAAATATGCTAACAGCCGCATCAGTATTGCTTTCGCACAAAAGGTCAGTCCAGTTTATATTAGCTATATCAGAATATAATCTCTGAAAGTCTGCTTTCCGAAAATTCCACTCAATACTTAAATCTATATTAGACGGTTGTGAACATTTACTATTTGTGTTCTTGACATTAGGCAAGGTAATAAGTATTTCTAATGAAGGGTGATAATTGTCTATTGGTACTAGAGGACAGTCACTTGATACTACATTAATGTCCAAGAGTTGAAAAGATGTTATTACCAAGTCCAAAATGCATCCATATTTGTTATACACATTGTTGCACTGTTGTAGTTTACAATAATCTAGAAACATATCAAATAGCACTTTCGTAGATTTATTACATGATTCTAAATTAAAATCACCAAGTATCACACATTGATACTCTGAGTAAGTACTAACACCGTTTTCAATACAAGTTATCACATTCAAATATTGCGTGCTATTATAGCTAGGTGGTAGATATACAACACATACAAGGAATTTAACATTTTTATATGTAACAATAGCAAATAATAATTCCATGTCATTTGTCAAGCCATCTATATCTGTAATTCTTTTTACCGTGTAGCAGTCTTTCACTGCCAATAGAATGCCACCCCATCCGACGTCATTAGCCCGATCTTTACGTAGTACTACATAGTTAGATGGAAAAAGCTCTCCATTACTAACAGAGCTATTGAGAAAAGTTTCAGTAAGCGCTATGACGTCGCACGAGCAAGACATTACGTTACTGTAAAAAACAGCTGTTTTAGAGCGTAGACCTCTAACATTTTGGTAGAATATTAAGATTTTTTTGCATTTGTTTTTGTTGGTTGGATATACATTTTTAACAATTATTTTACTAGCTTTCTTATTGCAACTTATAAAATCGCTAGCCACGAAAAAACCAACCATTATCACAAAGTGCATTTGTTGTTTTTGATTCTAATCCTGTAGGATAGCTAAAATTATTTAAATCAATTTTTATATTCTCAGCAATTTTTTTATAAATGTTTCTTATTCCCTTTTTAGTAACTTTGCCTGTCTTATTTGAAAACATTTCATATGAAAGGTACCAGTTTGAGTCAAAAAAATAGGTGTATTGGTTTTGTTGTAACTCTTTATATAGCAAGTTATTGAATAGTTCAATTTTGTAATTATAGATCTGAGACCCGCAAATATAAGTAGGAGTACATACAATAACATTTGTGTAAGTTATATGTTGTAAAAGTTTTTTGATAATATTGACTAAACTCAAGGAATCATATTTAAACCAATATGTCGGAATAATTTTATTCTTTTTAGTTCAGCCCGTGTACAGAAAGCAGTATAAAATCAGAAAACCGCTTGTCTAACATAACCCTTATGCAGTAATAACAAGAGATCTGTGTCGGCTCGTAAACACTGCGGTATCGTGACTAAGTGAACATACACTATAACAATAAACTATGTATGTATATACAAGCGCGGCGTGGTGACCATATGTCTCATTCAAGGTCATCTATGATGCTACACTATTGTTTTCATAATATAATTAGCTTACAACGATTTTGCCTACAGTTATTTTCCGTTCAATTTTTACACGAACGTGCAAGAAAATTGCCGATTACAGACGGAATTTTCCATATTTCATCTATTGTCGTATATCAGCCCATTGTGGAAATAGACATATGAAATTATATG
Source organism: Laspeyria flexula (assembly GCA_905147015.1). NCBI lineage: Eukaryota > Metazoa > Arthropoda > Insecta > Lepidoptera > Erebidae > Laspeyria > Laspeyria flexula. The sequence goes on along the minus strand of LR989954.1, from coordinate 348,619 downwards.
AAAACAACTCGCAATGGACGTCAGTAATACCAGAAACAACCCATCACACTGCCTACCTTTGCTTAAATCTGTATTACGTAACAATGCACGCACCTCGCAAGGATGAGGACGCAAGGTGTCTCTCTGAACAAACCTTCAAGTATAAAGTCCCCCTACTGCTAGCAGTTATTACCCCTACCCCTTCTCCTCAATAAACTCTGGTTACTACTGCTTACAATGCAGAAACAACACTGCCGAAGAATATTATTTAGGATTGACATAAATTGCCAAATTTGTATGCAAAAATTTTGTATTGCACAGATCTGTGACTACGATCTATGCAATCCGATTGAATCTTTGGACACATTATTTAGTTATATATTGATTCTTTATGTAACGCAGGCCCATTTTACAAGAATTAGATATGTATGTATACTAGTTGCGAAAGTTTTTTTTTTTTATACTATGACTGTTATATAAATTATAATTATATAAAAGCTTCTCCTCGTGACTTGACCCACATGACTCATGAAAATATAAAAATAATCAAGATAAATTACAACCCCTGTCACTCAACAGTCCAACTATGTCTATGCCAAAATTCACTTAAATCCCTTGTTTAAAAAGATACACTTTCAAAAGAAGTATTTTGGGATTTTACCTATACAGTCTTTCTTTGATCTCAGAGCGTCAATGAATGAGCGATATTTTATATATGTATAATCACTATAACGAATCGTTTAGATCTCCCAATGCTAAATGATTCATAGCTCGCAATAGTTACATTAGTAACGAGTAAGCAGTAAGTACAAACGGGACAATAGTCGCCGGTCACCGAGGCCTTGTCACATGCTCGTACAACTAATGTACTTATAGTAACCATTATATGGTGTCCTTTCATAGGTCAATTGATATGTTCTACTGTTTTTAGATAGCCTTTAGAAAACCCTGAGTTTTCTTTGTTAGTTGTTTTCTTTTAAGTGTAATTTCAATGTTAATAGCAGTATAATGTATATATATTTTACCCATTAAGTTATACTGCTAGAAGAAAAAGAAATGTGATTACCTCGAGAGCCTCGTAATAGAATGTAGGACAGGCAGCCACTAGTTTGATTCCTGAATCAGTTGATTTTTTCAGTCGCAAAGTTCTAAAGAATCATCAAGTGGTTGTCAAAATTAGAAATAATTAAATTTTAGAAAAAATAATTATTTCTAATTTTGACAAATTAGAAAAAAATAAAAAATTAGAAATTTTAAAATTCCTTCAATGCCTTCGAGCTATTATTATTCGGATTAAAGTTATGCTTCACAATATGAAAACAAAATTTTGTTTATAGTTTCCAAAACTTATGTTGGTTTAGGTGTTTCCCGAGATTCTAATTACCAATAACTAAACAGATTAAATACAACAGTTTAAAATTTAAGGTATTTATAATAAACATATTATGTTTTCCTTAATAATCAGTGCAACTGTTAATTTTATAAAAAAAATATTTTTGCCATATTAGTATCTATATACATAATAAATACTACATTATTCACAAAGTATAAAAAACATACTCGTAAAGTGCGAAGGCTAGAAATGAAATCTTGTTTATTTATCTAGGTTACAAGGTAACACTTATGAAAGTCACAAGATAAGAATGTAACAGGTTATCCGAAAAGTGGCGGAAGGCGGAGGACAGAGTGCTATGGCGCGTGTTAGGAGAGGCCTACGTCCAGCAGTGGACTGCAATAGGCTGAAATGATGATGATGATGATCCGAAAAGTAGTGACAGACAAGCTGTGGTTATTGCAATATTTTTCATTCTATTGAATTTGGCTAGCATCGACAGATGCAAAATCAATTAATAAACAAATAAAAATAATTTAATAATAATATTATTATTTTATTTGATTAATAATATTATATCACAATTGCATGCAAAAATATTTTCTTTTTACACAACTGTTCCAGGATACAATTCTCAATTTTTGTTGACAAACCTTGTTCACAATGCGATCCATAATATTGTACAACTCAAACATACAAATATGACGTCATTTACTGCTCGTTATTAATCTGAACGTGCTATGTCCACTCAGTGTAGTCTGTGGTGTCGCGTCCTCTCAACAAGGTCAGTGTCAAGTGTCGATGGATTGCATGCTTTTCATATACAGAAATTGATCTAGACTCTAAAGAGTAAGGTTTTAGGTAGCGATTTAAATAATTATGAGCTAGGTCATATTTTTAAAAGCAAAACTCGGTGTTCAAACGGGGTCATCGTTGTAAATCCTGGCTAATAGCCGTTGCTGTGGTGGGCATGAGGGTGGGACTGTCCCGCTGCGTGATATGTCCGTAATATATATTATATTCCGTGCAAAAATATTTAACTCATGATGAATACCACATCAAAATTTAGTGTTTAGTGATTTCAGAGGAGTTAGTAGATTTACAGATATATGTTTCAGCTCTCTAAATAATATAGGTAGACCCAGCATTTGGTCATTAATGGGTTGCTATTATTATTTATGCAATAATAAGCTCAGCACCGAAAGATTTATGTTTAGACGATTATTCCACTTCATTGACTCGACTATCACGTAGGTGTTGGAGAACTTATAAATATTGTAATACTGAACTATGACGTAATGACGTGTCGAACTTCATCAATATGTAAATACATTAACAAAGTTGCCTACATACATTAATTAACAAAGGGATTTTGTATCCTTATCTAATGCAAAAGTGAGTTTATTTGGTTGTTACGTATTCACTGCTGAACCACTGAATTGATGTTAGTAAAATTCGGTATAGAGATGAACTAAGACAAAAGGTCTTAGTTTGTTTCTATATCCAGTACAAAAGGGTAATTATCGATACCAATGTTGTATACTTACATTGGAGTGTCTTGTAACGTACGATCTACACAAGGAGACACGTGTCATTCATTCGGTCAGTATAGGGCTATACCTATACTGACTGAACGACAGCCTCTACAGACACACGAATTTAGAAATTTAAAATTAATAATAATAACAATATTCTACCACATTTACACAGCGCAATCTAGTCCCAAATTAAGCAATTATATTTGCTTGTATTGTGGGTACTAAACAACTGATATACTACTTAAATACATTTTTTTTTTGTTAATACATACATATTATAGATAAATTACACCCAGACACAGAACAAACAATTATGCTCATCACACAAAGATTTGTCCTGGGTGGGGATCGAACCTATGACCTCCGGTTTAGCAGTCAGGGTCACTAACCACTAGACCAACAGGCCAGTCAAATTTCAGTCATATCAGTCAAAGTCAAAAAATTCAATAGTAATTGGCCCTCCATCTTTAAAATCGTGGATTTGTGACAACGATTTGCTACCTGTAGCGCACAACATATGTTGGTACGAATAAACGAAATGTCGCTGACGCAATCATATAGCACAGGCAACTCTACCAGTTTGTATTGCAGGAATCGCGAAGACTAAAATCATTAGGTATCGGACATTTGCGTATCCTTGTGTATGGTGGGCCTAAGACCTAAGATGGACATTATTGTACATAGGCTACTTTTTACGCGCACACCACATGGGCGAAGCCGCGGGTATAAGCTACTAATTTTATTTTATTCAAAATTACAAATAAATACGACATTCTTTTCTTTAAGTGGCAAATGTAATTTAAAATAAAATATACGTTGGAATCAGTGGATAATTTGAACACGTGTCACATGAGCCTTCTTGATAGCAAAATGAAGTATCTAGTATATATAGTAATTCATTCGATACCTGAAAATTGTTTAGTATGAAGTTGCAATATCGCTTCAAATTGTTTTTAAATAATGTTTTATTTTCTTACATTACTGTTAAGTTGTTTGTTATCGTGGTACAATATACGGGCGACTGTAATTCTACCATTGAGCATAATAACGTTTACTTCAATTTTTTTAAATACTTGCAAATACATTGCAGAATAAAGAATATAAGTTATCATATCTCTGTAAAGACGTAAAATTACTACATTAAAACTGAAATACCTAAGATGATATATATACTAAAATATTATGCAAAAATTGTACCACAACTCACTAAAATATTTAAAAAAAATCAGAACACTTACCATAAATAAAGCCGAAGGAAAGAAATAAGTTAGCTACGAAACTCACGAAGCTACGACGTAGCACGTAGAGGTGTAGCGCGTAGCACTGGCGGGCTTCGCGGGGCCCTACGGCAGACTGAATGACTTGCGGGCTTTCAACAGCTTTTAGTTCACCTCGCCGCCTAAGTAATAAGTTAACGGCGGAAACGTTCGGTCAACATCGAAAACATTTCCTAATGCAATTCTAGTTTATGTAGGTGTAAATAATACATTTACTTCATCGTGGTCTGTTGGTCGTGAGTATGTTTCCAACATTCATCTAGATACAAGGCTTGTGCCTTACTAGGGGCATTACTTTTTTAAGGCAAAACAACAAAGGTGTTTTCAAATTCTAACATGAAAAGGAAAATTAGAAATTAAACCCTGTACCGATCTGTAAATACAATGATAAGGTTTATATCCTCGTCGTCGTGTAGACAGAGGCCCAAAAATTGCTGCGTAATAGATTTATTTATTTTAGTCTATGAATGCAGACCGCCCAGTCCCTGAAGCGATTTGTTAGTTTAGGACCTAACAAAGCTCTTATAGCATGGGAATAAGGGCGAGTTTATACCATTATTAGGTTACATATAAAAACGTTGGGTTAAAGAATTTTATGATGGAAAAACTTCAATCCTCGACAACAGTGGACATGTTCAGGCTGATGTTTTTGATGAAGAATAAGTGGACAGAGTTTCTTTCCAGTTGTTGTCATATCTCTGCACAGTCAGCGTACTGGTTGTAGACAAATTATTATTATAATTAAACTAATATTTTTAATCGGCCAAATCTCGACTTATGTGCTAGTATTATATATATGCCTGTATTAGGATAAATATTCCCTTATCACAGGCGTCAGGAGAGCTAACAATAAGATAGGGGCTTTAATTATATTACAATATTAATTAACGTTTAATTTTCTAGAAAAAATAATTCATAAATAAAACCAGTGACTTTCTTATGAGTTAACTTATATTAATTCATAATAAAGTCATATGAGTTACTTTGTAACAATTAAATGAGTTATAATTTTGAGTTTAAACTTAAATCCAAATATTTTTTACAATACATTTTACACAATACAATTATCCACAAAGAGTTGTTGACCCGTTACGATATTATTGGGATAGGTTAATTGAATTTGGTCCACGAGATGATATCTACTTTGGGATTCTGTTCAAATTATATTTATCCTTTTCTTTACTGAGAAAGGGTTCGCTTTGAAAGTTAAATAATTTAATAAGTATTTTGACGAACGTCGAAAAAGGCGATTCTGTATTTATTAACTTACATGTGTGTATGTATATCAGTAATTATCTTAAAAATAAATAAATTAAATAAACTATTGATTCACGATGTAACCTAGCCTATATGTTATAATAAGATTTAAGTACATAATAAATAAGTGTTGATTCTAGATCTTCCTCAAGAACTTCCAGCCTCAGATCTTACATCGCCTACATCCGTTGAATCTCTACGTTTTTGATTTATAAATAATGAATGCGAGGACTTACAGCGTCTAATTCTAGGCTATCTGTATCTATTAGCTCTTGCCTTTTTGATTTGCATCAAGTATTTATAAGCTCCTTTGTAGGAGGTTTTTGAGCTAAGACTAAGTCACGGTTCGGTTTTAATGTAGTCTCTTTTACTGTCCGCTTTTGGTAATCATTTATTTAGAAGTATAGCCTTCGTTGTTTAGTCTACTTACTATATAGTGCAGTGTTTCTATAAAAGTGAGTGATAAGCCTTCCTCCCCCCTCTTCCCCCAGTAGCGATATTCAGAGGAGCGTTGACAGAAATATTATTTGCACGTTATTCGTACGTTTAAAAAAGCATGAGTTAGCACTTTATTTTATAGAATTGGGTGGTAAATAAAAAAGTTGAGAAACACTGGCACAGTAGAACTTTATCAAGGACATCAATGGTGTAGTGTTCTGTATTCATAAATGCGCAGATACATTTAGCCCTGAAAGTGCGATGAGCTCGTCGCCTGTCACATTCAAAATCAAAACAATACCTTGGTATCTTAAAAGAGCTAATAAAATGTTCGGTAGTAAGCATGAAAGTTATAATATTAAATAGGATATAATATGCCATTGAACTATTAAGTACCGTTTGTAAATTGCAATTGACAAAAACCCTAATCTTTTCTATTTGTTTTCCCTAGCTCTCATAAGCCATAACTATCAAACAAAGTCAGTTTGTTAACATATCTTTTAATTTCTGCCTGTATATCTATTATATCGTAGTACAGCGCCAGTAATAATCTAATATTCTTACTTCTTTGTATTTATTGTTTGTTCAGTTTTGTTTACGAATTCCCTGTGATTATAGCTCTAGAACTTTATGAATTTATTATGTTTCTTATATAAAGACTGTTATTACATTCTTAGTTGAAATGGAAACTTTGAATTTATGTAAACAAAGTACCGTACAGATTCTTTGGTAATTTAGTATGACCCTAGCGAAAACATTTTAAACAAATAAAATATATTTATTAAATTTACTTTGGTAAGAAATTTCAATAGAAAAGTTGTAAAATCAATCGATAAGTTCTCAAGGGAGGGACCTACTATCGGAAGAGGCGAGATATCTAACAATGTATTTCCCTTAGGTGTCGTTGGAAACGATCGAGGATAGAGAGCGGTGACCAAAGGTAAACTGTCTGTGTTTGACTAGAGTCACAGCTTGTAGGACTCAGGAGAACGCAGATTATGTTATGGTACTTCTATTTCTAGAAAAAAATCTCGTTGATCCGTTGGTACGGAACGTGAAAGAATGTTGGTAAACGTTATGAAATGTTACTCAAATAATTAAGGTGTACGTGTATACTAAGGTAATACCGAAAAAATTAATAAAACATTTATTATTTGCTCAAAAAAACGTTTAAATAACATACAAAATGGCAACACAGAACGATGTAAAGTATCACAAAAAATGGGACACAACGAATCTGCAGACTAAATTACATCGTACAGAGAACTTAAATCATTTTTCTTTATTACATCATAATTTTTCGAGGAGCCGTGTGATTAAACGAGAAATTAAGGAGTCTAATATCAATCTATACTTATTGTGAGGAAGATAAAGAGTATGTTTGTTTGAAGACTACCGGCTGGATGACGAGAAAACTTTTTACGCTAAATCCCTTGTTTATTGCGAAAGGTATTAAGCTCGAGGAATTGTGGTTTAAGCAACCAATAGATTAGTAAGTATTATAATTTTTGTAAATATTGAAATTCGATTCGTTTTACACAATACTTCCTCGGTGGTAGTATACACAACTGCTACGCCATAGGGTTCGATTTTCTATTGCCATCAAATTCTTGAAAACAGCATGAAGTTTGAAAATGTGCTTGGTTAGCCACGGGTTTACACCTAACATAGTTGGCGAAATGTGGATGTGAGTCTCTTCTGCCTACCCCTATGTACGTCTATGCAACACTTGTCATACTTCGTGACCTATAGAAATGGAGTAATACGCAAAACACGAGTAAAACTGCGCGTCATATTTAGTAATCTTAATAAAAATTATGTAGGTTGGAATATGGGTCATGTTTTGTACTAGATTTTTTCATGGTCGTGTTTGTCGAGGACGAGGGAGTTAATTAATTTTAATTTGTTTCCTCTGTAATATGGTTCAAGGGCTTGCTTCAAGATTACTTCTTTCTTTATAGCTCTTTAGTGCTTAATAGGCTTTAGTCTGCCATCCATTACTTGTATCCAAGATTTCCAATTAAAAATGATATCAATATGTTTTTGGGAGGATGTTCAAGCCGGCCAAGGAAACGGAAAGAATAATTAAGAGCAATATGAGGAACTTTTGAGATGATCTTTGCTAATTTAGGCGCTCCCCCCCCCCCCCCAAGATGAACCGAAGACAGACCTAGTAAAGGTTGCGGGTGGCCGTTGTTTACAGGCGACACAAATCGCTCGCTGTGACGGAAATGAGGTGAGGCCTATGTACAGCTTTGGCAAACAGTGGAACAATTTAAGATAAGTAAAATATATCTTTTAACCAAATCTTTTTCACACGTAACGTCAGTCTGGCAATGTGGCCAGTCTTTAGGAAGTCTATGCTAGAGTCTGACTTTAGTCGGACATTTTGAGTGAATATAAACCAGTTTGGCAGTATTTATTTTTAGATAATTGCTACCTAAATATTTTAACTAAAACACAGTAAGATCTAAATTGTACATACTGAACGTAGATAAGAATAATGACGTACTCGTTCAAATAAATTGTCGACAGTACGTTTAATTTGTGTCTCAATATTTTCTGTTCTTATTATTTTTTCCCAAGCTCTGCTTGTTAACTACTGTAGGGAATACATTTTTGTATTCTTCTAAACGAGTTTTTAGGGTCATAATAGCTTTTCATAAGGAAAAAAATATTCAACATATATGTTCCACCATAGCTTTCACTCGCGGCTTTGCTCGTATGACTTATAATATATTATCTAGATAGTAGTTCAATGGCAGGCAAGTGTAAAATGTGTCCGTCCTTCTCAGTTGGAAATAAATTCCAACACTGGGCGATTAAGGACGAGACACTATCCAGCTTTCTAACTATTCTAACACAAAAATACGTTAATACGTAGCTCAGTTGTAACGTAATACAGTGATATAAGAAGATATAAGAAGATTCTTCAATATTTATGTCGCAGCTTTTCTTAGAGTGACAGAAATAATATGAGAGCCAAAAATAGATGATCTAGATCTCGCTAGATGATCATTAACTCTGTTAAGCCGCCGCGCCGTCGGGAAGAAGAAAGCCTTACATTTTGTACACGTGTACGAGTTAGTTAATAGGTATAAATAGAATATTTCTGTATACACATATATATATATATTAAATTGAAGCCACTGATCGTTTTGTAAATTCATTATATAGACAGTGAGCAAAAATACTTTGAGATATATCTGATCAGGTTCTGGATAGCTCAAGTGCATAACGAGATGATGTGAATGTGAGAGAGATGTGAATTCAAGTTCCACTTGAATTCACATCTCTGTCATGTCTCCACGAAAAATGTTTCACTGCTTTTAAGAAATTTTGTGAAGAAAGATCACGGTACATTATTATAGTGTATAGCAGTTGGGCGTAGTTAGGTGTTGATTTTAGTTGGTTTCATTCCTATTAATCTCAAGGGGCTTACACTGAATTTCGACATTCAAATGTTCGGCTTTGATGTCGCTGTCAAATGTTTAAAAGTGACAGTGACCATAACTAAATATCCTTGCAATTGACAGCGACATCAAAGTCCAACATTAGAATGTCGAAATTCAGAGTAAGCCCCCAGCGTACTTAGTGTGACTTTCAGTAAACATCGTATTCGAATAGTATTTGTCTTGTGTTATGAAACATTAGCGTACTATTTACATTGTAATATGAGATATTTCCGTTCTGTAAATAAACAAGAGCAAGCACATTAATATACCAAGAACGTCAGTAATAAAATCTGCGTAGATTGGAATACAATATAAATAAAATGGACACTCGCTGTATGACTAGCCCACTAACTTAAAGTCACACAGCGAGCTGCTACCGACATAGCTCGTAGAGTAAGTAAGCTGAAGTGGCAGTGAGCTGGTCATATCTGCAGAAAGACAAATGAACGATGGAGCAAGTGTGTCCAGAAGTGGAGACTGTGACTCGGCAAGCGTAGTGTAGGACGGCCCCCAGACTGATTGGATGTGGAAGTCTGAGGACCGAGTGTTATGGCGCGTGTTAGGAGAAGCCTATGTCCCGCAGTGGACTGAAAGACTGACTAATAAATATAATATTTTATTACTCATACAATTACTCCTATGATATGAGCTAAAAATTTTTTTTTTAAATTTAAAAAAAAAAAAAAAAAAAAAATTTTTTTTTTCCCTGTACCTGAGTACAATGAAATTTGAAAAGTAACACTTTATTAGGAGATGCCCACGTGTGACGTCATAAACTGCGAACACCTTATTTGTTTTAATTTTTTATGAACATTTTTAAGTTTAGAAAATTAAATAAAAAATACATTAACGATGAGCATTGCTATTAATAGCATAACTTAATTAGCTAGAAACGAGATATATTTTGGTACATTATCGTTGAACCGAGCGAGTCGGATGACCGGTACGGCTCGGTAAGCGTAAGACTTTGGCCTCAGGGGCATACTCAAAACAAGTCTCTAAAATATAATTATTTTTAAAAGTCATAGTCTTGTTAATATTTTTAACGTTATTTTATAATAATATCGCTATTATATTTGTCGCGGAATTACCCTATTGTATTTAATTTACTTACGTTAAATAACTTTTTAGTTCTCACTACTTTTTGCCCGCCGCTCCATGCATGTGAACTGAACTCTTGTCTGCCACGGATGTTCACACCCGCGACCGACCGCTGACAATGTATTGTCTACGATCGATCACTCATTGTATCATCAATGAGATAGTCCCACCCTCACACCATCACTGAGTTATGTTTGATACTGGAAAAATAATAACTAGAAAGGTTGTTAAGAAATTATACACTTCCCTCCTTTGTAAAGCGAGACGTAACGACCTTTATATTGAGAATATAATTATGATTGTGTTTACACAGCTTGTATTTAAACTCTGAATGCTAAATTCGTAACTAGTTAATGTAAACCTCAAAATAATAACTTGCTACAAAATATTCGTAACTGTAACTATTATATAAAGCAAATGTTGCAAACATTAGATGTTCTCACACAAATAACTAACTGAAGCGAATTTACAAATAACACATAAAGTGCAAAGCCGTATGTAATTACATTTTGCGGACGATTTAGTCCTGTTACACACTATATGTAGGTACCTGTGTGTTGTTATACCGTCTCTCTTCTACTTCTTTCTTTATTTCTAGTTTGTGAGGCGGCGAAGAAAGCAAACGTTGTAAAGATAGCTCGAAATGAAACGCTGTAACAATGCGTTTGGCGATTGTTGTAACATTCTTCTTGTAAGGAAATATCCAGCAGTAGGAAGTGCATTAGTTAGAGCATTTGTTTTGGTATAGTGTAGCAAGCAACTGAACACAAGTTTGAGGGTTTGATCTACATGTAGAAGAAATAGTTTGTGCTGTCACAAATTAGTTTTTGAGATTATTCTGTGATATTATTATTTATGTATAAAGTTCCCTGCAATACAACACATGACTCATTGCCTTGGGTAGGCAACCAATTGACAAATATTCATTTTAAACTTTATCCAGAATATTATATAAGTGTCATTTTATAATGTATAAGCATTAGGCTAAAATAGATATCAGCGTAGTACAGTGTATCCCTAACTTTATAACAGTAATAAAGACAGCAAGGTGATGTGGTTATTGTGCAGTAGCACGGCCCACGAGGCTCACCGCGTGACTTCACTCGTGCTTCATGCACATGATGATACGCTGTGAGACAAGCGAAATATTGATCATCACCGTGTAATTATGTTAAAGAGACATAACTTGATAACTATAGTATACTCTTATCATGATTACACATTACTTATGTCTACTCAGCAGCTCTAGGCGTTTGTAGCGTTGCGCTGTGGCACTCAGAAGTTTATTACGATCATCGAGGTTAAGTAACGTTCAGCAAGATCAGTCCACGATGGGTGACCGTTTGTGGCAATATCATAATTATTCGAACATCTCTGCTTCGGAAGGCAAGTTAAGCAGTTGGTCCCGGTTATCACCTAATGTGATTGTCGATAAGTCAAGTTGGAAGACTTCTGAGTGACTTTATTGTGGACAAAGCTTAATATAAATATTTGTCAATCGATTGCCTACCCTAGACAATGAGCCATATTGTGTTGTATTGCAGGGGACTTTATATATAAATAATAATATCACTGTGTAATCCAAAAAAAATAATTTGTGACAGCACAAACTATTTCTTCTAGGTACATGACGATCAAAACCACAAACTTGTGTTCAGTTGTATGCTACACTATACCATAACGAATGCTCTAACTAATGCATTTAGATAGAGAAGAACAGAGCCAAGCCCAACAGTGGACCAGGGACATTAATGTGTTGCTGATGACGATGATGAAAAGTGATCGAAACATTTAGAGGAAAAGTATCTGTTTATAAGATTTAACACGTCTTGTAACAAATATAATATTTACATGTCATATTACAGTCGCTAACTTTTTGGATAACTCCAAGAAGTCGCAAAATTATATTATTTTAAGATATACACGTGGTTATTTAAGCTTCCCACGCAATAACCAGTACCTGACAGACTATTTTTCTTCCATTCATCATTCACCCTAAATGTTGTCTGAATGATTTATAAATCAAGATGAATGATGGCCATACTTTTGTTTTCTTTGATTTTTACGATCAGTCAGAAGGTCGACAAGATCGGTTTCGTCTGTAAGAACAGTTTAATAAATCAAACCTAATGTTAGGAAAATGAAATATTATTTGTGGCTTGTGAATTAAATGATACAAATTGATCATGAATGTGTATTCTGATTTATTAAAATGATTTAGTTTTATTTTCTACTTATTACGAACAAACATTGATCAAACAGGCAATAAGAAAACTGTGTCTGGTCGGATTAAAGTGACACAAATGTTTCAAATTTTGTACGTCCTTACTGTTTTTAATTTTCTGTTATCTATTTTGTTAACGTACTGCACCAAAAATGTACAAAAGGAACCCTTATGGTCTCACTCTGTCTATCCGTCTGTCAGTGTTACATCTCGGAATCTACATATGCTATCGACATGAAATTTTGAATTGTTTAAAACACCTACTTATCCAACACTAATAAAATTCAAAAGTTAGATAAGAGTCACTTTGTTATTTTTATCCTGAAAATAAATTGTTGTTTGACAGTTTTAAGGATATTGGTCTTCAGTTGCTGACCTACTGAACGTTCATGGCCGACAACGGACATTGAAAATTGTGCTCTTATAATTTAGAAAATAGATTGCATTTTCGTTTGACTGGTCATGTGACCAAAAGGTTAGAGGAAACTGTAATTACCAAATTTCATGTCAAACAGTAATCTTTAATTAAGAGCTATTTGTAAGTCTTGGCCTCATTTGTAGACCACTAACAAGGTTAAGTTGGTCACTGCACTCACACATGCACACGTCGCGCAGTGACGTGGTGTGTAAACACGTGGTGCGCAGCCGCAGTCCCACCTGTGCGCCTTGACATTCAATCTGACGTTTGTTAGACGTTTTTATAATAGACAATAACATGTGGCTTGTACCTATTTACGTTTATTTACTTCAAGGGAATGTTCATATGGAAAATATTTCCTATGTAATTAAGCTCCAAACTAAGCTGCCGTACTCATTGGAAGGAGAAAGAATATTTGTCATGGTAGGAGGTAAGGCCAGCCGCTGATTGAAGGATGTATTACTGGCGAAAATCACATTCTGTTAGTGAGAAGTCTAAAGCTCGGTGAGACTATTGCGTCTGATGTTAAAAAAGGAAAAGTTATAAGTTAACCTAATTAACCTTACCTAGTGTAAAGTTATTAGATAGGTAGTTAATCGCTCCTAGTTGTACACAAACCTTGTTAAACGAGGTTACACCCGAGGCAAGTTGATGAGTGCAATTAGTATGTCATAACATAAATATTATATAATAATGTTTATATATAAACTCATTTCCAACGTCGCTAATGTACTCGACCGATTTCCTCCAGCGCGACTCAAGTCATTTAACGGTTGTAAATAATTAATAACTACCTATTAACTAACTTTCATCCACAGCTCCGCCTGCATTATGTACGCGAATATTACAACGATAAATATATACCATTCATTTGTATATACTAATATTATAAAGCTGAAGAATTAGTTTGTGTGTTTGTTTTGAATGTACTGATCTCGGGAACTAATGGTTCGAATTATAAAAATATTTTTTGTGTTGGATAGCCTATTTATCAAGGAAGGCTTTGGCTTTACAACATCACGCTACGAGTAATAGGAGCTGAGTTGCTGTAGCTGAACAACAGCTAGTTTATTATAATTACGACGACACAAATCAATTACACTGATTTCAAAATAAATAAGAACACCTTCCATACATCAGTAAATTGATCAAGTCAATGCAATGACTTTACTGCAGAAGAGTGTTTTTCTCGTGTGGGTATCGAACCTACATCATTCGGCGCGGCGATGTTAATGGCGAGGCAAACACTTTAACCGCTACTCCACGGTGACAGGCAAATGATATATTATAGGTATATAAAACATGTAGCTCCGTTCATCACCATAGACACAAACCCACGTAACAAGATGTCTACCCATACTTTATGCACGTCATACACATAAATATCCGATCGCTGACTTTTACGTATTGGATACAGTTCAGATAATTTTATTACAACACATCAAATGTATTTACGTAATGTTTATCTTAGTAAATACTTTAACACTGACTGTAGCTCTAAGTCTGGATCACGAAAATACATCTCCAGGGAAAACTGTATAGGTGATGTTTCAGAAAAGAGAGTACCTATGTTTTTACACGAACTAGCAACTTTTGGGAATATCATAGAAATACTCTAAATAAAAGACCTACTCGGAACTAATTTAAGTACCTAAATTTTCAAACTTTTGACAGTGATATCGAAATCGATGAAGTGGTAGTATTCTCACAATTTCGATAATAATATAATCATACCTTATAAAGTGTTGCATTTGAAATTTAGGTTGGTTTTTTTCTGGATGGAAAAACAACTCGTGCTCAGCCATCGTAGAAACGTCCGCTGCGCCATCTAGCCGTTTTTAAAGTAAATACATCTAAAGAATATAAATAGATATCCTCCAAAACGCAATCTTTTCCAGTAGATATAAATTATACAATTTTGATGTATTGCCGGCGGTAATCTGTTATCAACACCAATGTGAGGTATTATGACCGGTGATAACTGGCAAAGTGCACCCTCTTATATTCATGGGACCTAACGTAGCTGGCAATATGTGGCTGTCATATTACCTCCACCTCCTCCTTCGGGAAATAGGTGTGATACTAATTACATTTTTAGTACATCAAAAATGGAGTATCATTATATGTAACTTCCATTATGGATTAAATTCAATCCATGTTTCCGTACTCAGTATGAATGGTGTAATCTCTATAGTAGTCTCGCTACCCTCCAGGGGAATCGTTGCCAATGCATTGGATGGGACTTTGTCTCACAGGCTTTCTGTGTTTTCTTTCATCACTAAAAATAAATTTTGCTTGAGTTTTCAGAACAGCATACCAAATACCTACTTATAATACTTATTTATATTATTATAATAATATTATTTGAAATTGAACTTTTCATACTTTTTATTTGTGTGTGCAATAAAAACTTATTTTTGTGGGCCGTCAGCCGAAAAAGTAATTTTCTTTCTTTTCTTTCTGAATTTCTATAAATCTAGGCACACATAAAATATTTAGACATAACTTATAAAGGCATAAATTATATATAAATAATTTTTCAGAGAGTACGAACCTAACCCGTAGATACGTATCCCGCCTGAGAAAGTACCCCCTCACACAGAAAACCGGTGCCACTAATGTTTTGTTCCTACTGGTGAGTAGTGGTCTCCAGAGATCATGTGATGCTCCTGGTGCTGCTGTTCAGAGGCTACGGTAACCTCTTACCATACCGCTGCATGCCATCGACGTGATATAAAAGAAACTGATATTTATTCATAGCATATTCCTATTTGATTGGCTCCTTAGGCAAGGTATTCAAAACACAGGACACATTTTGTGCTATTTGTAATTTACTAACAATATTCTTTTAGTCCATAATATTATTACTTATTACTATAGTGAACGATGTAGAATGCCAACATTATCTACATATTTAAAAAAAAACTGTTAGAATTTTTAATGTAACAATACATCTTATAAACATCTATAGGAGAAAATATCACATTGTTTTCTCTCCTCTTACCATATAGCTACCTTATCCGCCGCACTTGTTTCCAAGAACACATGATTTAGAATACGTATACAAATAGCTCACATTACAATTACAAACAGAACACTCAAACTATGGAATGATGGATCTATAATAATATGTATTTACGAAAAAAAAGTTATGTAAGTATCATCAGTTGTAGATCTAGTATCCATATTACATGCATTAGCTTAGTTTGGGACTAGATGGTGCTATGTATGAATGTCCAAAATAAAAACAAATATTATAAATGTAGCCTATGTGCTATTCTAGACTATTTCTATCTATGTGTCAAATTTGACACATATCCTTACTGCTGTCCGTTTGTGATTGATTAATAAACAAATTTACTAACTTTCGAATTTATAATAATAATATATGTGAGATTCTGGCTTCGTCACCAACTTAATTAATATGCGGTTTAAAAATACGAATAAACTTGAGGAACTATGCTCACTTATTAAGGCATAGAGTTCCTTTTTGCCTTTTATAAGGGATTCAGAGATGAGTTATCTTCTCATAAACTATGGCAACATCTAATATATTATGCACTCTGCCATACTAATTTAAAAGGTCTTTATCTTGCGTTGTTTGCGCTCCATGACATGTCAGAAAATTCGCACACTGATATTTGAAGCTGTAATGAGCCATAAATAGGACAATAGAGTACCCAGAACGGAGTAATGAAGCTTAGCAACTAGCCTACTGACATTTAGTAAGTACTGGCCTTACTCGAATGTATAAAAGTTTTAACCGCGACTTCGTCCGCGAAGATTTCCATATTTACAGAGATATTTACTTTGTTTTATGTGCAAATCTGAATATCACCCCAACTACAGGGGTTGAAATGTCTTGAATTTCAAAATAGATAACATTTTCGTCATCAACGTCCCTGAAAATCCCAAAAATGACATCTATATCGATTTATAGCATTTCACCCCTAGGACATCCCTCAGGGTTGGTTTCAAAACATCAGATGTATATTATTAATATAAAGAGGTAAAGTTTGTGAGTTTGTGACGTTGTAGGGAGTCATCTACAGAACCGATTTTTTAAATTCCTTAAATTTACTTACCATCAGGCGGACCGTACGTCTGTTTGCCACCGTCGTGGTATAAAAAAAAAACCACATTATTTGCGAGTGTCATAGGTTATATAACATCACGCTATGGCCAATAGGAGCTGAGCAGTTACCAAACAAAGAAAGACGTGAGCGAATCTCCAGGCAACAGCTAGTATTTAATATTAATATCGTGCGGTTTTATTCGTGTTCTCTTCTACCAAAGCAAATTCAATTAGCGAGCTACATTAGATTAGTCCTCATTTTCCGCGCAATTTGTAATTGTCTGAGTCAAGCTCGGCTCTAATGTAATTACACAGTAAATCATATACTTGAGCTGTAATCATAAAGTACCAACTATAGTGAACTCTGAATGGAAATATTTTTAAGCGGAGATTTTCACGTTTTCATACTGGTATTTTCATAATGTGCTCGCATCTATCAAACAACCGTCTTATCCGTTCCACCGAAAACGCACTTATCCGAAATAATGAGTGTAGAAGAAAACATTAATTAAAGAATGCTCTTATATGTAGGTATTCCAATTGACATGTAATCGTATAATATATGATATAAGTGAAAGAATGAATAAAATATTAAATATTTAAATCGAAAATAATAGAAAACTTTTATAACTAAGTGATTTATTCACTTCAACTGCTAAACAAACGAAAATGCGAAATCCCGAAGTCATTTCCCACGTGGCACCAAAACTGCGTAATACACAAACACTAGTACCTAACAATAACATTTCCTGCGCAATAAGCTAATCTTCGTGAAGAATTGTGACCGAATTTCAGCAAGAAGGACATTATTATCGTAACTGGAATGTTTACAATGTATGAATCACACAACAATACCAAGAACCGCCCGACTCCCTCAAGTGAGTGACGATGTCGAGGCCGAGACCCCACGTAGGGACACGTGCACGTCTGGACGCTTCCACACGAACAATCATCGTAAGCGATATTT
Source organism: Laspeyria flexula (assembly GCA_905147015.1). Lineage (NCBI taxonomy): Eukaryota > Metazoa > Arthropoda > Insecta > Lepidoptera > Erebidae > Laspeyria > Laspeyria flexula. The sequence continues at coordinate 330,557 of LR989954.1, read as the reverse complement.
TGAAGATTGAGGGCGTCACTTGATGACACGTCAATTGACATGATTGAATGAATATAACACATCTTGTTAGTGACGTAAGCATTTCTACGTTACGAATACGTCTATATATTTACTTTTAAACTTTCGCGTTGCATGATAATATTTATTGATTTAAAACGGGAAATTACGCGATTATGATTTAGGTCACGAGTCAGCTTGCGACCACGGCCGGTGTAACCTGGTCGAAACGTCAAGCACTATAAGGTATGTAAATACCTAAATCATAATCGCGTAAATTCCCGTTTTAAATCAATAAATAATATACGTCTATATATTTTAGCTAACAACTTACCACGGTTTTGAATGCGACCATTTTACTTTGAAACAGCCAACATTATGTTGAACAATTATGATTACCTATTACGCGGCAATATGCCGCAAAAAGAAAAATCTACTTTAATTATGTCATCATCATCATCTCAATATATCAGCCCAATTAATAATAATATAATAATAATAATAATTTTTATTACATAGAAACACATTAATTTTAAATTTATTAGTACTTAGAGATAGAAAGAAATCTTTATGCCAGACGAACAAATTATTTCATTCTTTTATATAAAGAAAGGAAATTTTCATATTTTATGGTAAATCAAAATATGTTACGAATATAAATGGTTTGGACATCTGATCCGTAGGCTTTCCTGATAGAACGTATTTTTTGGAAGTACCTCTACAGCATTATTTAGCTGTATTTTGTGATAATATAAAAATACGTACTATTGTTACATTTTTAGACGCACCCCCTCGTATCATCATCATCATCAGCCTGTACTAGTCCACTGCTGGACATAGGCCCCTCCAATTGCACGCCACTGAGCACGATTTGCGGCTACTCTCATCCAGCGCTTGCCAGCCACCCTGCGAAGATCGTCACTCCAGCTTGACTGGGAGCGTCCTACACAGGCCTACACTACGCTTGCCGAAACGAGGTCTCCACTCTAAAACCCGTTTTCCCCAGCGGTTGTCGGTTCTATGAGTGATGTGGCCTATATGCTTATACTTAATCATTATTTAATCCTAAAACCAGCATCCAAACATTGAAAGTTAAAAAGTGTAGTTGAATGTAAATTTTCAACATAACACTATCACTGTGCACTGTTTGAAAGCGGCCACCTCATTACAGAGGATAACCTCGTTACATGTTCCCCGTGTACGAGTATGACTACTTGGTCCACTAAGCCGATTAGTCCCTATTCAAGTCTATTTATACTCTTACCGCTCACAGCGATTGATTAGAGGAAGTACACGTGGTTTGTTGGTTGACCTCGTGATTTAGGTATTTGAAAGGACAGAAATGTTATTTTTTTAATTCAATGTTTTTATTTATTTTAGGACAACCTACAAATCTTGCACCAATACAAACAAAATCTTCCATGTCAAGAAAAATACATAACATAACTTAGTGTAGACTTAATTATAGGTTGCCACAATATATCTGTGCCAGCATAATTCATAATCACAAAAAAACTGTGATAATTACATACTTATTATACTTATTATACTTTGGATACTTATTATAGCTATACATACAACCAATACAAAGAAAATCTGATATTTTTTTTTTATTTTGATTTTTTAAAGACAACGCCCGCACTAGGAAACAAGCCCTGTGTCGCGGGAAGCTTTACAAACATGAAACTAACGGACACAAAGTACACCCAGACTAGAAACAAATATCTATGAATCACACAAATATTTGTCTCGTGTGGGAATCGAACCCACGTCACCCAGCACGGCGATGTAGTGGCGAGGCGACCACCTTAACCACTGCGCCACGGTGACAGTCAATTTTGTTGAAAAAATTCAATTAGATGCAGAAATTATTCTCTCACATCTACTCGTAATCTCAAACACATAGTTTGAGATTAAGACAATTTGTAAAAAGCACTACTGAATAAATAAATACACGAAATATAAATTTGATTTCTTAGAAATTGTAAGGTGTTATTTTCAATTTGTAAATCCCGAATAGCATCTCTCTTTTGTATCATAATGATGTCTCCAACCCTTACAGTAGCGTTCCTCGTACTATCCAGCCACACATCTGAAGAGGCTCGTTCCACTCAGTGCACACAATAAACAACATCGTAGAGGAAGCGTTGAGAAGTCACACTTTACACAATGACGGTAATTTACGCCCGTCCGCCTATTTAACGCACGGATTATGAGGACACGTGTAGAGATGCACGTCGCTACACAACAGGTAATATTGAAGATGTTATAATAAAAACATGATTCTATCTTTTGTTAACGTTCTAAGCACATTCACCTCTTTTGGCGACGTCATTAGTTTGTTAGTATCTAACATATTTTATAAGAACCTGATATAATATTTTGTCTAACTAACATACCTAATTAGATAAAAAAAAAGCTTTAACCCATTAACATTGTGGTATGAACTGATTCGTGGCATACTTAATAAAAATATTTGTACAAATAGCGCGCCAAAAATATTATAAATATATTATAGATAGTCAAAAATATTATTATAAATAGTTTTTTCAACTAGGTATGTATAATTTTTTATATAGAATATAAAAAATTATACATACCTAGTTGAAAAAACTGAAAGACACGTTGTATCACACCAACAATTAATTAAAGAGTTTCACTATTCATCCCCTGACTCCATTAACCGATCAGATCCTAGAGACCAATTTTTTTTTTATCCAAGCTACATCACATACTAAGTTTCATTTTGATACGACAATTATGAACATTATGAAACCTTCCAAGATTGTTAAAGAAGATAAGCTATGATTACTGCAGAACTGAACAGAAGTGAAAGTGAAAAAATATATTTATTGCCAAAATAATAATTGGAGTTTAGAAAACTAATCTAAATGATTGCATTATTAGTTTGTTAATTACAAGTACACTGCAATGAACCAATAGTTTTGTGTCAGTCATAAGTCTCTCTCTCGACACAATACTTGTCACAGCATGAATGATAACCTAGAAGATAGTTTGGATATGGATACAACATGCAGTATAACGTCCACTAGACTTATGATATACATTTCTTTGAAGACAAGGTTGCAAAGTAGGTTTTTACTCAATAGGATTAAGGACTTATATATAACACTAGCTTTTGCCCGCGACTTCGTACGCGTAGATTTCGATATTACATAGGTCTTTGTTTTAAGTGCAATTCATTATCCCAATACTAATTTGCAAAACGTTAACTTCAAAACAAAGATCTTTTCATACAACGTTTCATCACCAATTTCACCCTTCCAAAGCCACCCTTGTCAAAAATATTGATGAGGGTATTTTTTATTTTGAAAGTACTACCCCAAAACTGCCTCGGTGGCGCAGCGGGAAGTGTATACGACTGCTGTGCAAGAGGTCCCAGGTTCGATTCCCGGGTCGGGTGAAAATGGTAGGTATTTGGTTTTTCTATCATAAAATTCCAGTATTAAGATTTTCCCGGAGTTTGGTAAACAAATGTTCACGGTTGATGACAATAGGCTCGCCCCCTATTTTATGTGACCAAACATAGCTGGCGAAATGTGGGTTTGAAAACACCTCTGCCTACCCCTTCGTGGTAAAAGGCGTGATGCTATGTTATGTTATGTTACCCCAAAACAAATTTTCAAATCTATAAGTTAAAAAACAAAGAAGTTTCATACAATCGTTTTTATCCCTTTTCACCCCCTTAGGGGTTGAATTTTAAAAAACCCTTTCTTAGTATTCTTTGTTTAGTGAACAGCAATCTTAGCTTATTCTGTCAAGCAAGGTATTTATGACAAATCTTATCTATAATTATCTACATGGACAAAACAAAATACATAGCCATTATTATGGTCGTATGTTTGTAAATAAACAGATATGGTCCACATAAGTGGGCGCAGGGCCTACGTGGTCCGTGGTCAGAAATAGCTCGCAGACAGGATCCCGCCAATTCGGATGTGTGCCTGTGTAGTGGCCGCGCCGCCCGCGCCTGCGCCGCGCCGCCGAGAATAGCCGCGCACTTACATCCGTCATTATCCAATCCACAGAGAGAAGGGTGATAAAATGCTGCTATTCTATTGTTTATTTTATATCAAACAAACCTACGGCCTCCCTGATGATATGCGGTTACCGTAGCCTATAAACGATTGAAACACTAGAACCATCACATGCCCGTTGCCGACCCTTTAAAAGCCCTACCCTCCCTCATAAGCTCTGGGTACCACTACTCACCTCACCAGTAGGAACACAACAAATTCGCGTCATATTTATGTCGGTAGTGACACAGTGTCCATAGCGACTAATAACTGTGCTAAATTATATTGTTATATATAGTAGACTTTGTACCTCCTTCAAGAGCCGCCGACAATTTCTAAGCATAAAATACTTTAACCCTGGCTCCAAATCCAGCAAAGGATTTTCGCTTTAAGTAATAATTTTTTTGTATATGTAAAAGTGTTTCAATTTATAGCATTTATGCGATCTTGTCAACTTATTTTATTACATTAGATAACATGGTTATTACATTTGACCCATACTGATCAAAATGAAAGAAGTTTCACGTTAAAAATAATTGTAAAATTACGGTGAGCAACATTTTATCGCTGACCACTACGCAAAAAGTCAGTAAGTGGTTTTGTTAACGGTCCCTCGGGAACATTCTCTAAGGTTAGCCGCGAACTAAGCGACTCACCACAACTATCTAATTGCACCTGTAAACCATTATAATTTGTTCTTAAAGTAAAATTTTTGCTACTAAGCCAATTTATATGGCGCTAATATGTTGAAACTAAGAATTTGAAATTACACAAGACTACTGAACATCTTTTGTAAATATTTTAAATATAAAAGTATTTTTGTTTGAAGTTGTGTTTCTTTAGATCACACTGGTGACGCCGCAGGTATCATGTAAGCTTTTTAAGAATTTTACTATTTTCCATCCTATCTATGCATTTATGTTTCAATTAAGTATATATTCTGAACATGTATTATTCATAAAATATTGTTATTGCTTCAGTACGACGCCGGTATAATATCCCTAATACTGCTAATAAAACCCAGCAACTGTGTCTCCGCTTGCAACATCCAGCGGCGCCGTGCGTAGACAGCCCGCGGCCGGCGGTCGGACTGCATCAATGCCCCTGACGATATAATCCACGGTTTGTGTAAAGTTCCCGGAAGGCTGATGTAACTTCATCGACATCAGCCTCGTTATTGACACGTTAAACGTCTGGACTATAATGGGCATTATTCGGAATTGACGTATGACGTAGCAATGATGAAATTCTATACAATTAAATTGTCAACAAATAATAAAAACTTAAACATTTAACGTATAATGTTAATTGTTTTAAATCATTTAGAATTATACGTTATATTATGGTTTAAAACAACTACTGTTTTAATACTGAAAATATAAATATTTCAAGACAAACGTTTCAGGTTCCCACGATCACATAAATTGTTTGGCATGGAAAATTCATCCTTTGTTCGTGAAAATACTTTGTTTACATAAATATGTAACTTTCCGACGCGATCATAAAAATATCCACCTGTGTACGTAATATTTCAACATTATCTTCACGCTGGCGATAATCTGCTGCTGAATAAACATTATTTACGTATCTACGTATATTACACCTTTTTCCCTGAAGGAGTAGGCAGAGGTGTATTAGGTGACATGAAATAGGGGGCGAGCATATTGCCATAATGCGGGCATTCTGTTCTGTCTGCCAAACTCCTGGCTAACTGAACTTGAAAATAGAAAAACCCAGAATATTTTTTGCCCATCCCGGGCATCGTATATTGGGACTTTGTGCAACATTCGTATACACTTCCCGCTGCGCCACCGAGGCAGCTGGTATTACATATTTAATTTACTGTCATCTTATTTGCCACTGGCTGTGCCCGCGGCTAGGCTCACATGGTATTCGATTAGCATTTGAATGGTGAAAGAATTTTTGGAATCAGTCCTGTAGTTTTTGAGTTTTTTCGTTACCAATACAAAATAATACAAAAATACAAATATTTGTATAAATTTCAAAATTAGAGACAAAGAAAATAATAAATATTTAAGTTTAAATAACGGCAAGCGCAGCGTAGGACGCCCACCCACAAGGTGGACAGACGATCTGATCCGAATAGCAGGATCGCGCTGGATGCAGGCCGCAAACAACCGGCCCTATTGAAAATCTCTTGAGGAGGCCTATATTCATCATTGGACTTCCTGCGGCTGATATGATGATGATGATGATGATGAAATAACGGTTTATTTGAGACCATAGGTAGTATGTAATAATTTGAGAGAATCAAGATGCTTGCGTTTATAAATGACAGAACAAGACAATGAGCTCGCTATCATCAGTCCCACGGTGGCTCCCACACCATAAATATATAACATTTAACTTTTATAGCCACAGCTTTTATTTTAGCTATTATGATTAGCTGAAATTGTTTTTTAGAGTTCCGTTCCTCAAAAGGAACTCTTATAGGATCACTCCGTTCTTAAACATAACTAAGGAACACGCTTCTATTTACCAAGGGTCTTTAGTCTTTACAATACAACCAAAAAATACGAGATACCCACAATATAGCTTACTGTTTAGCTACCCGACTCAAAAATAACGTTATGGATTTTGAAAGATTATCAGTCCGGTGTCTGTAATTGTGTCTGGTAGAGAATGGCGAGTCTTATATTAGTTATAGAGAATCTAAGTACTTTTTTTAAGAGGGAAAATTGTCACCCCCTACTGTCCCGTTCTCAAAATGGGATGGTTATGTGGAATTCGCTGGTCCGAAAATGGTAGAAGTAGCAATTGAAAGTTACTGTATTTTTGGGGACAGAATTCCACGCGGACCGAGTTGCAGGCAACCGATGGTAGTTATTATATAAACTGTTCCACAATAAAAATAATAAAATAAAAAGATTTATTAAAAGAAAAAAGTAAATTAAAATTGTCTTTCCTGTTGGCCCCACACTAGGCAAGTCTGTCCTGTGGCTACCGTTCAATGAACCATGTATCCCTGAGCGGTGCGACTAAGATCCAGACTTCACTAAAACTGACAAGTAGGCTAGAGTTTTATAAACAGCCAGTAGAATAAAATAACACGCACCGCACATCTGTCAGCTGTAAATGACACATCTCCACTCTTCTAGCCTCATCTGCACTTTGATGGAGTCAGAACTTATCTGTACCTGTAGCCAAGTCACGAAGGAAGTGTATTGTGTTCATATCGCGGTAACATCTGGACCCGTGTCCTACTAATAACGTGACGACTGACGAAGGTAACCGGATGTGTTAGTGACTACTTATCTAGTGTAGTAGGTATACAGTTATATGGACATATAGTATAAGGTATTTATTTGTATCTGTTTGTTAAGTTTGTATGTTACGTGTGTTATAATATATGTACGCTTGCATTATATATATTTACGCGCCATTCTGTAGAGATTTTTAACTAACCTATTTAGACGCCAATTATTTAGATAGCAGAAAAAAGTATGAATTAAAAGTAACCATCTCATTTATATTAATAAAATATGCCTAGGTCGTTTTTCAGGTTATATATTATCTCTATGTCAAATTACATTAAAATCTGTTTAGTGGTTTAACCGTGAAAATTTAAAAAACGTTACAAACAAACAAATCCACTCCCTCATTTATAATATTAACTATGACAATTGCATTCCTTGGAAAAACGTCAAATAAAAAGTTTGCCGCAGAATTTTAAGGCAGCTCTACTGCCACTGCGAAACTCCATTACCTACACGGCTATTTAATTTTAAAAAGTACAATACAAATGTACAGATAAACAATCAAAATGCACTATAACATAATTAATGTTAGATTGATATATTAACCACAAACATTAACATGGGAAATCCGTATAATTAGGTATACGAGTACCTGCAGCATCTTCAATTAAGCAAATTGGACGGTTTATATGATTGTGCCCAATCACTGTAACTACCATAATATGAAGCGGTTAAGTGCACGTGCACCGACACAAATTGATGTATCTAATATGTTTACTGAATAGAATAGGTAAATAAATTGAAAGTTTAATTTTGTACATTATGTTCTCTACATAAAATATATTATGTGTCTAGTGTATTTCAAATAACTATAACTTATATACTTATCACGAGTTTATGAGGTACGGTTAAAGCTGCGTTTATTTCCACAGATATTAAACGTGTCAGACGCGTGCCGTGTCAGACAAATTTAATATACTTATAGATAGCCATATAAGCAGATAGTCTTTCGTAGGAAGGAGGGGTATATACTTCCTCAGTGGGAACGAACCAACTTTATATTACCCTGTAAACTATAAATGACGCAAACGTTAGCTGTTTAACATTCTGTAATAAAGTTTTTCCGAAACAAAATTGGCAAGACAGGCGTTTATGTAAACATAGTTTAATGATTATACAAATTACCACATGACACAAAGTAATAACTAATAATAAACTAAGTATCTTGTTTTATGTGTTTTTGTTTCAACTCAGGTGTCGTCCACAGTGACCCAGTGTAGCTCTGTAAATGATAAATGGAGCAGCAGCCATGACCGGGAAACCCAGTTGTACTATCGAACTATTGATTAAACGTCTATGTCCAATTAATATTACATCTACTGCAGCCCCCTTTCTTTGTTCTATGACTGCAGCCATTGTTGTGTACGGAAGCAATCGACACTTAGAGCTGTTTTTCTATTGAAAGTAATATAGCTCAATCGTAATAAAAAAAAACAATGGTCAGGGGCCTCGCACATTATTCTGTCAACTGCATTTTAATGCTAAATCGCATCGTAATCGTAAAAACATTAAATAAGAGTAAATCACTTCTTTAAATCTAATTTCTGATATATTTTTTTTATACCGTACGTTACCCTGGCTAGTTGCCTACGTCACGTAGGTACATTTAAGACAGCACTACGTCACAGTAAACAAACCAACAGAGAGTAGAGAGCCGGTTCCAGCTGTAGAACATCACAATTTGTTACAGCCACAATCTAAAGTTATCTGGTGCGCGTCCAACACTAGACGATGCAACTGCAATATTATATAGTTTATCCATCGAACTGTTAAACGACAATAAAAAATAGTTTTACGGCCTTTTTATAGATAGGTATATCTTCTGAACTATATTTTCGTTGTTAAGTTGCTTTTGTGACATTTTCAATCCATTCGTTATCTGTCGCACGGTCTTACATATTTTCATTGTTTAGAAAGTGCAATAACTATCATATAAGAAGGGGTATTAAAACACGAGTCTGTTCATCCCACGAGGCGAAGCCGAATGCGATAATAGGTTGACTCGAGTGTTTTAATACCTAAGTTACAAGTAGGTAAGCAACAAAGTAGGTAGGTTACAGGGAAGTAATTTATTTGGTATAGTAATTATTTAAATTGTAGATGATGCAGTTATGAAATTGAATGTTAACTACTGCATTCTCGTCAGATGCGGTATTTCTGCTTGTACCTAGTTGGTGCTGGTATGTTTATATTTACTTCATTGGCTTTATTTTCTATGGTGTTCATTATAGTGTTGGACACTTGTATCTAACTTGTCATTGATTCGTCAATGTAACTCTCACAGATATACTCTTACAGATATAGAAGAATTTTATGTATGTATGTATATGCGTTTATAAAGTGCGTCTGTATAGAACCGTCTTTGAATTTGTAATTCGAATTTTTCGATTTGAGTGTAGATAAAAATATATTAATACGATTTTCTTGTTACTGTATACCTACATAAAAGTTGTTCTTGTTCGTTTTTAGCCTTGCAAGTAACCCAATTCTATTTCTTATAGCATGATGGTGGCAAGCAAGCGTACGACCCGCCTGATGGTATGCGATTACCGTACCTACCCTATGTGTGATTATATGCGCTTTGCCAACCCATTAAAATCTCTTCCCTCCCCAATGAGCACAGGACTCCACTATTTATCAGCAGGAATCAACCTAAATAAGTATGCAAATATTTAAAATCAATATTTAATTCTAATTATTTTAAGTTTTTGAATAGGTACCTTTGCATGAAGTATTTGACGATTATTAATCCTACGGCAGTCGGTAGCTATGTTAGTCAGTACTAAATCTGTCCATATAGTAATAATCGTAAGTTAGCAAGTCACGCTCCGTTTGTCGCGAAATCGCTCCATTGACGCACTTTCCACCCACCGCACCGCACCGCGGCACCACTCTATGAAAACGTAGGTACGTAATGACACACAGACACACTGCTAATATGCACCTCTATGCAACATGCATTATGCACATGACACAAAGAAAGTGCATGTAGTTATATTATGTACATAGCTCCACAGTTTCACTCGCATCAACGTTTAATGTTCCACTTCTATGGGTCGCGGCGAGCATTTACTGCACTTTGTGTGGGAGTAGTTGAAGGGAAGTTGAATGACCTACACTATAATTTGTGTCCCAAAAACTATTCGAAACTATACACTTGAAGTACCTTTTTATCTTTTTGTCTAATAATTACCTTGATTGCCTTAGAGGTGCAGCGGGAGTGATGGCTATACAAGAATTGGACAAATTTGCATGCTGTGGCAACCTATAATTAAGTCTACACTAAGTTTGTATCATTCTTTGCATGTAAGATATTACTTGTATTGGTGTAAGATTTGTTGACTTGTCCTAAATAAATAAATAAATACGTGATTGGATTTTTCTGTAGTGAAATTTGTGGTATCGCCTTATTCAGTCAAGAGTCGACAATTGTGCCTAATAAATTGAAGCGGTTTTACAAACCTAGGCAGGTAAATGGAACCTAACATAGCTAAAAAAATATATAGTGGTAGGTATAGGTAATCTGCGGATGTGCGCGGATCCTATGTCTATGGGTATAATGCACCTGTCTATTGCTTCAGGGAAAAGGCACTAGGTACGTACCTATGTATAATACCTATACAAGACTATAAAAACTTTTAAAACACGAACAACATAAACAGTGCAGTGTGGTTAAGTCTGCTTGTGACCGATGCATTACTTTGTAAAGAGAACGGGAAGCTGTTTAAATATTCATAAGCTTTGTTTCGTCTCACGATGTATTCTACAGGAAAGTACTCTCGTATTTTTATTAAAGTTCTTTGTGTAAGGAAAATGTTCCTTTAATATTCCCTCATGGACTGATGTTTAAAGTTTGAAACTAAAATATACCCTAAATGTTAGTTTATTTTAAAATGAATTACTTACCTACCTAATTCTGAGATTTTAATTTTACTCGGGGAAGATACGTAATATATTACCTTCTGTAGATAAGTTGGACAAAACGATATTTGTCATCATGGTTGAATTAAAAAAACTAGATAGGTACCACCTAAGTTTGAATTTTTCGTACTACATACCTAACAGGATCATAGTAGGGCGGGGCAATAAGTATTATTATTATAATGATAAGATAATGGTAAATTCACACATAAATGGACAAAACAGTAAACTTAATTGTTTCATTCAATCAACTCACAAAAAATGCAAAAATAGCAACAATTTCCTTAACTCTGACCAATATGAACAAAAATAACAAAGATAAGCGGAGCTAATGCAATGTCGCAAAAAAATGTGGTTTGAGTCTATAAAACTGTTTTTATCAAAACGTTCAACGTTTTGAGTAAAGTTTTTGTTAATCTTGCGTTGGGACTAACAAAATGCAGCGAATTGATTAATTATGGTAGGTACATTATATTGTCGCGTTGAGGTATGCAACTAGACGTAAAAACTAAGTGTAGGTATCTTTATGAGCACAGGGCACACACGTGTCACCAAAAAGTCACAGACCTTCTACGCACTAAGTACCTATTGCTATTTCATGAATCTTTGAAACCAGACTTTCATTGTGGCGTAACGGTTTAGGCGGTCGCCTCGCCGCGCCGCTAACAAAGGAGTGTATATTAATGTATTCGATTCCAACACGAGACAATTATTTGTGTAATTAAAAAAACGTTTTGTTGAGTCTGGTAATATATTATGTTTGTAAAGTGTCCCGCTATGAATCGCCTCTAAGACCCCACAAACGTATAACTCGGCTTGTGTTTTTTTATTGCCAGAAGTGGCAGACGAGCTAGCGGCCCACCTGATGTTAAGTGGTTACCGCCGCTCATGGACGTTGGCAATGTTAGGGGCACAGCCAAGCCGCTGCAATTTTGCGGAGGTGGAGTTAAATCTAACCGTTTATTAACTAAATATAAGTACCTACTTTTTAAAATACCATAAAGACTTAGGTACGAGTACATAAATAAGGATAAATGTTTACATATAATAATTATCTTCATCAAAAAACTATTACAAACTTTATCTGTCAGTTTTAAACAACCGTAAAATACATAAATGATCACGTTGGATGTCCCGTGAACACACACACATACAGACATACAAACACACAAACAAACCCACTATTATATATTTATAAGAATTAAGTGCCCAGATACCCGAGAAAATAATTACAATTAAGTAGCAATCTTTATTGTAAGTAACATGGTGTATCGTGTAAACTAGCAACAATTTCGCTTGACTAATGTAGGCAAACTCTGTTTTTGCTATAATTGTTAGTTTTATTCAAATTTACATATAATAACATTTAATTTTATTTTTGCACACATAAATCTTTTTAATGAAAAACAATAATTGTTGGGGTTTTATAGCCTGTTTATTAATTGTTGTGGATTTGGATTTGAAATGGGTTTTCTGATATATTATTAAATATCTACATCCGGCAAGCAACTAGGTATTTCTGTATTACAAAAAAAAAACTGCATAAATTAGGAACTAGCTTTCATAAAACTTCCCGCGAATGCTGCTTGGCTTAAGCTCCCCACTGAGCCAGTTTCTCCCAAGGAAGTAGGTACCCACACCATAGTTCTGACCCACAAGAAAAAGAGAGGACTAGCATCATTAAATTTCAGGATGCTTTTTGTATCTGTTTTTTATAGATCCTATTGAGTTAACTTTAACTTATTAAGTAGGTATAGATACCTACATACAATATTAGATCATGAAACAACAGTCGCTTGCACTACCATAGAACATTCCATGACGATACGGTATGATGACACATGTTACAAGTGTAACAATAGCCCTTACTATGAAACTCGTAAGTAATATAGAATAGGTACCTATTTCCTACTGTGTTGCACTTTTACGTACAACTAGTACAATAGATATTTTACGTAATGCATAGCAAACGACATAATAAATATGCAATAGGTACCTATGTTACACAATGTGTGAGCGATCTTGGTGTTGTCATTATTTGTACACAGAATATCCTGAGAAATGGGAAGCATTAGGTACCTATGTATTAACAAGTAAATATAATTAAAAAAATTTAATAACCCGACTGCAAAAAATCAGCAGAGAGCAACGCACTAAAAAGGCCGTAAAATTATTGTAATAGGTATAATTCCCGATTAAATTTAAATACATAACATATGTATATATTTATAATCTCCATTTTATTCCCTTTATTTTGATACTCTACTCGATAGGTTTGGTTAAAAAAATAAAAGAACTACTTACCATTTGGAACCATTTAATTGTATAATCTCTTTTTGAATATATGTAATCTCCTTTTGATTCTCTTTATTTTGATGGCTATTTTGGGCTATTTTGATACCCAACTCGATAGGTTTGGTTAAAAAAAAAATTGAACTTCTTACAATTTGGCGTCAAAAGCCCGCCGTTTAAGTGTTTTTATTCTTAAAACCTATCTAAGGACACTTGGGTTTTCTAGACGAATCTAATGATACCCTAATTGTCAAAATGCATCCAGCCGTTTGGAAGATTCGCGGGAATAAAGAAATTTACAAACATACAAGATACGCGCGAAAAACAATACCCGTCCTGACAGCCGGGTAAATAGTAATCTGATTATTTTGTTAGCAAATAGCTTCCGTTAGCGCGTGGTATGTAGGTAATAAAACGATTTATTTAAACCTTCCTCATGAATCACTCTATCTATTGGTGAAAACAACACGAAAATCAGTTCAGTAGTTTGTGTTTATCGAGTACCTACATAGGTACGTGGCGTAGAACTTTGTTTTAAAATATGGAAATAAAAGGATTTCCGTAGATGGTGTAGGTCCAGGCGGCTCTTAATAATTTATTATAAGTATCTATCTAGGTACTTCTCATCTAATTTATTACGTGCTGTAGTTGTTCTCTTTGTATTGCATTACTTATCTGAATGTAATAAAGCTATGGGTACTAAACAGCTACGACAGCTACACAATACCACAATACCTACTGTAAAGCAAAGTAGGAAAATTATAATACCTATAAAGGTGCGCGGGCGCACGTGCCTCCAGCCGCGGGCGCCGCAACGTGCTGCCGCGCTGCGGTTTGTGGAGATATATAATTCAGGCTCTCCGTTACAGCAAGTTCATTATTTAAACTTAAAACGTTTCCGTACGACTGTGGTTTCAACTTATTTATAGGTAGTAGTAGTAGAAGGAAAACTTAAAAAACCGGTTAAGAGCATGTCAGACCATGCTCAATGTAGGGTTCCGCATCAAAAGAGCGTATCTTCACACCGCTTATGTCCTTTTGTTGAGAAGCGCAGTATTTATAGAAAACAATACGAGCAACTACTTTATCTTAGTCACTGATTTTGTATTTGGTACAAAATTATCCAACACCCAAGTTCAACGACTATTACTGCTAAACTAATAAAGTTGTCTTAAGAGGGTTCATACATTTTCAAGTTGCTCGCAAATAGGTTTTTAAATCACGCACACAGAGCCGAAACATGCACACTTCTCTAATGCTGTGTGGTACAACAACATAGCGCGTACTAGTGAGTTTGGTATTTTTTAACCTCGTATTTTGATAAAGGTGGATAAGATAAAATTTCAAATTAAATTAATCAATAATTAATTGTAATTAATCTTATTGTATTCTATAAACAATTAAAATACAATTTTATTAGAAAGAAACAAAAATATAATTAATTTTATATTAGACTAACAATTAATTTCTCAATAATAACTGCGGCTGATATGATGATGATGATGATGAATATGACTATTTGAGGTCAAAGTGGTGAATATGTCCGCCATTTTGAACTTTGTTGTTTTTGGGCTGATCGACCCCAAAATCGATATCTGATAATCCCACTGATCACTGGGCATAGTTCTGAAGTCAAAATTGTAAAAATGCCCGCCATCTTGAACCTTGTTGTTTTTGGGCTGAGTGATACCAAAATCGATATCTGACGATCCCAGTGGTCACTGGGCATAGTTCTGAAATCAAAATTATAGAAATGCCCGCCATCTTGAACCTTGTTGTTTTTGGGCTGAGTGATACCAAAATCGATATCTGACGATCCCAGTGGTCACTGGGCATAGTTCTGAAATCAAAATTATAGAAATGCCCGCCATCTTGAACTTTGTTGTTTTTGGGTTGGGTGATACCAAAATCGATATCTGACAATCCCACTGATCACTGGGCATAGTTCTGAAGTCAAAATTGTAAAAATGCCCGCCATCTTGAACCTTGTTGTTTTTGGGCTGAGTGATACCAAAATCGATATCTGACGATCCCATTGGTCACTGGGCATAGTTCTGAAATCAAAATTATAGAAATGCCCGCCATCTTGAACTTTGTTGTTTTTGGGCTGAGTGATACCAAAATCGATATCTGACTATCCCATTGGTCACTGCCCACTGTCATCTCAGCCCAAAAACAACAAAGTTCAAGATTGCGGACATTTTTACAATTTTAACTTTGGAACTATGCCCAGTGACCAATGGGATAGTCAGATATATGATTTTGGAATCATTCAGCCCAAAAACAACAAAGTTCAAGATGCCGGGCATTTTTACAATTTTGACTTCAAAACTATGCCCAATTAGCAATGGGATAGTCAGATATCGATTTCGGTATCACTCAGCCCAAAAACAACAAAGTTTAAGATGGTGGGCATTTTTACTATTTTGACTTCAGAACTATGCCCGGTGACCAATGGGATCGTCAAATATCGATTTTGGTATCACTCAGCCGAAAAACAACAAAGTTCAAAATGGCGGGCATTTTTACAATTTTAACTTCAGAACTATGCCAAGTGACCAATGGGATCGTCAAATATCGATTATGGTATCACTCAGCCCAAAAACAACAAGGTTCAAGATGGCGGGCATTTTTAAAATTTTGACTTCAAAACTATGCGCAGTGACCAATGGGATCGTCAAATATCGATTTTGGTGTCAATCAGGCCAAAAACAACAAAGTTCAAGATGGCGAGCATTTTTACAATTTTGACTTCAGAACTATGCCCAATGAGCAATGGGATAGTCAGATATCGATTTTGGTATCACTCAGCCCAAAAACAACAAAGTTCAAGATGGCGGGCATTTTTACAATTTTGACTTCAGAACTATGCCAAGTGACCAATGGGATCGTCAGATATCGATTTTCGAGCCCATCAGCCCAAAAACAGCAAAGTAAATAATTTGATCTTTAATTTAAAAAAAATTCCATAACAAAGTATCAACTGGTATTGAACTCTCTTGAAATATACAAATATTACGTAAACATCGGACCGGGAGCGCGGGAAGCAAAGCGTTACGTCCTCTCTCTAGAAGGCCTCAGCCGGTACTGATTTCTCACGGCCTGTGCGCCGAAATATAAGGCGTTTTTAGGCTCTTTTCAAAAATCATTTTAAAATATTTCTAAAGGGATTTCGAAAATATTATGGACATTTATGAATGACCACATCTTGCTTAATAATTAAATGTAAAAAAATCGACTTTTTAAACACATATAGTATACCAAAATTGTCATCAAACTTGATCAAAGTTCAACGTTTTTGAGATTTTTAGTTTTTAAGTTTGAGTTATAAAAAATGAATATTTCTAATATTTTTTCAATACACTAACTAAAGGACTATATGTAGACCTTAAAACAAGCTTTTTTTTCTATGAATTTCGATTACTTTAGTCCCTGGCGAATCAGAAAGTAGGCTTGTTTCGTAGAATTTCTTAAAACTCTGTGCGAAAGAACTGTTCTAACTAAAATACTAATAATAAAGTCGGTTTTTCTTAATACACTTTTTAGACAAGAATACTGTTGTTTATGTATGCCAAAAATTACTTCGCTACATATAAAGACATATTCTGTAGCGAACGTGGAAATCTCTTGATTTCATCGATTTCTGTATGAACCCTCTTAACCGTTATAATTTTCATTTAGCTTCTAGAGGGGCGGACTCTCTACTGGAACAAAAATGTGCTCTTTAAAGTTTAATATTTCGTAAATGGACCATTAAATCGAAAAATAATGATAGTAACCCCCAAGTCATTTTAGAAGACCTATTCAACGAAACCCCACACGATGGGGTAGACGACAAAAAAAATATTCATCCCCACTTCACATGTATGGGAGCTACCCTAAAAAAAATATTTTCCAAAATTTTATTTTTGTGCGCTTTGTCGACGTAATTGATATACACACCTACTAAATTACAGCTTTCTAGTACTAACGGTCTCTTAGCAAAACCTCGGACAGACAGACAGACGGACATAACGAAACTATAAGGGTTCCTAGTTAGAACTACGGAACCCTAAAAAGGCGCTTGGGAAAAAGATAATAACCTGTTTTAACAACTGATGATATCTTTTTTCCAAGCGCCACGATTAGTAACAATACTTCGCATATATGCGAAGGATTTCTTAATATATTAAGGGGTCAAAGGGTAACTCCGTAACTAATAACTTGCCATTTGTGTAGATAATAATATTCTGGACGGACTAATTCTATGCATCACTAGGTATGCGAGATAAGGAAAATTTGAAATAAAACCCTATACCAACCCGTCTAGTCAACCATGCAACGTGGTATTTTAGGATAAATTCCCTCCAAAATATTAGGATACCCGTGCCCAGCAGTGGGACATTAATTTGTGGGTTGTAACTTACAATGATGATGAATATTTTTTTGCATTCAAATTTTAATGTCTGCTTACTTCGTTTTATCTATCTGTGCATAACTCCTACCTAAAGGAAGTTACTTTTCTTTAAAATTATTCGTAATAGTGTCATTGCATCAACCTATAATGCAGGGAATCATCGCGACATCTGTGTAAAATTCATTTTACTCGAAAACTACCTACTTGATGTGTATTGATGAAATATAGAGAATAGGTCTTGTGTTGGCCGCGCTACTAGGTTTAGTAGTTAAATAATGTAAATAAATATTTTTAAGGGGTCAACTCCATACATGTTTTTCTCTGTCATGTAAACATTCTCAGATTCAGCCTGCTGTCTGATATTATGCAGGTTATTGGCAAGCGATTACCCGCAATTCCTTTTTAGGAAATTAGGACATGACGATTTTATGTAATGTGTATCTCATGCTTAAATAGTAATTATGTATGTTAAAGTGAACAAACATGTAATTTTTTTTGGGTTTTTATTTTACTCTTAGATTACTTAACAGGAAAGTCGTTAAATCCTGGAAGGATACAACATCTGAAACAAACAAAATATCACATTAGCATTTCATTAATTTTCACCAAAAATATAATTTTGTCTAGTTAAAGTTTTATCAGTAAAATTTTGTCAACAATTAGTTCAGGTTTCAAATGTCTTACCATCATTTAGAGAGAATATCAATTCCACAAGCTACTTCTTGTGTCTGTATTTAATTAATTTTATTGCAGTCCTAATCAGACAACACATGGATTTTTCACATATTGTTAGAATGAAATAATAATACATGTCATTCATCATCATCAGCAACCCATTTAGTCCCACTACTGGGCTCGGGTGTCCTGTCCTCTAACTAGAGAGCTGAGAGGGTTTTAGGCCATAATCCACTCACACTAGTGCGGGTTGGTGGATACATGTCATTGCTTTTAAGAATTGTTTTGCAATTTCGGGTCATAGAGTTCAAAAGTGGGATTTTTTAAGACAATGTGCACTCTCACAAACACAGTTGACGAAAACAATGTAAGTATTTACAACCAGACTCAAAACAAATATCTATGAATCACACAAATATTTGTCTCGCATGGGAAGCAAACCCACCACACAGCAATGTGGCAAGGTGATCTCCTGAACCACTACGCCACAGATACCGTCATTACTTAATCAAGATATAAAAAACATATTATTCTAACTATTAATACTGTTACTCACCACTCGTATCCTATGTCCCATAGCTTGCGCAGGCAAGTTGGAACGGAAGCGCGCACGCACACCACCGGAGTTGCCATGGGGACGGGTCACCTTGCCCCAGATGGCGCGCAGCTTAGTCTTCTTACCACGGGGACCACCAGCAATAGGCGTCCTCTTCTTAGCACGGTATACATACACACACTTCTTGCCTACATAGAACCCTGCATCATCTTGGCTCTTAGCTCCTTCAATCTGTAATGTATTAAGTGAATTCATTAATTGGTGGTTGTTGGATCAGGGCTTTAATGCTAAATTTAAAGGTGATCAGTAAATATTTTGTCCACATAGGAGTTCAGGTTTCAAATGTCATAAGCATCATTTAGATTTCTACATAATTATGTAAACTTGGAATATGAATCTCCTAAATCTTAATAATAGGTAATTTATGTTTATTATTAAGTTTAAATTTATAGAGGTACTTTACAATATTATCAAATAATTTAAATGCATGTAATGACTGCTTAGGCCAAAATGGTCATCAAATCAATGGTATCTGTTGTGAAGTTCATGGGCAGATTGTCAATTAGTTCAATTGTAATTATGATAGGTAAATTTGTAGTTGTAATTTATTGGTAGGTAAATTTCTATAGCAAAAAATTTATATCCATAGGCAAAAGATTAATCAGGCTTATTTACCAGATTAATTATAATTATCTGTTTGTCACACTAAACCATTGGTAGAAATGAAGTTTTATTGAATATGTAAGATAATTTTCATTTAAAGACAATAGTGTGCATTGTTTGTTTACTCTATATAAAATTTGTACCTTTATAAAATTTAAACATTCAACTGATTTTTGTCATAACTATGAAAAATTAAATTAAAATTTGTTAGTTAATTAGGTAAGCCAAACAAGACTAGATCAACATTAATATTAACAAGTAGCATTATGCAGTAATGTTTATTTCATAGAGTCCCAGAGCATGGGAAAGTTATTATAAATGGTAGACTCGCAAATAATTAAACTGAATGACCTCCAACTTGATGAGGTCTTTTTCTTAAATTTTATTATTAGTAAATAAATCAAATTGTGATAAGTAACTACATTTTGTTATTGTGTATTAATGTTTATGATAAATTAACTCCAAATTGTGAGTTATCAGCTGTCTAGCAGGACAGTAACATTCTTGAACAATAAAATTTCTTGAAAGATAGAGGCTTAGAAATAATTTGATTGAATAATAATAATAATATTCTACCACATTCACACAGCGCCATCTAGTCCCACAGTAAGCAATTATATTTGCTTGTGTTATGGGTACTAAACAACTGATATACTACTTAAATACATTTTTTTTTTTGTAAATACATACATATTATAGATAAATTACACCCAGACACAGAACAAACCTTTATGTTCATCACACAAAGATTTGTCCTGGGTGGGGATCGAACCCACGACCTCCGGCTTAGCAGTCAGGGTCACTAACCACTAGACCAACAGGCCAGTCAGAATCACAACATTCTACAAATTTAACCTCAGTAAGTAAACAATGTAAGTACAAATAAGAAAACTAGTTGATCCTTTTCAGAAAGATATTGCCAACTTGTCAACCCTCATTTTAGTACGGAATCATGTATGGAATAAACATCGAAAACTAACCTTCAGCAGGGCTGTGTTTTCATGCTGGTTGCGAAGACCACGCTTGTATCCTGTGAATACGGCCTTGGCGTACAGCCTGCCGTGACGGGGCTTTGATGAAACTTTACGAATCGCCTTCGGGGGCTCCGCAGGCGCCGCTGGGGCAGCCTTAGGGGCCTTCTCTTTGGGTGCCTTGGTTTTAGGTACCTTCGCCTTAGGCGCTGTCGACGGCGCTGGGTCAGCCATTCCTAAAACACCACTCAATTATACAAGAGAAAATACATATGTAACCACGAACTCCGACATCTAATAGGTTATGTTGACATCCGACAGTAATCGAGTTTTATCTCCATGATTAAAATAAATCTAACATTTATATTTGCGTAGAATGATAGAACCATAATATTTTATTCGATATTCACACTTATTTTTCATTCATAGTACGTAAAATTAGAAAAATATAGCAAATTTTAGCACACCAACCGTTTGTTATTTTCCTTTGGAAATGAAAGAACGGGTCAAGGAGTTGCCAGCACCATTATTATAATACAACTCCATTTTCAACACAAAAAGCTTTACAGAATTATTTGATTTTTGAAAAAATTTTTTACAAATTAAATAACGTAGTCTCGCTTTTAAAATAAGAATTAATTAAATTACTATTTGTTTTGCATAAAAATTTACATAATACATAATTTTTCACAACTATATTTTCTACCTAAATGGAAACTATTCACACAGTTTGCAACTCAGTTTCCAGAATGAAATAAAATAATCGTTTAGAAACAAACGGACAAGATAAATATTGTAAAATTTTACATTGAAAATAAAATGAAGAGATTCTTCAGGATTTGGATGTTACCTTTTTTTATCGGAAATACGCTTTAAGTAAACTAATTTGCATATTTGTTGAAAATTAATCTAAATTAATTTCGGCATAATGGCAATTATTATAAAAACTCAGTTGTCTAACCTCGTTGTCTGATTTGGACCAATCAGAAAAAACCACGAAAAGAGACGAACGAAAGATGGATTGTGGCTCTGTCAAATAATTATTTTGTATTGAAATTGAATTGTTGTGAATGTCGTAAAGACTGCTGTAATTAAATTATAGATTAATAATGGACTACTTAGTGAATATCAACTGGAACAAAGTCACACCATGCCTTGTCTTATTAGTGCTAGAAGTAATGTTAGAATGTGTGTATTTATTTCGCTTTTAACCTACACTTTTGATGATTTTCTTGTTGTTTTTTGTGTGAAAGTATATGTTTTGAGTTGTCGGTGTGTAGTTTCAGAGTGTGCAAGTCCGGTGGAGGTGAATAAACACCTGGAGCTGGGGCGAGACTTCCTGGCGCGGGGTCAGCTCTCAGACGCCCTCACTCACTATCATGCAGCTGTCGGTAAGTGGCTACTATACTACGTACGTGTACATCATTGACCTTGTCACAATATAGAATTATACACAAGGTCCAGTCTGATCTCTGGTGTAAGAATTTACCATGACAATATTTCTATGATACAAATTGCAATCCCTGATAAAAATGAACCTTGTAAATAACACTACTATTCTTATTACTTATAAAAATATAATTTCGTACTTTAACATGGGCACCTAGTCATCAAACAAGTAAAAAGTTAAGAGATATATAAATTAAAACATGTCAAAACACATGTAATGCTTGCCAAGCCATTGTCACCAGAATGATTACAGCTGTTCTCATACTTACATATTATGTGAGATTTTGGCACTAAATAAGCACATTTGTCGACAGAGGGTGACCCACACAACTACCTCACATACTTCAAGAGAGGCACAGTCTACTATGCACTTGGCAAAGCTAAGTTTGCTCTGCAAGACTTCACTAAGGTAAAATAAAATACTGTTTCTATAAAAATAACTTATTACTTATCTACTTTCAAAACAGTTGCAATAAACTCTATTTTCCTTTGTGCTGTTAAACTGACCCAGATAATTATCACTTGAAATATTTTATGATTGATACACTCTACATACTCTATGAATATACTTAAATGTTTTTATCATAATCAACAGCTTAAGAAAAAATGCTACATCACCTAATAATGGGTTGGCATAGCTGACTGCCTAGTTTCAGCTTCTTGCTATATAAAAGGGCTACTATGTCTGGTTACCTACGGAATCTAAATTAATTCTAATATAAAGCCAAAGTTCTTGTTTGTTTATTCATGCTCATCTTAAGAATATCTTAGACGGATATATAAAAAAAATTAACAGTTTATTCAGAAAATTGTAAAACATCATATTCATCATCATCATCATTCATAAGAGTAGATAAATTGCTGTATTCCCGTTCATCCCACCAATGCTTGAATTGATTTCATAATCGTCTATCAGGCATACTATACTACGTCCCAACATGACAGCCAATGTTGGGACGTAGGAGATTATTGTTAAGTAGAGGATAAATGATTTATTGCATGTCATAGCTGGTATGTGTTACAAGGAATGAATGAATAAAAAGTTTGTAATATTCAGGTATTGGAGATAAAGTCTGACTTCACATCGGCACGTCTGCAGCGGGCCAATGTGTACCTGAAACTGGCGCAGTATGTGGATGCCAAAGAGGACTATCTGCAAGTGGTGAGTGTCTTATCTGTAGGTCATAAAGATCAAACAAAACTATTAAAAGTTGGTACTAGCGGGCTATTCTTGCAATTGAAAGATATTTCTACTTTAGTTTAACATTATTTTTCCTAATATAGGAAAAGTCACAGTAAAGAAAGTGGAGATTCCTTGGAAACGAGACATTAGCCATTCTAGGGAGGTACTTCAATGGTGTCACTTTCAATCACTTACTATCACTATATGCATACCATACCGTAGATATACAACTGAATATATTTCTCTTGTGAGTCGTCGCCCAAGGCCACAAATTCTCTAGGGAGAAATGTATGACACTGTATATTGATTAACTGATATTTAATAGGTACACAATATGTTATAATTATGAATCACTCTTAAGTTGAATAAAACAAGCCCAATATTTTGGTGGGTGGATGTGGTTGATAAGATAATTTTTTATCAGTCTATATTAAATTGACTGTTTGTCTTCTGTATTTGATTTAATATGATTAAAATATAATAGATCACTACATATTATAAAACAAAGTCCTCCGCCGCGCCGCGTCTGTACGCGATAAACTCAAAAACTACTGAACGGATTTTCATGCGGTTTTCACCAATAGGTAGGATAGATTCATGAGGAAGGTTTAGTTATAAAATTTAATTACCTAAATACTATTCGGGCGATGACAAATGATGAAAAGTATCGCTTAAACTAGTGACATACGTAGGTATGTCACTAGTTTAAGCGATACTTTTTTGTAGATAAAAAGTTCTTTAAAATAGTAAATGAATAAGTGACAATAACAGGGAACCCTTCATAGGATATAGACCGTTAAACACTTAATAGAATATTCTAGATTCTGAATAGATGACATCTAGAATTAAACCATTATCCGGATTTTACGGTTCTTTATACAAAACACACCACCACCACCACGCGCACGTCATCCAAAACATCTGTTTATATACTTAGGTTTTCCTGTCTACTGCCTAAATATTTTCTTTAAGAAATTTCCATTCACTGTTAAAGGTTTACATGTACATTTAATTTAACGGTTTGTATTTGTTTTTCACGCTTGTTTACAGTGCATATTGCCTTGATCAATGTCAAGGTCGGCAGCCAATCAGCTGTTACTTCACCCAGTCGTACTATTAATACATGTACATTTTAAAATCGAAGTCTTTCGCCACCTTACTTTACGAGTGCCTTACGACACGTTCCACACATGCTATATCAGAATAAAACAAAATTCATAACATAAATTAGCTATACTTCATGTTTTCCTGCAATAATTTGATGTTATTGGTTTATAATTTTAACTTTGTCATGCTAATGTAATGTTTGATGAAGCAGATTTTTTGCTCTGTAAGTAGTGATCCGATTTACGACCAATGTTAGAATGCGTGTCACCGTGTCACGGTTAAATAAAAACTTTGATTGAATTTGCTGATGTAATCATTGTTGAGAGTTTCATATAAGGCAACTGTTGGATGAATGAGTGAGGCCTGAACCCACACTGCTTTGACCCTACAGCAGTGTATCTATAGTATGGTTACTATTCAGACATTCAAGATGAAGCCACCAGGCTTCTCACATCATGTGATATCGTGAACTGACACGGAGCAGCTTCCATGCATCATGCAAACAGTAGGCCAGTACACAATAATATGCTTCTCTTGTAGACAGATCCGTGCGCACAGTAAAACGTAATGGATTGTTTATGATACTTATGCCTTCTCCCATCGTTGACATAATAATAATAATAACTTTAATTCCAGCAAGAATAAATATGAATACAATATTACTTTTGAATAATAATTTATTACTTCATCAACAATAGGAACAATACGTAGCAAACTGATAGACTTTTTTGTCACGGAATAATAGTTCATAATGATGTCTTAAAAGAGAGGTAATTCTGTTTCACCAGTTGTAAGGCCACATGTCCTCCTGATAAAAATGCATTGTTTGACAAATAGTGTATAGTATGATTATTGTTAAAGTTATTTAGCTATGACTATTAATCAATGCTGGAAATGTTGCAGGTATATATTATGTATGTATGCAGGTTTCTGAAAGGTTCTTAAAGGTGTAATCTGAATTTAATTCGACTGGCCTGTTGGTCTAGTGGTTAGTGACCCTGACTGCTAAGCCGGAAGTCGTGGGTTCGATCCCCACCCAGGACAAATCTTTGTGTGATGAGCTTAAAGGTTTGTTCTGTGTCTGGGTGTAATTTATCTATAATATGTATGTATTTACAAAAAAAAATGTATTTAAGTAATATATCAGTTGTTTAGTACCCATAAAACAAGCAAATATAATTGCTTACTTTGGGACTAGATGGCGCTGTGTGAATGTGGTAGAATATTATTATTATATTAATTACGAAGCGATAGTGTATTTCTGCTATCATTGATTGCTTCACTTCGTAAGTTGAATAGTAATTATAGTCTATTTAAATTGTAATTAAATATGAAAATCTATAAAACAATTGTCAATTTCAAATGTGTTTTTAATAGTACTTATACAATTCTTTTTATGAATTAATTTCCGCCTGCGGCTCCGCCCGCGTGTTATGCCGGTAAAAAATGACTAACGTGCTATTCCAGACCATAATCTGTCTGTTTGCCAAATTTCATGCAGATGACTTTAGCCCTTCTGGCGTGATTGAGTAACAAACATTGAAACATCCATTCATCTAAACTTTCGCATTTATAATATTAGTAGGATTATTTCAAAAATTTACGTATAAAATGCACCTTATTTTGGGCACAGTAGAGTTTAATTTTAGGTGATCATAACGGGACTATTGCGATTATAGTGTATATTATCGATGGTGTCCTTAGTGCTCATGTGTGATGTTACCCACAGACATACGCAGACCCGTACAACGAGGAGGCTATAAACCAGTACCACCGGATAGACGAGTACATGGAGGACCTGCGGCTGGTGGAGGCCTACTACCGCGGCGGAGACTTCCGCGCCGCCGTCGAGCTCGCCACGCGCCTGCTCGACGTGTCGCCCTGGTCCGCGCAGCTGCGCCAGCTCCGCGCAGAGTGCTACATAGCGCTGGTGAGTCCTGGTGCCACTCAAACACATGTCTGGACCCGGCGTTGTCGATTATATCTAGGTACAACCGCAACTATTTGCTACTTGTTTGCTGAGATGATATTATAGTTACGTTGGTCACGTACATAGCGTGTTTCTGAGACATCACATGACCGAAATGCTGGCTGGCCTTTACCTGGGGCAACACGACGCCTTGCCGTCCAACATGGTAATGTGGTTAAACTTTTCTTCTGTGTTGTATATATTTTATTTAAGATATGAATTAAATATATATTTTTAAAGATCCCTTTCTTTACCAAAAACTGGTAATATTTTAGAATATTTTTAAAAAATGCCATGGATGTAAAATGAAGGTAAGGCAAAAATGTTTTTATTTACATTTCTTCTTTATCATTGTGTAATCTAAAGTAAACCAGCTGGTTAATCAAATAAAAGGTCCAAAACCGCATACTATGGTGGTTGACCGTGCGCATTATGTTAAAAATCTGTAACACTAAGCATACCAGTTTTCAGTACTTTCATTAATTATGCGCCAAAAATATGCAAATGCAAATCTAGAAAGAAATCTAGATTATTGATACTCTATTTATTTTATTCTAATGTATGGATTGGAGAACGGGAAACGTATAGTTTACTCGTTTGATTGATTGTATTGTACGTACATCACAGAACGACCTGTTCAGTGCGGTGTCCGACATCAGATCGGTGAACCGGCTACAACAAGACTCTACCGACGGCTACTACCGGCTCGCGACGCTACTGTACCGCCTCGGACACGTCAGCGATGCACTTAAGGTACCATCACTTATCACATTACATAAATTATTATATTCACAGTGCCTCTGCATTAAGGAAAAAATAAAAAACATTAAATAATAGTAGTAATAGTGTGTGAGATCGAAATTTTTAGAAATCATTTTACATTAATCTGCAATCTCTTGCAGGAAATCCGTGAATGTTTAAAACTAGACCCGGAGCACAAGAAATGTTTCCCGTTCTACAAGAAAGTGAAGAAGATCGACAAGTTGTTGTTAGACTGTGAGCAGTTGAGTGAGGCGCGCGACTTCGCGGGCTGCGTGACCAGCGCCAACAAGGTGCTCAAGAGCGAGGACGAGGTCACGCTCGTCGTGTTCGAGGCTAAAAAATGGCTCTGCTCCTGTCTTACCAAGGTACTGTATGACATATTAAGTCTTTTACATACTCAGTAGCGTTTAATTCTTTTAATAAAGTGAAACCTATTTTTTTTAATATATTTTTTTATAATTTCGTTCACTGAATTAGGTAATGTACTAAATTGATCCTCACATTGACACATTTGGCATAAACTTTACATAATAATTTTCTCAATGATCGTGATGAGCCACAGAACATTCACTGTTACATAGGTCTTTGGAAGAGATAATTCGACCAACACAAATATTTAAAAATGAAGGATATCAAATGGCCACGTATGTTGCAGGACGAACAGTTCACGGAGGCGCTGGCGGCGTGCGGCGGCGCGCTCGAGCTGCAGCGGGACGCGCGCATACTGTGCGACAAGGGGGACGCGCTGCTCGGACTTGACATGTTCGACGACGGTACGCACACACACACACTTACTACTTGACATGTTCGACGACGGTACGCACACACACACACTTACTACTTGACATGTTCGACGACGGTACGCACACACACACACTTACTACTTGACATGTTCGACGACGGTACGCACACACACACACTTACTACTTGACATGTTCGACGACGGTACGCACACACACACACTTACTACTTGACATGTTCGACGACGGTACGCACACACACACACTTACTACTTGACATGTTCGACGACGGTACGCACACACACACACTTACTACTTGACATGTTCGACGACGGTACGCACACACACACACTTACTACTTGACATGTTCGACGACGGTACGCACACACACACACTTACTACTTGACATGTTCGACGACGGTACGCACACACACACACTTACTACTTGACATGTTCGACGACGGTACGCACACACACACACTTACTACTTGACATGTTCGACGACGGTACGCACACACACACACTTACTACTTGACATGTTCGACGACGGTACGCACACACACACACTTACTACTTGACATGTTCGACGACGGTACGCACACACACACACTTACTACTTGACATGTTCGACGACGGTACGCACACACACACACTTACTACTTGACATGTTCGACGACGGTACGCACACACACACACTTACTACTTGACATGTTCGACGACGGTACGCACACACACACACACACTTACTACTCACACTACAGAGCGACACAGCTGCCGCGCCACGCCGCCTTTGACGTCACGGGGCACATCATGTCACCTTACTCTAACTATTCACAACGCTATACTTCAATAATAGTTCAAATATTTATGCGATCTACCAAAACTTTTACTGAGTCTGAATATATTTTGTATCCAACAATTATATATACAAAATCCTCTTGTAACACAGACCTTGTTTAACAAAAGATTGTTACTTACATTGGAGAAAAAAAAAAATTAATGCAATAAATTAATAATAACAATATACTTGAACTTTTGTGTTTTCCAGCCATCCATTCGTTCAAGGAGGCGTTAGAAATAGAAGAAGGTCTACAGAGAGCCAAAGACGGCCTCAGCCGGGCGCAGAAACTACAGAAACAGTCGGAGCAGAGAGACTACTATAAGATATTAGGAGTTAAGAGGTTTGTATAAAATTGTTAAAATTAAAAAAATCTCTCATCAAAACATAATTCTTCTCTAAGCTTACAAAACGAATAAAAAAAAGAAAATGTAACCATAAATACATTGTCATGTTGTGAACGATTCCCCGAATCGAATCCTTAGTTACACTAAAGTGCTGTTAACTGTTGTAGGTCGGCGAACAAGCAAGAGATAACGAAGGCGTACCGCAAGGCGGCGCAGAAGTGGCACCCCGACAACTTCCAGGGAGACGAGAAGAAACTCGCGGAGAAGAAGTTCATTGACATCGCCGCCGCCAAGGAGGTAAACACGCACTACTCTAACAAAATAGCATTATGCATTTTTTAGATGGGGTAGGCAGACATGTATCACGTTTGGTATTGAGATATTTAATTATATTGTCGAACAGGTACTAACGGACCCCGAGAAGCGCGCGCAGTTCGACGCGGGCACGGACCCGCTGGACCCCGAGGCGCAGCGCGGGGGTCAGGGCGGCCCCTTCAACAATCCCTTCCACCACTTCCAGCACGGCAGCCCCTTCCAGTTCAAGTTCCACTTCAACTAGCACGCGCCCAACACCACCAACTCTGCCTATGTCCGTATGAACATGGACGACTTGTACAACTTTATTGGCTAACATTAAGCTCGTCACACACGTACCATCTACAGCGGCTCCGTCGCTCGGTGCAAGGCCGTGGTTACCGACAACTGCGGCTGTTTGGGAGCTCGGCTCCGACCATCTCTTCGGACGTTGACCTCTGGCTCTTGTGCCTTCAACCTTACCCGTCACAACCAGTTTTTCCAGATTGTTGGTCTATATTATGCTGAAATGTCCAAAACAGCTTACAACGCGGTATAGACACAGAGGACAGACGTTTGGGGGTCCATTTACAATTCTTAAGGATCGAATCGTTGGGGGGTGGGTTGTCTGTGGAATCCTTAGAATCCTAATATTTCATTTACGTCATCAAAATATATAGCAAGGTATAATAATATAAAAGATTGTATATTGTTATTTATACATTATATCGCGTGTGTGGCGAGCTTTAGTGACGATGTACGTCACATTTGTTAATCGACCAGTAATTATGAACTATTCGTGGTTCAGTCGTCCATTTTAAACGCAGCCGCAGCCAAACGGCTTATTTAAAAAGAATTTAATATTTTATTTTGCCATACAGGTCCTTTAGTAGTTCAATTTAAAGACTGCGTCCGAAATCTATCTATAGTATAGCTGTAATACTCTTGATCGGTTCATAAATATTGGCTTACATATCACTTACTTTACAAAAATGACAATAATTTGATCTTCACAAAATGCCGATATTCAATGTTTTGTTGCCAATCGTACGCAATGTAAATAATAATTATACTATATATTTATATGCTGTCAATATTACAATATGTTCAATTATTCAAACTTTTAACTTATACACCGATTTATGTGCTTTTTTATAAAATTTCATATATCATGAACATATTTTATGATGACTTTGTTTTCGATGCTTACAAACACTATTAACTCATAACAAAAGCTTTACACAATGAAATCTAAGCGTCGATCAATTTACAAATCTGCACTTGTGATCTCTAAATTATGCTTAATTGTTTTATGAATTACATTCTAACTATCGACGTTGTACTATATTATGTATTAGGCAAATTTAACGCTTGTTTTACTACCGATTGGAATGGTTTTCTTACTAAAATAATAATATTCATTAAGTACAAAACACGGGCATTTTTCACACACAAACATTGAAATAACTATTTATTGATAACTGATATAAATCTGTGCAAAACAATCTAATATAATAGTTAAGTTAGTTTTTACAGTTCACAATCGCGTCTCCAAACGTTCCAAACGTAGCCAAAGTAAAATCAACATTGTGCTCCACCAATACGATTTATTTTTGTTTGGCTGTTGTACTTTAAACAAATTTTAATAAATAATGAGCTCAATGAGTCATGAATATGTTGTGACACACACAAGCCCCCTCAAACAAATTCGAAACTTCTATTCGAAATAATCAAATATCACTTCAATACATTTGAACACGTCCCTGAAGTAAGCAAGCTATCGAGATGTCACGTGATCCATCGTATCTGCCACGTCGTTGGAATAGATAGCGACGTCTTGTCGAGCCCCTGAGCTCTGGCATGATTTGAAAGTTTGTACGCTTTCATGAACTCACAGTCTGTGTGTTTGTCGGTGGAGCTTTATGCACAGCTTGTATACCTAAACAAACTAGCAAGTGTCCTTGTTTACTACAGACGTACTGTCCATTATATTATCGATATATTTGTACATGAGAAGTGTACCACTGAGATTAGGTTTGTACTCTTAGTTCACTGTAGCGAAAAAAATATGTACTAGTATACCTACTTTTTTCGCTTGAAGTATTTGAACTGGACCGATGGTTCGGTGTGTTTCTACAACAGAATGATGTCCACGTCCCGTGTGTCGTCTGGATTGTGGACGTTACGTTACTTTTGGAATGTAAGCTTTATTTTGCATTACAAGGTCTTAGCAGTCGATAAATAAATATTTATTTATTTAAGTTATTTTGTTGTGATTCTTATAACTTTGTAAATATTATAGGAATATAAGATAGTGTAAAATGTTTGTGTTATTTTATTTCCTCAAGTAGATTAATACAATAAAACTAGAAGTTATGAACTTAAATTTAATAAAAAATTTAAAAATAGTTCCTTATGAATTAATAGGTGCAAATCACGAAAATTCTTTATTAAATAAAGAAATGCAGCCTTCAATAAATTACATAAATATTAGTGCCTATATATTTATATATTAGAGGGGTATACACCCGGTCTCACGTTTCATCCTCAGTCCAAACAATCTTAGCTCTCCTTCCCTGCCTACCCTCTTTCAGCATCTTAGCGACACGTTCGATCTCATTGCTAAGCTTAGTCTTGTCCTCCTCCTTCTCACAAATGTACCGATGTCGGAGCGAGCAGTCCTGTCCGCGGTACACGTAGGCGCCCAGCGCGGGGTCACTGACCCAGGCGAGGCAGCGGCCCTCGCCCACGACGCTGGCGCTCTGGGTGCCGTCGGAGGCCGCGCTCGTACTGTTGCTGGCCACCGGCCGGGCCGAGTGCGACCATATCCACAGTAGACCAGGGTTCAGGCCGCCCGTCCAGAAGTCGTCACCTGCAGAACGGATACACTTTTAATCTTATTGACCACCAAAATGCAATCGGCAATAGAAATGCGAGTAGAATAGATCAAAGAGTTAAGTGAAAATTAGCACCATGCTAGCTCATAAACTATGTATGTACCTTAAAAAGAAACTCATTTCATTTTATCTTCTAAACTAGGACCTATCTTACTAGGATAAATCTGGGACTTGACTACAAATTCGGACTAATTATGTGTTATCAAAATAAAAATCCCTGATGGTGGCCAAGCCAGAGTCACACGGTCCTACCCTCTGCGGCTTACAAATTTCCCTTTCCTCTAATGGTAACTCCAAAAACCGGTACACACCAGCAGTACCTAGTACTATATTCCTCAGACTGCGGTATAAAAGGAAGTCTTGTCTGTTAACTATTTAATTTTATTTTAGGTTCATTGGTACGTATTTGTACCTTTATACCCGTTTATATGCTTCGATGCCACCAAAACGGAGAAAATCAGAGGAGCTGAGAGGTACGACGAGCAGGACACATAATTTCGACTCATCATGACTTTCGTGGTTCGGGCATCAGAATGAGTTTTGTAACAATGCATTTGCTTGGATCTTTCTTTACTAACCTCTATGTTTATTTTCAGCGAGTAGCGCAGACATGAGTTTCTTGAACTCCTTGTCGGTGTCGAGCTCCAGCATGTTGGCCTTGAGCCTGCGACACGCGTAGTTGGCGCCCTTCCAATTCGCCTCCTCTAACGATATGTGGTAGCAGCCGCCGCCCACGCGAGTGAAGTTCGTCGCGCAAGGCTCTGTAACGTTGTTCGATATGTTAATAATATAATAGCTTTCTATTTGAATGGGGAAAGTTGCCATTATTAGATTAGATTCATTCAAATTAATATTATTGTGTAATATGCTGTAGTTGTCTGTGGGTTGCAGATAATAGGGGTTTGTGTAAGTAGGTACGTGTGGTGGGCGGATACTAAGCATGATATATAGAAATGGGTCTAGCTAGATTTAGTGTTATTCAATCAATCAATCAAATGCATTGGGAGGAGAGGCCGAATTTTTGTAACATTAATGACTTATTTGCATAAAATGTGGTATTTATCTACTTAAATGAGATGGTGGATACAGTACAAAATAATTAGAGCAGGATACATTTTGCATGCAAATAATTATTTAAAATCCAAATATAATTTAATTAGGAACTTGTTGCCATGTCTGAATAATGTGTTGTGTAGGTATGCATCATTACCATAACAATAATCTTGTAGAAGCCCGGAATAATAATATATAGTGCTGACATTAACCCTTTGAAAGCCAGAGACGTCTATACACGTAAAATGAAAATGTGCTCACCACGCCAATGACGGCATGGCACGTCAAAAATGTACTCTATTTTAAAAGCTTGGCGCACAAGGCACGGCGATACCGATTTGACGTGGCGGTCAAAAGGTTAATTTTCTTCTGTGGCAGCGTTTTAGAGTTAACGAATGAGTTTTATATCCATGGCAATAGGCTCGTTCCTTACTATATGGGACTAAACATAGCTGGCGATGTGGGTGTCATACACCTTTGACCACCCCTTCGAGGTAAAGGGTGTGATGTTATGTGTATTGATAAATTACCTGGCTTCTTATCAACTCCTGCCACCAAATAGTGCACACTCTCTTCCAGCTTCCTCAGGCGCTTCTCCATGAGGTCGGCCCTGTAGACCAGCTTCTCGATGGCTCCGAGCAGGTAGAGGTCGGTCTCGGAGACCTGCTTCTGTGGCGAGGGTTTGTTCTCGTCCACGCGGTCTACCGTGTATTGTGGAGGCGAGTCGTACACGGGGATGGGCTGGTTCGGAGGTTGTGGGTTCTGACAAATGTTATTACATTAATTGTTAGAATAGTACTAGTCTAAGTAGATGCACCAATTCTCGGCTTATTCCTGTTTCATTCCTGTCTCTCTCTCTGTGTAACCGGTTGTGTTCAAACTACCTTTGATAATTATTTATAGGTAAATTATTTTAATTGTAATGTTAGACTATGTTTTAATCCAAACAGTGACACAGTATGACGCTGCTGCACCGCATCACTTTGGTAGACTATTGTGTTTGCCTATTGGTCATAGTTTGCGACCTGCGACCATGCTAAACATGAGGTTATGGTTTTCATGCCCATATGGGTCTAATTACAAAAGTTGTTTCAATTCTTTTTAATATTTATCAAGTCTACAAACACCAGTACTACAGACGTTGCCGTTGTTTAAAACAAAGAACAAGAACCTAAATGAAAATTTAAAATATTTTTAAAATAGCTACTTACATAACTAGGGCTCGGCTTAAACTTATCCTTGTAGGGTGGTCTGTTGACGATCTTGCTCACGCCGGGCGGCGGTGGCGGCGTGTGCTGCCACTCGTCATACGGTCTACCTCCAGGGGGCGGCACTGGAGCGTTCTGGTGATGCTGGCCAGGGTGCGAGGGTCCAGAGGAATGATGATGGGAAGGAGGTGGTGGTGGCGGAGCAAGGTCTATGCGATCAGTCACGTAATAGCCTTTAGACGGAGGTAGCGCCATTATGCGACCTGTGAGTGGGACAAGAATCATATAATATAAATAAATATCGAGTATTTATTTATGGTAGCAATAATACGTGCACAGTTATATTATTATGTGTAATATGTCTCTCAGCTCTCTAGATAGAGGAGAGGAGACCCAAGCCCAGCAGTGGGACATTAATGGGTTGCTGATGATGATGATGAATACGTGCAAATATTCCTGGAGTTTTTCTACTTATAACGTCAGATAGGTACCACGTTTTAGTAATCCTATGTACGAAGGTTACAATGCATTGAACGGTTATATATTAACGAGACTGCCGAACTGTCAATCACTACGGGCAATAAACATAGTATCATAAATTCTATCCCGGAGAGGTAGGCAGGGTTGCGCCGCACCTATACTTCGCTAGCTATGTTTGATCACATAGGGGGTGAGGTGAGTTTCAAATGACACAAAACAGTTATACAATTTTCTAAGGTAGTAGGTAAACACTGGTAGATACACTGACCTTGTCTCCCGCTGTGTTCAGAGGCAGTGAGTGCCCACTCCTGCAGCAGCGTGCTCCAGGGTCCAGAGTCGTCGTGCAGCGCGCACGTGGTGGCGTCCACCGCGCAGGCTCCTCCCCCCCCCTCGCCACTGTCCTCGGTGCGCGTGTCCCCCGCCACCAGCAGCACACACAGTGCCGCGGCACAGTGGAACCGCCTCATCTATAATGCAGGTTAGTCATTTTACTCGTTACAGACCGTCTAGTATCCAAAAAATAATCCTACTTTTAAAAAAAACCTAACTTAAATCTAACTGTTTTTGAAAATGGTCAATTAAAGAAATGTTTTCTGACTTAATTTCTCACTTCTCAGCCATTCCATCTATCTTATAGATGGACTAAGTAACTAATGTTAATGATCGTTAGGCGTCGCTACTGAGCGAGAGGTTACGTCAACAGAACATTTCGCAACCATCCTCGCAGTGTCACACTTAGTGCCGGATCTTATACTTTCATCATTTAAACTCATAAACGTGTGACGCACCTCCTGGCCTTCACCCGGACACCATCTACAATATGTAGTAGTATTTCCAAACAATATAAATCATTAGCTAATTAAAAGAAGCACTAAAAAGCGTGAAAAGAAGCATAGATAGTAGTAATATTTACTTGATCATCTTACACGACACGACCAACTTGTAAAAACAAAAGGAAATGTAGAAGTGAAGAGGGTTAGAGAAAGATTGAGACGTAATTAAAAAAATTGTCAAAGTTGCTAATCACTAGTATGCCTCACGGTGTCACTCGCTTTAACCGTTACTACTGCACTCCCATGCGCCGCAAAATGATCAACAACAACCTTCTTCTGTAAAGCAAGCATCGAGAACCATATTTTTATAGATCGGACTTGTACTTCGTGAATTAATCGCATTCATACTAACTCTTCGGCTACATAATATAAGTATTTCCAAACAATATGAGTCATAACGGACAATGTTATCAAGATGACGTGCGGGGTCACCGCGAGGGGTCAGCACTGCGCAGCTGCGCGGGCGCACGTGACGCAACACTGTGGTGTGGCCGGTACAGCCGCGGTGAAAGTGGACGCGTACGGTAAACAAGGATTAATAACATACACATATTACACATTCATATTTACACAATATCCGGGGGTTCCCAACGAGGATGTTGATAGTTGTGTAATAGGAAAAATGCATCGTATTTATTTCAGCTGACGTCATTGTGTAAATTATGTGGAAAGATATTGTATAACAGCTTATCTATAATTTTTTGTTGCTGAATGAATACTTTACTGACAACACGATTATGATAAAGTAAAATAATAGTACCCAATTGCACTTAATGTGCTTGTAGTATATTTTGTTCTTAGAATAAATATGATTGTTATGATTTTAATCTTATCAAAATATGATGGTATAAACGACATCAACGCACGCGGCTTTTTTTGATTAAACATAATTTATATTATAGTCTATCCATTTATGTATTCTATCGTATCACGAGACGGGATTTGTATCTTAATTATATTGTCATTGTTATTATATTATGGCAACGAACTTATTGTTACTAATAAAATGTTTTATATGTGGAGAAAGACTAATCGATCAGATTGGAAATGTGAAAAATAAAATCCCTAATTACAGCGTTTGGTATCAAGTCCTTGATCTTTGAGTGTACTTACATTTAATTAAGTTTTATTTATTTATTTATCATGGCATAATTTTCAAATATATAAATATTATAAATAATATTGGGCATTGTAAATGTAACGCTTTCTTTTAAATTTAGCAATAGATTATATTGTTTTCAGTAGACTAGTCAAGGATATGTGCGAGATAGGTAATAACAACCTTGAAATTAGTTTCTTTACGAATAGTCATATTTAATTTCATTTTCCTTTCGTTTCTCAAGAAAATTTAATAGTATATAATCACGCACACAGGCAATAGTTATACAATTTTTATTACCAAGTCCACTGCGGCTACAGCATCATACTTTTGTCGAAGATATAATGGTTTTAATCACCAAAAATGCTTATAATATGGATACTTGACAACTGATATAAAGAATACTTAAATAACTTTTTTTTTGTAAATACATAATACATA
This sequence comes from Laspeyria flexula, assembly GCA_905147015.1. Classification (NCBI taxonomy): domain Eukaryota; kingdom Metazoa; phylum Arthropoda; class Insecta; order Lepidoptera; family Erebidae; genus Laspeyria; species Laspeyria flexula. Next base: position 293,071 of record LR989954.1, on the reverse strand, counting down.
TTATAGATAAATTAATAAATAAACACCCAGAAAACAACAAATAATTGTTCTCATCACACAAAGATTTGTCCTGGGTGGGAATCGAACCCACGACCTCTGTCACTAACCACTGCGCCACGGAGGCTACATAAGAAAGGAATAGGTGAATTCAATTGAATTAAAATCTCAGCTAAATAAGTATCTCGGGTCGTGATCATAAAGAAGTTAAGTATCTACTATCTAGTTACATTAGGTTATTAGCAAATTTATTCAGAACATAATTACCGGTAACGTGTACTTTCTTTTTATTATGCAGACATAATGAAGAATCTAGAAATGTATATAATTATAATTGAAAGTTGTACGTACCATGTCTGGTTTAAGTCGATGTTAGACGACAACACTCGTAATATCTCGCGTTTATGTCACTTTTACCACTACCCGAGAGAGTTGTTACACGTCTGTCTGCTGCGGACTTAGCTCTGTGAGTAGGACGGCTTCGGTGTGGTGAAACTGCCGTGTGGGAGTTGTGGGAGTCTAGCAGTGGGGTGGGGAAATTAACCGTCAAATATTGCTGCTATTGACATAACATTTCGGCTTTCGTCGATTCATTTAGTTAGCTATTCGTTGATTATAGTTTGATCTTGGCATTGATAGTGTAGAAATGTGTGACTTTTAATGGCCCACTACCCAAGGAGAGACTCCTCTATCTAGAGAGCTTGCTTAGAATTATTTCTAGGGTAGGTATATGGATTTCTCCACGCTATTTGACTCAGTTAAAAAATAGATTATAATATGATCTTTTAGCATTTTTTATTCCTAACAAACAAACATTCGATATTTTGAACCCTTGGTACATACCTATTTAGTGTACGATATAATGAATATTCGATTTATTAATCATTCGATATTATGAACGTTCGAGTATTTAGTCTTTCGATGTATCTATAGTGTTCGATCAATTGATATTCGATTATTTGGCATTCGACTCGGTGTAGTATGTACACCCTAATAAATCACATGACTAGTACTATGTAAACTCCAGGGACTGCCGGTCGAAATCGAACTTGGTCCCGGGACCGCGCCGATCACTTATCCATTCGGCCACCATCGCATTTTCACCACGATGCTTGCGATGATGTCTAATTAAAACTAGATGTTGGCCGGGGCTTCGCTCCCGTGGATCTTTACTACTCATGTACTCATATATATACGTTACGTTTTTAAGAACGTGTTACGCCTTCTATGCGACAACACGACCTATAAATTGTATCCATAAAGCTGGATATACCTATTATATCAAATGTGGGTCAGGCACTAATCAATACATTATGTATGGTACGCATAGTAAATATGTACATATTTGAAATAAATTATGAATAGCACATTAATCTTGGTTCGAGTGAACGCATAACAATAAGTGAAAGCTTCTCAAATAGCCTTGGGAACATGAGCTTTGGAACATATACAACACTTTCTTTTTGCGGAGATATCAAGATTGTAGTATGCAGGATGTAACATATCTAGAATCTTGTACTCACCTAACATTGTGTTGTAGTAGTCTGTAGGTAGGCGAGACGACCTTGTAACGAAAGTTTTGTTACGTAACACACACAGTGCGCATGCGCAACGTTCGCCATTGAGATGCGCGGGAGCAACGTACACAACGTACAGTGATGCAACCGGTATGTTATTGTCAACCATTTGTTGTATGTATTGAATGGTCCACTAATGGTATAGTAACACGTGTTAGACATGCTTATTACGATTAAGTAAAATGCGGTCTCTTGACGGGATACTCACGGCAGATTTTACAAACGTAATATTTTTAACGGACACAGAGAGTACAGAGACCCCAGACTTATATATTTATACCTTTATAGGAATTGCAACTTACAAACACATGCTCAGCAGAAGTCCTCACCAATAGACACATTATATCAATAGACCTTCTTGTACGTGCTGTTTTAAGGATGTCTGCCATCCATTCGACCTACAAAATAATTGACATTCTGCAACCAGTGCTTTGAAGAGTATAAAAACTTATTGTGTAGAAGTATAAAAGAAGATAGAAATAAAACAAGAATAAAAACAAAACATTATATAATAACAGTTCATACAACTCTATGTCTAATAAATATAATTATAAAATGTTGTATAAGTACATTTGTTCGTTTTACACTAGCAACACTGTTAGTGTTGCCACCACTACTGCAATGTCCTATAGACAAGTATGACGTCATTTCACGAGCTCAATATTTTGTCGTGTTAAATACTTTATTCTCTTAAATTATTTACAATAATATAATTATTAGGTATTTAAGTACTTTTATGAAGTTTTTACAAGGTATTCGCCATAACGGTTTGTTAAAAAGTCGATCTTAGTCACTCAGATTTAAATAAAAAGCTGAACAGATAAAGCGCACAGAATCCAGAAGTTAGGTCAAAAAATATAATATTGGGTAGCGATTGTATTTACTTTTTTGATCACGTTACTAAGGGGATGAAGCCTTCTAAACACCAAATGACGAAAAGCGAACACTTAGACACTTACAATTCAACATTTGGTGTTTTAAGCCATACTCGTGTTCATGAGCTCTATCTATTTTTGTTATTAATCTGAACACTCTCTATATAACAGATACAGAAATAAATCTACAAACATAACCTCAACATTAACTTTAATAGTTATATCTTTACTTAACAGTAAGCTGTACTATACAAACTACATGTTACTTACCTAATTCTTTTTGGTGAATGGTAATTGTATACCACAGCCTATCTTAACTTCGTTTCGTCCAACAACTTACTTTACAGATCAAAAGATTTTAGATAGAAATAGGAAGACGAAATTCGTTGCAAATGTTCCTTAATATTATTGAAGGAGGCACTTAGACCCACCGTACACTACTAGTGTTTTATCAATTGAAACTTTATAGGTAGCACCTAAATATCTAAATATTTAAAAGCTCCGGACAAAATGTGGAGTTTCTTGTCAGTTCTTCTCATAGCTCCACTCTGTCAGCTAATTAGTGCGTAGTCAAATTTGCTGACATTATAATTCGGATAAGTAAACATTTTGAACTTGCGACTTCCATAAGAGTTACTTTTTAACCTAGATTAATAAACAAGATTTTATTCATACATTCATTTCAAAAAATAAATGAAAGATATTGTGTACAAATTGTTCGGCCGAGTTGTTCGTAAAAGACAGTGAAATAGGTTTAAATAGGTTGACTATTTACTCAAGTTGTGTACGGTGGCTCTAACGTACATTAAAATATATTGATCGGACACAAAAATCATACTCGTATTTCAGCAGATGAAAATGTTAAAAAGAGATTCTATTTTTAAAGCACTCATGTTGTTTCATAATAGTACAATATGATATAAGTGCGGTAAGTTGATAATTACAGCCGAGACGATATTGTAATTATCAAAGCGCACGTATGTTATACAACGTTTTATAACATATTTGCGAGGAAATAAATAAAACTTACTTTCTTAGAAAAAAACAATACAAGCGAAAAGAAAAAGCGCGCGGAATAATTTTTATTTTTAATTATCGATGCGCGCACATCACCACTTTTTTTTAAGGCAAAGGCACAAAAACAGCCAGTATTACTAATAAAGTAAATTAATATTTTTGTGTTTTATTACAGATAAATGGTTGTAATTTATGGTCTATATTAATTAAGTTAAAGAATTAAATATAATAATTATTTTATCTCCCAAAGTTAATTTTATTTATAAAATGTTGACCACTTTTCTGACTTAAAAACTCTTTGCTAAGATTTTAAAAAGTACCGTTCGTTTTAGACGGAGCATCTTGATTATTAGTCTGTGATCTTGATAAACCGTGCATTTTACATTAAATTACCGCACAAGTGCGTAATGAGATACATTAGGACACTGAAATTGGTGAAATAAGACATCCTTTACGAGCAAATGATCATTATCATTTTGAAACGTTACCGAATGATTTTTGTGACCGATATACTGTTAAACCAAAACCCTTATACCATAGGAATCACTTAAACCCATTACCAATGACTACTGTTTATTATATTATAAAAGGTGTCCTGACGAAATGTCAGTCTATACCTATATTTTTATTAAATATTGCACTGATTTTCCATATTTTCTTTAAGGGTCCTCTTGGAGTAGTAATAATATATATATAATAATTATAATCGGCTTGTTGCCATTGTGACCATCCGATTCATGTGTGACTAACACATGAATCGGATGGCTAGAAGATTTTTAAGGCAAGCCGTATACGTACGGTTTATTAGAACCCTAAATGCAATATTTTACATACAAATACAAAATATTTCTGTGGTATATGAAACTTACCAAAAAATCGTACTTAAGCGGTCTCCTTAAGATAAATAAAGATTAATTTATGAAATTTGAGTTTTCCTTTATTTGCACAGCCAAAAACATTTAGTCTTTATTATTCTGTTATTCATATTGGAAGCAGGCTGTACTCTTAATTTGTTGTGCCCATTCAAAATCTACCCTATAGTTTTTATCAAAAAGTTTATATTTTTATGCAATTTCACTGGCACTTAAGTACACCAAATATTTATCATAATAGCTGGTACCTCCTCGTGACTAACCCGTGTTTGAATATCACTGGTCTTATATGCCTAGTACGTAGTTTCTTGGGGTCTATAGTGGCATAAGCTGGGGGAGGTCCTACCAAGTGCAAGGGATCTGGGTCTTCGTACATTGTTGGGGCTGTAGGGGGAGTTACGTACCTTGGACTGATACCGGGAACTGATTGAGGAGTTCCCGGTACTGGTTGACTGGTGCCCGTATTGATTGGTAAAGCGTAATTGGCAGATTGCTTAATTAACTTTGGCGATTTGGAAGTTGCAGGATTTCTAAATTGGTTTTGCTTATTTTTAGGCGGCTTAAGATGTTTCGTTGGTGTCTTTCCACTACCAGCAGAAGGTATAGTGTGATTAATATAACGAACAGAGTCTTTCAAAATCGGTTTAAGTTGATTCGGTCTATGGTCCATCACCATAGTCGGACAATTCGATGGAGACTGATGGTTGTACAATAAATAATTATTATAAACTGGTATTCCTACGGTATTGAGAGCTGAATCTGAAGAAGAACTAGGCAGAGCATAATTTAACTGAGTATTTACAGGTGAGTTTTTCAAAGATTCCTGATTAATTTTGGCATGTGCAGATCTTCTTAAAACACTTGGACCATATTCCTGTCTGCTATATCCAATGTTATCTCCAGATAGGTTCATGTGTTCCATTGCAGGGACATAACCTGGTATACTTTGGGCTGAAGAGCTACCAGCTCTGTCCTGGAGCTGTTGTAGTTGTTGGTTTAGTGTGACGTGTGCGTAGTGCACCGCAGCTCGGTCCCGCTCGTAGGTCAGAAATAGACGGTGAGGTTCATGTGATCGGCGACGCTGGGGTTGGTCGCGTCCGTCACCTCCTCCCCACTGCCCTGCAACGTTACTTCTGTTATAGCTTTAAAGGAATAGTTGACTGTAACAGCCCAAGAGTTAGTACGCGGAAATGAAAATTATTAACTTTGAGTAAGTGATGAGGAGCGCTTATAAACTACGAGAAGATTATTTAGTCTTTCATCAGACTTCTTGTTGTTTCTCTTGCTATTACAAAACAATCGGTTCCAATCTATTTCAGTATCTACTCGTAAAACACATCCTGCTATCTTTTAGTCTTACTATCTGCGTAGGGTCTGATAGTGTAGTTTATCAACGCATCCTTGTTATAAAGATTATAAGCTCTAGAAGACTGTCTACTGAAGAGTTTGAAGATAAAAATTATAATAGCACTAACGCCACTAACTACTTTTGTTACAAAATAATAGCATCTGCCCAATGATAAAACCAACATTTTGTTCTTTTTTCGTTATGAAAACATGTGAATATGATAATTGATTCAAATCTAGTAACTTTAACTTCAGACTGGATTACGTTAAATGGAATATAGGAATATATATTATATTGCTAAAATGTTTGAGATCTCGTTTTAATAATATAAATAGAAATAAACAATACAGTAATGGTAATGTGTCGTGTACCTTGTGTTGTCCCTCGGGGGCCGCATCGTCCCAACTGAGTTTCTTGACCCGGGCAGGTATGGTGGCGCTGGGCCACGCCACCCCGGAGCGGCCTGCCTCGCGCCCACACAGGTGGTCACTCATCAGTGACACCCCCGCTCCGGCGGGGGGCGCCGCGCTGCTGGGGGACAGCGTCGGCGCTAGCGGCGCCACCTTGCTGCGGGGAAACCGCTGCGACTGGCGGTTAGCTGATGCTGCTGTTGCTGTGGAATCAAAAGTTGCGGTTGGTTTGTGTCATTTAGATTTCCTCCTATAATTTCCACATCTGTTTATTGCAATGTGAAATGTTATTGTTTTTAATTTTTGAAAAGTTCCAACTGCAGATTCGGACTTCCGAACGACGTGCTCAGTGACGATGTGTTGAGTGTACTCACAGATGGCGGCATGTTGTAGCGCGTTGTGCTGGTTGTCGTGCAGGTCGAGGCTGGACGTGGAGTTGGCGAGGATGGTGCTGGCGCCCGCGCTCACGCTCAGCAGCGAGCCCGCGCTCCCCGACGTGTGCAGTGCGGGGCCGCCCAGCGCCGCGGGGCCGGCCGCCGCGGGGCCGCTGGTGGCGGGACTGCGCTCGGTGGTGGGGGGCGCGGGACCCAGTGCTTGTGCTGGTGGAGCAGGCGGCGGCTTCTCGTGTGCTACGTAGCCTGTTGTTTGTTTTGTTCTGCGTCGACTATGAGAAGACATATTTATAAATTAAAAATCATAATTTTAAATGTATGCTTAAATTAAGGTAGTTCAGAACTAGATGATAATTTTAAATTAGGATTTTTGTTATCAAAATTATACGTGTAGCGGGACGAGCTCGTTTAATGGTAAAAATGGTATACTACGTGACACGGACGTAATAAATAAGGCTATTTTGGCTGTATATAAAATCACTATATTTAAAAGTCAACAGTTAACACTGAACTTTATTAAATAATAGAGATAAAAATATGGTAAATTAAATGGTAATTATATGGTAAAATGGTCGAGGTCGGTCGCTGTACGATTGCAAACTGACTTAATTTTTCATATAAAATTATAAATTAATGAATCGATGATGTGCATGCAACGCACATTATGAATCGCTGCTGTTCGATTGCGTAGCTTCAAACAATAGGTATCAATTAAGATTATGTAAATCTAGTCATTAAGTACCTACTAAAAACTATTTTTTCCTTAATAATTCCTCATCATCATTTACGTCTACATGATCGTCCACGTCGTCGTCTAAATTGTCGTCATTGTGTATGTCTGTCTTTAAGTTCGTCGTGATGTGCTCCGTTACTTTCGTCATCTAGCTCTATGTTGTATTGTAACTCAATTACATCAGACATCGCCTATATCATTGTGTAAATCATCTGTACGGTTCACGTACATATAATATTTGCTGATGCTGCGACAACTTACATTTTTATTGTAACATAAATTTACCTTGAACATATTTGTAATTCTTTAATATTATGTAACGCTACTAATAACCTAACTGTATAAACTAGTATTATTCTTGAAGCGTTGTTCAGTGTCAACTTATCTCCTCGACCTTCCAGACCTTACATCATCTACAACGTCGTCTATTAGAACATGTGTCATCGTTTAGTTTGATATCTACTACGTTGTCAGTTACGTCATCATCGCCGTCTACATCGTATCTAAATCAGCGTCGACCGTCGTCAACTATTTACGTCATGAACTCCATCATCATAACCATAACCAGCATCATCATCATCATCATATCAGCCCAACGACGTCCACTGCTGAACATAGGCTTCACCTAATTTACGCCACTGCGAACGGTCCTGTGCCGCCTGCAACCAACGGCCGCCCGCCACCCTGACCAGGTCGTCGGTCCATCTGGTGGGGGGCCGTCCCACACTGCGCCTAACCAGCATAGTCATCATTATTATCACGGTCATTGGTCATCATTATCATTAGGTACACCCAATATAGTAGTTATAACTCACACTCTATAGATGTACAGCAGCAGCGCGCACACGAGTACAGCGAGCGCGGCCAGCGCGCCGGCGAACAGCAGCAGCACCCCCGCGCCCCCGCCGCCCCCCGCGCCCCCCGCGCCCCCCGCGCTCCCCGCCTGCAGCAGGCGCGAGCTCACGTGCACCGTCACTGGCACCGACGTCTGCCACACAACATTACGGATTCGGTTTTTACAACAAACAAAACAAGATTTCAACTGCTCCTCGACCGTTCATCTAGCTTGCAGTCATTGAAACTTGCCAACTGCACACTGACTGTAATCGGGCTGCAGTTGAAATTGTAATGCATTCTGTCAGTCTAGAGCCTTAGTTAATTAAAACAACAAAAATGATAGTGACGTATATAAAAAACGGTTATTTGTAAAATTATGTTATATTATGCATAAAACTTATTGTATGCCTTTTAGGCTGAACATTGAGGACTGTTTATAATCCATAACAACTTTTGTATATTGGTGCATACAAGAGTTGTTAACATGTTTGATCACAGTAAATAAATTGGTCGATCTTTCATCAACATTATCAGCTTGTAGACATCCCGGACTGACAATAAGATGCAGATCTTGCAGCAGCAGATGCTTCTAAGTACTTACAATGAAGGATAACATTGTGATTTATGAGAAAGCTCATAAAATAAAAATAAAAAAAGCTCATGCCTAGTAATGGGCATATTAACAAATAGATTAAAACGTAGGTAAATATTAAACGTACAGAAAATTTGATCTGAAAGTATGGCACTGATCTGATTCGCGGTTTCTCATTTTCAAATATTGTGTTTATGCACCCACCTGTCTGGGCGGTGCGCCTGAATCTATAGCAGTAGCGACCACGTGCAGCACCGACGAGTTCAGAGAGCGAAGTGCGCCCGAGCGCAGGAACATGTCGCCGGACGAGTTCACGAACAATATTCTGGTACACAAAACATGTTGCTTAAATATAAGTTATTTTTTAAAAGACGACCTAGTTACTAACCCGTCTGAAAAATTGTAACAATGGCATCAATAATTTCAGAGATAGTCAACCCGCCACAAAGTACTCTAGTGTGAGACACACACACTCACCCACACAAAATATTGAACAGGCAAATCGATCTCTCTATTTTACCTGACACCTAAACTTTAATTTTTCGCTAAATAATTTCGAACAAAATTCTATATGTATTCTATGTCTAACTGAGGAACAAGAAGTGTACTGACTCGGCGCCGGAGCCCCGGAGCGTGAGCGTGACGTTGTCGAGCTTGTCTCCGTCGAAGACGTCGAGCTTGCCGACGGGCAGCAGCTCGGCGTCGCTGGCGGCGTCCTCCACGCGGAACTCGTACTGCGGGTAGCGGAACCGCGGCTCCCACTCGTTCACGTTCACCACCGAGATGTTCACTGACGCTGTGTCGTTCTGAACCAACATAACACTTGTATTAATCTCTAGCCCATAACTTTGGTTGTGTAAGCATGCTTTCAGATATTTTAATTTATTTGATTTACTGTTAAGTTCATCTGAACTAACATCTGGAACTCCAAGGTTGAGCCGTGTGTTAAACTTCGTTACGTGAGCACATGCCCCTATCGACGAACACCTATTAATGTCCCACTGCTGGGCGAGGGTCACCTCTGCTCTATGTAAAGTTGTGACAGTTTAGGTCAAAATATTTGGTCGGTGAATCAGACATACTCTTGAATTTCGAATGTTTTCATTCGCCGTTAGCAGATGGCTTTTTATCATAATTAACTTCAGCGACAGCAAGTTGTAGAGTGTTGATGGGTTTATTTAGTTGAGCACGTACCGAGGTTCCATCGGTCAGCATGACCTGGTAGTGGTAAGCCTCCTGGGTCTCGTAGTCGAGCTGTCTCCGCAGTATTACCTCGCCCGCGCTGTTGATCGCGAACTTGTCCAGGAACGAGCGGTCTGACACGTAGAACTGGAGGTCGTTCTGGAATATTCCATTACAATATTGTAAATATCGATGTTACGAGCTCTGGTCTCCTCGATACGGTTAATCAAAAATATTTTTGCCAAAAAAACTTTGGCAGTATCAGTATTTGAATAAATCATTGTCAATTTGTACAATTATCAATTTATTATGACATAAAGAGCATTTATAGCGTGACATAGTAGGCTAAATTGCCTCCACATTCTTTGAAGAAGACCCGTGGGACCCAACGGACCCGACAGTGGGACATTTATGGGTTGAGATAATGAAAGAGCATTTAAATGGAAATGGGTTTTTGTGCTCAAATTGAGTACCTAGTGCGAGGGAAAAATCTCCATGTTACAACACAAACAAAAGTAAAGCTATATTTCGTTGGTAAGGACTTGTCATGTCTACAGACTATCGTGTTTTTACGCCGAAGGAAGACTTCGTCTCTCAATTTTTAGCAGCAGTTTAACTGTTTCTAATATAATGAACTTAAATAAGTAGCAGTCAATACGTTAGAGACGAGCAGTGACCTGTAGGTGCGCGGCGGGCGGCGCCGTGTGCAGCGTCAGCACGACGGTGCCGGGCGCCGCGTGCTCGCTGACGGCGCCGCTGTACAACTTGCGCCGGAACCGCACCGCGCCGCGCCCGCCAGGGGGCGACACACGCACCGACAGCGTCGCCAGCGCGTAACGGTCCGAGTTGTCCACTTGTGTCGCCTTTCAAATAACAAATAGCCGTTATGATTTACCGCATTTATGATTGTAAATTAAAATTTGTTGTTGTATCGTTAGACATACGAGCAAAACTTAGGCACCCACCTAGCCAGCCTTTGGTTCAGAAGAAATTAAATAGATTCCCTGCCAAAAAATATTCTTCGTGACTGAGATAAGTTTGCCGATAACAGAAAGTGTAAATTTAATATACTTACTTATTATTCAGTTTTCAATCTCCGACAAAATGCAAAGAGCGCTGTAATAAGTTTCAAGCCTGAATTCAAGACTGAAGTAGAATAATTCCAATGCATTTGAACTTAAAAGTATTTTTTATTTCAAAATCATTGTTAATGCCATCCTCTAAATGATTAAACCCCAAAAGTTAACATACCTTTATAACGACAGTGACGGGCTGATTCGACTCTTCTATAAGCAATTTGGTGGCGGTGATTTGTCCGGTGTCCTTGTCCACTATGACGAGTCGTCCGTTGTCTCCTGTCGCCGAGTAGTGCAACGGAGCGTTGATGCCCAAGTCCTGGTCCACCGCCGTGATAGGACCCGGGGATGTCGACAGTATTGTGCCCTGGAATATGAATTATGTTTGTACTTACTATTATCCAATATTATATAATTACATTAAATCTGAAACACGAAGCGAAGATCACAGACCAGATAATGTGTTATTTATATAATCTGTTCTTTTCTCCTCTAGTCACACTTTTAGAAGAAATTGCTGGAAGAAATTGCTGCAAGCAATAAGACCGCCCATTGTATGTGCTTAGTTTATAAGTGAACTTTACTGTAATTATGTCCTTTGTGTTATGGTGTGTACAATAAAGATTATTATTATTATTTTAGTGGAGTCCACACCAAACTATCGGTAAACTCATGTGAAACTTTGGTGTTGTAAAAAAATTCAGTACTTCTCTAGCATCTTCAGACAGCACTGCTGTGTAATGTTCATGAGTAAACTTGGGGTTTTGATCGTCAGCGTCCAGCACGAGCACGTGCAGCGTGGTGTCGTTGTGTAGTGGGGGGGAGCCGCCGTCCGTCGCGCGCAGCGTCACCGTGAAGTTGTTCAGCGTCTCGTAGTCCAGCGGCTTCTTCACTATCAGTACACTGTCCAGCTCGTTCGGGAAACCGAGGTACTCCTGCAACCAATTACTTAGGTTTGTTTATACGCTACTCTCCTCCTGTATCAAGAGAGCAAGGTAAAGCAAGGTTTTTTATTACTTTTTTATTAGGGTTCCGTAGTCAACTAGGAACCCTTATAGTTTCGCCATGTCTGTCTGTCTGTCTGTCCGTCCTCGCTTAATCTCTGTGACCGTTAGCACTAGAAAGCTGAAATTTGGGACCAATATGTGTATCAATCACGCCGACAAAGTGCTAAAATAAAAATTGGAAAAAAATGTTTTATTAGGGTAGCCCCCCTATATGTAAAGTGGGAAGTGTTTTTTTTTTTAATTTTAACCCTAATGTGTGATATATTGTTGGAAAGGTATTTAAAAATGAATAGGGGTTTACTAAAATCATTTTTTGATAATGTCAATAATTTCGGAAATAATCGCTCCAAAAGTAAAAAACAAAGCGTCCCCCCCCCTCTAACTTTTGAACCATAAGTTTAGAAAATACGAAAAAAATCTGAAAAGTAGAACTTTATAAGGACTTTCTAGGAAAATTATTTTGAACTTGGATGGAAACAACAGATGGAAACTGCAGTTAACCAATATAATTTGGTCCCTGAATCGTATGAGCGCCTATACAATCCAGAGGTCAAGTTTCATTTGCCCGTATTTTTTTTTTAACTTCGTTTACATAATATTTTATTATCCTGAACGTATCTTTTTTCAAACAAAAAAATAATTATTAAAATAGGTTCTCGCAATTCAAAATTACCATCGAAAACTTCTGGCACGTCTAACGGACGGGAAACTACGGAACCCTACACTGAGCGTGGCCCGACACGCTCTTGGCCGGTTTTGTAGGTAGTACTTGTAGGTAGGAGGAATTGTGGAAGGACTTTTTTGTCTTGACTTTAAGCTGCTCGCACAACAATTTTATTTCACATTTCACAGTTTGGCTGTCTTTGGCCATGCATATATTATGTCTATGGACCGTGGTTATGTCGTACAACTCGTACATGATATACGATCAGATAGACTGCGATCTCGACTGCCACCTTCTTCTATAAAAAGTAATACTCACACTATGTGGTCCCGGTAAGACGGAGTAGTGTATGGTGGCATGCGGCCCCGGCTGGTCGTCGTCGGTGGCGCGGGCGCCAACGGCCACCCTGGTGCCGACGGCCGTGAGCTCCGACAGTCGCACGCGGTAGGGGGCGCCCTGCCATACCGGCGCGTTGTCGTTCACGTCCCATACGCGAACCGATACTGGGATTATGAAGCTCTACGAAATATACATAATATTAAAATTTTAGCTGAATATAGCATCAAGAAAATTGGTACATTTTAGATAATCATTTTTTTTGTGTATTGTTTGTACGCGCATGACGCAAAATCTATTGCTAAAGGCCTCATTTTACCGACGGTATATATCTTCTCCACAGCTAATGAATCTAATGATTAATTAACTGGTACTAAGCAGGTTCCATACGTACAGGGTCAGTAGTCCGTCGCCGGTCGCAGCGCACATTGACGTAGACGTTGGAGGGTCCGCGGCGCTCCTCGCGGTCGAGCGCGCGCAGCAGCGTCAGGTTCTTGGTGCCGGGCGCGATGCCCACCGCCGCGCCCTTCTCCTGCAGGCGCAGGCTGATGTCGCCCGCGTCGTCGCTGGGGTCACCATTTACGCTCAGAGTTCCTGTTTATGTTCAAGTAAGTTATTGCAATTTACTTTTTATTTCAAAACTTAAACTAGGTAATTTTGAATACCTACTATCTATGGTGCAGATCAAATAGATATGGAAACCAGACCAGCAATATACAAACTAAATATTTAGACTGCTTCGTTGAGTTCGGTGACGCAGCGTGAGTTTGTATATAGTGTGCAAATAGTATTAGATATTGTTGTATTGAAATTCTCAGTATCAGGTCGGAGTCTGAAAATGTGCCCCTTCATTGGTACCACGCTCGCCTCCGATGGGCTACGATGCACTTCTTCCTTTGGGAAACTCCTATCTAGCCTACTCTTGACAATAATGTAATCTATCTGTAACGGACAGAAATACGCACTGTATAGTCTGATTTTTATTTCCCAATATGTATATGAACAAAGACTCACCAATAACACTTCCTACAGGTGTATCCTCGCTGATGAAGAAGCTCTCGACCGCGCCGCCATTCATCAAGTAGCACCGACTGTCCTGTATCGCTGCAACATATAACACATCAATAACCATTGTGTACTATTTGATACATTATCGTAGCACGGTCACATTGTGTCTGCACCTCACGTCGTATCGACACTCAACTAATTTGTTTATCGCTCGCTGTGGTGGACATTTGGTGAGGCCTATGTCCAGCAGTTTAGTCATTGGAATGATGATGACGACGCCATGAAGTGAACGAAATAAGTGAAACTGGGGAATTGGTAGGTCATTACTCATTAGACTTTTTTCTCGGACTATACAAAAATCTATTCTTTATAATAAAAACTGCGTAGTATGTGTATTTGGAAACAACACATTTGAAATTCGTGACAATCTCCTCTGTGGCGTGAATCCTAATCCCAGGTGCAAAGATAATGTGACTGTATTTAATACAAACTAGTGTTACCTCCGAGCCTACGTCCGTCGTTGTCTAAGTGCGCTGCATAAACAGAAATCACACAGTGTTGTTACAATCACCGACTAACTTTAGTATATACCAACTGTATGTACGATTACTCTGTGTATTACAAAAGTGTTTAAGAAACTACCGTCTAACTATAATGTGTATCTGTACTACATATATCTAAGTGTAAATACAACTGTGCTTAGCTTTTATAACAATACTAAAAAATAAACGAACTCGTACCTAATGCGTATAAGGCAGATATAATTCAGCTTGGCGCATTCATATTTTACAGCCTTACATAGTCGTGATGATTGTAAAGCATATTCAAAAAATAATTATAAATTTCTATAAATAACAAAATAAATTTAAGATAATTCCTATAGAGATGATATCTCTGTAGCGTGAGAACAGTATGTATGTCCAGGGTATCCAACAGTAGATATCTTGCACATTCAAAAACTCGTTTATCATAAATTCAATATTTATCAATATAAAGTAAATTAATAATAGTCGAATGTAGGTCGATCAAGACAATCGTGGCCTCATTCATAAAAAGAATTAACATTGGTACTATTAGATATATAATAATTGTATTTTGTACATCAATATGTCTAATGCATTTAAAGCAGGTCGCGCCATTAGTTGGGTCCACTTATCTATTCAGGACAAGGGGAGGTGGGGGGTGGCAGGTCATTTCCTTTCTGTAACGAAACGTTTACCCTCCTTTACATTATCAACCAATAGACGATCACGATAAATTAGTCGAGTTTTGAAAATTCTATGTACTCGTAGATTTTAACTCTAACGAAGACAGTGTGATAGGTTGCAGTGGAATATTTGTGAATTCCATGTTCAACAGAGGATGTCTAAAGATTCTAAAGTCTAAAGACTCTTTCACAGTGCCAAAATCGCGGTCGATAATATACTTCATTATTACTGTTACTAATTGTATGACAAGGGGGAGTTGACTCAATTAAAACGAGTGTAAAATTATGTAAACAGTACAATAAAGTGCAGACGAAGAAACGACATTGCATCATCGCAATTATTTTGTGTAATTTTCATGCAAATTAGACGATGTTTTGTAAGTTAATAAAAGTGTCCATAAATTTATAATAATATTAACTGACATTGCAATCACTATTCGTTTGAAACATTTCAGTCATTCGGAGGGATGTTTTCTTTTGTTGAGTTATTTATCTACTTCAACACGCGTGTGTTTCACACGTTCATGTAAAATATGAGTGGCTACAAAAAGTAAGGATATAAAAAGTCGGCTCGCGCTCGCTGAGTGCGACGCGACGTGCGGCTGAGCGTAACGTGAATGTTGTCTGAGCTGTGACTCACTGCGAACTATTACTAGGTAATGTTCGCGTAGATGTTACAGGTCTTGATTCACGACTTGATCTATATCGAAATAAATTAATATTTTCTGCTTTCTAATTGATATGATTCGTTTGGACATCAACCGACAAAATGCTTCTTTTTCACTGAACTGAATATTTAATGTAAAAAGTAATAATCAAGTAATGTGTTATCGATAGATTCGCGCGTTGGATAAAAATAAAACCTCTAGCCTATTTAAGCAATTCTAACAAAGATATAATTTAAAAATTTTAAAAAAATATAATTCTTACGTCATATAAGCATAGCTCCCCCATGAGCTTCGACGCCAGTTTCTGTGCTGTTGTATGCTCAGTAATGTAATCGTCGCCCCATACGTCTTGGCCTGCTTCGATCACGACGTCCACCCTAATGTAACTACTGTGTTCTATGCGCGTTTAAAAAATGCCTTTGATCCGTATTAGAAAAATAAAAGAACATACACGTCATGGGGGTTCATTCTGGCAGTCTTATTTCGTTGGCTGAAATTTAAGAAAGTTGTTAGAGCACGTCATGTCCCTCAGTGCAAAACTCTCAATACCAGGCATATGACAATATTCGTCAAAATTCTTAGCTAAATTTAGTTATTGCCCTGTACATACATTCTTACCACATATAATATAAAGATCTAACTATAGTTTTTAGGGTATGACGCTACTCAAATAACGCACCACTTTCATTGTAATACAGTTACAAGTTCTGTGCCAAATCGTCACAAGGGGCCTCAAGTGGTGCTACTTCAAAACATTTTGCAATTATTACACTTGTTTACGTCACATTGCACAGCCAACCGTGACCCCATGTCGTTAACTTAACAGCTTCAAAATTGGTATGAATAGGTAAATATAGCCTTCTACCGACAGAAATCCTCTGATTATTATTATTATGGGGTCAAGCAAACTACCGACCTCTAAGAGAAAGTTTCTATGTTCTATCTTAAATTATAAGTCAAGGTATCTTCACTTTCCCTTAACCATCATTTTGCAAGCGATTTCCTTCACCTATCACGAACGTGCCCCGCGGTCCGTGGTCCGTGGTCGCTTCACCGCACCGCACTTACTGCGCTGACCACAAACTCTACGTTAAATCGATGCATGGCGCCACTATGCTCCACTATCCTTATTGTAATTTGAACAATAAAATATTTATGGAGCAGAGGTGTTCGCAGTTTCATCACAAATAACGAACACCAGTGAAAGTGACTCGAGAGCGCCAAGCGAGTCCGAAACGATTTTAATTTGATATTTAAATTAAATATGGTATTACGTTTGCAAATAATGTAAGGCAGTGCTACTTGTATTAATAAATAGTAATCTGTCTTGCATAATACAGTTTAGCGTACGTCAAGTTCTTTCATAAAACGCATAGCTTGCTTTGTTAATTGATGCAATCTGCCATAAGAACTCGTAAACAACACTGAGGTTGTATACCAGCCCTGCTATGACACGGATATAAAATTTGAAATTTAAACTAAACCGTCAAGAAACAGCGTGAATTAATAAGCGCCATACATGTTACAGGAAAACATTATTTTCTTCCTTTTTCTTGAGTCGGTCACGCAATTCTAAGGCTATGAGTAGGTCCCAAGAAAGGTCGACGCACTGTAGGCTTCGTGTGGTAACCATTCCAACTATTCACTAATTCTCCTTCAATAAAACATGCACACTACCATGGATGATAAGGTGTATGCTCTATAGGAATTGCAACTATGTCAAAATCTATTGTTTGTACGTATGTGAAGGTGTTGTTATACCTATTTGATTTAAAAGTTACTTTTACGCAACCATTAAATAACCTGACTTGTGCCTATAATTATCTGTAAAAACACAATAGGTATCTAATTAAATAAATTAATAAAAATTGCAAAACCTAAATATTCAAAAATTAAAGAACACAACAAAACAAACTGGAACTTATATACAAAAAACATAAACACTTGCAGCTTGCCGAATATTCTAAAATGGTGTAAGAATTAAAAAAACAATCATTTTGTTGTCCTATCGTGCGTGCTTGGGTAAAACTATGTATTCTCTTGCAGCAAGCCTGCAACTTAGTGGTGTCTATGGAGTAAAATTAATATATCTAATAACACTCTATTTATGTGTTGTGCAACAAATCTACTACAATATGAATATAATGTCGGTAACTAGTATCACAGACTAAGATCTATCTCATTCCTAGCCGTCAATGAGACACACAAACGAATCCGAATCCTTATAGCGAGTCCCTTATTATTCTGATTAAATTTATTAATTGAGCGACGTCAGCTAATTTGCCTACTTTCCGTTTCCCTTACTGGAATCAAAGCCTAACTCAGGCTACTTTTTGAATTGCCAGATGGTTCAGTAACTTCATTTATGGCTGGATCTAAGATTTTGTAAGATCTGTGATATTAGGCGCTATAGGTGTCCTGTAAGAGTTGTGTTCTACATTGTTCTACAATGGGTGAGTAGTGATCTCCCAGTGGTGAGTGGTGGTCGTGGGCCAGTGCTGCTGACTCACCGCGGGACTTGATCGAGAGCGCAATGGCGGCGACGGTGGGCGGCGGCGGCGGCGGCGGCGCGGGCGCAGCGCTCGTCTCGGCTTCACCCACGCGCCACGACAACCGCCCTGGACGTGTAGCAACCTCCACTTCAATATTTTATATTATAAGATTGTGCCTTTACTAACCTTTGTGCTTAAAGGCGCTTTTGCAAAACGCACTTAGGGCCGTTACATAAAAAACATCTCAATATTATCAAAAGTAGTACATTATGAATAAAAAATAAAACTACACATCTGGTCTAATCCTTGAAGTGGTCACTGTGCTGAATATTGTGCTTCCGATCTTCACTAGACAAGGTTGTGTTCCCACACACAGTTATTTCAATTCTGGGCCTAATTTGTATACTTAAAATGAATGTTCTGACCTGTGATGACACACACAGGAACTACTGATGGTGTATTATGGAAGTTCCCTTTTTTTAAATAAAGAAAAACGAGTTATTATCTTTAATACTTCATCTGCCTTAAATTCTTAGGCATCGGGAATAAAAAGTAATTTACAAGGGTAGGCGGGCAGGTCACGGGGTAGAAATATCACAACTTAAGAACAAAGTGATCACAATAGTTCCCACGTACTTATTTATAAAACAGTAGAAAAAATAGTATCGCATAGTAAAGTTAATGAAACGTTTTCATGGCAGGTGCGCAGAGACAAGTGGGCCACCGGAAGGCGGGTGGCGGTCTCGCAATAAATCCCCGACCACTTCCGGCGCTGCTCGACACAAACATGGCCGCGGGTTCATAGACCACCATCACCGATATGGGGCGCACTCGCACACTGACCAGATCCCCTTAATATACAATACTTTCGTTTTCATTGTACGACTGCCCTAAACCGCAATACCTCGGATGAACCAGAAAAAGTTTGAAGAAAACATATTTAATTAAAAGTTATGTTGATGAACATGTGTTTGACTGTTTGACCTAGATTTTCATCATCGTTTAAATGTGAGCAGTGAGCGCATTAATACCTATTGTAAATATTGAAATCCATTGGTTCTTTACAGCACATGTTTGGAAAATTATACGATACATCATATTATGTTTGGTTCCACTCTAAAAGATGCCTATCTACGTGCATACGGCACATGTTATTAGTACCTACTCGTAAAATGTCTATTGCACTGGAATTGTTTACTATTTACAATGCAAGTGAGGGTTTTAAGTATTAATATCGCACTTACTATAATAGCACGTGATTGTGCCATTAGCGCTCAATCGAGACACACGCGAGCATGCTACAGACATTTGTTTAAACGAAACAGTAAAAGAAACAGGGAGTTAAATTGACTAGATTTACCTAAGTAGTTCAGTATTGTTTTGTCGTTAAGTTTTTAATTTAGCTGCGGTTTCTTTGATCAAAGGAAATATAGATAGTCGCTTCACGACTTTACAATCAAACATTTTGGAGTTATTATAATAGTATAATGTCTGAAGAAGCTATGCCTAATATACCCTGCTGTCGATGATTAGAAATGAGCTCTGAAAAGGCCAGAAAGATTGAAACTAAATTAAACCTTATAAAGACTGTCCAGTAGAATAAATTGCTTGTAAACCGTTTTAGCTCAATTGAACCGAAGAGCGAAAGCTTCCTTTTCACTTAAGTTTCCAATAATTTCAGGGACAATTTATGTTATTATATTACAGTTACGTGCAGCTGGGGAAAGGCGGACGCTCAGCAAAACAGATGGTTATCGACGTTCAAGAGGATAGTTTCGATCTGATTCGTCACCGGCAGACGCATTTCGCGCCTTATTATCTGATAATGGCTACCTAAACGGCTTATCATTACTTTCACTTTGTATGCACTTTTATAATCAGTTGGTTACTTGGTCACTTCGGACACTTTGTACAATTCAGATACAGCTAAGTAGTGTATTAAAAATTTACATCCGTATTTTTATTTGAGGAGAATGTTTCTGACGTAATATGTGGATGCCTCTCCAAAAGTGCGGTTTTATAGAAAGTGGTGCATGTATTGTGGTCGTGAGCACAACGTCTTGGTAGATGTGTGCGTGTCCAAGTGTGGTGGCGGCGGAAGTACGCATGGAAGAGCGCGACCCCTCGCGGACACTGCGTGCACTCCTCCCGCACCACTTGTGTGTGACCAGGTGGAGACCTGTTCGCTAACAATTTGATCAAAATAACTAGGTTTTGTTCATCTACATGAACAAAACCTAGTTATTTTGATCAAATTGATATTTCATTCGACATACTTGTAAGAGGAGAGGTACTTAGAATAAAATTATCTTCGTTACTATTCATTATTTTATATTATTAATTTAAATAATATAACAAATTTAATTAATCACAATAAAACAAAATAATTATGTCCGTCTGGCTCGAGTGCCGATAAACGAATGACCGCTCTCACAGCTGCGTGCGTCTTTTATACTGTATCGGTAGTGGGGCGCCTTGAAATGAACACCTGTTTTGCACAAACAGATGACGCAATCGAACGATGTTGAGTGTTGCTTTGTTTGATTTATTATTATTTTAACCTTTATAGTATTTGCGCCGACACGGCCATACTGATGATAGACGCGTCCCTGCGTCTACAGCACATAACAATCTGAAAATTTAAAGTTCATCAGTTCTCTTAAATACGATTTGATTGGCAGAGAATCAACCTCATAGCCTCAGCGCTAATTTTGGTTGGATTCTCAGACAATTAAACGGTAACCTCATAGCCTCATCGCTAATTTTGGTTGAATTCTCAGACAATACAACGGTAACCTCATAACCTCAGTGCTAATTTTGGTTAAATTCTCATTTACAACAATTAAATCTCACAATTATTTTATATTTTCATTTTTATTTATTTATTTGTCTTCATCATCATTACGACACTTCACATGGATTTCACATTTTTCAAATATCAGTTTCACTTAGCGTTTCATCTTCAGTGTTCTTGTTCATCGCCGACATGGCCTCATCACATTGGACTGAACTCCAAATTTAGTAGCACTTCTTAGTTGCTCATGACATACTTTTCTTGATCGACCATTAATTCGACGAATATCATATCTATCATGAGGTAGCACTTTTTTTTTTTTTTTTTTTTTTTTCGAACGGTCTTTAATATTTTGGGCTTAACTTAGTACCTACCAAGTCGTGTTGGCTCTTTTAACAGACATATTCACTCTTCGAATCTTTTTTTTATCTTAGTCTTACTTTTATCGTAGCGTATTTTATCTTTACCAGCCTGTTCGGTCATCCTCGCTAACACAATATTTTTCAATATTTTTAGTCAATACGGTAGTTACGTTCATCAAATTAGCTTAAGAAGTTCAGGAGGAACGCTTCCTTTCTTACCAGTCAACAATTCAATTGGTGTATGACCTGTGGTCTTAGAAAAAGTGGAATTGATAATAAATGATTAATAATGATTAACTAATGATTTCGCCCAAGTAGTTGTTCTGAGTAAACAGTCATCGGCCTAAGTTTGTGCTCTTCCTTTCAGAACACCAGCAGCCTTTAAACGAACCTCATGGTCCTTCAATTTATACTCTAATTGAGTTCGGGATAGACTTTAGCCACGTTAGTAGGTTCAAAACTAATGATCTCGCGCTCACAATCACATAGATGGAATAATGTCACCAGATCAAGTTTACCCATTCTCTCACGTCAGTACCTTTGTCAGGGTCCAAACTTGGAAAATAAACATCAGAAATGCGAATTAATCGAGTTTCTTTAGAATTTAAACATTTTCATAACCACAGTAAGAGCAGCACGATTTTCTTGAGAAATTTGTGTAATTACTAACTTTTGCCCGCTACTTCATCCGCGTACATTTCGATATTACATAGATCTTTGTTTTAAGTGCAATTCATGAATTCCACAACACCTCACTACAGGAGTTGAATTTCATTTTACGTCAATATGGATAACTTTTTCATAATCAGCGTCCCTGAAAACCTTGAAAACGACATTAATATCTAATAATTATCACACCTATTTCATCCCTTAGGGTAAGATATTCAAACACCAAAAAAGACTCATCAACTCATTTCTTAACTGAAGTTCTAATTCCGTATTATCCATCCATAAAACCTAAAAAATAACGACTAAGGACTTAGTTTTCAAACGACTTTATCACAATTTCATCCCCTTTGGGATACAATTTAAAAGAAAAAAGCAAAGTTCACGTATTTGTGTTTTTGATCACATGTATAATGTTCCGAACTGCCTTGGTGGCGCAGTGGGAAGTGTATACGACTGCTGTGCAAGAGGTCCCGGGTTCGATTCCCAGATCGGGTGAAAACGGAATTGGGCTTTTCTATGATGAAATTCCAGTATTGAGATTTTCCCGGAGTTTGGTAAGCAAATGTGAATGACAATAGGCTCACCCTCTATTTCATGGGACCAAACATATAACTTGAAAAACAAAGAACTGTCTATTTAATATTTCACCCCCTGAACCCATCCCTATCATAAATATTAAAAACAACATTTTAAGTTGCTATCCCAATTCTAATTTGCAAAACCTTAACTTCAAAACAAAGATCTTTTTATACAACGTTTCATCCCCAATAACACCCTTCCATAGCCACCCTTGTCAAAAATATAGATGAGGGTATTTTTTATTTTGATAGTAGTACCCCAAAACAAATGTTCAAATCTATATGTTAAAAAACAAAGAAGTTTCATACAATCTTTTTTTATCTCTTTTCACCCCTTTAGGGTTGAATTTTAAAAAACCCTTTCTTAGTACACCTCTAGACATTAGGACAAACACACCCTCCAATTCTCAAGTCCCTACGACCAGCGGTTTAGGCTGTGCGTTGTCTGTCAGTCAGTCAGGACAAAGCCCTTTATAATATGTATGGATTTCACACATATACTTGAAAGTAAGCCTGGCTTAGGCTGTTGGCGTTGATTCGTCCCCTCTTCTGATGTAAGAGGAGAGGTACTTAGAATAAAATTATCTTCGTTACTATTCATTATTTTATATTATTAATTTAAATAATATAACAAATTTAATTAATCACAATAAAACAAAATAATTATGTCCGTCTGGCTCGAGTGCCGATAAACGAATGACCGCTCTCACAGCTGCGTGCGTCTTTTATACTGTATCGGTAGTGGGGCGCCTTGAAATGAACACCTGTTTTGCACAAACAGATGACGCAATCGAACGATGTTGAGTGTTGCTTTGTTTGATTTATTATTATTTTAACCTTTATAGTATTTGCGCCGACATACTTACTTACGTATGAATAAATATCTAATAGGAACTTTCAGGAATGGCAATACCCTAGATAAATAATACTAAATATTCTACTGTGCTGGCCACATTTGGAATGAGACCTATTAAAAGCTAATAGGAGGGCGTACTATGTCCAGATACCACTAAAGCGGAGATAAGATGAGAGGTCAAATTACCCATGCAGGCATATTACATAAGTCAGGTACTTGTACACGATGAGTAGGCACCTACTACCTGCTTCATGCTAGTACGAGAGAGAGTGTGGGCGACGACGCGGCAAGTCTGCGTCTGCGCAGCACTACTTGTGACGTAACGGTAACATCGGTACAAATTATAATTAGAACAGATTGGCAAATTAATTTTGACATCAGTTTGCTGAGTAAAATCAATTATAGATTTCAATTTTATAGAGTTGGGTAAGTAGTAAAGGCGATGCAAATGAGTGTTGACATTATGTAAGTGAATTAAATAAATTCGGCGCAATACCAGTATTGGTATCATTAAAAAGCTATAGCTGCAGATTCCTCCCATCACGAGCAGTAAACTAGCACAATGTGTAATTTGGACACTAGACAAAAGCAAGTCAAAAATTATTAGTAGAATGAAATAGGCTTTATTGAGTCGTTTAGCTAAACATCGAATGATATGCCCTGTTCTGTGATGCCAGCCATACGTACCTACCTAAGTTAAATAGGTAATCAAATTATCGTCTTCCGAAATTATATCAAACCTTATTTCGTAAGTATGAAAAATAGCTTGTTACTTTTGGTTATTCAATAATACGTAGAGGATATCCTGAGACATACAGACTATCGGTGCTAAGTAGTATGTTCCTATAACCTCGGGAGTGTAATTTGCGTCCATTACTTACTTATAAGGCTTTAGAAACAAAAGGAAGAGTCCGTTTTGCACTTAGTTAAGGATTAATAACTACGATTTGGAGAACAATGAATTTCCGACAGCTGACTCGACGATTGTAATGTGTTGTGCTATTATCATGATTTATCATTAGGGTGGTTTTCCACAGTGTTTTATTATGAGAATTTTTATGCACAGACGGGAACTAGAGACTTGCCTGATCCTAGGTGAGCATCCCAGCGAGACTGGTACGTGGTATGCAGGTAAGACATGCTGCATACCACGCACCGTGAGCAACCGTACGCCTTTACGTACATCAAGTATGTTACAAACAAAAACAAAAACTTCGGACGTCTAAAGTAATAACAAAGGCACATACGCAAAACGAAAATGAAGGAGTTTTTGTATTGGATTAGTTATTCCTATGAAAAAAATAATATTTAAGAAATAGATTTCGAATTAAAGTGGTTTAAAGATATAAGTAATATGAATGCTAAGAGAGTACAGAATATTGAAATTACGTCAGAATGTCTATCCTGTAATAATTTCTGTTCATCAATCAAATTTTTTGAAGAATATCCTAATGAATGAAAATAATAAAGGTACATCTAATGGTACACGTAGGTCGCTCACAACATGTAAAATAAAACATTTATTATTATTATTATATTTAAGCACGTCTTAAATCTTAGATGTTGATTAATTTAAAATTTTATACGTTTGCTATGTTCGCAAAGGATCTGAAAATTAACTTGTGTTGTGTACCTACGTATTTACAGCACATATATTGACGTGGTTAGTAACATTTTGCATCTTAATAAGTGAGACATCTGTGTTCGTTCAAATAATAAGATTAAAGATTACTTAGGCAGGTACATTTTTAATATTTTATATCTATTATTTTTCCAGCAGGCATCATGCTTTTATCCTTTCAATTAAAAGTTATTAAATATGAATGCAATAACAAATTTTGTACATTTAAAACAATAACAAAAATGTCGTAGGCCTAGACTCTACCAAAGTGGGGACGAAAAGTGACGAGTTGTATAACAAATATAAACAAACAATATACTGACGTGCGGCAACATATTATGCACAATATGTCTAGATAAGTATATTGTATTTTTTTTTTATTCTCTTGGTTGTTCACAGCACACCTTCTCTTTCTCTTATATTCATTTTGGTGGAGTACAGTAGGTAATGATAGATTGCTCCGCAGTTCAATTGCTAAATGAATTAATAATGAAATTTAATTCTAAGTACTGTTATCTCATTATATTTAGATGACCATAATTCAAAGGTAGTAGGTAAAATGTAGGGCACAATAACTTTAATATAATCATAACTAGAGCACGTTTACTTGTTGTAATGAGCGTGTAACAAACAATTCATTACAGAAGAATTTCACCAAATTCAACCGTAAAATGAGTTGCGATACTTCCCGTTGTGTGTGGTAGGTAGGGAGGGGGGAGGGGGTAGGGTTAGTTGTCACCGTTACCTCACTGAGACGGTAGAAGTAATGAAATAGTTCGGAACAGGAGGAAGTCGCGACCTCCACACAATGGACGGCGAGACTGATCGGACGATTGCTCGAACTACTGATGAAGCAATTGTTATATCAGCAGTATAGATAGAGTACTTACAGTGTACAAAATTTTGATTAAGTGTCAGGTCAAAACCGTGATTATAGTGGATTTGATTGCCACCCAATATAAGTAATTCAATCTGTGGTATGCAGACGTCTCTGTACCATTTGCAACTTCCCTTGCAATTGTCAATGTAAACAAGAGCCCGGTGTGCGCCGGTGCTTTACAAAATGTATTCAAAACCGGGCCTTTTACCATTACCATTTACCGGATACAATGCCAAATTCTAGACTAATACTGGAAGTACTGAGTGCCTGAGTGGCATATTGAACCCAGACCCTGGTGCGTAGCGTAATCATTACTCAGTGTAACTGACGTTGGTATTTAGTAAATCGTAGAAACAATTGAACACACCCGCGTTAATCCGGTGTTGGTCCACAACCGGCGCGCGCCGCCTGTTACTGCACATGTGAACACTTTCTGTAGCTGTCATACCTATGTAATTGTGGTTACTGCAATACGACCGGCACTACACATAGTTAGTAGAGTTAGGGACTTTTAAAATTACATTTATTAGGTCCTATTTCACCACTCTTCGATCTTTAAGTGGTTGATGAACTATTTAAGATTTAGTTGATAAATTTTACTGTCAACTAAGTCCCAGAAAGACTATCATACACTTATATGTCAATTGTGAAACATGGCCTTAAGCTACTTTTCTATCACAGATGTGCTACGTTGCTAAGCCAAAGAAGTCATCATGAAGCATCAAACCAATGAATAGAATTGCTTGATTTGTATAGCGCTATTTAGCTTATCTCTAGCTCTCACAGCTAAACTGACCCAATGAGATGCTAAAACCTTTAGTACCACGATTCAAAAATGTTGCACAACAAAGTATGGAGCGACTGATCTTGGGTGCACTTCAATTCGCGTGATACAATCCGCTAACATACCGCGATAAAATTAAAGTGTAAGCGCGACCAATGTAACTTGAAGTTATAAAAAATAACTTAATGTTCACATTCATGTCTCTAAAGTGATTTTAGGAACATGCACGAGCACGACACACATAGGTATTAATGGGAATAAGATATTTTCTTTTAAGTGGGCTGTAAGGTTATCTTTCGAAACATGCGATTTCGAGATAAAAATTGACCAAGATACCCTAGCAGTATTAAATTATCTATTAAATGTATTCCGAGACACAGAAACTCAATAAACTTTTTGAACTATTTGTGTATTTTCTCACAATGCAGTTTAAAAAAATGTGCAATGAACTTGGCATACTGACTACCTTCGGGGCTTAGCCGAAGTGAGTACTGTAGCTGGACAAAAAATGCCACAAAAATGTATTGAGCCCAGAGACCCAGAGTCTGAAAATATGCCCAACTGGACAATTGACTTGTCCCGAATTATATGACACAAAAAATACCTCTAGCCACCCCTATGTGGCAAAGGCGTGATGCTATGTTGCTAAACTGTAATTTATCTTGAATACGTAAGAATTATTTGTCAGAAAACAGAAGACATAGGAGCACATTGAGAGCTGGTTTAACTTTGTCCATTAGCAAGAACAGACTTCGTTAATATAGGTTCTATGCAAATATAGCTCTCGTCCAAAAAGCCGTTATGTTCGAGTAGTGAATGCTATCATAGTTCCAGTTGTTCGGTGTGGGCAGTGCAGCGTTGCACTCGTTAATTAACAATGGCAGAGCATTGAGGCTGGCGGTCGGCGACCCTCCGGGCCGCGCCGCACCGGGCGGAGCGCGGCCCGGTGCCGGGCGGCACGCGACGCTACCGGCCATCGATACCACAACTATGAATGAGTTGACATAGTTCTTGTATACTGAACGACGAAAATGCTTTCGACTACACTCGTTTCGTATGCGAACCCACAATTAACAACTTCGCCTCCGCGAAGACCTTAACTCCAATAGCCACTCATTAATATTGAGATTCGTTTAGTAAATTATGTATATTCAATATAAACATATTTATTCAATATGCTATAATTTTATTCATTACCACGATTATCTATTTTTAGATTGAGAAAATAACAAATAAAGTAAAATATTAGATTCCCTAGACGCTGCTTTAAATGACTACTTAAGAAATAATAATTCTGCAATACAAAAAAAATCCCGATTTAAAACATGCTGATTATATTGATGTTAGCTCTTACTGTTTGTTAAAGCGTGTACCTACCTACCTACTTATTTAAAATAACGTATACATACAAACCTTAAAAATTTAATATCGTCATGAACATTAGTGTTCCACTCACTTGTAAATGTGTCAAGAGGTCTAATAACCGAGTGGACGTGGGGTTGGGGGTGGGTCAGCGATCGTGATTCACCCCCGTTGCCTCTAGCCCTCCCCTGCGTCAACAAATACAACAACCCTGCACTTGTTTGAGGCAGGTTACGCTTTGATATGTGATTGTGATTCTTTGTTTGGTGGTGTTTCATCACGTAATGCATGCTTTCAATATAAAGCTGACACAAATACGAGTGAGTATATCGACAGCTCACTGTAATAAACAACTTAACTTTGATCAGAGGTCGAAACTTTGTAAGCCCAGACTTCAAGAAATCGAGGACAAGGCGTCTTTTAATCACGTGATGTTTTAGCTACTTTTTGACCTCACCCTTACCCTGGTAAGCTTTATGACTATTTGCGATGACTCAGTTTCCAATATTTGTACATCGTTCTCAAATATGATTTGATATTTGCATATTGCTATAAATATATAAATAAGTTTTTCAAATTAGAGTTTGTCGGATGCAACTAAATCCGTAGTGCGTCAAACTGAACGAGTGATTGCAAAACACAGAGTCAGCGAAGTATCAAACGGCTGGTGTTTCCTAAGGATAATTTGGCGAAGAATGGCCAACAGAACATACCGTGTAGTTGTTGTGAAACTTGTGGAATGAGAGCGGACGGAGCTGACATAGCGATGTGCTGATGTGCTGCACTTAGTGAGCTCTGATAACGTTAACTGCTTTATGCGTAGAGCATTTTAATGTCAGATATTCATTAGCAATATAAATTTGGTTGAATTAGTGGATTTTGTGCTTAATCATTTACTTATTCATCAGGCAGATAAAAGATCTGAAATGTTTCGATTGAATGACCGCCCAAGAAAAACTCATAATTATTATAATAATATAATTTATACATATTCTTGACTAAGCGTAAGGGTGTTTGAATAGTAACAAGTCATAGAATTACTTCGGAGTTGTCTATATTGCATTGGTTAGAAACCCATCAGGTATAACCGACCAGTGCTGATCGGTTCACATGCATGTAAGGTATATTTATATCGCTAGTTGTAGTGTCGAAGGGTTATAAACTATATTGCCTAATTCAAGAACATAAAACGGTACATATGTAGTAGGTAATTAATATTGTAATAATCGGCACGCGAGCGATCGTAGCGCACCTCATAACGTACAATAGCGCAGTTAATGCAGGCGAGTGACCGGCGCGCGGCGAGGCCATTGAGCTATACAAACAGACGAACAAATGTCTTAACAGTGCCTCACTAACAACGTAGTCACTACTATTCAAGAAGAAGACTAAGTTTTAAAACCAATCATTATTCCAAAGTTAACATTTAGTCAATGTCTATTGAAAATTCTGTATTCTGTAATATTTGCGGATTCTCTCACTAATTATCGGAAAAAAGTGTTAAATACAATGAAATAAGTTTTGCGTGCCTATTTATAAGTAATATATGTACTTATAAATAGGCACGCAAGTGGTGTTTGCTTATAATTTGAATGTAACATTTGTTCATATGTTATGTATAAGATGTATTATAAGGTTGTATTATTGTTACATTTGTTAGCAAACCAAATATTTAAAAAAATCTCTCTTTAGAAATGTTATGAAAATTACATATCTCTGGTCATAATTATGCCAAGTGGCTATGCTTTGGCTCAGGAACTGATACTCTAGTTAGTAGTGGGCCGATACTACTCGGGAACCCTAATTAGGGGCCTGTCTAAATATAATAATAATAATATAATAATATTCTACCACATTCACACAGCGCCATCTAGTCCCAAAGTAAGCAATTATATTTGCTTGTGTTATGGGTACTAAACAACTGATATACTACTTAAATACATTTTTTTTTTTTTGTAAATACATACATATTATAGATAAATAAATTACACCCAGACACAGAACAAACCTTTATGCTCATCACACAAAGATTTGTCCTGGGTGGGGATCGAACCCACGACCTCCGGCTTAGCAGTCAGGGTCACTAACCACTAGACCAACAGGCCAGTCAATATCCCGACCAAGTGTAAAGTATATAATTTAAATAATATTTTATAAACTTAACCATAGGTATGATATTTTTAATTCACAATGTTTTCAATTGGATCTGAGGATATATAGCAGATAGAGTAGATCCGCCCCTTGATATGAATGTACGAGGCGAGTCTACGGACATCATATTATTAACTTGCATACACACAGTAGTCGCCCTAATAAATCGACCATTCATCAATGCCGTAAACGCTGAGTTTGCGAAACAACGGTCATTCGACCACACTCTCTTGTTATGCACATTTTACAACTATACTGCTAACATAGTAAAATTCTTTTATTATACTTAAGTACCGACTAATAAACGTATTTCCTATTGTAAAACAAGGAAGGTATTTGCAGCAAGTAACTTTATTTGAGCTCCAAGGTTTTATATATCCGTTGGAAGATGGAAGTTGTTTATTTACTTAAAATATCACTTTCTAGTAAGAGATTAATTTTAAGTCTAATAATCCTTTTCCTCTCTATGAAGTTACCAAACAAATTGAACATAGTACGAGTTCGGATCAATTACATGATAGTTCTGATATTTCGAGAATCAGAAGCAAAATTATATTGGAGTAACAGCGCGCAGCGTGCCAACAGTACGCAAGAATCTATTACGATCAGTAATAAACGAGTGAAAGGATAGTTAGTTACTTTTTCATCTGCAACCCATTAATGTCCCACTGCTGGGCTCGGGTCTCCTCTCCTCTATCTAGAGAGCTGAGAGGGTTAAGGCCATAATCCACACACGCTGGCTTAACGCGTGTTGGTGAATCAGACATGCACTTAGAATTACTTTTAGGGTGTGTGAGATGTTTTCGTTCACCGTCAGCAGATGGTAAGTCACATGACTATGACTACATATAAATTCCACAAAGAAAATCGCCATTAGTATTGCTGATCGGAATCGAACTCGGACCACGTGTTTAGCACGCCAGTCGCATATCCATTCAGCCACCATCGCGTCTTACTTTTAAATTATCTACAATTTACGTTACCTACATGTCAAAAACGAGACAGAGCGTGACGTCGCCTGTGGGCTGTGGCAAGGGGTAAGAGGCAAGTCAATGTTTAAGGTGATTTATGTATAAGAAAGAAGAAGTAAAGTTCGTAGGACGTAATTAATGGATGGCTCCTATGATACAATGAAGAGTGAAGAAGTATGTACCTTGTGCTAGCGTGTATGGCGCCACCGAGAGCAGCGCGAGGCACAGGAGCGCGCGCATGCTGCCGCTACCGCTTGGGCCGCATGCCGAGCGCCGCCGCGCCGCCCACCCCCGCACACACCTCGTAAACCACCTGCAGACCAAAAGTAGCTACACGTTTTATCTAAAGAACAAAATATTATTTATTAACAAATTAATTAACATATTGGTACATTGAAAATAAACAAAATACAGCTAAGTTTATGAGAGGTAACCAAAGTATAATTTGTACAAATAAACAATTATTTTGATAGAAATCTCGCGACAATTCACACAATGCACAGTTACAGATAGACATCTTGTAATTTGTAGACACTCGTCGAAATTACTTTCATGTTGATAATACCTTGGACACCGTCACTCACTACGAACAGCGTTTTCTATAGAAACTCACGACGCACTCACGCATTGGAATTAGAGCACGCATTTTATTATATCTTAATTTAAATCAAAAATAATCTAAAGCTCCCTCGGTACAGCAACCGTGAATGCTGAGTTCTAGGATGAGCTGAGTGCTGTTAGATGTTTCCGTCCAGAAAATTGTCAGTATCAGCAGTAACTATTGTCTAATTTGTGGTATCAGCCTGGAGCCATTTCAATCAACTCCAAAGTAGGGCCCAGTTAAGTGCAAAAGGCACGCCCCCTTATTAGTTGGGTGGTGGTGGTGGTGGTCTAAACATAGCTTCCGAAATTTGGTACTACTTCACCTTTGTCGGTCTCTTTCAAGAAGAAAGGGATTAATGATTCAGTGTATCGTGAAGGTATCTTAGAGTTATCTTCTTATATATATCTTACACTTTTTCCAAGACCCTTTATCGTTAGTTAGTTTATTTATTTAAATATTAATGTAAAATAGAGTTCGTCGCGAACCTCTCGGGGCTGTATTTAGAAAGCGGAAAATACATCAGCGCAGCGATCGTTCACTCATTTCGCTTTCTTCAACCGAAACATTTAAACATGTGAGTTTTGTTACCTACCTACCTACTACTGTACACTAAGTATACATTACACGTTACGTATTACACAAATAGATATATCTTAGATCAACAGACAACAAATTAAACATTGTGATCTTATCAAAATGAACGAAACCATTTTCGACGGGACGATACACAACGGAAGCATAATTTGCGAACTAATTCAAACTTAAATTAGTGAAAGCATGCTAAATAAATATTGAACTCAATGAAGATTGATTGGAAGTGGGTTTGATTGGTTCAACCATCAATGATTGCTATAATTTTGAAATTATTTCATCAACAATTTTGCAAGCTGAATAATGAAATTCTTTAGTGTGAATCTTTACGATGGGAAAATATTTGATACCGACGTTTTAGCTCATTGGAAAACATATTATATTGTATATATGTAGCACATTTTTTAAATTACCCATCATTATGTATATCACGTACTGATATGCTGAAAATGACAGCACAGCGTAGGCTCCTCCTAACAGTATTGTTATTCGGAGTCATAAATACACACAAACCGGAAAATCTATACCTATCTATACAGACAATTTAGCTGGAAAGGTGATAACTATATTAAACTCTGCACGACCGTTCAACTCATTTTCTATGCTTCGCCTAAAACTGCCACTTCCCACTTCCAATACGATCAGACAATAAAATAAATTTTTTTCTTGACTAAGCCGCTACCTAAAATGAGCTCAGAGTACCTCAGCCTATAAAAGGAAATCTGTCCTTAACCCTCTCTATCTCTAGGAGCTAAGGAAACCAGTACAAAATCAAAGCGGAGAAGCGGGAAACGAGGAAGAAAAAAGAAGATCTGTTATAAAACAACGTTTTTATGGAGTCTGGGGTTGTAAGGCGGTCGGAGTATCTTGGCGTAGTTGGCGTGTACCACATATTATTAAAGGTTACTATCTAAACAACAAATAGGGTACCTACACAACACACAGTTGTTTACGTGCTGAGTGACGTGTGAACTTCTTCATTAAGTTGTTAATGAGTCATTGATTCATTGCCGACTCACATGAATAAGCAGATAGTAGGTAATCACTAATAAGACATTATTCAATCTGTCCACACTTCGCCAGTTGTAGAGCCCGTTCTCACGTGTCATTCAGGGGAACTGTTATGTTATTTGTTAAAAACCTTTTGTTCTCGGGTGGAATCTTATTGAAGCGAGAGCCAATCTTAGACTCTACGTTGTGAGTAGCTCTTTACATAGGTTCACACAGCAACAAATTTCAACAACACACAACTCTGTAAGGACAATAGCTATATGAGAAATAAAAGGATTGTTTCAAATTTCATCCTGTGCCACAACTACTGATTAATCATAAACGAATCCCGGATAATTACTAGTTATTTCACAAAGTTACCTAAGGGTTGAGCACTAAAGCTTTGAAAACATGGTAAACACTTTCTTTAGAAAATTAAGATTATTAAGTAGTGAAATACATATTCAGCTTTTCTTTAAAATTTTAAGTATTGTCTGGTCTGTATCAAGTAAGTCTGTACCCAGAAATTCACGGTCTGCCTCTGTCTCGTCTCTCAACATCGGAAACAAAAGACCGAAATCCAATGACCACAATAAACGAAGTCGGATTTATTTGCTTATTTTATTTATTCCTAAAATGTTTAGCCACTAGAACATCTAGATACAAGCGGGCACTGATACTCGTCAAGTTGGAACGGGCCTTACGACCGCGCACTCTATATTGTGTATAGTGGGAACTGAGCGCACGAGGTTATTGTAGTGATTATGCTATCGTTACGGGATCTGTCTGTGTGTCACTGGGCCATATGATCACTTACTGTACAATATGCTCTCGTGTGTGATTGAGCATGTCTTATTTAGCCGTAAGGCACATTCAGACTGCGCAACTCCCAAGTCTTGTTTGTTCCTCTTGGCGAGTATGAAAATTGACTCACAAACAAAACTTGTGCTGGGTTTTTTATTAGGATTAAGATTATGATGATATCTTGGTATACCAAGATTTTTCAGCATAATTGAAGAAGAAGATTGGTACCTAAATGATACAGAAGACCGCAGACATTACAACACTGTCGTTTTTATTACAAAAAAGTAATGTTATGTTTCAAGATTTATGTATGTAAGTACTCGTTATGTGCGTTTCTTTAATCCACCATAACTTCTATACGTCTCAACCAATTTATATGTATGGGGTATCATTACAATACTTACATTCTTCCGAATAACATAGTCTAGTAAAAACTAACCAATAACAGGTAGGTACAAAATAAAAATTAAAAACACGACTGCCATAACAAAAAGAACGAAAGACAATAACAATTTATTATTTATCTCTGCATTGCATATATCGCCGTTCCCACCGAATAATACCGTAATCGTAAAATCTAAATTTTACAGGAAAAATAAAATACGGATTTTGGCTTCTAACTTTTTACTAGGTTTACATAGAAAAATCATTTATATACCAAAAGATAGGTGATTTTTTCTTAGATATTGTGATACATTTAAAAAGAAATATTATTATACTAGATTGAAGTTAAAAGCTAAAATGTATATTACCATAATTTGAAATAGAATCTTCATCCGTAAAGCAACAATACGATTTTATTCGGGTAAATTATCGACAGTGAGCTACACATAATAGTTGAATGCGATCTTATTCGCTGTTTTGTCGCAATGTTAACTAACTCAGTAATGAATTGTTACCATAATATTTGGTGATTATACAAATGAGATGACAAGTGTAATATTAATTAACGATAATATTCCATGTCAAATAAAATAAGTTTCACATTGTAAAAATATAATACCGGATAGTCCATATTACAAAATAAAAGGTAATTAATAATCGAATTCTTAAAATAAACCATGTTCTACATTGTTTTAGGGGTTTTTAATAAATGTATGGAAAAATAACATAAAAGAAACATAATTATAAATTTAATATTCATTTATATTAATATTTCAGTGCCATTTAGGCATCATATAGGTCTGACCCATCAAAATCGTCTGAATTTACTGTTAAAAATGTCTGCAACATACAAGATAGTTCTAAAAACCATGGTAATGATTACGTATAGCTTCACTAGCACACAATGCAAGTAAATCATCATACACAGGTTTAGAAATGGGGATAAGTTGGTGGCATATCTGTGTCAAGTTATCGACCATTGTAAATTCCAGAGGATTTTTCGGTTGCCGCCCACGTTTTGATATTGTAGGATCCGGGTCAGTGTACAAGTCGAAATATTCTTCCACAAAATTACATTTTAATTGTTAGACCACTTTTCCATGAGAAAATTTCTCTATTTTCCTTTGCCCACGAAAATCTTAGGGAACCTAAGTCACAAGCAAAGTCACCTTGTCCTTTACCAAGGGAGCTAAGTTTACGAAGGGCCTTGTGATATCTTTATGCCAGTTTTTTCCAGAGATGAGACATTTTAAATCATAGTAGTTTAAATCTTAAGATGTAAATAATAACTTATTCTTTATTGCGCGTTCAACACTATATTCACCCTCACTTGGACTATGGCCCGTAAAAAAAAAACGATATTAGAAGATGGTATATTAGGACTTAAAGGTACATGGCAAAATAAATCTATTTTTGTTTTTTCCAGCACAGACATCAGTATAAAATGATTTGTAATAAACAGCTTCCAATTTCGTTTGCTTTCGTTTTTTGCAATAGAAAGGTGCCAGACATGTATTGTCAACATCCTGACTTAATAGGTGTGTTAAAAATTGTAAAAGATATTTGCACATTTAATGTAAAATACCTAACTGAGGTTAAGTCTTTTCTAAATCAAAAACAGCGACTGTAGTATTTGTTGAATTAACCGCAGCTTTTTCCCTTCTTTTTATCTAACGTTCCAACTTTATTATTATTTTATTACAAAAATAGCTTTTTAGCATCTTCAGCTTGTTCATACAGAGAGTAAATTGTACACAAATCCTTTTTTGGCTTATAAAAGATTAGTTGTATCCCGTTTTATAAATAGTTATAATAATGGAAATTACATTACCGAAATTTGTCTTAATTTTTGTACCCGAATAAGATCGCAATAACAGTTTGCTGTAAAAGATGAGACATTGAAAAGTGAGTAATACCTATTACGATATAAAACTGTGATTTTATTTTTAGGCGAATAGCATAGGTAAAGTCATTACAAAATGACTATCTCGAGAAGTACTCGTACGAATATTCTGAAAAAAATTCACAAGGTGTAATCAATCCTCTAGAACAATAATTCCCAATAAAAGCACTTCTATAGTAATAGTCGATTACGATATTATTCGGTGGGAACGGCGATATTATGCTAAACGAAAAATTTTGGTCACAGTTGGGGAATTTCCGCTCAGTGGAAAACTTTCTTATCTAATAGAATAAGTCTAGATATCAATTAAGGGTAAATGCACTGTGGGGGTGGTTGTTTCCCCTTAATGTATTTAGTAGTGTTGCTGTATCTGCATTATAAATGCAGGACAACGCGATTACCCTTTGTTTAATAAGTACGTAGGATAGCCGGTGCTGGCCCAAGAAGTTATTTCAAAGCTATTTGTTATCTGTATTCTCTGCATTTAGTGTCAAGGGTTTCAGGATCAAATGACTCGTAATGAGTAGAAGCAAGGATAACAAAACCTGTCCCCACACACATGAGTGCACAGTTGAGCGGAGCTCAACTCATGTGTGTGGGGACAGGCCGCTCCGGACCGGCGAGCGGCGCGGCCGCGTCCAGGGGCGTCACGCACTCGCTCGTTGATTTAATCAACCATGGTACGAGTGTTAACTGACAATGTTATGGAAATTATGTTAATTAAAAATATAGTATAAATATATAGGTCAATCTGAATAAAAAAATGTGAATACCTAGTAATAATGAGAGAAGGTTCACAGGTTTTGTTGCGTCATTTCATCCATTCCTCAACTTTACTGTGCCCCGCAGTGCCCCTAAACTTTCCAACGTCCATGAGCGGCGGTAACCAACTTACCATCAGACAGACCACCTGCTACTCTGACAATTCAGGCAATAAAAAATTGTCCCAGAAGAAGTACCTACTAGAAGCACTGCGATACCAAACACAATTAAACGGACGAAGTTATTGAAAGATTGTTTTTATCGACAGAGAATGAAGGTCTCATGAAACCTTCAGAACCCGTCTAAGCAAAGCTTAAAACAATACAAAGTTATGGTTTCTTTGTGGGTAATTAACCTAAGAATGGTCGAGGACGAAGTGTGGCAGTTAAAGCAACGTAGTAACAGCGTGGCGGTTCCACCAGACAGCCCTTTGAGCGCAATAGTCGTGAGGGCGACTGGCGCGGGCGCGACATACTGCCTATTAAACATACTATTGTCTCAACATCAAGTTTTACCAAACATCATCATCCTATGTATTACTTGAAATAAAGTATAGCACAGCATCACCCCTTTTTCCTCGGTGGGGGTAGGTACGTTTATTTCAAAATACTTAATGTTCAGCTTCTTACTTCCTACAGCTAATTATAACGTACGTGTTAGAGATGTAGTGTGAGTGTGCAAGTATTTGCTTAATATATAAGCTTTGGAAACATTAAACTTCTGTCCAACAGTAGGTATTGTTCCTAAACGTGGTGTAGGTACAGTACTGTTGGATGAAGTTCCTTAGCCGGTGGAACAGCACCAATCTGAGAAAAAGGTCTAGGTTAGTGCTCTACCACTCTTATGACTACGAGCTTGATTTTTTGATATCTATCATAATTATTCGGATCATAAGTATCTACAGTTTTAGACATTAAACAGGTGCATAGCGATGCAGTGCGGAAGCTCCTGCGCCCGCGCCCTCACCGAGCAGGTCGACCGTGACTCTCCAACTTGTAACGGAAATCGAGGGTAGAAATATTACCATACGATGTCTCTATTGTATCCTGCACACAGTGTGCAACACGCCTATTTTGTTTGTTCCGCTACGACGGCTAGATTTGTTGCGTCTTTAACACAATAGCTCTTGTTTGTTACTTACCATTCTGCTGTCATGAATATGTATACCTATGCATCATATTAATATGGTAATGACCGAAAAGATATAACAGATTCACTATCAATTTCCTGCAATTATTTATTTTTAATACTAGGTACATAACAATGTTAAAAGTAGGTGCATACGATTTTCTATTTACTTACCGCTTGTTCCAAACTTCAATCGAAACGTTTTCCGTTTTTCTTTTCTCACTTTTGCAATTCAATAATCCACAAAGTTCACTGTTTAGGTATCTTTTTAAAAACTTCACTAAAATGAGGTCGTTCCACTTAATATATGAATTTATAAATTCACAATGTTCGTATTTTCAAAACAAACTGTACACATCGAGAACGCAAGAGGTTACGTTACGCGTGAGTTCGTAATGAGTCGTTGCCGTAGTACCGCGCTGGTACCGGCGGGCGGCGATGTAGTCAGTGGACTGAAGCTTTGCGCTCGTAGTTGAGGCGCCGCCGCTGGCATGGCGGGGCGCCCCGTGGCCCCGTGAGGGCGAGCTCGTGGGGGTGGCGAGCCGCCACGGCCCGCTGCCCTCGTCTTGTCTTGTACCTGTACATAAACTGCATAGATATTTGCCTTGTTACAAATAGTTTTATGTGCTCTTCGAACCTATACAATCTATATCATGTCATGGACCTACGTATTAACCGACTTAAAGAAGTAAACATGCATACAACTCGCCCGGTGCTAAACCATCATAATATATTTGTGAGTTGAGACTAGAGATGAAACGAATATACTCATATTAGGTATGCATAATTATTATAATACGAGCGACCCGTATTCATATTAGGTTATAGGAATGTCATCTATTAGGTTACTCGATATTAGTCAAGTATTAGCCAGAGACTACGCGAACGAATACTAGATATAGAGCATAATACTAAAACGTTCACTCCTTACCCTATTATCTGACTAATATCGAGTAATAGGTATGGTATTAGAATATGACGAAACTAATATATCCTATATTAGGATTATGCGAAATTGACCCTAATATAACATCTCTAGTTGAGACAGTCTCGGTGGTACAGCGGGCAGTGTGTACGACTGCAAGAGTTGCTTGGTTGGTTGTAAACTTTATTAACGACGTATTTTAGGCATAGGACAGGATCATTTTATTGACAGAAAATAGTTTACCGTACCAACCTATAAAAATTTAACCAAAAAAAATTTTACCAAACATATTTAGTAAATGTGCACCAGATTAAGATAAAGGTACTCCTTCTTAGGAGGATCCGACATGGATAAATTAGGTTAGAACTTTCGTGGTTATATTTTTACCTTTTTACCTACCATCAATCCGACACCCAAAAGAAAAAGTCTGAACTTTTCCAACTTATTAAATGAATTTAAAACTCAGATAATAATTTATACTTACGTTTGTTCACAGGTCAGTGGTTCAAAGTTATTCAGTTATACATACAATTTTTTTTACATTTTTTTTTAAAGTTCCCACCCCACCTAAATAATTTTGAGCTACCAATAATTTAAAAAAAAATAGTGATTTACTTTTAAAATGTGAAAGCTTACAGAATAGGCAAGTTATTTTAGTGATTTGTACGATTAATGTCATAGTAATTTTTTTGACGAGACATTTTCGAAACGTAAAAAGAAAATTTTGGTAAGATATTATTCTTAAATCTATCATTATTTTGTTAAATTAAGTACTTTTTTATAGCCTAATTGAAGTGCTACAGCTACAACACCATTTTTAATGGTACCCATTCAAATTGATTTTGGAATTAAATGTCAATTTTTGGGTAAATATCGAAAAACCCTTAAAATTCAAATATCTCGAAAACTATTGAATTTCGGCCATACATAGGTATAGGGGGTTCAATTTGTTGCATTTTGGCCCCCCTTAGCCCCTGACGGACATACGTCGAATTAACAGTAACCCTGTATATTATAGTTTAAAGTAGTGTCCGACCGAAATTTCGGTTTCGGTTTCGGTTTCGGCCAAAATTGGCCGAAACTTTTGCCGAAACCGTAACTGATTTCGGAAGTTGTCGTGCACGCTCGCCTAACTTCGTTTCTCGCGGCAACGCTTTAGCGGCCCGGGAAATGTCATCCGCCGTTCGGATAGTTCTGTAGCAACAAAACTTAGTCAGTGCGTTATCGCCCGACGCAAACATTCTTTAGAGGTTATGCTTTGATAGAACTGATTACATGTAAGTTTTTGTTTCATTTCTGTACTTGAATGATTTATATAGTTAGTTAAATATTGAGTCAGTAACTTTGTTTTGTTGTTATTAACAAATCAAGTCACATGTAAAAAAAAGATTGTAAATAAATATAAATAAAATAAAAATCTTTATTTGTCACAAAAAATACATTTACATACAGTACTAGTGTACAGCAGAATAATGTGTTTGGTACTAACAATACTGATACTGTCTCCCAAGTAAGCCAGAGCTTGTATTATGGGAGACATGTTTATAATAGAAATAGTCGCTGTTATTATATTTATGTATGCTGTGAAAAATATTTACGCGTGGTTATTTTTGAATTTTAGTGAAGTAAAAAAAAGATATAATTAATAAAAACAATGAGAAAAGATTATATGTATTTGTGTCTGTGTGTGCGTGAGTGTGTGTGTGTTGAGTGTAATTTAGTTTTATGTGATGTATGTTAGAAGATCTTCAGTCGCTTGATAGTAGTTTAATTGAAGCCAATCTGAAACCTTAATCTTTACCTCTCGTGTTAAGTTTGTTATTTATAATATTGTATAGTTTGCAGCTTATTATTGTATACTGCCTTCTTGCGAAGGTAGTCTTGTAAGGGATGGTGGGACAGACGTAGAATTTATTCCGTTTTGCCTGGTTGGGTCATGGGACTTGAGAATGTTTTCTTAGGATAACCTTAAGGACAAAGAGCTGGCGCACTGTTAGGACCTTGCAGTCAGAGTACAATTGAGTGGTATCTGAAGTGTTTTTTAGTCATAACTTTTAACACAGCCCTTTGTGCCCTCTCCAGGCTTAGTATGTGCGTTTTGGCTGCCCCACCCCACACGGATATACAATATTGCATTACTGACTGACACAACGATAGACAAGTCTTATCTTATTTATATCAGCAGACTTTCTTAGGGATTTGAAAATGTGTATCAACCGTCTAGCTCTCTGTGTCACTGCTTCGATCTGTTTGTCCCATCTCAGCCCGCTGTCTATTTGGACACCTAAGTATTTGACAGTTTCTGCACGGGTAATGTTCTGACAAGGGCAGCGGCTCAGGGAGTTGCAGGTATGGGCTAGTATAGAGAAGTCATGAGGAGGATTACTAATTTGGATAAGCTGAAGGGAATGTAAAGAGTTTTAGAAAGGTTAAGAGTTAGTAGGTTGTCTGTTAGCCAGTGCATGACTTTGGACAAGGAGTATTCTGATCTCTCTTTCAGAATCTGCCAGCTAGACCCCCATACCAGAATCGCAGTGTCATCTGCATAACTAAAAATACTTGTATAGGGCAGCGACATATTACAGCGGTCATTGACATAGAGCTGAAAGAGTGTAGGGGCGAGGACGCTGCCTTGTGGGACGCCGTAGGAGGCGATTACTTCCTCACTCTCACAGCCCCCAATGGCCAATACTTACTTTTTGCTTTCTGTTAGAAAGGTAGTCCTTGAAGACACTATATGCACTACCCTGGATACCCAATCTTGTGTGTCAAATGAAAAATGTGAAGTGTTTTATTTGTTAAATTACGTTGTATAGGTAAACTTATTTCAAGATTTACTGTGTTTCCATTTCATGTCCTAATTAATGCAGAATAATGGGTAAAATGCACCAAATTTCAGTATTTTAAGGAATTTTATACTTGCCCACGTGAGTTTCGGTTTCGGTTTCGGTTTCGGCCGAAACTGAAGCCACGGCCGAACATTCGGTTTCGGTTTCGGTTTCGGCCGGAAAACCAGTTTCGGTCGGACTCTAGTTTAAAGTTATTATTTCTTTCTTTAGACCTGACTAGTGTACCTAACATAATAATTATGATGACATTTGGATGGTTATTCCATTTTATTTTCTTTGAGCCTGGTAATTTTATTATTGAAATTATTTTAATAACAAATGTAGTCGGGGTGGGTCGGTTAATGATAGAAGCTTTAGTAAATGACATAAACTTTAATTATTGTAAACACTTTTATACGATAATAACGACGCACACGCGGCCATTTTCGAATTCTCTTGTTTAGTAGGTACATTGCGCCGAACGACGGAATATGGAAACAGCGACGACCGCTCTCATTGGTCGACGCGATTCCCGTCGTTCGGAAACGCACTACGGCGTTGGTAAATAACGCAGAGGCATCTGGCCTCTATTAATGCGCCCAGGGCAGGGAGTACGCGCTTAGTTGTCACCGCTATACAAAGGATATTTACGCGTAGCGTAGGCAATGCGTTTAAATTAAAAATGATTTACTACAGTAAATAGATACTAAATAATTAAAAATTACATCTAGTTTTAAGTTACAAATACAAAATACAAATATATTTATTCTGCATAGATAAGGGTTTACAAAAATGTAGATGTTAATAAGGGTACAATAAACTGAGTAGCTTTAAACCTTATCTTACCTAAAAGGTGTGCAAATTTATTACCTACATAGTATAATGATAACTTAAAACTAGATAGAAATTTATAATTTTTTAGTATTTATAACATTTTACTATTTTAATCTGAGATCAATCTAAAGTTACTATTATAATTAGTAGGTATTCAATTTGCACACCTTTTAGGTAAGATAAGGTCTAAAGTAACTGAGTTTATTGTACCCTTATGACCATCTACATTTTTGTAAACCCTTATCTATGCAGAATAAAGATATTTGCATTTGTATTTTTGTATTCAATTTTATGCGTAGAACAAAATAGTTGTCTATTTCCAAGTAACCTACTGTCATTATTACTGTCAATACTGTCAAAATAAATGTGTAGGTATTCTACGTCAACGGGAAAATAACATTGCTTTGCTTTGCTTGGAAATGTCATTCGCCTCGAATGCAATGCATATTTTCTTTTTTTTATAGAAATATAATAGGCTTGATGTAACAAGTGATGTTGGATACGCGATATTCTCTCGCTAATACCGAGTTTGATTAACTTAAATGTAAATACTACAAAATAAAGGCGAATCGTATTTGGACGTGTTAAAGAAATGGCCGAAACGAGTACAATGAACCCCGATAACAAAGTAGAGCAGAGCGAGAAGAAGCAAGAGTTGAAAGTGGTGAAGACGGAGGTGGATTTGATGGTGAAG
Organism: Laspeyria flexula; assembly: GCA_905147015.1. NCBI lineage: Eukaryota > Metazoa > Arthropoda > Insecta > Lepidoptera > Erebidae > Laspeyria > Laspeyria flexula. The sequence continues at coordinate 249,306 of LR989954.1, read as the reverse complement.
CACGAGCTACTGGAGTGCGTAGTGTGCGTGACGCGCAGCCCCGAGTGCTATGACATGTACGACAGCCACACGAGCGCGTCCGGCGCGACGTTGCACAACTTCCTGACCAAGTTCACCCAGTGTGACTTCTCGACCGCGCAGAACTGCTCCAAGTTCGTGTGTAAGACTTGCTATGAGCTCATCAATGTGTTGGAACAAGCCGAGTTAGAATACGCCAAGTTGAAGGAAACTTTTGAAGCAATACTTAGTAAAAACCCACTGTTCGAGGCATCATCGACGGTGCAGCCGATAAGACTGAACTCGGTGAAGGCCGAGGTGGAGCCAGACGATGACGATGACGACGAGGACTACACAGTATGTGACAATATGCACAGTAATGACTCAGACGATGAACCCCTCGCTACTCAAAGTAAAAAAAAGAGACATAAAGTGGAAAAGAAAAAGAAGAAAGTAGCTCCAACAAATAAACGTAAATCAAGAAGCAAAAACAATGACAGGTGGGTTCTCATATGTATGTATGTAACCATCAGTGATTGGGATAAGTAGTGTTATGTGCTTGAATGTTGATATTAATGGGATACACCCAAAGAAATTCTGGGATCGACAGCAGTTTATGTTAATTCCACAAAATATGTTCCTGAATGTTGCTGTATTAAATGAAGATAAACTGTTTGAGATATCACGAGTACCTATATAATTATGACAATGAGAGTGCACAACCTATTTTAAAATATTAAAAGGAGGATATAATCTGTCACTTTTTTAATTTTTTTATACTGTATTTATTTTATTATTAAACGCAGTATAATTTTTTTTTAAAAAGTATGCATATGTATTAAACAAAAAGTTATCTTAACATATAAAAAAATCTGGTTTCATAAAATTAATATAAGTGTAAAACAGGGCTTATCCGAGTTGCCACCTATTGCTGGTAATCATATATTTTACTAATTATAAATTAGCAATTCATCATAATGTATTGAGTAATCCACTAGGGAACAAGCCTTATGTTGCAGGGGACTTCACGAAAATATCATTAACTATAACAAAATACTTTGTGTGACTAAAAACAAATATCTATGAATCATACAAATATTTGTCTTATGTGCTAATCAAACCCACACACACACACTCAGCACAGCGATGTGAGTGAGGATGTGTCCACTCATCACTGCACAAAGGTAATAGTAATGCATGTGTAATAATAAATTGTTGTTGCAGTTGGAAGTGTGACGAGTGTGGCATGAAAGGCTCAATAGGAGGTGCCATAGCTCTGACAGCCCACAAGCTTGCCACACATACACTTGACAACACTAGCACTATGCTCCAGGATGTCAAGACTGAAGACTCAGTAGAGGGGTTTGTTGTATATTTTGTAACATAAATGTTTTTGTTATCTAACACAATAGTAGTGTAGTGACCAATTAAGAAAATATAATGGCAGAACCCAATTTCAACCCATGGGTGTCATACAAGGCTACTGTGAGAAAAGGAAAATTCGAAAATAAAACACTGTACCAACCCGTCTAGCCCGTGTGGTATAGTAGGCTTAATTCCCTCCAGAATGTTTGTTTGGAGCAGACCCGTGCCCAGTAGTGGAACATTAACTTATGGGTTGTAATGATGAATACAATACACTATGTTTAATGAAATCAATTTATATAAAACTTATTGACTAAATGTGTGAAACACAAAACTCGGTAATGGCTTTACCGATTTGCCAAATTAATTTTTAAAGACACTTTGAAGTCTGCAGAAGAATAATTTTAGGAGTATAAATCAAAATTGTACACAGATTATAGTTTTTTGGTTGCCGGACGTATCTTCGAACTTTCTTGGCTGTCTGTGTACTGTTAATTTTGTAAACCTACTCACCGGAGATTAAATTTGAGGATTTTATGCATATTACTTTTTAAGATACTTTAATATATAATATAATATATATATATATATATATTTTATTTACATAACATATATATTATATATGTTTGTATATTACAGTTCCCAAAGTCCTATATTCAACAATGGTTTCGGAAATGGTCTCAAAATTGAGTTAGAAGCCAGCTTCGATGATGACGACAGCCTTCCTGATGCAACTGATGACTTTCTCAATGACACCAAAACTACTAAAAGTAAATTAGGACTACGTAGGGGCAAAACAACCAAGTTGATACCAGCTCGAAAAAAAAAAGTCAAAGTTATGCACCAGTGTGACCAGTGCGAGGCTAAATATTCTTCCAAAGGTAATTTCAACTCTATCAATCTTCAGTTGAAATATGTATTATATGTTATTTAAATTGATGAATGAACTTGATTTTGTATAAAAAAGATAAAAATTTACATTCTAATGAAATTATTTTAATGTAATTCTATTATTTAAATACTATGTTAAAATAAATATTGCAAAGCTGCGTTTTTTGCTACTCAATATAAATGATGTTGTGTTATCGACAGCTCGGCTGGAGCAACATAAACAGAAGCACGACGGATCGAAGCCGCCCTACATCTGTGAGATCTGTGGCGCGCACTACAAGCACAAGCGAGCCTGTGACATACATATTGCCTTACACAAAGGTAATGTTGCCAGGCAATCACTTTTATTTACCTTTCAATGCCTGTGTTTACATGAAACGAGTTTCTTACCTCGAAGATGTGACTATCGAATACGAGAAAAAATAATAATAATAATAATCTATCACATTCACACAGCGCCATCTAATCTCAATCATATTTGCTTCTGTTATGGGTACTAAACAACTGATATACTACTTAAGTCTTTGAACGCCATGTCGGACACCGTTGTCCGACAAACAATTAAATTTCCATTGTGTCTGCAGTCTGGCGTTCAATGTGTTAAATACATTTTTTCTTTGTAAATACATTCATATTATAGATAAATTACACCCAGACACAGAACAAACTTTTATGCTCATCACACAAAGATTTGTCCTGGGTGGGGATCGAACCCACGACCTCCAGCTTAGCAGTCAGGGTTACTAACCACTAGAACAACAGGCCAGTCAAAATAATAATGATCATAATTTGATAAAATAATTATGATCAAGTAAACTAAACTTACATTTACAAGAAAAAAGAAATATATTGATTATAACTATAAAGTAAATAATGAACAAATTAAGAGAGTGTCTGAGGTGCGAGACCTGGGGGTCATGTTAGATAGTAGACTGATATTTGATAGCCATATAACACACATCACAAATAGTGTTTAAAATGTTGGGCTTTATATTAAGAATCACCAAAGAATTTAAGCGTTTGTCCACACTGTTGCTATTATACAAAACTATTGTCAGACCTATATTGGAGTACGGGTCCACAGTGTGGAATCCTCAGTATAGTACTTATATTGACCAAATAGAAAATATTCAAAATAAAATTAATAAGCATATTACATGGAGAAGTAATAATTGTTTAGAGGAAATACCTGATTTGCCATCATTGACGACACGAAGAAGTGAAAGAGACTTACTTTTTCTATATAAAATCGTAAGGAACAAAGTAGATTCAACTTATCTTTTAAGCAAAATTGGTTTAGTATGTCCACGTCTTAATGCTAGAAAAAAATTAGTCTTCCATGCTCCCTCTGTTAGGACAAATTATGCAAAAAATTTATTTATTAATAGATCCTGCCACTTATTTAATACCCTCATTAATAATGACAATACTTTCATGGATATATTTGAGCTTTCCTTACCTAAATTTAGGAATTCCGTTCATGACTGTCTGGTCCCTGCACTGCACTAGAATTAATGCTATTGAAATATTGTATGTTTTTCTACTGTTACTTACATTTGCATATTTATTTATTATCTCCCTTTACCCTTACTTTAGTTTTTTTTTTAGATTATAATTATATTCATTTATTTATATAAATATTTGTTTTGGCGCTCAATTAAGTTAAATTTATTAGTGGAAACAGTCTTTGGTTTATGTATAGCTTATTAAATTTATTATTAAGTATTTATTGTAACTGTGTGTTTCCCAAATGAAAATAAAAATAAAAAAATAAAATAAAATAAACATACGATATCGTACATCGTAGGGATAAAATCGCCTTGTCATTAAATAGTGGATGTCACTGTGTGAATAGGGCTCAATGGCAAAAGCAGTAGTTGGACATTAGTGGGTTGCTGATGAAACATGTGAATGCCTGAGGCCATTATCTTGTTGCGAATGTCGCCTACGATAATAGCATACGTACTTACGAGTTCCAAACTTAAAACGTTTGTTAATAATGTTTTCTACATCTCTTATTTTCAGGATAGTTTTGTGAACGTGACATTTTCATTATAATATGAAAAAAAAAATCGTTTGTTTCAGGTATAAGCGACTGGAAGTGTGAAGAGTGTAACAAATTATTCCCCTCAAAGAATGCTCTGCAGAGGCATAACAACATTCACACGGGGAAGCTCAATTACCAGGTAAATATTAAATATGTGAAACGATGTAGTAGTGTGGGAGGCCGCTAGTGACGGCGCTGTCGTGTTGCAGTGCGACCTGTGCGGCAAGTCGTTCATCCACACGTCGTCGTTCAAGATGCACAAGCTGTCGCACTCGGGCGTGAAGCCGCACGCGTGCGACGTGTGCGGGCTGGCGCTCATGACGCGCTCGCACCTCAAGCGCCACAAGCGCGTGCACTCGGGCGAGAAGCGCCACGAGTGCGCCGTCTGCGGCAAGCGCTTCAGCGAGCGCTACAACCTGGCGGCGCACAGCAAGTCGCACGAGCCCGGCGCGCCCGAGCCGCCCGCCGCCCGCGACGTGCCGCGGCGCCGCCTGTTCCGCTGCACGTTCTGCGTGGAGCGCTTCGAGCGCCGCTACATGCTGGAGCGCCACATGTCCGTGGTGCACGGCCGCACGCTGGAGCGCCCGCCGCCCACGCCGCGCAACACCATGAGCAAGCTGCTCAAGGCGCAGGCGCAGCGCCGCGACCTGCCGCCGCCCGCAGGTATCTCGTTGCCCACGTTTGACGTTCCCGTACTGCTTCCGCCCCTAGAGCACTGTATCCGTAGAGCTGATGAACTGTGCCCCTTACCCGTTCTTTACGTTTCTTTATAGAAGTCGACACGAAGGATGACCTGAGCTCGGACTCTCGCACGCCCACGACCCCCATCACCCCGCAGAAACTCATCGCGCAACTAGGTAAACTCTTTGAAACTTCTACTGAAATTAAACAATAACGAAGTAGATTTTTTTAAATTATTATGTCATTGCTATGGTCTTGATAAATGAATAATTATTGAAAGTAGGCTGAATATATCAATCAATATTTTATACTTTAAACAAACATTGTGTATTGCAGCATCATCCACGTCAGTGATAGCGCAAGGCGCGTGGAGCGGCACTTACGCGGAGTTCGGCGCCGCGCTCAGGCACGACTACCCGCACTGACCGCGCTCAGGCACGACTACCGCACTGACCGCGCTCAGGCACGACTACCCGCACTGACCGCGCTCAGGCACGACTACCGCACTGACCGCGCTCAGGCACGACTACCCGCACTGACCGCGCTCAGGCACGACTACCCGCACTGGCCGCGCTCAGGCACGACTACCCGCACTGGCCGCGCTCAGGCACGACTACCCGCACTGGCCGCGCTCAGGCACGACTACCCGCACTGGCCGCGCTCAGGCACGGCTACCCGCACTGACCGCGCTCAGGCACGACTAACCGCACTGACCGCGCACAGGCACGACACACACCCTTCTCAAGTAAAACTAGCAACACTAAGGTAACAATTTGCTGACGTCATGACGCAAAAGACGATGAAAAATCGAAATGTCCGTGTTCAATACTAACCTTATGGCATTGTCGACGATCTTAGGGAGACTAGCAATATTGTGTACATTATTTTTTGATAAGTATATATTATACTGTGTCGTACGGCATAAAGGAGGCTGGTGTACTGCAGTTCGAATTGGTTCAAATAAGTACTAAGAAGAGACAGAATATTCATTAATTTTCCGTATGATGAAGTAAGTATTGTTATTATTTCCAGATTTTAGAACAAAATAATGTTATACATAAATAAATGATTCTTCCGAACTTATTTCTGTCATACAAAAGTATAATAACACTGTAAATATTAGTTAATTGGTAATGATTAGATTAGACACACGTTATAGCGCATATTCTTACATAAATGTAAAATATACTATAAATATTTAGGTAAATAATTGTACTATAGTGTTATAACTGATAATAATATTTTTATACTAAACTGAGATCACAACTTTATTATTCTGTTTTAAGTTACGACGTACTTCGTACGATCACCTGATAAGATTATATTATTTCATATAAACATTTGTATTATATTTAATTAAAATACAGTTAATTCAACCAATCTTATTATTTTAATTTGTTTATTACCTACCAGCACAAACAAAAGCGCAAAAAACAAAAAAAAACATTTTGATTTTGTTATGTTTGATTTTAGACACTTTACAGTGCGCCTATGATATGAAATGAAATCTCGTTTATTCATCTAGGTTACAAGGTAATACTTATAACAGTTACAAGATAAGAATCACAGACTAATAAGGGATACTACGATAAGAATGTAACAGGTTATCCGAAAAATTGTGACAGCAAATTTGCCTGCCTAAGTTTTTTTTTTATTAAGTTGAAGGCTATGATGTAATAATAATCAATATAGTCAAATCGAATTCTTTATTGCTAGATCACAATGATATATGCACGTCAAACAAAGCTATAATAAGGTGTCGGCAAATTTGAAAAAGGCCAGTTCGCTGACAAGGTCGTGCTCTGAGTAGAACTTGGTAGGAAAATCAGGCCACTCTTTTTAATCGCCAAAGTAGTTAGTACTTTGTAGTAAATCACAGAATGTTACAGAACCAAAACACCATAATAAAATTTGTTAAAAATAAAAAGTATCAAACTATAATTTGTTTTCGTCGAACGGTATGGTGGTATCTATGGTTTTTTCATTTTAGCCGACTTCAAAAAAGAGGTGGTTAGAATTTCCTAGTACCCACTTCACACTTGTTTGGTAAAACGATATTAAAGTAATTTAAGTATATCAAACTCCGCTACGTGGTGAGCTTTTGTCATTAGATAAAAGGTTCAACTCAAACTATTCCCGTTGGAAAAAAATCACGGGATCCATGCCATTGCTGTTTTGCACCAACGAATTATTTCGGATTAAATCATAGAAATACAATTTGTTAATGTAGATATTCTATCAGATATTTTATTTAAAGGAAATTCCTGTGAATTTGGAATTTTTTTGAATAGGTTACATAGTTGTGAGTGAATAATTTTTATGTTATGATCAGTCTATGATTATAAATTTTAATATTTTATTGAATAAATGGAATTTGTGGAACGGTTTCATCAGCTGTCAACGTCATATATGTCACGTTATCAAAATAACAGTTTGACAGTTTAAAAAATATCCAAAAATATAAAAATTGCATCTAATTTGCAGAAAATATAATTAATAAAAATTACTATGGCTGTAGCACCAATAAAAGATAGTTTAGACATACAGATCCGCTCGGCTAAAAAAGAGGATATGAAAGCTGTTGCAGACATGATTCAGGTAAAAAATTAGAATTGTGATGATGGTTGTTGATGAAATGATGACCCAAATGTAATATTTTTACTTTGTTCGTACATAATAATAATAAATAGAAAAAAAAGCCGTTATCACTTTAATGTGGTAGTCGTTAAGGTAAGGTAGGAGACCTGGGTGACTTGATAAATTCCAACACCAGGGTCTGCCCACACTAAAAGATAAGAAGATAATAATATATATATATGCTTGTCCAATTAATTGTACATTAACAGATTTGTTTATTAGCTGAATTTTATTATAATATGATTTATACAGGAACTAGCAGACTTTGAAGAGATGCCGGCTGGACCCAAAATGTCAGTTAAAGGTTCGTGAGTTACACAATACATCAATTATTTGTTCTGCTATCACTATCAACTTAAGAATATAATCAAAGGAAAATTATAAATAAATTTGTCAAAACATACTAAGTTAATGTTGTTGTGTATTAATCAAAATGGTCTTAACTAAAATTAATACTAGCTATAACTGTTGTTGGAGCACAACCACAGACATTAAGTAGTGTTCAAAAGGTTAATATCCAATAATTATGTACTTTAACTGTGAAAGTGTAACAGAAAGATAGGACCTGCTTTTGCTTTTATAACATTTTAATTATTTTATTATTATTGGTATAGCACACCAGCAGCTAGTTAGCTGATGCGTGTGTATCAAATAGCTTGGATATGTTTTCTTTATCCAATCTGTTCTTGAATGCATTTAAAGTGGGAGCCATGACAACACTTTCCGGTAGTCTGTAGTAGTAATGTACAAATGTTTGACGATATTTCAGATTTAGAACATGATGGTTTTGAAAGATCACCACCTGCGTTCCAATGTAAGATAGCAGAGGTTCATGGTTTGGGAAACAATCCCATAGTAGGATATGCTCTGTACTTTCCCACTTACTCCACGTGGCAGGGTCGATCCATGATGTTGGAAGATCTCTACGTACGAAATAGTGTGAGACGTAAGGGAGTTGGCAAGGAACTATTTAAAGCAGTAGCAAAGGTAATTTTTATTTATTTTAAGTTATATTATACTGTCAGCACCTGATATAGTGCCATTAAAACTGCGAAAGAAAATGTAGGTAAGTATTTTGAATTTATCTCTTTTTGTGAACCCATTGCTACTGTAGTAATCTCAAGTTCATGTAATTAAAATGATTTAATAAATTTTGTCATATAAACTGTGCTTTATGAATAATAAGTAAATATTTCTTGATATTCCAGGAAGCCAGTTCGACTGGTTGCTCTCGCTTGGACTTCCATGTGCTGGAGTGGAATCCAGCTCGCTCATTCTATGAAAACAATGGTTGTGTGAACATGACACAGTCAGAACAGTGGTGCTACTACCGGCTCACGGGTGACGCGCTACTCAAGATCACGCAATAAATACCAAGTTTTGTGCGCTCATTTATATATTTCATAGTACATATCATTACAACAGAAGTCACTTTGTACATAATTATATCTCTAATTTATATTATTTATAATCTTGGGATTTATTTTCAAAAAATTTAAATGTTTTGCAATGTCATATTATTATAGGTATTTTTGATAATAAATCTCAAGTAGACATACGCCAATACATTCTGTGATAAACTCCGTGCGAGCAGTACAATAAACATATTCAATAATAGTCCATTTTAATGTATTTCATCCTAACTATATGTACGTAGTACCTACTATATACAATTATTATAAATGCCGTTTATTTAATTTAGATTATCTCACATTATTCTGTTTGTGACTTGGAGATATTGTCTTATCATTCTTAATTCTTACAAAAATAATCTTTATTTTTTGTTGTCAATGTCATTTGTAGTTGAAAAAATTGTTAGCTGATATAGTTTGACATGAATAGCTTTGCAGTGGAACTAAATGTCATATCACATTTCAAGTACAGTAACACACTCCATGTGACGTCATTACCGCACAGAAAGCCGTGTCAGATTATAATCATATATTTACTATTTATTATACTCTCAGTAAATAGAATTACATTTTATGAGAGGTGATAATAGAACATTGCTTTGTTTTGACATCAGAAACAAATGTAATAGTTACTTCGGCTATTACATAATGAATACATTACATGAGTATCATTTTAGTAAGTTTTTATTTGTCTGAAAATGTTTTATTGAGTTGAGATGGCATAATGTGAATACTGTTCAATCTTATCTAACTAATTACATCACTATCTGGCGTTATATACACAATACATTTATTGTAAGATCATTTTCAGACGAGCTAGTAGTAAAATATTAAAGAGAGGTTAAATAATCGTGTCCTTGCACTGACTGTACGGGTCGCTAGTCTGAAAACGATGTTAAAAATTCTCGCAAAATTTCTAGTATATAATAGAATCATTAGACTAGTATTCGAGATTAAAATGTCATGGAACGTTAAAATTAAATAGATAATACTTGTGTTACCATCGTCAGTCAGTATGGCGGAGTGCGCCTGTAGCAGCGAGCGGCGAGGTCACACACACAGTCGTGGCTAACTTATCTAGTATAATACACGCTTATTCACAATATTGTCTATAACTACTCTAACTATATGTACATCACTTTGTTCTTTCGAAACTATCAAGGAAATCCTACGCCTCAGTGGCGCCATATTATTTTTAAAACTTTGTGATAAGACGACGTCTGTTCTGTGGACGTTCGTAGTAAGAGTTAACTAATGGAAGTTGAAATTACTTTAGGTACGTATCGATAAAAAATAATAGACTCCGAGTTAAGTTGTGTAGCTAAATGCTTTGTACATACATTTAGCTCATTAGTGCCCGTGCGAGGAAGCGCCGGCGTCCGTCGCGTCCAATTTGTTATCGGGGGCTGTCCACTGTCGACCAATCAATGAAGTCACATAAGTCCACCGTCACTGTATGGTCACTGTTGCCGCAACAGAGGGGTCTTGACAGCGTGGTGTTGGTGTGCTTCGTGAATGTTCGTAAATGTTCGTGTATGTTCGTCGCCGCTCGGCCGCACGGCTCGGAGTGTGTTGCTACGTGGACGCCATGAGCTTGGCGTGCGCCGTCACGTTGCGCTGGTGTAAGAACCCACTACCTTCCTCCTCCTCGCCGTTGCTGATACCGTACTGAAATTTGTTGAAATTACGTTTTAAAAAGCACATGTTCACTATCGTATCGGTACCTAGTAATATTTTGTTTAATTGCCTAAGAATTCGTGTAGGATCGAAAAAAGATAATACTTAAATAAAACCAAGATTTCGATTTAAAGTTGAGAAGAGTTGTGATCTTGTTTAAAATTCTTAATTATGAGGTAGGTGTCCTCAAATGGACATCCAAGTCTAGAAAGTCCATACTCTGGCTTTCGCCTGGCCTAATAATTTCATTAGAACCCAAAGAACGTGTGTTAAGTAAACTAACCTGTAACGCATGCAGGTAGTGTTGTTGCGAGTGGTAGTGTCCGCCGGAGTGCGGCGAGTACGAGTCGTAGCCGTTGGCGGCGCTGGGCTCGCTCTTGATGTTGAACAGGGACGGGTTGGAGAGGAAGGTGGGCGCCGCGGGCACCCCGAGCGCGTACTGCGCGTGCGAGTGTGCGTGCGCCTGCGCGTGTGTGTGTGAGTGCGGCGACGAGTCGGCGGCGCCCGGCGGCGAGCGCGCCTTGTGGCTCTGTGACACGCTCGACATGGACTGCGTCAGCGACAGCGGCATCTCGCCCACACTCTGCTTGCTATCTGTAACATTTAAACAATAGACTTTTCTTTATAATAGTTCTACATTATACCATAGTTAGAGTGAGAAGTCATACCTACTAGGTACCTATTTAAGTACCAACAAAAAAAAAAAAATAGAAGTAGGACAACCAAACTTATTTTATTATTGGCTGTTATTAGGATAGGGAAATTGTATGTGCTCAAACTACTGTAAATCTGACTAATCAGTGCCAAGTTATGGTGAATTGGGACTCTTGCCCTACCTGCCCTGCCTTGCCCCTCTTGAGCAACAAAATGAGATTCATGACGAGAGTTGCCCTTAAACTCTGGATATTGGAGCTCACAGTCCGTCCGTACCTACATTTAAACAAGTTTTTTACCTCTAACTAGGTACTCATCATCATCATATCAGCCCAATGACGGCCACTGCTGGACATAAGCCTCACTTAAATAGGTGGTACAGAGTTAGCCTACTGTTACCACGCTAGCCAGACGGGGGTACGCAAACTACGCACTAATTAAAATAAAATAAAATTTAAATTGATATGCTATTTTCAAAAGATTAAACCCGGACCAGTTGCTCTCGGGAAACCCAGACAGATGGCAATCGTCCCTAGAGTAGATATCTAGTAGATAGTAAACTGTACAAGTAACTAGGTAGGTAGGTGTAGGTAATCCTCATACCGTCCATGCCAGGTGAACTATGCTCGTCCTTCTTGTTAGTCTCTTGAGGCGGCTTGGCTCCATTGCCAGCTTTCTTCGGTTTGCGTTTCCTTGTCTGGATGCCATCCTTACGCATTGCTAAAGGCCTGTTTAAAGTAGAAAAAAAACGTTTAAACACAGGTTATTTCATTGATTTATAAGGGTATCGTAAGAATCAATCTAGGGTATATAAACATCTAGGTAAATCCTGTGTTTCAGAAAAATCAAATCATTAAAAGAATCGTAAATCGATCAATGGGATCGTCAGAATATCGATTTTGGTGTCAATCAGCCCAAAAACAACAAAATTCAAGATGGCGGGCATATTTACAGTCAGTCAGTATGTCTTCAGGGCTATGTCAAGTTTAATGGTCTATGGAAATTTTTAGTCTAAGTAATTTTTTTTTATTGTAAGTAATTACCTAATTACTTTGTCCTATCCAACTTTAACAAAATATGAGATTAAAAAATATCTTGAAATCGTATCATCATCATCAGCAACCCATTAAGTCCCACTGCTGGGCTCGGGTTCCTCTCCTCTAACTAGAGAGCTTAGAGGCTGAAATTGTATGAACACATTGAACACTCTTAAACTGATTCATGATTCTTTTGAGGTAGGTAGGTAGGTACATATCATTACTTTTTTTAAATTAAATTAAATCTGTCACATTCTTTAGGTAGGTAGGTACTTATGACTTTCTATACATTTTATCATTAAGTAGATAGGTACCTACTCGGTAAGCTACTACTACAACTGCATGGATCTAAATCTAGTGGTTTTCCTAGAATGCATGTGGTATTAAAACTAGCGGTGACATCTACCGACGAGTAGCTGTGGTTGGATTAAGAATTATTATTTGACGATTGAACTGTAGGAGTATCATATAAACTTACCTATTAATGCCGTGTAATTTGTAGTAGAGGCCACACGCGTTGCAGACGGGCTCGCCGTCGTTGTTGCGCCGCCACAGCGTGGTGTTGCGCGAGCCGCAGTTGGTGCAACACTGCCCGTGGCGCCGCTGCGCCGACTGCAACACATCAACACGCTCGTAACGCGACACGCAATATGTTGTCGCTCTAATAATGAAGCGGTTAATATACTGTTTCAGAGCTCGGTGACATTAAGTTTTTATGAACGCGCGCAGCTGATCCTAGAGACGTGAAAATTGGAAGCTGTTTTTTGTGATGTATTTTTTAACTTGAAATTATATTGAAGTGTTTTTTACTGCGAAACATTGACATGTCTTCAGAAGTAGAAATAAGCAAAAACTTGTTTTTAACTTTTTGGAAATTCAATCTCCAAGAGGATGAATTATGATGATAAAATCGTTTGAAAATATCTAATCCGACTTCTACAAACCAATATGTTTTTTTGTAAATATTTAGGCTCTTATATCTAAGTACCTAGGTCTACTCGTATATCTAAAACCGTCAATTATCTATCTTAAAAAGACAAGTTAAGTTACCTTCCTTTATGGGCACCTCCTATCTAGCTAGTAGACTCTAGGTTAGAAAGTTAACTAAATGGCCTTGTAGATAAAATGCGGAAAATGTAAAGCAATTTGTAGAGCATTTTAACATATTTACGAACCTCATTAAAGCAAGCGGTCTACCAGCTGCCTACATACTAAATGTAGCGCAGTTATCAACATGTCGCTCTACGTCTTACCTACGACGCCGACGTACACTCTACGTGATGCGTAGCACATGTAGGGGAACTGAATGCAAAATGGACCATGCAGGCAAAACGGAATTGTTAAATTATTTTATAACTACTAGAGCCATCTTTTTGATGAGTACTACAACTAATTAGTCCCGTCTACACCGCATTGGATCAGTGTCGCGAAACCTGCCACGTTTGACAATGAATTTTTATCACGGTAAGTAATTTTTTTGTATTTTGATGTAAAAACCTTCAATTTTGATCAGCCTACACTTTTGTTGTATTCAGTATTTTCAATTTAATGATATATCGTAGTAATTTGCATTATTTAATCTTAATTATGGTATCTGAATAACGAAAACTAATTGAATATTTAAGCTCAAAATTTTACTTTGACTCAAAAGCACCTAAAAGGCAAAACGGCCCGAGCAAAATGGACCATTTGAATTTCATGCTAGATATTAAGAAGAAGACTAATGAAGAAAGAAAAGACAAAAAAGCAATACAAAGGAAGGGAAAAAGAATTATGAAGGGTTTAACGTGTCACGATGAGAGAAACGCACAGAGTGCTTCTACTGCTCTCATTTCTTTGACGAATTCAATGAAAGTTGGGTACAATGCCCGATTTGTCTCCTCTGGGCAAATTGTAGTTGGGCGTTGAAGAAGACGAAGAGAATACAAGATTTGCATTGTAAAGGTGTTCCCCAGATTAGAATTCTCCAATCTAAACATGGGGTCTATTTTGCCCTTTGAGGTGGTTCATTTTACCTTCACATGCGGGCAAAACGGGCTGCAAAGAAGATTTTGGAAATCATCTAATATTTTCGGATTCTATGATTTGATTACGACGTGAATAATAAGAATTGTAGACCGATTACTACTAAACATATTCTATAAAAAGTTTTTAAAATAAAGTTATAATTTGTAGATTGTGAACAGTTTTTCCTTAAATATACCATTTTACCTTCAGTTCTCCAACCTATAATATTACTATGTAAATTCATTTTTACAATTCAAAATACCTATCTAACTATCGAGAATCGTTAAGGCAACTTTATGGACAAATTTAGATAGGTACAGACTTACTTAATTATGAGTTGGGTATCACAATAATTGGTCAGAAAGTTGGGTAAATTTTTATCCCCTCAAATGATCTGCATACAAGGTATTGAGCAAGCTAAACATTTATAGAAAAAAGGCAACATTACTCTACAATACGTGAACAAGCAAACGTAATGTGCGAAACAGTAAGAAGGCACCAAAACCATCACCAGTGAACAACATACAACAGTCAACATCGCATGCAACGTTACAAGTACCAGCTATAATTATATGTCATTGTCTGTTTGTGTCTATAGCCCCGCCATCTTGTGCACAATGACATGACAACAGATAGTATGTTCATTGAGGTGCGGCGCGCGCGGCGCCGCGGCCCAATGACGAGCGCGCGGGGCGGCGCCCGCGCTCATTGGACGCCACCTGCCGCCGCCCGCCGCGCCTGGTACCACTCTACTGTCGATCGATAATAATTGATAACGTGTAACATGTTCGGCCGGTGTTAACAGCGGGCCGCGGTGCAGTCTCCCTGCACACCGCGAGTACTGATAGCATCGAGTGACGTCACCGGGCACCAGTCGGTCCGGTCGGTCCTCGCGCCGCCGCCTCCGTGCTCACAAACATGCAATTACTGATCGATTAGTTATCTCGCGCCGATACCACGTATCTGTCGGCAATAATGGCCCGCGCCGAACTACGGGGTACTGGGTAACGGTGCAAGCGAAGTACTGTAAAGCGTAGGCGACACTCGAAGGAGGGAGCGGTAGCGTGTAGTTTCCTAACACTCGCCAAAGCCCTTGCGAAAAGTAAGGATAGTCTAAGTACGGGGAAGGGACGTGCGTGCGCCGGGAGGAGGGGGAATGCATGCACTAGTCTACACGCCACCGACTCACCTTCTTCATGCCCCTGGCCATGCCCTCCACACTCATCCATCTCTGCACGGTGCCTTCCTTATAGAAGCGCGTGAGGAGGTCCGCGTCGGCACCTGTTCGCAGACAGAGCGCGTTACTACACAGTATGAGGATGTGCTCACCAGCCGCTTGCTGGGCTTGACGAGGGGTCGGTTGACGCCGTTGATCTTGTGGTACAGGCCGCACGCGTTGCACAGGTAGTGGCCCGTGGCGTCGCGGCGCCACAGCGGCGTGTTGTTGGCGCCGCAGTTGACGCACTCGCGCCCCTCCTCGTACATCTCCAGCACGCCATCTGTGTCGCACACACATCTGTCTACACTGCACTCTACCACACGTCACTCCTACTCACCTACTTCTTCATTATCTTTCACCTATTGGTTAGTAAACGATTATGTAGAAATAATAAATAATAGAGCTGCAAATAAATTTGCTGACGTGAATATAGACATGTTGACAATCACATACATAATATACGTCATGTATAGATCTTTTATGATCAATATGATAACAAGTTTACGATCTAGTGGACGAGATCATTAGCCATCGTACTTATAATAATGACAATATCGAATGTAACTCTCAGTTCAGCGACAAGACTCTACCCGCACCCCGCACCCCGCACCCTGTACAAACACCCTCACAATAAGAACGTCTTTATCATTATGAGTTATTTATTATGTGGTGGATAAAAAGTAAAATATTTTGAATAGGTAGATAGTAGGTAGCCACAATAATGAATTGGGGGTTTGTAGATTCCTATCCACTAACCCCCTCTACGTTGTTGTTGTGGCTCGCTGCCA
This sequence comes from Laspeyria flexula, assembly GCA_905147015.1. Taxonomy (NCBI): domain Eukaryota; kingdom Metazoa; phylum Arthropoda; class Insecta; order Lepidoptera; family Erebidae; genus Laspeyria; species Laspeyria flexula. Next base: position 232,894 of record LR989954.1, on the reverse strand, counting down.
AAATGCAGCCAACCAAAACTCCTGTTTTGCTCAAGAAATCGTGGGATCGACGAAATTATAAGTATTAGCTTAAGATCTGGAGTTATGCCTGATAGAACTATATCCTGGTTAGGTCCAATTAAATAGAGGGTTATTCTATGGGACCTAACAAACCTAGCTGGTAGCTGGCGATATGAGAGTATAATGCATTATGAAATCTCGTTTATTCATCTAGGCTACAAAGTTACTCTTATGAAACTCACAAGTTAAGAATGGAACAGGTTATTCGAAAATTTGTGTCAGAAAATTAGCCTACGACTTCTTGTTCCTATGATTTATTGCGTGCGACGTGCGTGACCCTATACTCGTACTTATCCTCTAATATATAAATAACAATGCGTAACCTAGAAGGAAATACATAGGCAAACACGGTAGCAACGTAACCATTATTATTGAATACGCGTTATCTATCGACCGATAAAATATACATAATAATACCACAAATGTATTGATTACTGTATAAGGCTATCCCTACACGTGACTGATTATAATAAATATCCACCTACTTACCATATGCATCTACAACAACATACTTTCAATCAAATTTTTGTATGTAGTAGTATGTGCTATGAATAGTGTACGAGTATACATAATTGTATACTATGTTAAATCCGCGGGCGAATGGATTAACATTCATCATCATCGTCATCATATCAGCCCAACGACGTCCACTGCTGAACATAGGCCTCACCTAATTTACGCCACTGCGAACGGTCCTGTGCCGCCTAACATTATTTATTTTAAATTGAATATTGTGTTGTGTTTTAATCATAATATTTTCTTTTTACATATTCAAATATTTGACACGTTATCACGAGTATCGCAAGAAACTTTACAATGACTGTCACCTATATGTTTTGTAACAAAATGATTCACAAAACATTCAAACAAAATGTTCATGCCTAATTCGGTCGTTAGGCACGGTGTAATGGGCTAACTTCTCTGCTTACTACCATCATAATGTGATGCATGATACCGTCTATCGTTTATAGTTAATCCCGCAGTGTTAGTACTTAACGTATGATGAATTCTGTGCATATTTGTATTTAATTGTTGTCCTATATGTGAATGAATCAGCGCTTATCGCAACATTTGACGTCAACTATTCGTGTTATTGTGAATATCCCCTGCACAGTGCACAACATACCTACTGCTATAGGTCGACATATTGTTATGATGCCATTTATTAATTACCTATATTATAAACATATGTACTTATAGGTATAAATATATATTATAAATTCTATCAAAAATATACGCGTATGTTGCGAATAATGCATTTTCTAGTATCCAAAATAATTTTCAGGTCAATCGATGTTTCCTTATCAAAATCATAATGGCCAGACTACAGTGCATTGTTGGCTATTAGGACTCTGATAAGCCACCTCTACCTAATAACTAGTTCTATTAAGATAAGATAAGATATAGGAGTTATAGAAATCAAAAATGTGTTTAAATAGGTGAAGATCTAGAGAGACTTCATCAGGCCTATATTCAGCAGTTTCAACTAGTTATTTATTAGGAAATTCAACAAAAATTATGGCGATGGATTTGCTCAAAGTGTATGGGTAGTTAAAGACTGCAGGTGTCCGGTCCATGACCAGTAGTTTGTTATCTCTTTTAATACAACAACGACGCCGACGCCGATGTGGACAAAGCCCTGCGTAGTACCTGCCCTATGTGCCTATGATTTGTATTTTTGTAGTCTTACGTCTACTTTATAAAACATAAAATTATTAGGCACAAAGATTTTAAAAAGTATTTGAGTATCGAACCCACAATCTCTAGTTCAAGTCGTCAATTGTGTATACAATTATTATTTTGATCTCAGTAGATACATAATAATATACAATTTATAACAGCAATTATTAGGTGTTATATTATATTAATTATTGGGTAATTTTTATTATAATAAAATTAATTAAAACACAATGTAATTATATATTATAAATTATTTAAGAATAGAGTAAATGTAGGCATCTAGTGTGACATTGTTATTGATATTAGCACGAACGAACACATCGCGAAAATCATAACTCATAGATAAAGACCACCATAACAGTCACGTGATAACACATAGATTAGTGACACACAGTCACACACACACATACATACATTAGGTACAGATATTCTTCAACACAGATCAGTAGGACAAATAACAATGTTATCTTTACAAAATATGCTTACATTTTAAACAAGAACGTTCTATGCCAATTTTAATATATTTAAAAAGCAATGGTGCATTGAAAATAATTCTCATCTTCCAAACATTAAAAATATTTTGCAGACAAATTAATTGGAATATTGGCAAAAATATTTGTTTGAGGATCGAACCCGAAACATATACCTAGTGCATTGATTGGTGAACAAGATGATAGAGAGAGCACGTAGACACTGATATCTTATTAAATGCAAATAATATATAAAAAAGAATATATCTTACCATAAGCGGTAGGTCTCTGCAGAGCGTCGTAGGGCGCGCACCAGGAGCCCATCACCATGTTCTGCGAGTAGAGGCCGCCGGCCACCGAGCCCACGCCGCTGACGCCGCCGCCGCCAGCTGCACATGCGCATACACCGGTTAACACCACCACTACCTCACACGACACTACAGGCTGATTTAGATTCAGTCGACAATTAACAAACACTTTTAACACAGTCTGGCAGTGCTGTTTTCTTTAGGGAGCAACATTAACGCTGCACGACTGTATTGACTTGAACACATAAGACAGTATATGACTCAATATAAAACAGCCTAAGTAAGCTTTAAATAATTAGGTCGGACCTGCAAATAGCGCCATGTTTTGCAGCCAGTTGGGAGGTAGTTCAACGTTGTAAGGTAACGCGTCCATTGTAGATGAAAGGTGTTACAGAGGAGACAAGTGTTGAGCAGGAGGTGTGAGGTGTCACGACCCGCGCGGTCAGAGGTCAGAGCGCGCACTGAGCTGCGCCCGCGCCGCGCCGCGCCGACACTTGCGGCCGCGCGCTTATCGCGTCTGATTCACGACACCCCGCGGTATCCGTGCTCGACACTTCACCCACTTGACTTGTAATTACTAATATTATCATAGCTCTAAGCAAATTTACGCAAGTAGACAGAATTAACAAACGGAACGATGTCGACTCTTTCCCTATAAGTATTTGCAAGGCTTTATAAGGTTCAATATGGAGCCCACTAGATGGGAGACACTAGCCACCAAAAGACCAGAGTGGAGATCTTTGGTCAAGTCCGTGATTTCGAAGCTCAACGGTGTGGACCTCAATAGTAGGCACGACAAATTGAAAGTCGAACGATTTGTAAATATAAGAGTGACTACGTTAGCCACATGCGAGCACACGGACGGAGTTGAACTAGTTGTCGTGACCGAAATCAAACCAAACCGTCTTGACACGTTGTCAACTTTGTTTAGGCTGCATAGTCTCACTACACTTTTCAATCTAACTTTTACCTATATAATATAAGATTCTAAAAAAATGTCTACAATTCGAGATTTTATGCCTTAGGGCTATTGTACTTCATATATTGTTGTTCTGTCTCAAGGTAGAAATACAAGTGTAGCATATTTTGTGAACATAAATATTATGTATATAAATGAAATTATTAGGTGAGGCCTATGATCAGCAGTGGACGTCATTGGGCTGATATGATGAAATGAAATTATTAGGTATCTGATATCAAAAAACAAATTGACTTTTTACTTTTTTACCTAAATTAAAACAAAACTTGTGCAAACCGCTGTCTCTTTTGACTTGCAATGATGTTATTAATCGTTTTACAAGAATGGAATAAAACAATAATTTATCCTGCTGAAAGGAAAATCATATCTGTAGTGAATTAGCTCATGATAGTGATTCACTCGTGCGCTGCGGTCAGGCTGTCAGGCAGGAGAACAGCGACAAAACAACATTGAAAGTGAACCAGCCCTCCTCCAGTACCCTACAGGCTGGGAGCTGTCCGACAACAACACTCACGCTACGTACTATAAGGAATATATTGTAACTTATATCTACACTAACATTATAAAGCTGAAGAGTTTGTTTGGTTGAATGCGCTAATCTCAGAAACTACTGTTTCGAAAAAAAAATTAAATCTATTAATTAATAATCTGCTAATTCATCAAGGAAAGCTGTATGCTATTTAACATACAAAACAACCAGTAGCAGCTGAGTAGTGGTCAAAAAAAGAAACGTCTCACTACTGAGGACGGGTCCAAAGATTGTTAGAGAGAATTTAGCCTACTACGAGTATACCACGCTGGCCAGACGGGTTGGTATAGGGTTTTGTTTCGAATTTTCCTTTTCTCGCAGTGTACTTGTGTGCTTAATTAAGGTTCCCTTAGTCACCTTTTACAACATTCACGGGTTGAAATGGGGTAGTTGTATTATGTATTCTTAATCTGTCACTGCACGGATTGTTTCACATAACCGAACCCATTTTTAAAGTTTATGGAAACATCATTAATAGCTGTTTTAAACAGAATAACACACTATAATCCTTTGTACTAAATGCATAACACGTTTGTCTGTTTCACTTTCATGACAAAACAATCTTGAATTTTAATATAATATGATACAGAGTTTGTATAGAACCTCGAGTGGAGCACGAGCTATTTGACATCGGCGATTGAAGCTACTGTTAGCTATACATTTAGCAAAATCATAATTCTGTTCAATCATAAACATGTTTGGCAGAAATAAAAACAAATATATAATATTTTTAAAGCGCTATAATACAGCTCAGAGCTCAGAGGCGAGCTGCGATAAGATAACCGAGTCACAATTATGTTAAATATTAGCGATAATAAAACTATCAGACAATGTGTCGTTATCATTAATACTTTGTAATTGCGCTCTTATCTCTGTTCCTATTTACTTTGAATATTCCTAAATACAGTTTAACTATTGTTGTACTTACAACGACTCTTTGTATCGTATCACATAATTTACATATAATCTAATTATTTATGTTGTAATTCTCAAAATAATTAAATGAAACATCTGCGTAGTATTATGTAAGTCAAGTAATTGTACTTACTTAACTCTTAACTCTCACTCAGCACTTTTGCCCACTAAGCAATGATAAATAGGTATGGCCCTACTTTAGAACTTTTACTTTATCACCTACTAAGCGTTACAGCTACAACTACATTATATGTCGTTTAAATAGTCATTTGAAAACATAGCCTAAATAACCAGAGCATTTTTTTATTTATTAACTAAACGGCTGAATATCAATTTAAATAAACAACTGGCAATATAATTAAGTATTTTACAAATAAAGAAATATATTTTGAGTAATATAAATTGTCCAGCTCCCTCGTTACACTGTCTAGGTATAAATTGTAGTTTCCGTACACCCGTCGCGACGGGTTTACCCCAATCTTAATCGAATTATCCGCTACTAACGTCAATTATTTTAGTCATTTTATTTATTAATAAGTCATGAATATTAATTGTAATTATGCCGCAGCTAGATCAGATCTACCTTCTTAGGTACCTATATCATACGAGTGTTCTAGCGTTTATTTCACCAATTTCAGTGTCGTAATTTCAAAAATCAAGATACTATAATCAAGATGCTCCATCTAAAACGAACGGTACTTTTTAAATTTTAGCAAAGAGTTTTTATGTCAGAAAAGTGGTCAACATTTTTAGAATAAAATTAACTTTGGGAGATAAAATAATAATTATTATAAAATCAATATTTAATTCTTTAACTTAATTAATTTAGACCATAAATTACAACCATTTATCTGTAATAAAACACAAAAATATGAATTTACTTTATTAGTAATACGGGCTGTTTTTGTGCCTTTGCCTTAAAAAAAAGCGCTAATGCGCGCGTATCGATAATTTGTGATCACAAGTAAAAATTATTCCGCGCGCTTTTTCTTTTCGCTGTATTTGTTTTTTTCTAAAAAAGTCAGAATTTTATTTATTTCCTCGCAAATATGTTATAAAACGTCGCGTCGTATGACATACGTGCGCTTTGATAATTACAGCCTCTGCTTTCTTATACAAGAAAGCAATATCGCAATATAGCAATATCGCCTCGGCTGTAATTATCAACTTACCGCACTTATAATATCATAATGTACTATTTTTGTATGAAGGTTTCATTACATATATCTTTGTGCTTAGGTACTACTATGGGCTTTGTCATTATCGTCTACAAATATGAACTTTATCAGTAGCTACAGTTAATTAGCGATGTGGGTAAATACGTGTGTTATTAACTTATTATTGTAACGATAACATAATATTTATAAATTATTCCTCCTATAGGGTACCTATAGGTAAAAGTGGGTACTATAGATAGATTACATGGATTTTAATTGTACTTATTATTAGGTTTTTGTCGGAGCACAGTGAACCGTAGACACCCAGATATCTTATAGAATTATGCGACTGACTGACAGACATATCAGGAGTTTGACATAATTATGCAGCTTTAAACATAAAGGAATACATTTTTATAGGTTAATTGAAATAAATGTATGTAAATATAACAGAGAATTGGCACTTGTCTAAAAGGGCAATTCTAAATCCTATTTGAAATGAGCGAATGTGTAAAGTGTAATTAGACATAAATAAGTGATGGTTGTATATAATGTGATCAGTTCGCAGACAAAGGCAGTGATTGGCGCGAATTCCGCGCTTATCGCTCTTCGATGTTGCCTCTCTGACTCATCATAGTTCGCGCCGCGCCGCTATTTATACATGCTTATCGTCCTCATCGCGTTTGTTTGTCCTCGTGTTGTATGTAGGTAGTAGTAGTAGTCACGTGCTGCTCTCACATTGTCGTGGGTGCAACGATCTGTTTATTATAACCTACTGCCACCTGTTTCTACTCAAGGAATCTATCTAATGTATTATCTACCTATTTGAAAAGTTTTGATTGACGCCTTGCATTCGAACAGTACCAATGGCATATATAATACATATTAGGAAGTTACGTAGCTGTATTTCGACAAGAGAATGTTTTATAAGACGACTGATTTCTTTGTAGGAATCATAATTGCGTAGAACCTAAAATTCGTTTTAAATGTTTCTTAACATTGGATCATTGACAGGTACTTACCTCTACAGATTCGTGCATAATGACTAGAGTAAGCTGTCTAAGTTTACGATTTTGATGGAACATAATGTTTAAATTACTCGTTAGCGATATATTTGAGAATACGATGATGAATAATACACCTACGTATACTAATCACAGTTTAGAACTGTATTACTAATACCCGATTGTCATACAATATTGTTCTTTTGTTTGTTTTCCTCTAAACTGTATCAGTTCCCAGTAATCCTAAAGGATTATACTTTATATTTAATTCTACAAGCATCTAATCTAACCACAACTGGGTACGTGGTTGTTTCATTGTTAAATGTTACAAATTAATTGTATTTCAAGATCAGCGTAACTTATGCATCAGTTTTAAAATATTATTATTTAACTGGAACTAAGAATTGTATCCTAATCGATAATAAAGGAGTGGTCCGAGATGTTTGGCCTTAGTGTAAATGCATCAAAGTGCCAAGCTATAATCGTGGGCAGTCGACGCATGATCAGCAGATTGGACACTACTGCTGTACCACCAATCTCTTACGATGGCAATGTCATCAACCTTAGCTCTCCTGTGAAGGATCTAGGCCTATTTCTCTTCTTCTTCTATGCAGGCTCAAGTGACCCACGTCAATCAGAAAGTCACAAGATCCCTGCGTGCTCTGTATCGGCTTAGATACTTCCTTCCTGTTCAAACTAAAATTATGCTTGTGCAGGCTTTGATCATGCCCATAATCGACTATGGTGATGTGTGCTATTTTGACCTGAATGCAGATTCATCTTCAATCTTCGTAAGTATGACCATGTGTCTGCCTTTCGCTCTCAACTCAATTGGTTACCTATTCGTCAGCGTCGCAGTTCACGCGCTCTCACTACTCTCTATTCTATTCAAATATGTCCTAACGCTCCCACCTATTTAGCCTCCCAGTTCCAAAACCTCTGCTCAGTTCATGAACGTGAACTGCGTTCCTCCAACAATCTTCTACTCACTTTACTAATTTCATTCATTCCTCCTTTTTTGTACAATCTATACTTCTGTGGAATGCCTCCCTCTTGAGATCAGAAAGTCTACTAGCCGTGACGTGTTTAAGAGGCGAGTCCGTGCTCTACTACTAGGAAAAATTGCTGAATCATCACAATCATCACAAATATTTTTATATATTTGTATGTATACTGTAATAATTTATCTTTTTCACTTGTTCAAACAAACTGTAATTGTTATTGAACATTATCTAACGCTTTTTTCATGAAAAACATTAAGCAAAGCGCAAGCAATTTGTGACAAAATATTGAATAACATAACAAAATGTTTAATAACATTTTATAACTGTTGTCTGGCTGCACCATTACTTAAGATGTTAGCTCGATTGCTGAGCCTTTATTTATTTATTAACATTTTATTTTATTTATTTTTTTATTATTTATTATATATAAACATACAACTATCCTTACAGGTTTTACCTAATTCAATAGTGTATGGACATCTTTACAAAACTAATTAACTATATCTAAGTATATTATATTAAAATAAAATACATATTAGTTTTAGGTGTACATATTATGTAAGGTTATGTATTAGGGAGCGCACCTATTCTTTTATCGGACAGTTTTCTAGTCTTCGGGTATTGCAAAAGTGAAAAACGCAATATATTTTACTGTCTTTGCCCGACCCAGGGATCGGAGCCAGAGCCTTTAGCGTAACAGTCGATCACAATCTAACAAGAATGCTTCAAGTGAAGCTTGAACAAGGACCTTGCGGGCCAGCATGGGATGATCGATCTGTTGCCAGTGCAATCTGGGCTCTTCTTTAGGAGAGTTACTATGTTGAACTGCTATAAAAAATCCTGGTGCGCCACTAAGGCACTAGGCAGATAACAGATAGGTAGGTTCCGCAAATATAAGTTCGGACTTGTCCAGAAATGGCTGAAGCGTGATGAGTGATGTGAGAGGTTACCGTAAGTGTCGTGGTGCGTGGGGTGGTGGTGGTGCCAGACGTTCTGGTGCGGCGCGAAGTGCGCGGCGTACTGCTGCAGGCGCGGCGCGCCCGCCACGTAGCCCAGCCCGTAGCCGTCGGCGCAGTCGCCGCTGTACGCGCCGGCGCCGCCGCTGACGCCGCCCACGCCGCCCGCGCCGCCGCTGCCGCCGAACATTGTCGATCACGCGCCACTCAGCGAGAGCGCATCACACAACACACCACCTGAAACAACAACAAATAGATACACTTTTACAATCATACTATTGCAAACTAGCCTCCGCCCGCTGATCCGCCCGCATCATAGGTATGTCGGTAAAAAGTAGTTTACATGCTATTCCAAATTATTAAATCTATATGTGTGCCGAATTTTATTTAAATCTTTTAAGCCGTTCTGCCGCAATTGAGTAAAACATCTATCCATCCACCCTAACTTTCGCCTTTTTAATGTTATTAGGATGAATGCGATAAAGATAAAGATGAGAGACAGTTTACCAATCAAATTTTAAAGAATGTATCCAGGATATCTTTTAAATAAGGCACATTTGTACCTACAGGTATAAGTAGACAGGATAAAATGATGGAAAACTATTAAAACAAAAGTACTTATCCTGTTTGAGTGTGACATACTCGTAGATTGTACGAATCTAAAATCCCCAAGCTATATGGGAATCCACCCAGAATAATAATCTAGAATAATACGGTATATAATTGTTGTGGTCACAAAACAACTACAAATATAAGCACATAATATGTAATTATATCAGAAATGACGCGCACGACGCACATATCTACAGGGATACGGTTAACGGATTGACGCCGGCGCAGGCGCAGGCGACTTGTTGTTACAATTACTTCAGGTAAACACAGTTTGCGGTTTGTGCTTGTTATAGAACGCGCACACTTCTATAAGGAAAAGGTCAAACTCATTTCCTTGTATAGCATCCCTCGAGATGAAATAGCAATCACATGTTGAGCTTGTGACTATTGTTGATGATACGATTACTCACAACATATATATGACTGGTAATATATGTTAGTTGAATGTGTTAAGATCTAAACTTAATAATGCCAACCAAACTCTACTGTCGTGTATGTTCTCGATTATTTAATTAAGTGAGAAATAAAAACTATTTCTGCAGAGACACATGTCTTACTGACTCTACTAATGTAATCTTTTGCATTATCATCATATCAGCCCAATGATGTCCACTGCTGGACCTAGATCTCACCTAATTTCCGCCACTGCGAGCGAATTTGTGCCGCCTGCAAACGTTGTAGGTTTTGTAAGCTCTTACCTACTTATGAGTGAAAATAATGTTTAGATCTAGCGATTTTTATTTTTTTATAATTAACGCATTAGCCTTGCTATCCAACGCGGTAATGTGGCGCCTTTTGGGTAAGTTTCCTCAGGAATCTGATCTCAATCAGATTTCTATTTATAGGAATTTCCTGTAAATAGAGTATCTGGTTCTTTTTTTTTAAATAGGTTAGTTGTGTATATTTTTAAGTTATGTGTAAATATTTTATTGAATATATTTTTTTATATATTAAATAAAGTTTTACTACATCTCAGAATTACTGAAACGAAGTATCAATAAAGGTATCAATAAGTTAAGTCAGTCGATAGCACGCGCTGCGATTAGCACACGACGACGCGAGGATTGTTGCGCGTGCGCCTATCGCCGCGCAACCGCCCTTGGAGCGTTGATACGACACGTAATTATGAGCACATTACATTACATGTTAACTATTATCTTGTTACTCGAATATGAGGCTTATTCCAAATGAATAAGAGAGTTGTGACTATGAAGATGATGGTATAATATAAGTTTGCGTGATGCGCTTGCCACAGTGACTGAGTTACCTAATATCGTGTTATTGAAACCCTATCGTTGCGACAAGTAAGTGTGTCACTCGTGAGAATGTCTGTAATTGAACGATTTCACATCAAATTCGAGAGAATAACTGAAATATATGTCGTTTGTTATCGGTCGAATACCCAGAAATGTATGAGCCAGCAAGTGGGGATTTATTAAACAAAGATAAGTGTGCCAACCCCAAACTTATCTGACGTGACAAAACACAACACGTGCACTTGTATCTTGTTCACGAGCTCGATCAAATACACATCGTGAGAAGATTTAACACTCAGAGCTCGTATCAAACACAATTATTCATTGAGCTCATAAAATAACAGTCATGTCATCTGTGCGATGCGCACTAAGTCGATGTGACAACAAAACTCGTAAATAAATATAAGACCGTGGTATACCGGATAATTCCGTAATAAAAAAACACATTTCCAAAAAAGAGTACTTAGGTAATAATCTTTTAGTATTTCTGTGCGTGCAATACTCCTAATTTTGGAAAGCAGTACGATTGAATCTGCGTACTCCAGCAAAGTCATATTCCATACATAACCATATTATGTATCTCTATGGTAGAATAAAAACATAACAAGATAAGGAAAAGTATCTGTATATTCTATTCTATATAACTTCGAAACCTGCGTTAGTTTTGGGGCAACCTATTTATAATACATTCTACTAGGTATTCAAATTCAACTGATACAGTTACTAATGTATGTATTTGATAAAAATGTCTGACAAAAGACAAGTTATGTTACTAATAGTTAGTCTTACAACAACGCATAGAAACTATATTATAATGGAAGTAGGAACATATAATATGATCTTGACTGGATCGTAAGAAACTGTCTTACTACAATTACTCACAACATACACAGACATCCAGTCTCAGCTCTTTGTATTGTATCTACTTAATTACAAAAAGTTGGCCGACAGTAAAATTGTGCCAATCTTGTTTTAAATTTTTCACTTATCTACCAAGAAGTAGGTATACGTTGCCGTGTTTTGACTTTAATTAACCAGAACCTTTTATAGCAACAAATAATGTATTAATTACGAGAGCCTTTGTAAGGATAAAGGTTATTTGTCATAATATATCGAAATGCATATGTAATCTTTGTATTGACAAGGCATGACAACGATTTTGTGCGCACAGTATTGTTAAAGTTCAAGTTTATGTGTAAAAGTAATGCAGAAAGCAAAAATATTTTTTTCACTAACTTAGATTCGAAAAAGGTTATAAAAACTTATAAGTTATAGAATATTGTGTAGTTGTAAGTGATAAAAATTAATTAAATTAACTAAAGAACAGATTTTGATAAAATTTAGCAACAATAGCTTATGTCAGAATGGCAGATAACCTACGTCCGAAATTACGCTCTATTGGATCACGCGGACATTACCGCGGGGCAAACTAGTAAATAATGAAGTAAATCGCCGAGTCGGTGAGGCGAACACTTTTCATACATTATGATGTTTATAGTAAACAACAAAGTTCGTGAGTGCGGACTAACGCGGAGTGCGGAGAGCCTGCGACATTACCGACACATAAACTGTTATTACGCTCAGTATTGCGCTAAACCGTCGGTTATAAACTAACGAACGTATTACACCATTACTGGTTGTAGTTCAAAAATGATGATATTGTGTGTGGATGCGTTTTGCGTGTCTGTCGGTGTGTTTATTACAATGAATGCGGTGCGCGCGGGCGGGGGCAATGCGTTCTGGATCATAACTTAGCGGTTTATGCGCGTACGACGCCTCAACTCGTAACAAACGTATCTGATTATGTCTACTATGCGGTACAGATTTTTTGTTTCTAGAGAGCTTTAAACTATCTAAAAGAAATTAAGTTTACTTTTTTATGAATAAAAAATAAATATACTTTACTAAAATATTAAAGTTACCAATATATTGTTTATCAACATTATATATATTACGTATAAGTACCTACTGGATATTCGCGTGAGCAAGTGTTTTACTCAGTGCAAAAGTGCAGTCAGTGACGTCATTGCCTACGTATAGCTGGCAATCTTATGAGCTTCTGTTACACTTAACATGAGGTTTTATTATGTCAAAAAACATATAGTTTTAAAAATGCTAAGATTTTTCTTTAAAACTAAAGCATTATTTCTGACGTACTTTGCCGATACCATGCAGTGCTCTTGTTGGGACCTAGCGACATGTTGTGCTTAAGGTACAGTGCATATTATGGTAGCAGTGCATATGAATTTTGCACCCTATTATTAGAATTACTAATGATAGTTGTCATAGTTGGAACTGTTATTTCACACCGGTCGGTGTACTATGTCTGTTATGACAAATGACATAATTAACACGTGCACATGTGAGGCTCGGGTTTCGTAAATTTGTAGCTGTTCATGTGTGTGCGGTGTGTTGTGTGGCGCCGCTTTCAGTCCCGTATCGAGGCGCGCGCCAATTTATAGCGGTCCTCGGCAATTAGCCTCAACACCGCTCCGATTTACGTTAGATATCGATTCTAATGCACTTTATATAAACCTACCTTTATTAATCTTTAGCTTTATGTTTATTTGCATATCCAGCTCACTACTTGCTCGAAAAATAAAGGAATGATAAACCCTGCTTCTGCGATTCTGTGCGTTGTGTTGCGAACAGCGCGTGCACATTATTTACGAACTTTAAGTATGTTGTAAGCACTAAGCAACATTCTCAGGTGCATCTCAGCGCCACATCCCCGCGGCCCACGCGGCGGCAGGAATGTCGCGGGTGCGTGGTGCCCCACGTGCCGCGCGCGACGTAAATCACGCGCTCGAGGTGTTAACCCGCTCCTAACAAGGGTTCAGTTGAGCGTTATTGCCGCACACGTGTCGTGTCGTACTCGTACATGTCCTCGACATTACGTTACACTTATTTAACTCTCAACACTCCATCAATATCTTTGTCTAATTAATGTTTACACATTGTAAGTACCTTGCGAAGATTTATTTTAAGAAATATTTATGACATTTTTACTTACACAAGAATCTAAATAGGTATCTATTTAGGAACTAACTAATACAGTATAAGTAACGCATCTGCCGAACATTTTTTACAGCACCTCTCTGGTGAAATGCTACTAAATCAAAAACGACCGCAAATAATAATAATAATAATATTCTACCACATTCACACAGCGCCATCTAGTCCCAAAGTAAGCAATTATATTTGCTTGTGTTATGGGTACTAAATAACTGATATACTACTTAAATAATTTTTTTTTGTAAATACATACATATTATAGATAAATTACACCCAGACACAGAACAAACCTTTATGCTCATCACACAAAGATTTGTCCTGGGTGGGCCACGCAATTTTTTCCTGAAATGGATTGTGGGCGTATCTTGCGGATCTTTCAGCCCTGAAAGTTACTGCACAGAGGTACTCGTATCGCTACACTAATAAATGCAACTGTATACCATCTAATGCATCATTAACGTAAACATTAATTATTCATGATCTTATTCACACAGGCTTAGCCTAGTGTGGGGCCTATGGACAACATCAAAATTGTAATGTGTTTGGCAATAAATGATTTATTATTTGGTAAGACGACGACGCGACGGTGCATAAGCTATGTTTATTTATAAATAGGCAGATTTATTTACTAAATGTTTAAGTGACAGCATACTGATATTTTTTCTGTCACCGATATATTTTATTCCAAGTGTCGAAAAATGACATATTAATTACAACACGATAAAAAGTTGTTACAAACAGTTAGCCGTACTTATGTACAACTTGAACAATACAAAGGTAATTCGTAAGACCTTTATGACAAATATGGCGCACAACGAATACTTACGTTGTGGAGTAGTCGTTTGTCTACATCGCCGTGTTGCAAGTGCGACATTCAATAAAAAGCTGTTATCTGTCCTTCTGTACTCATTAGTAAATAATCATCCCAACATCAGCGGATATGTTCGTCATAGATACGAACAGCCTGCGCTAGAGACATTGCCCTTGAACGTCGCTACGAATGTTCCTCGCTACACTAATTATCTACAATTACTATTTACCAACATTACACTCTATAACAATTACTATAAGGTTCATTTTGAAAAGGTAGGATGTATAAATTTACCGGCTCTTGGCTGATTTACGCGATACATTAGCGGTCGGACGCTTGCGCTATATTTGCGTCGATTTATGGGCGACTCTGAAAAATTATGCGTCGAATTTATATTACAGGTATTGCGGCCGCCGCCCGCCGGCCGGTGCGGCGTGGAACTCGACGCGAATGTTATTTAATGACAATGGGTTTAGCTTTTATAGATATCCATATTCAATTTGTGGTTTAGATGTTCCGCTCAGACAATGAATCCACGCCTCGACGACATCGGGGGACGGTTCCGTACTAAGACACTGGTAGGTCCTATATACGTTTGTAGCAATCGTTATTTATGTACCTATATCTTTTACACAGTTGTATAGCATTAATTAATATATCTCATGGCTTTAGCAATTTGAAAAGGATATAAAAAAATAAACTTGATGACCAATGAAGTGATTTCGTACAGATTTTCCATTTTTGTACATTTTGTGTCGGAAGGGACTTTAAAAACATACAATAAATGCACACAACACATAGTGCCTGCTTCTAGACTACATTATACCTATGTGTTCTATCACAACCTGTATTTAATAAATATGTGTACAAGCCACAAAAGTTTCAAAGTTTTTATCAGAACCTGTGTTCTGTAGTTACCTAGTAGGTAAGGCCAGGAAGTCAAAACTGCTAAATAACATATTTCTAGACTTACCTCCCCGGGCGGAGCCACGCCGCCCGTGAAATTATAATAATAATAATATTCTACCACATTTACACAGCGCTATCTAGTCCCAAATTAAGCAATTACATTTGCTTGTGTTATGGGTACCAAACGACTGATATACTACTTAAATACATTTTTTTTTGTAAATACATACATATTATAGATAAATTACACCCAGACACAGAACAAACCTTTATGCTCATCACACAAAGATTTGTCCTGGGTGGGGATCGAACCCACGACCTCCTCTATTATTATTATTATGTACATAAAAAGTAGCCTATGTGTTATTCCAGGCTATAGTCTACCCATGCCGTGTGTCAAATTTCATATTATAGATCCTTTCCACCGTTCTGGCGTGTTTAATTAACCAGAATCCATCCGTACATCCATCCATCTATCCTAACTTTCGCATTTATAATATCAGTAGGATTGTATTGAAACACGTAGTAGTTAAATGTTAGATTTTAGAACAACAATATTCGCCTTAAGCTCTCGCTTAAGATACACGAATAACCCGTTTGATTTATCTATCGAGATACAGTTTTATATTCATTTAAGATTAGGCATACTTATATGATATAGAACTATACACATATAATATATTATACACAGGAAATACTGTTTTCGAAAACTGTTTATCTTCCTATTTATAATGCTAAGAGTATACATTCTCGTATCTATAATTCAAAAGTTTATCTAAGCTTGGGGTTACACTGTGTCTCTTAGTCGAGCACTCAGTTTCAGCGAGCCACGACCATTATTTACATAATATTATAAGTTTTTAGTTAAGATACACCTACACAAGCCCTGTCTCATGAGTAACTTAACAAAATACTAATAGCCACAAAGACCCAAACTAAAACCGTCTACTCGTATTGTCATATACAAAGGTATTGTCTTATGTGGGGATTACTGTGGTACGCCACTTGTGTTGACACACTGGCGACATCTCATATTTCTTTATATAATGAAGAGGGTTCTGTTGCCGATTTTGCAGTGCCTCAAGCAGCATAGATAATATGAAAATCTTGTAGAGAATTAGGTACGTTTTTGACCTGTTTGGGGTTGAAACTCTTAGACTGCGGGGTTTTCCACAAATGTTTTCGGAAAATGTGTAAACAGGTTGAGGCATCATCGCATAATCTGACTCGCCTTTCTATGTAGGTACCCACATTTCCTCAGGAATCTGACCTAAATCCATACATATTATAAAAGGCTTTATCCTGACTGACAGACAATGCACAGCCTAAACCGCTGGTCGTAGTGACTTGAAATTTGGAGGGTGTGTTTGTCCTAATGTCTAGAGGTGTACTCTAAGAAAGGGTTTTTTAAAATTCAACCCCTAAGGGGGTAAAAATGTTTACAGAGTTGTCGATTTTCATCATTTTCAAAAAACTAATTTTTATGACAGAACCATATGACTTGGATTTATTTTATTTTTTTCTCAGAACAGGTACAGCCTATACCATCGCCCGGTAGCCGCTTGACGTTGAGTTTCGGGATACCCTGTATAAAACTTTTACCACATTATTTAAGTGGCATTTTAAGATCATTCAGCTTGTTTACAAGTTTTAGAGAGTATATAGATAGTTTCTTTTTTAATTAATTCGTATACTAGTAAATATGAACAACTTGTCTAAGAACATGTCAGAATGTGAAACTATATGTTACTAGTGATAGCACCCGGCGCCGGCGCACACTCTGCGTCATATTCTGACAACTGACGGACAACAACTGCAATCATGCGACAACCGCGGATGACCTTAACTGAGAACCTTGAAATAAAGAAGTACCTAGTTCGGTTTCTTGTACCAAGATCAGAAGATTAAGTAAATTAAAAACCCAGTAGGTACTCCCATAATAAGAGACTAAACAATTTATGAGTGCATTTTAAACGCTTTAGTATGTTTGGGTAATATCATAATCAAGATTTAACAAAGGAAGGACTTCCTTTGTTGTAATTATATCAAATTGTACGATTTTAAGTTAAAATAGTTAGTTTTAGCTTTATCACATTGGCGTTTTATAAACATTAACGTTGTGTTCTTTATGATACAAGCGCCTTTATACATACGCACAATGAACATACATGTATAGGTGTAAAAAATCGCCAGTTTGAAAACTCACTAACACTTTCTTTCCTGTTCTCCTTTTCACTGTTATATTATTATATATTTTTTAATATAGGTATAAATTTGTTACACATATTTTATTTAGCATTAACTACAATACATATAAACAAATTTGTTATTAAATTAATATTATACCTTATTAATAAAGGGGTTTTCCCGTGTTGATAGTGTTATCACAAAAATGAAACTACATAAAATAACATTTGTATTTGACTTACCGAAAATTTTATTTGGAATTTACTTGTAATTAATCAAAAAGATACATAATTAATAATAATAATAATTCATTTATTTCAGATTAAATCCATAGTTAAATAAAATACAAAAATACATTATAATAGACAAAAATTCAAAATAAAATAAAATAAAATAATAAAATTAAATAATATATAATAAAACAAAAGAAAAATTCAAATAATAAAATAAAATATCAATTATTTTGTGACACATGGAGTGTCATCCAATGTGCCACAATTGGACAGTCCGGTCTATCGGCCCATGTCTTCAGAATGCTGTTGGTACTCGTCCTCAGTCGATGAAGCATGGACGCGGCCCGCTTTCGCATGATGGCATGAAAGCCATCAGTGCGCGCGTCCGCGAACATGCCCGATGCACTACAGAACCTCGGTAGTCCCAACAACATTCTAAAGACATTATTATATTGTACCCGGAGAGCGTTGAGAGCGCCTCGGGTGCAGCTGGCCCATAGGCTGCTAGTATAAAATGATTGGCAGTAAGCCTTAAAAAGGGTGACCTTCACCTCACTGCTACACCTCGCGAACCTACGTACCAGCATGTTACCCCGCACTGCCAACGCCCTCCGTTCCCTCTCAACGTCGACGTCATCAGCGAGATCGTCCGTGACCCAATGACCCAGGTATTTAAATTTGGACACTCTATTTATTGCCACACCATCAAGCCATATCGGTGGTATAATTTTTACTTTATTTACCCGTGGCTGAAAAACCATGAGTTCGGTTTTCTGTGCTCTCTCTGCAGCATGCTTCGAATACCGCCAATTGCGGGACTCAACAGCACCATATCATCAGCGTAGCTAATGTTATTTACCATGATCCCGTCTATAGAACAGCCAATGTTGGTGCCACTGAGACCCTCAATCAGCTCATTGATGTACAGGTTGAAAAGCCGAGGAGACGTTAGCCCACCCTGTCTCACTCCGCAACCCAACCGGTACTCCTCCGAAACAACGTTTGACCACCTCACAACATTTACCTGGTTACTGTGCCAATAGTCAAAAACACCTATTATTTCACCCGGTAACGTGGTATTCGTGCGTAGCTTTTCCCAAAGAACGTCTTAGGACACCAGGTCAAAAGCTTTGGATAGGTCCAAGTAGCACGCGTATACAGGAGTCTTCCTGTCTGTATAGTACTGGACAGTTTGCTTGAGACACATAATTGCGGATTCTGTAGAAAGTCCAGCCCTAAAGCCAAACTGTGCATCATGTAAATGAATGTGTTTATTTAAGTGTCGATCAAGCAATCCGTCCAGCACCTTTGCTATAGTTGTGGCCAAAGAAATTGGCCTATAGTTGCTACTGTCTGAAAGATCTCCGGTTTTGTTTTTGACAATCGGCACAACAACAGTTCTCATACATTGAGCAGGTAGGTAAGTGTGTCTCACACAAAACGTAAGTAACATTGTGAGGACTCTAGGTAGATGCGGACCAGCATATCTCAGGTGCTCAATACTAATACTGTCATGTCCAGGGGATTTCCCTCTAGTCATTTTTTGTATCACGGAGGCTACATCCTTTCCAGTAAAGCCAAACGGTGTAGATGCGGTTATGGAAGCAGTAGGCTTGGGCACCCGAGGTACTGCAGGCCGCGATATATTGGTAGGTTGAACTCTAAAGTTACTCGCAAATTTATTAGCTACTGCAGTTGGTTCTTTAATAATCATAGTGTAGTCATATAGTATATGATAATATAGTATCATAGTGTGTAGTTGGTTGGTTAATAATCATAGTGTCGGCAAATTTGCCAGTTCTTCTCATAGCTCCACCCCGTCAGCAAACGGCCGCTGACGGGGTGGAGCTATGAGAAGAACTGGCAAGAAACTCGCCAACTACTGGTTCCTATATAGGTGATGTACTCGTAGTTTACCTACATGTAATGTTTTCCGTGTGGTAACTGATTGCACTGGGAGTACATTAGTCGAGGAACATTAGTTATAATGTTTATGAATAGGGGCACTGACAGATAATGTGAAATGTTTGGGGACAGTCGAAGTAGGCACTACAGCTGTTTATCGATAAAGATTACTTTAGAGAACAGCAGGGCGAATGATGCCACCTAATATGACCTTAAGAAGTAATGTGGTCGATAAACAGCTATCTAAGATGAACAGATATTAATACAGCGATATCTGCGTTATATCTTCTCTGGATCGCTTTGAGACGAGTGTCTGTGCGATGTCCGACCTAGGCCAACGTGCGCCGCCCGTTTTAGAAACACTTGAGAGTCGCGGGCGCCACGCCGCGCCTGGCGGGCGCCGCTCCACCGCCCGGCCGCGCCGGTGCGCTGAGCTCCGCAGGGCTGCGCATGCGCACTGCTGCCGCGTATCACTCGATAATCAATCAATGTTCATTACTGCGCTATTAGCCGCCGCCACTCCCGCTCTATTACCGCACATCTGGCGCATGGCGCGTATATTTGTGCTCCACGTGACGCCGCCTGCACTATTTTTGTTTGATGTATCATTCCAGTCGTTTATACTCTAATGCGTTATTGTTTTGATCTTACAGGTCGAGTGCCTCTGTACCTGCCTACTCACTCGGTCTATATCTACGATTCGTGGTGCTTTAGCATTACACACAAATGTTATGTTAAGTTTAGGCAACCTTGTGTTTTGTTACCAATACTTCTTATGACTAATAAATTATTTAGTTTAGTAAGTTTGGTTGTAATTGTATTTACATAATTTATTAATAGGCTCTTTAAATGCATCCACCATCACCTTGTTCGCATTTATAATAAAATTAATGCGAGTCTCAATTTGTTACGATGGGTTATGAATGACTCTATTACAATTTGGCTCATATCTCAAATGTTGCAAATATAGATTACATATTTTAAGATAAATATAGCATCAATACCAGAATACCAACATTATTGTTTATCTTATCTTATCTAACTTATCTGTTCGTCGATAAGCGTTATATAAAAGTAATTTTTTTGCGTTACTTCCTTCTTTATTTATATTTCAACTTTAAACTCATAAAACTCTGTCACTTTTTGGTTATTCCACTTATCCTCATTTGCAATGCCCCACTGATGGGAATTGTGAACTTGCCCCATTGCTGCCTCTCCAAGCTCACAATGGTGATTTATGGAAGAAAAGTTCACAAATTTTCCATTTATTAAAAAATATGCAGGAGTGTTTTGGACTCGTGCAATGTAATAAAATTAAACATTTATATAATCACATCGCATTATTAGTGTAGGTGACTATCGTTAGTTTTTATTCAAAGGTATAATAATAATATTCAAATATTACCAAAATCAGTCTATCAATAAATTATGTAAATATTAATGACATGCTATTAATTTAATAAATATTAGCGAATTAATGCTGATTTTTTTATAGTACGCACATTATAATAGAAAATGTGTATGGTAATAAATTCATGTTTGCACAGTTTTGGTCAGTATAGGTACTTAATTATATTATTTTATTTTATCTACGTACAACTTCTATCTTTTGTCCCGTTGGCGCTGCTCGTACCTATTATGTATGAGTTGTATGACCACAGGAACACATTACTATTGTGTGTATTGATCTAAGACATGGGTTATCTGTGTCAAGTTTCATCATATTCATTCTGTAGTTTTAACTTGACAAAGTAACAATCATCCACTCTCAAAAACTTTCGCGTCTTTAATACTAAAGAGAAGGCAAGTTATGTGACAAACTTATGAGATTTCGCTGTCTGTGGAGTTAGTTCTGCCTGATTAAGTTAAATGAACCTCGGCTACGTCCATTAGTAGAGTGGCTTCAAGAACAAGTGCGTAAAAACCGTAGTATTAATATATCAGTGGGCACTTGAGAGTGTCGCGCGGCATCGACTGCGTTTGTCGCGCGTTCCCACGTCGCGCGTCGCCGCGCCGCGACATGTGGCGTCAAGTGGACGATACACCTGCATACACTCCACAACACACACACACTACAGTACTGCTCGACGCATACGTACACAGATGCACTCCCACATACATTATTTAGTTTATACTTTTTATGCGCGACGATAAAAAACGTATCACTTTGTAACATGTGCAAATAACTGCGCAACGGTTTTACGAGCGTTCAGAAGTTCACGCTTCGCCGTCTTGTCCTCCGTCGAGCGCTCTGTGACTCTGTGATACGTATACCTGTGGTAGGCACCTTCAGTCTCGTCTCGCTCGTTAATCCACGTAATTTGGACATCATTAAAGTGCCAATTACTTCCAAATATTTACAAAAACTTCTGACTGGTATTACCACGGGTATTATGTATAAGTTGTACAATAATCATACCTGTGAATTATGTTGGGCAATAATAAATTGTACTATGCAGATATTGTAATGTAAAGCAAAACATACAACGTCCAGCAGTGGACTGCAATAGACTGAAATGATGATGATACCTATAACTATATAGTATCTTATAAATGATAACAATACAGAAATTAGTTTGCCTTTCAAAACTGTGATGTTTTCAAAATGTATTTGTTGTTAGGAACCTACTTGTTAGCAGATATCCCGTGGGAGTATCTACAGATATGTGAGTGACTAGATAATTAATAATAATAGGTAAAATTATGGATATAATAATACTTACCTAAGAGTCATTATTTTGGGAAAGTAAATATAAAAAATCAGATCACTGCTATTATTTATTATGAACTATTTAATATATCAAATCATAACACAATATTTTATAGCGATGTAGATATACAAACACAAACCAAAAACCTATCTCTGTTTTGTGGGTACAAATGTACAAATGTACTAACGTGTTATACAGTACCGTTGCGCTCTGTTCGTGGCTGTCAATATGTTCTGTTAGTTTATAGTTCTTGTATATCTTATGCTGTTTGTTACTGAGTTATTTTTGTTGTGTAAGTGTCTAAGATGTAGCAAACAATATAAATTATCTATCTACTATTCAAATTAACATTAGAATAAATCTGAACTTCGCCAAATGAGAGACAAGACTAGAAATCAGTCCCTCAAAAGAATTATGAACCTTATGTAAACGATGATATGTGCCTACTAACTTATGTTTACTTCTAGTGTTAACGCAATGAATGTCACTATTCTTGGTATATAGATGAATATTTTGTTTGACTAACATAATATTTGCAAATATATATTGGGACGCAGTTGTCAGAATACCTATTTCTTTGAATCGTTCTCTCAGGGAAACTCGTGAACCTAAGTTATAAATAGAGCGAATGGCTCGTTTTTGAAGAATGAATATTGTTTCAATATCAGCAGCCTTGCCCCAAAGCAAAATACCATAGGACATGACGCTGTGAAAATAACTAAAATAAACTAATCTCGCGGTTTCCACATCAGTAAGTTGTCGTACTTTTCTGACTGCAAAAGCCGCAGAGCTAAGTTTACCTGCGAGACACGATATATGGGCTCCCCACTGAAGTTTACAATCTAAAGTTATACCCAAAAAAACTGTTTTGTCAACAAGGGTGAGAGTTTCATTGCTTAAATTAAGATTAATACTAGTACTTTTAACATTTGGCATTGTAAATCTGACACATTTTGTTTTTTTGGAGTTTAGCAATAGATTGTTTGCCGTAAACCAGTCCAGGACTTTCGCTAGAGAACCATTTACATCGTCAAAATTTGTTACTTTACGATCAACTTTGAAAATAAGAGACGTATCATCTGCAAATAGTACTATGTCGCAAAAATGCTGTACGTAGAATGGCAAGTCATTAATATAAATCAAAAATAGAAAAGGACCAAGAATTGAGCCCTGAGGGACGCTCATTTCTACAGGTAGTCCTGAAGACCTATTTCCTTTAATATCAACGCATTGTACCCTATCTCTTAGGTAAGAGGCAACAAGACCAAGTGCAGCGTCCCTAATGCCATAGTGACTGAGTTTTCGCAAAAGTGTATTATGCTGAACACAGTCGAATGCTTTCGAAATATATGATAATAGACTTACAGATATTGCTTTTAAAGTTGATTGTTTATTACACATTTCCTGCTTTCTCATCTTGTCGGTGCCTTGGTCATTTGCGGACTTATTACTTTAAGCTAATAAGCATTTAATTTTTAAACTATTTTATCGCGAGTCTTTTACCAATTCATTCGATCAAAGTTTTTGCTGCATATTTATTATTAAAATACGTCATGTTTTTTTTGTGACAGCTATAAAATATTATTTCAGTTACTCGACACACCTACATAGGTATACCTAGCTACTAAGATCCTTACGAATGAAATAATATGTAGGTACCTTGTAAATTTATCGCACTATGTTTGCCATTAACGCGTTTTAACTCTGGCGTTTTTTTATATGCAGTACTTTACGGTGGCAAAGACGCGTTAGGTTATGGATTATTAGAACGAAATAAAAATAATATTCTACCACATTCACACAGCGCCATCTAGTCCCAAAGTAAGCAATTATATTTGCTTGTGTTATGGGTACTAAACAACGGATAATATACTACTTAAATACTTTTTCTTTTTTTTTGTAAATACATTTTATAGATAAATTACACCCAGACACAGAACAAACCTTTATGCTCATCACACAAAGATTTGTCCTGGGTGGGAATCGAACCCACGCCCTGCGGCTTAGCAGTCAGGGTCACTAACCTCTAGACCAACAGGCCAGTCAAGAAGGCAAGTCAAAACAAATAAGAATGTAAAAAACCTTTGGCTTTAAACACTTTGATTGTCATTTAGATGTAATTATATAATTATCATAATTATCTAACTGTTCGTAGACGTCTACGTTGCTACGCCGTAGCAGATTATCAAATATTTTGACTAGGCTCATCATAACCATAAACATAAACAGTAATGAACTAATACAAACGTATATGTGAACTAAATGTTACATCCATATGCATAGAGGATATGTTGAATGTCGCTCGTAACTTTACAATGTTCATGTCAATGTCGACTGCCACGACGACCTAATCAACACAACCACACACACACACACACACACAATAATTGCAATTGACGATTATATGCGGGCGTCAAAAGTTGCCTTGAATTTGAATAAAGTTCTATAAAATTTAATTCTAACCAATAAAAAAGCGTGTTTGTTTGTTGCGCTTTACTTTTGCAAGGAATTAATTAATCTAATTATAGGTAATTATCTGATTTAGAACAGATATGTGTAATTGAAGACCCGGATAGTGATATGGGATATACTCTGTCTCGATGATGTATAATATTTCCATGAAACTCTCGGGTGATGCCGCATGCCGCGAGGAAGCTAGTTGCATACTTACCTAACTAATTAAAATTTAATCTATCTATTAAAGCTGACAGTAGAATTTAACAGCTATCTGTAACTTTTTTATTGTCATTTCTTGTGCGTCTATTTGTCACATAGGGTCGTGGCGCCAACACCTCGGCCCGAAATGATCGCACGACATCAAAACGTCAGGCTATTACACGTATCCACCATTACGAGTTAATAATTAGGATATCGTTATCTATCGACGAACTCTTATCTCGCACTACATCACGCCCACCGATAGACCCATTTATACTTGTGGAGTTGTGGCAAAAAGTGCGGCGCGTGCGCACCCACTGTCGCGCCGCGTCGTTAGCGACATCTGTCGGACACTCGCACAGTTATAGGTACCAGGGAGAGGGGTGCACCGCGCATCCCTTGCGCAAGATTAGATAACACGCTGAAATATTGTCTCGAGGCGCCGACTAAATGGCATGCCGGTGTGACATATACGGGCACTACACTACATACCGTGTACTAATGGCAAATTACCTCATAATTAACGAGTCATCATTGATTACAGTGAGAGCGGAGTTAAATACTCGCTTAAATCAAGCGGCCTGTCTGCAGGAAATAAATGCCAGCCAGTGCACCATAGTACATGGCAAGTGTGTTGTTGTGCTCTTCAAAATTTCATTGGGAAGGATAGAAGATAATCAGTTAACTACTACGTTGGCTTGCGCTAGAAGAATATGCATCTTAGGTTAATTAGGCTGCCAGCATGGAGATGTCATACAGCGGAGTGCCTGAGTCTAGTATCATTACATGTGCTATTATGGATGTCTATCGCATCAAATTCTATGTTACCTTTAATAATATTGGGGAAAGTATGTGTCTGATATAAATTAAAGATATTTATTGGAGAAAGAGTCTTCAGATTTTTCCGATTATTTGCTCTAATTGAAGTTGCCAGGAGTTTCATTTCTTAAAAAAAAATAAGAATAACTTTTGAAAAACCACCCCCAAAAAGTAATAAACTTGGATGGTCTCTTGTAAAAAATATAACAATAAAATGCATAATTATGTTGTTGTGTTAGCGTGGCGCTAGAGTAGACATTCATACAATTTTGGGACAAATGATCGATAGTTACTCATTCAATGAAGCAATGATCAATTTTACCTAATTGAGTATGATAGTGATCGGTAGATACTTATAATAATAAGAATGGCTTTATTTCCCATATTCATTCATTACACAGCCAGATTTAAAAAATTCTAATTTTAATTCGAATTCTAATTTGTTATAACTTTTAATCACTATTATCAATTTAATTACTTTATTGTTCATAACCTTTATAGACATACAATTTTATTGTATGAAATACAACCGATGATCACTGTAACTAACTATAGTGACGGCAGAACACTGACTCCCAAGTCACAGGAATACCTAGTTTGGGAGTTAGGGTTTTAAACTATTTGTATAACCTTCACCTTTATGTACCCTAGTTCTAAGGACAATTGTAAAAGATTTTTTGAATCAATAAATACTTATTTATTATTATTATATTTTATATAGATAAATGCTAAACAAGTAATGAAAAAATTCGATCTCAAGGACGTCCACCCGTGTAGCTCAGATAGAAGAGCACTGCACACGGAATGGCAGGGTCGCGGGTTCAAGTCCCGTCGTGGGTTTGAATTTTTCCATTACTTGTTTAGCATTTATATAAAATGTTAAACCAAAGCGATGGAAATTGCTTAATATTTAATGTAAATTGAGTTTCTACTTTCATTACGATATTAACCTACCTGCAATGGAGGAATATCGTCCGTAGGTTTCTGTAACGAGCCACGGTGATAAGTAGAAAAACGTTGTCATGACGTCATCATGCTAACAGGTAATGGATAGATTCGATCTCAGGGACGTCCACCCGCGTAGCTCAGATGGAAGAGCACTGCACACGGAATGGCAGGGTCGCGGGTTCAAGTCCCGTCGTGGGTTTGAATTTTTCCATTACTTGTTTAGCATTTATATAAAATGTTAAACCAAAGCGATGGAAATTGCTTAATATTTAATGTAAATTGAGTTTCTACTTTCATTACGATATTAACCTACCTGCAATGGAGGAATATCGTCCGTAGGTTTCTGTAACGAGCCACGGTGATAAGTAGAAAAACGTTGTCATGACGTCATCATGCTAACAGGTAATGGATAGATTCGATCTCAGGGACGTCCACCCGCGTAGCTCAGATGGAAGAGCACTGCACACGGAATGGCAGGGTCGCGGGTTCTAGTCCCGTCGTGTGTTTGAATTTTTCCATTACTTGTTTAGCATTTATATAAAAATATTGTAAACATTGTTTAGTTAATGAGTCAAGTATGTTCCACAAAACATGAGTAATAAAGTGCTCTAAATAATGCTGAGAATGAAGAGAACTTCAATAATACTTGGTTTATAAAATCATCTACTCGCTAAGGTAAGTACTTACTTACTTAATTAGATGTCTGTGACTGTGTAAATATTAAATATAGGTAATATGTAATTTAATATCTGCAATGAAATGAATGGGCTTCAGACTTTTTATTACCTACCTACTGATCAAACGGGCACCTTAATTTTAGTTTATTTATAATTAAACTTATAAGTATACTAATATAGTGATCTAGGTAGCTAAAATTATCCGAGATTCAAAAATGATCCGAGGATTTAGATGAAAACTTGTCTGTACACTGAAGTGAATAAAGAGCTTCTTTTGAAGTTTATCTATAGATATATTAGTGCCTTCGCTGGGAAAAATAATATTCCAAGAACAAGGTTACCTAAAATTATTATAAATATCTTAGTTTAAGATAACCTGCTGCTCTTTGGAACCGAAAGAAACTGTCTCCCAAATCTTCTATCTAAAGCACAAACACAGTTGACATCAAATATAATATACAAATAATTTTCTACACGTAAGTACCTCGCTAGGTAATAACTAATAAGTAAATATCTTTCTTTATTAGGAAGAGGCACTGTTGCACTTTATAACTTTAGTGTCGTTACGGCGCGTACACACAGAGTGGCGGCGGCGCGGCGGCGCAGGCGCGCGGGTGCACTCGTAAACTGTTTCTATTCAATGGCACGCTAATTATATAATTGTTGGACTAGTCGTGACACGCCGCCGCTGCCTCTGATTTATTGTACACATACCTTTATTCATTAACGAGCTTCACCTTCTCACACTATTTAGTTATAATATATACTCGTACCTATAAAGATAACGTTCTCTTTGGTATGTGAAAATATAATAAAGCCCAAAGTTAAAAATACAGCTGAACAGTTTGACTTTAATACGAGCCTCCATTGTGCCTCTGTTTACATTAATATGATAAATAGTAAGTTGTATGACTTATGTGTGTCGTCGTGTGTCGTGTGGCTACCTACCGCAGTGTCTGTAGTTCAGCTTTAATAGAGGTTATCGGCGGAGTAATGATGTCATAAACTTTAATTGTTTATTAAATGTAGTGAGCTTCTTCAAAATAAACTTACCTACCGATCTATTTATAACTTGTGAGTCAATTTAGTATGGGAAGGTAGGTATAGGTGGATAAATATTTTGTGAAGTAAAATAATAAAATAGAATCTTGTTTAATTGTACCGCTACAACATAAATATTCCGAGTCCATACTAATGAGGGAACAATTAAATCATTAACACAAAAACTAAAAACATACGGGACGGTTAACGAGCTTGTCGCGCACACAAACATTCAAGCTTACAATTACAACACCAAAATAAAACGACGCACCAACTAAAAGCATCGGCGCGCGGACGAGGGCAAAAGGAAAACGTGGAAACGGGTCCCGCCCCGCGGAGCCGGTGCGACCCGCCGCCGGGACACCGTGCGCTGCGGCCCGCCCCGTGCGGCCCCGCCCCGAGCGGTCCCACCCGGAGGGTGGGTAGGTACTATCCCTCTCCCTCCACATCGCGTTCGGGACCAAGCGGTCGTGACTCGCGCCGCTATAACGTGATTTATGAACTGCGACCCGCGACCGACCAGCGACCGCTGCACACAATCATACACTATCACATCGTACGTATTCACACTCTCATGTTACTAGATCTCTTGTAAGCGACTGACTCTAATACTATTTCTCTAGACTTATTGAAACCAATCACAATATTCGTGATTTAAAGATAATTTTCGCTTCGGTAATTAAGACATTTTATTAATCTGTATACACAATGTCACTACCCCATCTCAACCATAACCATAACCTTATACAGACAAGATTACTGCGTGAAAAGGAAATTCGAAACAGACCCTATTCTAACCCGTCTCACCAGCCTGGCATAGCATAGTAGGCTAAATTCCCTCCACATTATTTGGAAGAGCCCCGCGCCCAGCAGTGGGATGTTTCTGGGTTGAAATGATGATGATAATGATGATTCATTTCTAAGCCCATATGAATCAATAGAATGTTAGAGCTACCTCTTTGCTAATAAAATCTGTTCTTAAACAGCTACTACAATGCATGTTACCTAACCAACAAAAAGTTATTCAAAATGAATTTTGAAAACTTATTTTGGTTTTATTCAGGCCATAGTTTGTGTATACACACAATGTAATACAGTAGCAATAAAGTTCAGTACCTATTTTAGTGAATTGCTCCACAATTCACTAAAACGAGGTAGCTAAATACAACGTTACGATGTTGTTCGGATGTCGGTGTTGATGTTAGTAGTAGTTAGGTAGTTATGTGTGTATATAGGCGTGTGTGGGACCGGCGGTGCGGCGGCGACCGGTCCGCGCTGTCCGTGGTCAACTGGTCACTGACATCGCGACAGACAGCGCGCCCGCGCCGCCGCGCCAATGGCCGCCGCCGCTCGCGCGTCCCACGTTACGCAACGTTCCTCACACACACTACACCTCACTCGTGATTGGTAGTGGCGTAGTCAACTTGTCGTACCAACTAACATTAGACAATGATCAAGCTATTGGATAAATTATGACGATAGTGTATTCACCAATCACCTCGTCTCAGTTCACACATACATTGTAGACATAGAATAAGCCACTACATGTTGTATTCCATAAGTGAGGTTGAGGCCCGGACTCCACCAAAGTGGACCACCGGAACGAGAACTGAAGGATCGTTTCTTGTGGAAACCCTTCATGGATGTCTTTGTTCAACAGTGAAAGTTTACAGACTGATGATGATGTTGTATTTTCGTAGTTAGGTATAAATTTACAACACCTCTGCTTTCCCATCCCGTCCCCAATATAGTGAAGAGAGCACTGGAACTAGGTATACCTACGCGTGCCACTAACTCAGTGACCATTCACAACTAAACGAAAGCTTCATCACAATAAATACCTACCATATTTTAGTTTTTTCTTTTCCGACTCTTGATAAATATGACCAACAATAATGTTTATTATTATATATTGTTATTTCCTTACTTAGAGCACTAGTACTTACTTGTGACAGGTTAACCTACTTATAAACTTACATTTGGTTGAGTGTTACATGTGAAACGAAACCTTAAGCGAACGTATGTCTCGAACACGAAAAAGCTGGATTTGTTCAGGAGTGGTCTGGTAATTTACTCTAAAGTTAATTTTGCTTTAAATCGTACATAATAAAGAGAAAGGTATATCTTATCTATAATATGACTTACAATTTATAGAATTCTTAATAGCCAGTTAACTAGCAATGTGTCAATGGTAGCAGCCGCTACACTTCACTATTCTATTATTTAGTTTGTAGCCGATACCTACTTTAATTAAAACTAATTTTACACATCTATACAGTGTGATATTCTGCGGCGTCATATACACAATACTCAAATTGTACCTAATTACAAAAGAATATCGGCGATCAAAAAGAGTGGCGTGAGTTTAAGTTTCCTTTAGAGCTACGGAACCCTAAAAAAGAAATGTTTAATAAATGAAGGAGATGACAAAAAATTGATTAATTTCAATGATTGTTACGTAAAATACTGCAATTGAATTATCTTTACGCTTCGATAGGAACTTTTAATGTAAATGTAAAAGTGATGCTGATCAAAATCACGTTGTTTAATATTATGTTGCAAATTTCACCTGTGACATTTTGAATAGATCTTTATTCAAATATTCACTAATACTAAAATAAATTAAATATGTCTAATTTATTACTTTATGTACTTAATTAATTTAAATGAATATCTTAGCGGTAAAAGTGTGAGAAAATAATATGTTTTAATGTGTCACAAAACAGAATTTTTATGGTCACGTTTTATTTTATAATAAAACGTGAAATTCTTTTGTATTTTAAGATAAATCTAAATGAAAACATACTGATGGTGTGGATCTCATCATTATTGTTTCATGTACTAAACTATTATTTATTGTAGGTAATCCATTTGACTTAGATTACCGCGATTTTGTTCGAAATAGGATACTTAAATACATATTAAAGAAACGGAGGCAATGTTTGATACTCGCACATTGCGATTGGTAGGTACTTACATATATTGACCGCAATTTCAGATACACGTGACGTTAGCTATGAACAATTATTATCTCAGTGTCTAGATCATATCAATTACGGTACATGATAAAAATATTCACCAACAAATCAAGCAATTACTATGCAAGTTGGCTATTATCCGTCTTCCAAATAGAAATATAATAAGTTAGAACATTAACATATAGCTATCTATCTTTTTCTTAAATTTAACTTTTCAAAATTTGTAAATTTCAAAATACATGAGTTTAGAAATTCGCTTTTTTGTGTATTGAAATAATATTACTATGAATATTTAATAAATGAATAATATATTTAAATAACTTATATTTTAAAACGTACGTTACGTAAAATTTACGTACGTACGTATGTTTTTACGTATATTTTTATTTAATGTTCGTTTACGTTTTTTATTTTGTACCGATTATTAATTTACTAAATAGGTAAATCAAGTTTGTTTAAACTTATGTTTTCATATTGCGGACTAGAATAGGTGTTACCAAACTTCATAATTATGTCCAGTATTCACAGGAGGCTGTCAAGTGCACTGCAATGGATCAACATTTAAGAATAAGAATATGTTTATTATCATAAGTATTACATACAACATTATGTTAAAATAAAATAGAAATAAACAATGGAAATAACAATGTTAGCATTGAACATAATGTTTGATTAATAATAATATTCTACCACATTCACACAGCGCCATCTAGTCCCAAAGTAAGCAATTAGATTTGCTTGTGTTATGGGTACTAAACAACTGATATACTACTTAAATACATTTTTTTTTTGTAAATACATACATATTATATATAAATTACACCCAGACACAGAACAAACCTTTATGCTCATCACACAAAGATTTGTCCTGGGTGGGGATCGAACCCACGACCTTTGGCTTAGCAGTCAGGGTCACTAACGACTAGACCAACAGGCCAGTCTAGATTACCGAAACTCCCCACACTAGGCAAAGCCTGTCCAGTGTGAAGCTTCGTGCAATTGTCAATCCAGTTTAGTATGCATAAATGCTGCATTGTTTAAGAAATACAAGTACACTATTTAAAAAATATAAAAATTGTACTTATTAGGTAGTATTCATAGACTAATGAAAAATAAAATTAAAACAAAAAAATAAAAACAAAAACAAATCACTTAACAAAACTATACTTTTACTACTTCTGAGATAATATTATTATATTTAAACAGAAATTCCAAAAAATAAAAAAAAATTATAAATATAAATTCTAAGATTGTGCATTAAGTTACACTAATCTTTTAAAAAGGTCTTCTGTTTTGTCATAAGTCCAGCCTAGTAGTACCTTAATTAGTTTTGATTTTGCCTATTGGTATGACAAAGTATGCAAATGACACATTTTATTTAATTTATTATATATAAATGGCTTAAGATAATGGCAGAATCTCATTGCAAATACTGTTTTGACTCTCGATGTTGGTAAACAGAATACGCGTCGCTTGGTCATGTCCTCGTAGTTATTTGAATTTAGAACTTCCTTGTGATTTTCTTTATAAAGATTCGCCTAACACTAAGAACCTTCATCTCTTCGAAGAGATTAATGGTTGGGTATCTGAAGGATTTACTTAGTATAGTTTTCAGTACAGCTCGCTGGGCTCTTTCGAGTGTTATCATATGAGATGCAGCAGTACCACCCCAAGCTAAAATACAGTACTCTAAGAGAGATTGACCTAGTGTCAAATATACCGACTTTAGTAAGCATACCGGGGCTACATTCCGTAGCTGTTTCATTGTAAAAATAAGTTTTCTAGTTCTGGCAGAAGTTGCTTCGACATGCTCCCTAAATGAAAGTTTTTCATCTATAATAATACCCAAATATTTTAAGCTATTGGTACGTTTTATTGCGCCACAAGAGCAACTTGTACCTAGCGGCGCATCTAGTTCTGCAAAACATTTGTGGATTGTCAATGTCAAGTCTGGCGATGGAGATGAGATAGCAGTTTTATGGAAACAGATGTATTTAGTTTTAGATTCGTTTAGAGACAGTAAGTTATTATCTAACCACTCCCACACGTGGCTAAGTCCTACACTGGCTGTAGATATTGTGGATGCCCAAGATTTTTCTGAAAATAGAATCACGGTATCGTCGGCATAATTTATAAGGTCCGCGTTTTGAGGACAGTTAGAGGCAAGATCATTGATGTACGCCAGAAAAAGCGTAGGGCCTAAAATGCTGCCTTGCGGCACCCCAAAATCGACTTCATGTTCGTGACTCTTGTAGGTATCCACTCTTGTGCATTGTGTTCGACTAATTAAGTAGCTACGGAACCATTCAAGAGATATTCCTCTGATCCCAATAATTTCAAGTTTCCTTAATAGTATCGGTATTGATACAGTGTCGAATGCTTTCGCTAGGTCCAGGAATACTCCGATACAAGCCATTCCCTCATCAAGGTGTTTACTTATTATACTGGTGAGTAAAGTTACGGCATGCTCAGTAGACCTGCCCCGGCGAAAGCCAAATTGTTGGTTGGATAAAAAACATGATTGAGTGAAGGCGTTTATCCACTCAAAAATACCTACAGGTATACTTATTTGATGCCATACTGATATAACGATCAATAAAGGTAAAAGTAATTTAAAAATACTGGCCAAGTGCGAGTCGGTTCCGTATGATTAATCAATTTTTATATATCTTTTTCGTGATTGTAATGTAAGATATTAGTAGGTAGGATAGCTATAAATTATAATAAATATTCACGTTAATGTAGGTAGATGCACCACATTTATGTATCGTCAGTCCGCAAAACTCTTACCATTACTCAATTTTTTTAGGCTTAACACTTTATACCCCTTCCAAGATAGTACTAATATTCAGTGATTTAATAACTCACGAGTACGGTTTTCACTTTTTTCCCGTTACTTTTGCAACTTGATTTTGATTCTTGCCAAATTTCATTAATTTAAGTCTTCGTTCCCGTTGACTTAAATTAATGAAATCAGTCAGGTCAAGTCAGGAACCCTATAGGTTTTGACTTTTTTGATCGTCGAGATATGATGAGCTGTATCTTTTGATTGTGTTTACTTAGAACTCTGATCTTTTATTGCGCCAAGGGATTGCAGACCCGAGTCTTTGAAATTAATTTCAGCTTGATACGTTTACGAGTTCTTGAGAAAAATATTCTGACAACGGGTTATCCTATGAGGGCTCCGTTTTTCCTTTTGTGGTACGGAACCCTAAAAAGGAAAAGTCCCAAATTTCTTAAAAGAAATTCGTTACAATATCTTGTGAAAACAAATATTTACTTAAATATTTAATGCGTAACTACTTATTGTACTACAAATTTGGTTATATGTAGGATATGTGTGTGTGTGTGTCCTAAGACAATGAGCGCGCGACGCTCTACGATATCTCGACAAGTTGTCCGACAACCGCGACATCTGTCCGCCAGCCATTTGCATTTTATGTGTAGGCACTCTCCCGCCCTTCGCCCCCCACACCACCTCCATGTCGTCTTGTTCTCATTAGTAATACTAGGTGAAGATGTATGAGAGCCGAAGTTGTCGGTAATTAACGCAGCAGGTAATCTTTCATATCTTACTTCATACGAGCATTGCTACCATTAATGCCCAACATATAAACAGAAGGTACCCACTCGATAAAGTTATAAAATATATCTACTACATTACGTGTTTGCCGTTTGCCAGTTCTAGGCAGTAAACAGTAGAAAGTACGCCCTTCTTATGAGAAAACTTTAACATTAATATAAAAGTGTATTTCTAATTCGTTGTTCAGTTAAATGTTAACCCGTGTTACTGGGGGCCATTAACGGAGGCTGTAAAACTGGAGCACATGTTATAAAGTTCGTATTCACGTGAGTCCGGAGGTAGTCGGAGGGGCAGGGGCAGGGGGGGACTACGGTGCCTAATTCCGAATGTATAGTGAAGTTCATTAGAGGTCGACGCTAACGTATTAGCGGTGCTGCTCTATGGCGCAGGGCGTACAACTCGTATTTTATTATGCATGCATATGCGTTGATAAGTGTGGGTAGATATTCGGGTGCGAGACATCGCAGACGAGCTCCGTGGCTGGCGCTGTGACGCGGTGCTTGAGGACAGTTTCCCTTGCGCGGCGCCTATAGCCCCCGCCCCGCGCCCCTCACCCCGGGACACGGGTCCCGCGCTGCGCTGGCGCCGCCGCTCTTAAGCCGCGACAAGTTCGTTTTTTTGTGTCTCTCGCGCCAGAGGTAATTAATTAGATCGGCAAGCGGCCCTCTGTGAGAGTCACACTCGCCGACAGATTTGCGACCTACACAGTGCACAGCACAGTCAGCACCTCGCCTCGTGCACCACGTACTCGTGTGCATACGAGTATATACCGACACCGCAACAACGTGCAACGGTAGCGTGCCACTCACTACTTTATCTCTTACTACTTCACCCACTGACTGACTGGCTATCGTTCATTAAAGCTATATGTCTGTAGTTCCTTTACAGCTCCACATTAATTACTTATCAACTCACTACCTTCCTACTGTTTGCGCCTACTAGTCCTCAATCAAATGAAAGAGACTTGTTGAAAATCTAAAATAAACTAATAATCATAATGAGTAAAATGTCTCCTAGACAAATAAGACTTATTGTAGATCAAGATAGAACGGTCGTTACCGCGAGTGAGTCAAGGTTTGGCTAAAAGCTTTTTTATGACTCA
This sequence comes from Laspeyria flexula, assembly GCA_905147015.1. Classification (NCBI taxonomy): domain Eukaryota; kingdom Metazoa; phylum Arthropoda; class Insecta; order Lepidoptera; family Erebidae; genus Laspeyria; species Laspeyria flexula. The sequence continues at coordinate 196,387 of LR989954.1, read as the reverse complement.
TCAGCGGTTTCCTCGAGGAATGCTATTGTTCGTACGTCCGGGTAACATTTGCGTCAATACCGCGCGTGGCGAGCGCCGGCGCCAGTCGCTATTGTCCGGGCGAGGCGCGAGGCAGGGGTGGCGATTCTGTTGCGTAACGACTCTTACAACAAAAGTGACTCACTGCACTAGTTCCTGCCGAGCTGATAACTCTCCGAGCTCATCAAGTGGAGCATCTATCTACTGCCGCACCTTCACGTATATAAATTTCAAATATTATAACAGGCTCTCAACCTGAGAGGTCCGAGGTCTGTGGCACAGGAGACGGAGCGAGTCAGAAAGCTTTTGTTTGTTGGCTATTAATAACAGAAAAACAAGGCGATCTGAGTGGATTAACACATTAACGGGTCCGCCGCCGTCCGCGTCGCCGGAGTAAAAGCATTCCGGCCGCGTGTCGCCAGCACAAAAAATAGTGTGAGACCTGCCGCCGCAATTAGTACACGATCTGTCCACACCGCGGTGTTAGCGTGGCGTGATCATATACTACAGATAAATGATCCAAGTTAGATATAATATCTGTTGGAGAGGCACTTGGTAGGTACACCTAACACCTACCTCTCAAATTTTACCTGATATTAAAAATGTATAAATGGACTCTAAGTTTATAGAGAGGTATGTAATGAAGCAGTTTTGTACTTGGAATGTTAGACAGACACAGCACACAAACAACATTCATATAAGTCGCAACATTGTTGTATGAACGGTACTAGAGTAATGTTAAGTAAACGTTTTATAATGACCATACGTAATGTTACATACATATAAAACTAGAGATTATAAACCAAAAGTATTAATTAAACAAGGATCACAGTCGCGGCAGAACTCGCCACTAATTACCGACACACGCACACACACACACAGCATGTATCGTTACTAATAATACTAATAGGCTCATTTGTCTCCCGTACTTTACCTTCAATTTAAAGGAGCTCTACCATTTCGCCTATTTATACAAATCTGACCTGTGAGTAGTACCTGTCCGCGACTTCACTTGTTTGTAATATCAGTTATCCTTTTCCAAATCCTAGACTATCTCTATAAAATACGGTTTTGTAGTTTAGCAGTGAAAGTGTAGCTACAAACAGATACTTTATTTACATCTATGTATTTGTTATCACTACTATCAGAATGCTAATTATTGTAATGGTGTCATCACCTGACGACAATAGCGACAGTTTGACGAACAAAAAACACAAAAGTTGTAAATGTCGCTGCACTAATCCTGCTGTTGATGCAATTTGTCAATTTTTTTCGCTAAACGTGTTCGCCTGAGCTCTCATTTCACGTTTTTGCACAAACGTCTGAGATGTGTTGATAACAGATGGTTTGGGTTAAGAAACTTTTTTGTTGTTTGTTTTTAAATGGGCTCTAGAGATGCAGATCAGTGCACTCGCTCTACCGCGCCGCTCTCTGTGAGTGATGAGAGAATTATCACTACAGATAATAATTAGTGCAATGTGTTCATGTACTTGTACTGATATCGTAGCAGAGCACTTCTGGATCTGTAAAGTATTAATTAATATGATGTAAGTAGTCATAGTTTCATTTGAATCTAACGAAAAATAGATTATATTATGAAGTGTTAAGGAATAATCTATACGAATCTATACTAACATTAGAAAGCTGAAGAATATGTTTGGTTGAATCTCCGGAAATAACGAAAAATAAATATAAATATAATTCAGTGTTGGATAGCCGATTTATCGCGGAAGGCTTTATAACATCACGCTACGATCAATAGGAGATGAGCAGTCGCCATACGAAGAGTCACGGGAGCAGAGCGCTGGAGAACAGCCAGTTTGTCATTACATTTGCTTCATCTCTCAGTTATTCATAATTCCCTTCAAACCACCAAAGTAAAGTACAGTTACTTAACATAGTTACAACCAATGATATCGTACGTACAATATCATTGGTTACAATTAATGTTATGATCAATATTTATGAAAAATCACAGGAAGTTTAAATAAGAGTATATCTGAAATTGAATAAATCTCTTTGGGAGACCTATGTATATGTACATATATGTCCAAGAGTAGACTTCTTACGGCTGATATGATAGTTATGATGATGATACTAAATAAATATTATACTCATATCACACGTCACTCTATCTAGTTCTGACGTCTGTAGGTCTACCCTGAAACAACGGACTGTCACCGTCAACCCGTCACCTACCAAACGAATACCATATTGAAGAACGATAGCTTCCGCCCGCGGCTCCGCCCGCATTCTATGTCGGTGCATAGTAGTGTATGTGCTATTCCAAACTACAATCTATCTGTTTTCATTTTCGTAAGTACCTAGTTGATTCTTAATTGGATCTCAATAACAGTTTTAAAAATTTTTGGTATTCTGCTATTAATTTAAGACCAATAATTAATGAAAATATAAAATATATGAATTAGACTATTAAGTAATGTTAAAACTGTTAGATTAAGTCCCTTTTTCTTTCATTTTCATTATTTTATTTTTTTGTTTTCAGTACTTACCTATACACTTAGTAGTATTACAACGAAAACACTGTTATATAATACTTAATTACTTATGTTCATGCATGCTGCGTTTACTGCCTGATATTGTACATTTAGATAAATTATGATGTTCCTATCTCTATGCATATATCAATGTAACAATTGTAAGTAAACCAATAAATAAATAAGTAAATGAATTAATCAAAATGGCTTTTGAGATCCAATTAGATTACTAAATTAGAAGATTTGGAGCCCCGATAGCCCTCAACCCTCCAGATTTAGTAACAAACATCCACCCTAACTCTTGCTTTTATTAATTAAATTTATCAATCAAATTATATTTTTTGTAAACCTGATCATTACACATGCGTAACGGAATGTTACCAGTACCCACAGCTTGTGTTCAGGGAATTCCAAGTTAACGATAATATGACAAGTTAGATTCTTTGAGCTGTGGCTACGCTTGCGCAGTACGTACATATTGTAACTGCGACGTTTTCCCCAAAGTAATTGTTTACATCAAGTCGCAATTCTGTGTAACTGTGGATAGCATCGTTAGTCAGCCCGTGGTGTGGGCAATATTTGGATGAGGAAATTAATGTTCTAGTAATTATGTACTCACTGACTTATTGTTTTATTTGTTATCTATTTACTGAGAGAATTGCTTTTAGTGTGTACTTACTCATCAAGTTGAATATAATAATGAATTACTGTGCCTTTCATATGAAATTATAACCGTTTGGAAAATGTATGGCCTGTATTCAACAATTATTGACGTTCTACAGCTGATTTGATAAAGAGAAGTCTTGCTGATACAATCCTTAAAAGTATGACGTCATCTTTTAGATGCCTTTACATGTTCTGTATTGAATGTAATGAATGAAAAAAAAAACTGTAAAAATAAGTAGATACATAAGTATATAATGTCAACTCAAAATGTGGAATTATTCTTGTAGGGATTAACATAACCTAAAAGATTTACCATAAGACTTCTACAGTCAGAGTTTGGTAGTTAGTGGCTTTTAAAGTCCAAGTTTGTATTTTACCCAAATTTAGATCTGATGAACCTTTGTGGTAGTTTCAATGTTGCACAAACTACCTGAACGACTAACTGATGGTGTACTAGCCGGCAAGTATCTGTGTCGGTTCGTATTATTGGTATTATGACGAGTATGTTTAATAGTGTCTGATGACGTCACGCGTGAACTAGTTCGCATTGAGAAACATTCTACCTATATTCGCTCTTATTATTGATGTGTGTGCACAGTTTTTGTACAAAACCTTAAATTGAGTTCTCACAAGGTGTCCACTTGTCCACTGGTCCAGGTAATATGGGTGCCTAATGTAGGTAAAATGTGACCGGACCGCATTAATGTTGTCCATTAACAGGCGACGGCGACGGTCGAGCCGCAGACTGAGTTTGAGTCCGTGCGTCGCTCACCTCCGTGATTTGATTAACTTTGGAAATTTATCGTCGGGTTTAATTGCATCGGCGGCGGAAGTACCGGCCGCGAGGGGCCGCAGAGCGGGCCGTGAGGGGCGCGGGGTGCGGCCCGGGCCGTGGAACACGGAAAGGCTTTTGAGGCGGCGCTTCACAAGTGCGCGGCCGCGACACACCGCGCCGCGCCGCGCCGCACTCCGCCCAAAACTATGTTAATATCCCGCGATAACACGCGCTCATCTATGTAATTAAACTGCCTACTGCTATTAATTAATAGCGCATACCTACCTACCATCCACATTCCGCCGCACCGAACATACTTCATAGCTCATGTACTCACGTTTGTCTGATAGCGCATTTAATTTTAATCTTAACGCCCGATATACGACTGTATTATTGATAGAACGTTACCTATTAAAAAAAGTTATATCTATCAATACGATTGTACGTACTCGTATGTATGTGCTTATAAATACCTTAGTTTTTGTTATCAAAACTATATCACGTGAATCACTCCCGGTGTGTCCTGCGCGCAGGTCGCATAGCGCCGGCGCCCGGAGCCGCCTGCGCCCGCGCCGCTCGGCGACACACGAAATTGATATTGCTCTTAAATTAGGAGCTGCACGATGGAGCGCGATGGGACGCTGCGATAACGCTAATGTACTTGTACTACAAATGTGTCGGCTCCGGCCCCCGAGCGACCCCTCGCCCCGCGCCCCGTGCCGCACATACCACTATTGTCATGTGGCTCTCGCTGTCGCTTCACTGATTGACATAAAACATTAGTTTATATAGATACCCAACAATTTAATCATTAAAACAAATTCTGATTTTCAGAGACCAAAAAAATAATGAGCAAGGATTTAACAAACTGCACTTCATAATTGTAACTTCCATAGTTAAAATAAAAAATAAAACAGGTTATGACAAACGTCATTTAGTTTACTGAAACACGAACATTTGGGTCACAAGATATTGTTTGTGAACGTGTTGTGTGAGCGAGTAGGTAAGTGCTCGCGTCCTTAGTGCCACGAAGCGCCGCGGACTAAGTATTTATTTAATTTATTCCACACGTTTCTCATGTCTGAGTGCCTTCTGTTGTGTGAGCTGTTTGTGTTCTTACTCTATACCGGCTACTACTAACATGAAAACAATATCGAATTATCATCATCATCATTTCAACCCATAAACGCCCCACTGCTAGGCACGGGTCTCTTCCAAAGAGTGTAGAGGGAATTTAGCTAACTATACCACGTTGGCCAGACGGGTTGGTATAGGGTTTGTTTCATATTCCTTTTCTCGCAGTGCTCTTGTCTATTTGCATATAATTATGAATATTTCTAGGGATACATCTTTCTTACTAAGTTCTCATATGTATGATAAATTAATCATCAACCCCTACTGTACAGTCCCCACACTGGACAGGCGCAGGGGGGTGGTTAATACAGCGTTTTATTTCGAGTTTACCTTGAACTACTTGTGATTTGTAGCTGAAATAATACATAAATCGTTTTGTACGAAAAATAAGATTCAAAGTATACATTTTCTACACTTTTATTGTTAAGAACTTGGTTTTGTACAAACATATTTGTGTTTGTTTGTTAGTATGTGTGCGTGCGTGTTACAGATACCTGTTGCTAATTCGTGTAGCACTTAACGTTCCCTAAATATCTGCATAGCGACGTCATCGCTCCATAATGCAACAGTAGGTTGTTGCTCCACTCCACGCAATACTTATTACTTATGTATATCTAACGTAACACAAGACAAACATTATTTGTCTTCGTTAACACTCAATAGAACTAGTCTATCTTCTGTAGTTGTAGGACATGTAGGTCCTCATGAAAGAACACCAGATTGCTGTTTGGACTTCGGAGCTACCATTGAACAAAATTTCAGATGAAAATTTCAAACATTCGTAATTCAAGAAAAACCTGGAGTTTCATTATATTTGGTTCTTAGTTTTTTAATATGAATCTGTCTCGACGCGGATGTATTTGAATTTGAATTTGAATTATAGTCATTAGGCTTACTGTAGGTGTGATTTTTTATCAGAAACTTGATTTTTTTTTGTCTAGTCAAAAACTAGAGAAAACAAATTCAAGTTTATATTCTTAAACAGGCTAAATTACACTTGAAAACCATATTCAAATAATATTCGTTTTTCATCATCAGCAACCCATTAAGTCCCACTGCTGGGCTCGAGTCTCCTTTCTTCTAACTAGAGAGCTGAGAGGGTTTTTAGGCTATAATCCACTCACGCTGGCCTAGTGCGGGTTGGTGGATCAGACATACTTTCTTCTGAGGTATGTGGGTTCCCTCACGATGTTTTCCTTCACCGTTAGCAGATGGTAATTCACTTGACTAGTACATATAAATTCCACAAAGTGGAATCCACATAGGTACTGCCGGTCGGGATCGAACTCGGAACGCGTGATTTGCACGCCGGTCCCTTATCCATTCAGCCACCATCGCTATATATTTTCGTTATTAAAGTTAGTTTATTGTAACAAAGTGGCTTCGAGCAGTGCCTATACATTAGTGCTGTATCTAATTATATTCATGTTTGTGTACAACACAGGCACAGGCAGTGATCTAACGAGTAACGAGTGTACGTGACCCGCACTATCACTTACGTACCTACTTTCTGCGCACAATTACAATACAATGTTATTTTAAATATTAATATTCTTTACTTTTCCTCAACTGACTTGCGGTTCGATAGTCATAATCATTTATATGTATTACCTCATATTATTGGGTAAATTTGAATCTTTATTATTTATATAGATAGGTATCTAATAACTACAATAATGAAGCACATTTGTGGAACAGATTATGGTGAAAGTACAAGTCGTGTCGCATCAGGACGCGAAACAAACAAGAGATGGTTCGGTGGACTCAATTAAGAAGAAGTATCTTAATGCATCGCTCACTGTGGCGGAAATTAGGTGAGGCCTATGTTCAACAGTGGACGTCATTGGGCTGATATGATGATGATCTTAATGCAGTTGCAACTTAATGGATTACTAATGTTTGCCATAATTTAAAATGCCATAATTTCATATGCCATACTGGTATTTGCCATAATTTCATTAGAAATAACGCTGCAGTTGCCATAATCGTGAAATGACATAAAATGACTTTCACTAATTGCATTGGTCATAATCATAATCGATCAAGTGTCATAATAATTTAAATCCATAAATGTATTTGCTATAATTTTCGTTTTCAATAATGCCATTTTCTATAACTTTTATTCACCATAATATAAATAAAGATAATGTAGTATATAAACCTAAAACTAAACCTCATATGGCGTCTACTAACTAAGCTCGATGGCTCTTACTTCTGGATGGTTTAATAAAAAAAACCACGAAGACTAAGGCGGGAGCTTCGCTTCGCTTCCCTCCCGCCTTAGGGTGAGGTTCACAGACCGTACTTTGACTTTACTTTGAGGGAAAGTTTAACTTTCAACCAAAATTATGTTTCACAGTCCTGTCAAACCCTTACTACTTTTCTCTCTCTTCTTACTTTTAATTAAAACATGCCTTAATAAACAATTTTGTTCAACATTTGAAAATAAAAACTATGCGTGTAACGTAACAATCTCTGTCTCTGCACGTGCTTTGCTTTGGGTTCATACTTTGCTTAGGAAAGTCACGAAATTGTCCATGAATTTCAAAATACGTAAAGTAAACTTCGGCGTTCAAAGTATACTTTGGGAAGACGCCTTTATTGTAAAGTAAAGTCACGACTATGAATCTCGCCCTTAGTCTTCTAACCTAACCTATCCGAGTCGGATTGCACTGAGTCGGGGTGTTAACGATAATTAATTTCGACCTAACAATATTATGTATTATTTTCTTAATTATATCAAATTTTGATTATGTCAAGAGTCGATTATGTGATGTGTTACTTATGGAAACTATTTATTATGATAATATGTTGTTATAGAAAGTCATTTTATGGCAAATAAAAGTTATCACTGTTGATTTGTTAAGGCAAACGTTATTAGTATAAATGATAATAGAGCAAGTAAATATCATGATTGGGGATGATTATGGCAAACAATATCAGTGCAAATGAAATTATGGAAAACGAGAGAATACCTAACTTAATAATTAGAGTGAGACTCATATGTAAGATGCAAATCATGAGGTCTGACTTCAATTCCTGACGACAGTTCCAATTTAGATTTACTTTTTTTAAAAATAAATATTCTTTATTCTTTATTCTTTGTGGAATTTGCGTGTCTGAATTACATATCTTACCGTCTGCTAATGTTAAAGGAAAATAGCGTGAGGAAGCCACAAGTAGTTCTGTCTGATCCACCAACACGCCTTGAATGTAATCTACATATCTGTTTTGTCTAGTGGTGCATAAAGATTGATAACATCGTTATGATAGTTACCTAAATAACAATTCTACTCCCTTGTGTGACCGCCGGCTCTCTTAAAGGACTAAACAAGAAAATTACAAATATAATCATTATTAGTGAATGTGTAGTCACTTGTTGTAACATAGCACGTAGTAGTAACTTGCGTGTGTTTGTTGGGCGACGCGCGACGTCAAGTGCTGGAGCTGCACTCGCTGGAGTGTCACACAGCGCGCCGCCGCAGACACCACTTGAACACACACACACATGCGACACAAACCTTACACTTAACTTATATTTTGTCTTCTTCCAAATGTTTACTTTTCTTTCTTGCATAAATAGTGATAAAATATCAAATATTATTTTAATATTTTAGACTAAAATATTATTTACGCAAACAAAAATATAGATATATAATATGTCTGTGTGTTCATCCAACCGGCCACGTTTGAGCACATTCACACATATACGTTCCAGTATGTTGGCGGTGGTGTCATGTTTATATGGACTTTATGGTAATATTGACGTAATTTATATTTTGATGGTTGAAACTCAAAACTGGTTTAAGAATTTATACTTTTTTAACATGAAACATCAGGGGCTTCGCGTGCGCGTGGCCGGCCCACAGTGGGACCTGTTCATACAAAGTAATGCTCAAAACTCCATTTTCAAAATGAAGCTTTACCAAAAAGTAAATTATGTCAGCGTAGACATATGAACAGATACGTGCTGTCACGTGGGTCAGCTCAAAGTTACATATATATACCTACATACATACCTACCTACACGCAAATTATTAATTAGGTGTCCGATAACGTCCGTGAGTTTAGTCAATATTTGAGAGAGCGTTTCTTTTGGAAAAGCTTAAGACAGAGTAACTTATAAAGTATAATACACTACTACTATATTTCGTCATATCGTCTGATTGTGTCATATCAAGTTTAATGCCTTCGCTAAAAGTTAAAAGTAAACCGTTTAATCCTGAAGATACAGATGTGCTTTTAGAAGAATTAGTAACGTTTTCTAAAGAATCTAATGCATCGGATGATTAAATAAATTGTTGTTTTACATCAATTTCTCATTTCTGACTGAGTTTTTAACTAAAATAAACATTTTATAGAACTTGCTTTATGTTTGGACTTTTGATACTTTATGTAAACGGCCCCAGTGTGACCCCGACTCCTCCCTCCCCAGTGAGCTCTGTGTGCCACTACTTAACTCACAGCAGGAACACAACACAATGTTATTATGGCTGCCGTCTTACTTACTTCTCCAGCTGTGCCTTATCTTTTGTGTACCTCGTTTTGAAGTCTTATTTTACCTTAAAAATTCCGTCAGAAACCTTTGGGAACTAAGAGCCACAAGAAAACAAAAAAGTGATTATCAACTATCTTTTGGAAAATTAAAAGTCAATACTCAATAGTGACTTAATGAAAATAGAAATATTTAGTCATAAGTACCTATTAGTAATTGTCCAAAAAGACCGTAACACAAATAAAATGACCCCCATAGAGTGTTCGAGCAATTTCACAAATAACACTACAAATTTATAAGTATTTACAACAACTGAGTCCACGTCGACTTGAGGGATGTCGTAGCCCTACAGCTACGACGCTCGTAGCGACTAATGTGCTACGAAAGTTCGTTGACCACTGTATGTCCCTAAACCAGTTGTAGGAGACTACCTCATCTGTGCAGCCAGAGCCAGTATCTGCATCACAACACAACGGACAGTTTTGTGCTGTATCAGGACAAAATAAGAACCTACATTTTTAAAACATATTGACATACGTTTACTGAAAACGTAACTATATTAATTCATAAATGTCACTAGTAGTAAGTAATATTTTAGATTTTATATAAACACGCTGCCGCGTTACCGCGGCCGCAAGCTACCATTATATTCCAAACACTTCAATTTGTATTTTTATAAAACTACCTTCTCATTAATGTCGGTAGATTCTTTTACCTTAATCATTAACGTCGTTTGACTTGTATATAAAAAAATCAAACAGTGTCATTTACAATAGTTCTGTCTAGGATTCTTCGTTCTTAGGTTCTAGGATTTGAATCTAGATCTCAAGAACCGACCACTTCCCAAATCAGCTGTCATCCATCTACATAAATGCATATATAAACATTGTGTATACAATGGGCTCGGAGCACACAGGTGTACAGAAATGGATAGTGATATTGTGTATAAAGCAATGATTATTTAACATAAAGTAATTTTTCGTCCATTTTAAAATTATTTATTTTCAAGCGTCCCAATGTTTTTAACTTTATTGGATTCTAAAAGTCACTATTACAATAAATTTAAAATAAGAAAATCGTCCAATTTCTCCACGCACTTTCCAGCTCCCCTCTGAACCTTGGAAAAGTCATAATATGCAAGGCCCAATTTCAGTTCTGGTAGATAGGTTACTGTTAAGTCAGTTAAATCTGAGATAATTTATCAAGCACTTATCTGAGGGTGATGAATACGGCCTTAACATTTATTTTTCATCATATGGACATACTTATAACGATATCAAAATATATTGAAGTAATTAGACAAATTAAATCGATATAAACATATCAATAAATGTATCAATAAACATGATCTTATCTACGAGTATCACATTCAGATGGCAAAGATAACATATCTCGATATTACGCAACATTCTCGCTTGTACTTGTTGTTCTATACTTTATATACCTAATTATGTTAATATGATAATAATCTTGTATATTTATAGTTATGTTCACTTGTGAGAATATCGCTAATAAGACAGTGAGTGAAAACAAATCGCAGTTCCTCAGATCAATCTGGAGCAGCTTGTGGCCCAATGCGACACTGAATCTGGCTATATTGTAGACCTTAAGGGCTCTACCAATTTTATAGCTTTTTGCTATATTAGTCATTTTCAAGACATTTTGTCCGCAAGAAATTTTGACGAAAATCCCCGGAAAAATCGTCTAAATAATTGAATTGTAATTGTATTTTATAACTACCAAACATCTGAGGTCGGATAATAAAGGTATTGGGTTTTTGTATCATGAACTTGTCAGTATCAGCCCGGAGTTAGGAAGCAAATGTGGCCGGTACTTACATGGCGATAGGCCAACGCTGCAACGGCACAGGCCACGAACTGACACGGCTGCGGCTGGTGAAATGTGGGAACGGGCTTGACGCTATGTGTTGTTGTCGTATTTCTTTTAATTCATGTCGGACAGTTTCGGCTCTTTTCAGCACATCACTTATAATTATAATATGATTTTGTTCAGCTATTACCAATAATACTAATGAACACTCGAGTTTAATAATAAACTAACTAAAGCTTATATCTATATTTAGCCATCCCCGTACTCTGAGACTGAGAGGTCGGACACACAGTGTGCACTCGAGCACGACGCGCCGCATACACACACACACACACGTAAGGTCATGACGTATTGCTGTTAGAGCACTGAGTGTACAATAGTCATGTCCTGTCAACCCTTCAACTATTCTGTACCTTGCAAAAAATCTCAGCTCAGTAGCATTGTAAAAAAAAAACTTTTACATTTACAATACTACATCATATTTCATCGGAAACTTGGAATTGGTAATGGCCGGCCTACAGTATATACACACGAGGAAGTATCTGACAGAATATAATTAAATCGAATTGAAACTGAATAAATACAAATACATAATTATATAGATAGACATATATTGTCGGGTTTGTGTTGGTTATATAACATTTGACTATTTATAATTTAAAGTTAAAAACTAAAACGATATTAATAGGCATAAGAGATAGTAAAATAGGATCCCAATCATGGGTTAAGCCGATTATAATATGTGCTATTACCTACTGAACATCACAAACTTAACATAATAAAAAGTTTAGTTCAATGTTCTTTATAATTTCATGAACGTAATATTATTATGCTTTTGTACAATAACATCGCGGTAGGTATCTATCTATACAAGTTGTAATTCTAAAATGGTTATTTTATTTTCTCTACCACGCCACGTTGGTTTTTATTTAAAAATGTTCAAAGCAATTATAAAAATAGTTAAATAAAATACTGGTGTAGTTAACTAGTTACACTCACAGCGCATCACAAGTACTCACTGTGACGGACGATGTCGCACAAAACTAATAATAAATTGACTGTCACCGTGGCGCAGTGGTTAAAGTGGTCGCCTCGCCACTACATCGCCGTGTTGGGTGACGTGGGTTCGATTCCCACACGAGACAAATATTTGTGTAATTCGATACGAATACAAACTCTAATAATATTTCGCAGCATAATTTCTAATTTTTCCGGCAATGAGTCCATGTCCTTATATATAAATCATTCAAAATACGAGTATTTGCTACACAATTAGTAAAATTAATTTAATTTAATTTATAAATAACGTTGGTGTGTATATAAAGCACCTTGTTTAATACCTGGTTGGAATTTAGGTATTTGTATTAATTTAGGATTTTGAATTTTAAATTATTAAAAGTAAATTAGAAAAAGAAATCAAAAGAGATGCAAAAGGTGATCAAAAGAGGTGCATTCGTGCAGGACGTAGCCTGCAACGAGAGCAACCGTTACATATTGCAGCCACAAATCGCAAGTTTGTGCGTCACACAGGCGTGTTATCAGCGCATCTTATCTTATCTTATCTTATCTCATAGATAACGTATATAACTGCACTATGAGTAACTATATATATGCATAGTGAACATATCGGTGCCGAGACATCAAAACATCATTAATGCTAGTTTATAGATATGAGGAGTTTCACAAGATTAATGTTTATTTATACATATTTTATGAGAGATTCCAATACGGACTTAATGTCCTTGTGTTTTAATACTAGTTATAACTCGCGGTTCGACTTGTATTTATATTTAGCTTCGGCCCTCGCCTCGTGTCGGTCGGCCTATGAGCTATTCCAGACTGATAATCTATCTGTGTGCTAAAATTGATACAGATTGTTTCATCCGTTCTGGCGTTATTTTTTTTTTTTTTAGTTAAAACAACACCCGCACTAGGGAACAAGCCCTGTGTCGCGGGGAGCTTTACAAACATGCAAATAACGGACACAAAGTACACCCAGAATCGAAACTAATATCTATGAATCACACAAATATTTGTCTCGTGTGGGAATCGAACCCACGTCACCCAGCACAGCGATGTAGTGGCGAGGCAACCACCTTAACCACTGCGCCACGGTGACAGTCAAAATCGTTATTGAGAGTATTTACAATATTAGTAGGATTTCTTATTTCGTGGTTAACTATAATTGTACTAATATATATCTAACATTGTGTAAATATACTCATTGTATGTGGCCGTTGCTCACCTGGACAATAAAATATATATATTGAACTTGCCGTTATAATATAAGTCATTAGTAACTTCTCTATTTTGTATTAGTGTCTGGCTGGCTTAGTGGTTCTGAATGCGCGTGCTAAACACGAGGTTCTGGTCAAGTCTTCTGTGTCTGTGCATAACATTCATCATCATCGTCATCATTTCAGCCTATTGCATTCCTTGCAGCCTATTGCTGGACTAAATTATACAAAAAAAAATTCCTATTGCATAATATTAGTTAATTTGTCTTCGTCCTTAGTGAGGTTATATATCTCTATTATATCTCTATTATATATCTCTTAAGTGCTAAATATTAGGCAAATAAGCTTCAATTTTGCTTTACAGTTTTCAGCACTGGATGGAAGAATTACAAATACCTACGCAAGTAGTTAGGTTGTACCAGTTCTAGCTCACTATCCAGAATCCGTCTGGCTCACTATTCTCCTATTCTCGAGTCGACAAAACCTAAAAAAAAAAAAAAAAAAAAAAAAAAAAAAGTTTTGCCATGCTCTGATCACGAAGCTGCGGTCCGTTTTTGTCTAGGATGTGTGGTTTCAGAGATGTGGAAATCAATTAAGAAGAGTATCTAATCGATATCTAATCCCGCACCCTCATTAACGTTTCTTTTGTTCTCATGTTTCCTATTATCTATTGTTTCTGGTAGACCCTCATTAGCATTCTTATCTATTACTTATTGTAAGCCCTTTTTATCACTGCTATTGTTTAAGAACTTCCATGCTATTCTGAATCATCAATAAAACACATTCCTTCATTTCTACATTTTTATTGCTTATTAAAATATGAATGAAACATCTGATCCACTAAAATATCATTGTATACTGTGTTCTCTGTAAATATGTTCGTAAAACTACGCATTGAACACCCCTGAAACTTATATAGCAAATACATTAAGCAATATTCACCGCAAACTGATGTCCACTCATTCTGAATTCTATCCACATTCCAGTCCCATCTTTTACAATTCCTTCTTAAAAAGTCGAGATGATATCGTGTAGGTGCACGTCCATATGAATCAAAATATTGACCAATACCATTCGTATCGACATGTAAAGCTATCCAATGTGAGCCTGGTTTATCATCCGTATCCAAATTGCATATTGTGTACATAGGTACATGAGTGTAAATGGGTAGTCTATTAGCAGCATACACATTATATTTGATAGATTAAAGTTATTAATCGCTTCAAGAGATGCTGGTAATACAAACCATGACAATGAAATACTATCTATTACACTACTCAACGACAAAAAAATATCTGGTTCGGCTTGTACTATTTCATAATCAGGATGACTAATAAAAAAACTTTCTGTCACATCTAAAAATAGAGAAATTTAATATTTTTAGTTTTCATCTCTTTATTATTTTTTAGACTGAGGTTAGATCGAAATTATGACCGATTTGCTAACACAATCGTTACTATTTGTTAGTTTGATAGCTATTCTTTATGATGTCACGCGTGTGTGTAAACAATCTAGATCTTTTCTGTTATATTTGCGGCGAGTTTACGCCAAAATCGCAGAAAAAACCACTTTCGGACTTAATTAAAAATTGTTACAAAGCTTATTTCGACCGGGAAGTTATAAATATCAATAAATCGTGGGTGCGTAATCAATTTGTGCAGATCTTAGAGTGGTTTATTTCTTAACTGGATTGCAGTCGGGTTATACAACATATTGCTGCTTTCTTTGTGAGTGGGATAGTCGAGCGCGATCAGAACATTTTGTAAAAGAACATTGGCCATTACATCATTCTTTTGTACCTGGACAAAAAAATGTTAAGAATGAGCCTTTAGTGGAAGCCTATAAAATCATTTTACCGCCGCTACACATAAAATTGGGACTCATTAAGAACTTCGTGAAACGTTTAAATCACGAAAGCGTAGCTTTTCAGTTTCTTAAGCAAAAGTTTCCCAAGCTTAGTGAGGCAAAAGTTAAAGAAGGCATATTTGTAGGTCGGGACAAAAAGAAAATGATTGAAGATCCATCTTTTATATCTACTCTTACTCCAGTCGAAAAAGAAGCATGGAAAGCTTTTGTAGAAGTGACCAAAAATTTTCTTGATAACAACAAATCTCCTGACTTTCGTGACAAAATAAAATTAATGTTGGACTGTTACCATAGAATGGGATGCAATATGTCGCTCAAAATACATTTCCTTTACTCACATTTAAGCTTTTTTCCTGAAAATATGGGTTCAGTTAGCGATGAACAAGGTGAACGTTTTCATCAAGATGTTGCAGCGATAGAAAAACGTTACCAAGGAAGATGGGAGCCCGCTATGCTAGCAGATTACTGTTGGGGCCTCATCCAAGATACCCCTGAATCGCACTACAAGAGAAAAGCCAGCCAGCCCCAAAAACATCGCCTTTCCGTACAAAATATTGATAAGATTAGTTCAGTCCCTACAAAAATTGTTATTTTTGACCTGTCATTATATCTGAAAACTGAGATGTGACCGAAAACGTTTATTTATGCAATCCTGTCATATTTGGTGTAAGAAATAAGAAAAACATAGTTAGACCTCAGATAATTTTAAAAGTTTGAAATTTGTTGAGTAGTGTTATCGAAGAGTTAAAGGAAGCTGGAATAATTACGGAATAAATAGCGACCACTTGAAGATTTTAAATCAGTATGGTTAACTTATTCATACTGAATGTTAAAAAAAAAAATATTGTGTCAATACGCAGCGCAGACATAAAACTCAAAAAGAGTAATAAAAATAATCAACATGAGTAAAGCGGATGTGGTAAATGAAATTCATAAAAATGTTAGAGTCAATTTTCCTCGAAGAAATGTTGTGATGAAAGATATAGATGATCTCTGGCAAGCAGATTTAATTGACATGCAGTCTGTTTCTCAAGAAAATAAGAAAATGAAATATATTCTTACAATTATTGACACATTTTCAAAATATGGATGGGCTTTTCCTATCAAGAATAAAAGTCAAGATTTTATATGTGACACTTTCAAAACCTTGTTTGTTAAGGGACGTTACCTAAAAATTTACAAACTGATAATGGTACAGTTTTACAACAATAAATTCAAAAAGCTAATGAAATTTTATAATATCAACCATTATTCGACACTTTCGATAAAAAAAGCTTCAATAGTTGAACGATTTATCAGAACATTAAAATCAAATTTATATAAAACATTTAGTTTAAAAGGCAACTACAAGTGGATAGATAATACCCTCAATGATATTATTAATAAATATAATCATACATACCACCGAACCATTAATGAAATGCCAGCAAAAGTAAATAATAACAATAAAACAAACATATTAGAAAGATATAATAATATTAAATCAGAAAATAAGGGTACTCTTACAAGAAAGTTTAATGTTGGTGATTTTGTCCGTATTAGTAAATATAAAGGAACATTTGAAAAAGGATACACCCCTAACTGGTCAACCGAAATATTCAAAATCAGTAAAATACAAAATACAATACCTGTAACTTATTTAATACAAGATACAATCAGAGGCCAGCCTATTTTAGGAGCATTTTATGTGCAAGAACTTCAAAAGACTAAACATCCTAACGTTTATCTCGTTGAAAAGATCCTGAGAAGAAAAGGAAATATGATTTTAGTAAAATGGTTAGGTTTACCTTCCAATGAAAACAGCTGTATACATAAATCAAATGTATTATAAGAAACAAACTATTTGTCACTGTTTTCATTTCATTTATTTATTTTATTTCATTAACAATAGATTGTGTTTGAAAAAAAAAAAAAAAAAAAAAAAAATACACATACAATAAAATAACATTTAGATACAAGATAACTCATTACTCACAATACATTACATTAAAATAAAATTAAATAGTTATTACGATGTGTTATACAATAAATTAAGATGTCAACATTAAGTAAATAGGAAGTCAAGATTGTACTTAAAACTAAAAATATTATATAAAAATAGATTTAAATGACAATAATGAAATATAAATTATATATAAAAAAATTGGATTTATTAATTGTCATTTGTTTTATTTGTCATTTTAATAAAATCTTCGATGGAATAAAAGCAATTTTCTAGAAGATAAGCCTTGACCATTTTTTTAAAAAGGTGTGTTTTATAAATATTTTTTTTTATATCAATTGGCAATTTATTGAATAATTTTACTGCCTGATACTTAGCACCGTGACCTACAATATTAAGTTTTGGGTGTATCTTATTTTTTAATAATAGGGTTCGTGTGGCTTCTCTGATCAACCTCTCTTCACTTGTTTCAAAACTACTTATATTTTTGGACAAATTTTCAAGAACCGACAGTATGTAGAGGCTAGGTACTGTCAGTATTGACAACTCTGTGAAGTACTCCCTACAGGACTGCCATTGGGGAATCCGTACAATTGTTCGGATGGCTCTTTTTTGCAGAACAAAAGCTCTGTTGCAGTTGTACTGATAGCTATTTCCCCAGAGCTGAATGCTATACCTTATTCTAGATTCAACTAAGGCGTAATAGACAGTTTTTAGATGGTCAATACTAACTTCATCACGAAGGCTTCTTAGGGCATAACAGGCGGATGATATGGTTGAATCTACAGCGTTTAATTCTTTTTTCCAATTTAATAAAGCATCAATATAAATACCCAAGAACTTTGTTGATTCGACAAGGTCAATTTTATGATTATTTATTCTAATATCTAATGTGTCTGAGCTACGACTGGTAGTCTTAAATAAAATTATATGTGTCTTGTTTGGATTTATTATTAATTTATTCGCAATGAACCAGTTCTGAAATATTGAAAGTGTGGTATTCACACTTGTATTTAATTCTGCTATGTTATGAGCACTTACAATTGCATTGGTATCATCTGCAAAAACAGTAAGTCGAGCATCAGGGTTTGCTTGCATCTTATAACTGATTAAGTCATTTGTAAACACTAAAAATAAAATTGGGCCTAAAATGGATCCTTGGGGAACACCTGTGTTTACATTTTTTATTCTGGAACAGTAGATTTGTTGCAAATTGTTCTCACCAATTTCCTTTATCTCAACAAACATTTTTCGGTTATGTAAATATGAACGAAACAAATCTAATGCTTTTCCTCGTACGCCGTAATATTCTAATTTATTTAATAAAAGTTTGTGGTCCACAGTATCAAAAGCCGAACTTAAATCAAGGAAAATCCCGGCCACTTTCATCTTATCATTCATTTTTCCAAGAATGTCAGTGATGAGATTGTCAATAGCATCCGTTGTACCTACACCCTTTTGATATCCAAACTGCCTGTAATTGATAATTCTATTTTGATTTAAATGACTGACAAGTCTGACCTTTATGAGCTTTTCAAAAATTTTTGAGAGAATTGGAAGCAACGATATAGGCCTATAATTTTTTGGGTCTAGAGGTGATCCTTTTTTAAGTAATGGGACAACTTTGGCAATTTTTAATTGCTCTGGAAAAAGGCCAGCATCAACAACTGTTTTACATATATGCATATTAGAACAATGTTTATCGAGACCCTTGTTGTCTGGAAGAAATCACTATTAGCGATACGACCGCTCATTGACACTGTTCTTGTATTTTGTAAGAAATCTATGTTACTATGGAGCACACAAAATAATATTCTATCTATCTATCAAATAATTCTCGATTTATATTTATTAGGTTGTATAGACTTTATTAAATTGCAGATATTTTTGATAAAACCACCATTTCCATTTCATGAATTGACTGAACGGGAAAAGAAACAGGTGAACTGGATTGAACGTAACAGAAAGATATATTGGAGTGAAGGATTTATAACATATTCAAAGTGTCAGTGTTTGATAACAGATATATTAAAAGATAAATGTATATATGCTAAAGGTTTAGAGAAAGTGTCGTGGATGAAATGTATTTTGAAAAATAATAATATAATTAATATAGAAGACAAAGGTTGTCCAAGTTTGTTAAGTCTGTATAATCAGTATAAATATTCTAAAGATGTGTATAATTGTATTTATCATGATTCTGTTTGTGCTTTGAAAAATATTTTATGTTTAAATAAATGGTTCTTAAATTACAATAAACAATTTTATCAGTATAAGTTGTTTTATTCTTAACAAAATAAAAATATTATTTCCCCTCCCAAACACCTACTATTATTACTAAACGTTTATATGTAACTAACAACACTTATTACTCTTCATTACACTTTCATAAATATTTGCATCTAGTACCTTGGAAACAAGCTTCAAACATTGAAAATGCATCAAAACAAATACGAACCTCATTATGAAATGTATCATACCAATAAGATGCGTTTATTTTCATTTAACTTTTATTGGGTTACCGCTAATTCGCATAAAATATTAATAACAGAAATGGCTAACGCTGGATTTTTTTATTGTGGAAATGGAATAAATGATGAAACTGCATGTTTTTCTTGTGGAGGAATTATTAAAGATTGGGAGATTTATAACGATCCTTGGATGCAACATGCTATTCATTATCCCAAATGTATTTTTTTGAATGCCGTAAAAGGAACGAATTACGTGTTGAATGTCTCTATGGAAACTAAAAATTTAAAAATCTGTGACAGCTGTAGTCTAACCGGTGTTATTTGTGTTAGACAGAATCACCCCGCTTAAACAGATCCTAGCAGTAGTGTATTATTGGGGCGCCTGCATTGCGAACCGAGCGAAGCGAGGTGAGTGATGCAGGCGCCCCAATACTGCTAGGATCTGTTTAAGTGGGGTGATTCTGTCTAACACAAATAACACCGGTTAGACTACAGCTGTCACAGATTTTTAAATTTTTAGTTTCCATAGAGACATTCAACACGTAATTCGTTCCTTTTACGGCATTCAAAAAAATACATTTGGGATAATGAATAGCATGTTGCATCCAAGGATCGTTATAAATCTCCCAATCTTTAATAATTCCTCCACAAGAAAAACATGCAGTTTCATCATTTATTCCATTTCCACAATAAAAAAATCCAGCGTTAGCCATTTCTGTTATTAATATTTTATGCGAATTAGCGGTAACCCAATAAAAGTTAAATGAAAATAAACGCATCTTATTGGTATGATACATTTCATAATGAGGTTCGTATTTGTTTTGATGCATTTTCAATGTTTGAAGCTTGTTTCCAAGGTACTAGATGCAAATATTTATGAAAGTGTAATGAAGAGTAATAAGTGTTGTTAGTTACATATAAACGTTTAGTAATAATAGTAGGTGTTTGGGAGGGGAAATAATATTTTTATTTTGTTAAGAATAAAACAACTTATACTGATAAAATTGTTTATTGTAATTTAAGAACCATTTATTTAAACATAAAATATTTTTCAAAGCACAAACAGAATCATGATAAATACAATTATACACATCTTTAGAATATTTATACTGATTATACAGACTTAACAAACTTGGACAACCTTTGTCTTCTATATTAATTATATTATTATTTTTCAAAATACATTTCATCCACGACACTTTCTCTAAACCTTTAGCATATATACATTTATCTTTTAATATATCTGTTATCAAACACTGACACTTTGAATATGTTATAAATCCTTCACTCCAATATATCTTTCTGTTACGTTCAATCCAGTTCACCTGTTTCTTTTCCCGTTCAGTCAATTCATGAAATGGAAATGGTGGTTTTATCAAAAATATCTGCAATTTAATAAAGTCTATACAACCTAATAAATATAAATCGAGAATTATTTGATAGATAGATAGAATATTATTTTGTGTGCTCCATAGTAACATAGATTTCTTACAAAATACAAGAACAGTGTCAATGAGCGGTCGTATCGCTAATAGTGATTTCTTCCAGACAACAAGGGTCTCGATAAACATTGTTCTAATATGCATATATGTAAAACAGTTGTTGATGCTGGCCTTTTTCCAGAGCAATTAAAAATTGCCAAAGTTGTCCCATTACTTAAAAAAGGATCACCTCTAGACCCAAAAAATTATAGGCCTATATCGTTGCTTCCAATTCTCTCAAAAATTTTTGAAAAGCTCATAAAGGTCAGACTTGTCAGTCATTTAAATCAAAATAGAATTATCAATTACAGGCAGTTTGGATATCAAAAGGGTGTAGGTACAACGGATGCTATTGACAATCTCATCACTGACATTCTTGGAAAAATGAATGATAAGATGAAAGTGGCCGGGATTTTCCTTGATTTAAGTTCGGCTTTTGATACTGTGGACCACAAACTTTTATTAATTAAATTAGAATATTACGGCGTACGAGGAAAAGCATTAGATTTGTTTCGTTCATATTTACATAACCGAAAAATGTTTGTTGAGATAAAGGAAATTGGTGAGAACAATTTGCAACAAATCTACTGTTCCAGAATAAAAAATGTAAACACAGGTGTTCCCCAAGGATCCATTTTAGGCCCAATTTTATTTTTAGTGTTTACAAATGACTTAATCAGTTATAAGATGCAAGCAAACCCTGATGCTCGACTTACTGTTTTTGCAGATGATACCAATGCAATTGTAAGTGCTCATAACATAGCAGAATTAAATACAAGTGTGAATACCACACTTTCAATATTTCAGAACTGGTTCATTGCGAATAAATTAATAATAAATCCAAACAAGACACATATAATTTTATTTAAGACTACCAGTCGTAGCTCAGACACATTAGATATTAGAATAAATAATCATAAAATTGACCTTGTCGAATCAACAAAGTTCTTGGGTATTTATATTGATGCTTTATTAAATTGGAAAAAAGAATTAAACGCTGTAGATTCAACCATATCATCCGCCTGTTATGCCCTAAGAAGCCTTCGTGATGAAGTTAGTATTGACCATCTAAAAACTGTCTATTACGCCTTAGTTGAATCTAGAATAAGGTATAGCATTCAGCTCTGGGGAAATAGCTATCAGTACAACTGCAACAGAGCTTTTGTTCTGCAAAAAAGAGCCATCCGAACAATTGTACGGATTCCCCAATGGCAGTCCTGTAGGGAGTACTTCACAGAGTTGTCAATACTGACAGTACCTAGCCTCTACATACTGTCGGTTCTTGAAAATTTGTCCAAAAATATAAGTAGTTTTGAAACAAGTGAAGAGAGGTTGATCAGAGAAGCCACACGAACCCTATTATTAAAAAATAAGATACACCCAAAACTTAATATTGTAGGTCACGGTGCTAAGTATCAGGCAGTAAAATTATTCAATAAATTGCCAATTGATATAAAAAAAAATATTTATAAAACACACCTTTTTAAAAAAATGGTCAAGGCTTATCTTCTAGAAAATTGCTTTTATTCCATCGAAGATTTTATTAAAATGACAAATAAAACAAATGACAATTAATAAATCCAATTTTTTTATATATAATTTATATTTCATTATTGTCATTTAAATCTATTTTTATATAATATTTTTAGTTTTAAGTACAATCTTGACTTCCTATTTACTTAATGTTGACATCTTAATTTATTGTATAACACATCGTAATAACTATTTAATTTTATTTTAATGTAATGTATTGTGAGTAATGAGTTATCTTGTATCTAAATGTTATTTTATTGTATGTGTATTTTTTTTTTTTTTTTTTTTTTTTTTCAAACACAATCTATTGTTAATGAAATAAAATAAATAAATGAAATGAAAACAGTGACAAATAGTTTGTTTCTTATAATATATTTGATTTATGTATACAGCTGTTTTCATTGGAAGGTAAACCTAACCATTTTACTAAAATCATATTTCCTTTTCTTCTCAGGATCTTTTCAACGAGATAAACGTTAGGATGTTTAGTCTTTTGAAGTTCTTGCACATAAAATGCTCCTAAAATAGGCTGGCCTCTGATTGTATCTTGTATTAAATAAGTTACAGGTATTGTATTTTGTATTTTACTGATTTTGAATATTTCGGTTGACCAGTTAGGGGTGTATCCTTTTTCAAATGTTCCTTTATATTTACTAATACGGACAAAATCACCAACATTAAACTTTCTTGTAAGAGTACCCTTATTTTCTGATTTAATATTATTATATCTTTCTAATATGTTTGTTTTATTGTTATTATTTACTTTTGCTGGCATTTCATTAATGGTTCGGTGGTATGTATGATTATATTTATTAATAATATCATTGAGGGTATTATCTATCCACTTGTAGTTGCCTTTTAAACTAAATGTTTTATATAAATTTGATTTTAATGTTCTGATAAATCGTTCAACTATTGAAGCTTTTTTTATCGAAAGTGTCGAATAATGGTTGATATTATAAAATTTCATTAGCTTTTTGAATTTATTGTTGTAAAACTGTACCATTATCAGTTTGTAAATTTTTAGGTAACGTCCCTTAACAAACAAGGTTTTGAAAGTGTCACATATAAAATCTTGACTTTTATTCTTGATAGGAAAAGCCCATCCATATTTTGAAAATGTGTCAATAATTGTAAGAATATATTTCATTTTCTTATTTTCTTGAGAAACAGACTGCATGTCAATTAAATCTGCTTGCCAGAGATCATCTATATCTTTCATCACAACATTTCTTCGAGGAAAATTGACTCTAACATTTTTATGAATTTCATTTACCACATCCGCTTTACTCATGTTGATTATTTTTATTACTCTTTTTGAGTTTTATGTCTGCGCTGCGTATTGACACAATATTTTTTTTTTTAACATTCAGTATGAATAAGTTAACCATACTGATTTAAAATCTTCAAGTGGTCGCTATTTATTCCGTAATTATTCCAGCTTCCTTTAACTCTTCGATAACACTACTCAACAAATTTCAAACTTTTAAAATTATCTGAGGTCTAACTATGTTTTTCTTATTTCTTACACCAAATATGACAGGATTGCATAAATAAACGTTTTCGGTCACATCTCAGTTTTCAGATATAATGACAGGTCAAAAATAACAATTTTTGTAGGGACTGAACTAATCTTATCAATATTTTGTACGGAAAGGCGATGTTTTTGGGGCTGGCTGGCTTTTCTCTTGTAGTGCGATTCAGGGGTATCTTGGATGAGGCCCCAACAGTAATCTGCTAGCATAGCGGGCTCCCATCTTCCTTGGTAACGTTTTTCTATCGCTGCAACATCTTGATGAAAACGTTCACCTTGTTCATCGCTAACTGAACCCATATTTTCAGGAAAAAAGCTTAAATGTGAGTAAAGGAAATGTATTTTGAGCGACATATTGCATCCCATTCTATGGTAACAGTCCAACATTAATTTTATTTTGTCACGAAAGTCAGGAGATTTGTTGTTATCAAGAAAATTTTTGGTCACTTCTACAAAAGCTTTCCATGCTTCTTTTTCGACTGGAGTAAGAGTAGATATAAAAGATGGATCTTCAATCATTTTCTTTTTGTCCCGACCTACAAATATGCCTTCTTTAACTTTTGCCTCACTAAGCTTGGGAAACTTTTGCTTAAGAAACTGAAAAGCTACGCTTTCGTGATTTAAACGTTTCACGAAGTTCTTAATGAGTCCCAATTTTATGTGTAGCGGCGGTAAAATGATTTTATAGGCTTCCACTAAAGGCTCATTCTTAACATTTTTTTGTCCAGGTACAAAAGAATGATGTAATGGCCAATGTTCTTTTACAAAATGTTCTGATCGCGCTCGACTATCCCACTCACAAAGAAAGCAGCAATATGTTGTATAACCCGACTGCAATCCAGTTAAGAAATAAACCACTCTAAGATCTGCACAAATTGATTACGCACCCACGATTTATTGATATTTATAACTTCCCGGTCGAAATAAGCTTTGTAACAATTTTTAATTAAGTCCGAAAGTGGTTTTTTCTGCGATTTTGGCGTAAACTCGCCGCAAATATAACAGAAAAGATCTAGATTGTTTACACACACGCGTGACATCATAAAGAATAGCTATCAAACTAACAAATAGTAACGATTGTGTTAGCAAATCGGTCATAATTTCGATCTAACCTCAGTCTAAAAAATAATAAAGAGATGAAAACTAAAAATATTAAATTTCTCTATTTTTAGATGTGACAGAAAGTTTTTTTATTAGTCATCCTGATTATGAAATAGTACAAGCCGAACCAGATATTTTTTTGTCGTTGAGTAGTGTAATAGATAGTATTTCATTGTCATGGTTTGTATTACCAGCATCTCTTGAAGCGATTAATAACTTTAATCTATCAAATATAATGTGTATGCTGCTAATAGACTACCCATTTACACTCATGTACCTATGTACACAATATGCAATTTGGATACGGATGATAAACCAGGCTCACATTGGATAGCTTTACATGTCGATACGAATGGTATTGGTCAATATTTTGATTCATATGGACGTGCACCTACACGATATCATCTCGACTTTTTAAGAAGGAATTGTAAAAGATGGGACTGGAATGTGGATAGAATTCAGAATGAGTGGACATCAGTTTGCGGTGAATATTGCTTAATGTATTTGCTATATAAGTTTCAGGGGTGTTCAATGCGTAGTTTTACGAACATATTTACAGAGAACACAGTATACAATGATATTTTAGTGGATCAGATGTTTCATTCATATTTTAATAAGCAATAAAAATGTAGAAATGAAGGAATGTGTTTTATTGATGATTCAGAATAGCATGGAAGTTCTTAAACAATAGCAGTGATAAAAAGGGCTTACAATAAGTAATAGATAAGAATGCTAATGAGGGTCCTAACTACTTACGCATATTATGCAATTCAAACGATCATAAACAGACGACAGTTTAAAATGTTAGTTACGTACAATACATATGTGTGCGTGCAACCTGTCAATCAAATCTCCTATTTGCGACAGACATTATATATTAACTTAAAACACGTACACAATGTCAGCGTCATGCGGTAGCTACTAGTGTGTGTGAAGTTCTAGCGACACCAACTATTAATTGGTGATGGACCTGTTCCTGTTTAATAAATCACGCATAAATTATATATCTTAATTACTTTAATTAAATTATCATCTATAATAGGTTTATATGTTGATTCTGTAATGGTATTTGAACTTTGGCACAAATACCAATGATCTCTGGCCAAACTAAAGTGGTGCGTACAAAAGACATCAACGCGCGTTAAGTTTTTAGTATCATATATCATAAAAAATGTTTTGAACTTTGTTTTGCAACATACCTATTATTATTATCTTATTCTACCTATTATTATAATATCTATTAGTATTCTTTTTATAAAAATATAAAACCAATTTGCAAAAGATAATAACAATTATAATTATTTTATAATTATAAAATAATGGCACTTAATTACAAAATTTTTCATGTATTTTTTTCTCATAATACCTACTATGTTTCTTTCAGGCACGAGTACGTAATTATTAAATATGCTTTTGTTTGAGTGCGAATCATGATCATAGATAAACTTAACATAACGTAGATTATGTTACCATGAGGATCTAACACTAATTACTTATTTAGATCTTAAAACGAAACTGAATCAGAAGTAAGAACGTCAAAGTTATATTAAGTTAAGTTGTGATATAAGGACATGTTGTGGCAGGCTACTGTCCCGGTGCAGGGGGCGCGGCGAGAGCGTGTACAACTACTGTGCAATGTATCCTGGGTTCGATCTCTTAGCTAATAAATACGGTATTAAGTTTTTTATAACAAAAACAATTTTTTTCATCGAAGGGGTAGGCAGAGGTGTATCACACCCATATTTCGGTAGGTATGTTTTGAACACCTGAAATAGGAGCATCAAAAAATGTGCTCGGTTAATGATAGATTCGCGTCTTAAGTGATATATTATGATCGGCTCGACGAGTTGAGTGCTGCCTACCTCGTCGGTCCAGTGATTGTCGTAGCAACTGCTAAACACATGAGGTAATGAGTTCGATCTCCACAAAACAAATGTTTGAATGATCCACAAATACTTGTTCTGAGGTCTGGGTGCACTTCATACCTAACGACACCCTCCATAGCACGCAGTAGCTCAGAACAGTTGAGTCAGCGACTATACAACAACCAAGTAGGTACAACAACTACAATACTGGGTGCTTACAATTAAAGGATTATACTTATCATAGAACCAACACTAAGCTGTTTCCATGAACTGATTGTGAGTTTTAGCTCCGTTCCCACGACGTATCTTTTGTTAAGTCCAGCAGTGGGCTACCTACCTGAGGCTATGTTCTCAGTACTAGGTGTAACAACGTCTAGGATTCCTGGAGCCGAGTGTCCTGAGAACTGTGACGTCATCGGTGCATCCATCGAGAGAGAGAAAGAGAAACTTGGCTGTGGTCGCGAGTGAAGACTGTATAATAGGTATATAATGTTTATGTATAAGGTACCTTCAAGCTTATGTATATTTAAATCTGACAAACCTTTAGAAATTCCACAAATAATTAATTGTGTGTCCATATATTTGCATTCAAATATTTAGAAAATGAAAATGAGCCCTCATGGGCATTAAATGAAATACGTATTGATGAAATATTCAAATGTTTAATTAATTTTTTTATTAATTTAAATATCTCGGCAATTAAATGACTACAGCATTTTGTATGTTTAACGCGCCGACTAACGAACCGGTATCGAACCACGTACCGTCACAGCCTCACCGTGCGAGATGAGACTCTCACTCGACGAGCGACGACGGTACTCAACGTTCTGTCTAAATATCATGTTCGTGTAAAAAGCCGTATTGTTGTGGCACGTCGCACGCGCCACGCGATTGTTGCGCAATATGTCGCCGCCGCCCGCTGAGTGCTGCCCACCGCAACTATTGAGCTATCGGTGACAGGCGGGGCCCCGACCGCCGCCGGCTAATTGTGTGTGCGAGCGAGACGCATCTACACCACGCCGTGGTTGTGACGGGAACGCAACACAACCCCATTAATTCCCCTATAAATAACTCGGCTCCTAATGCGAAGGCGCCACATTTTGTGAAGAGCGCTCGACGCGACGCGATACCTGCGCAGTTGCGCACACAACACAAGATATCACTCGATAAGTGGATTAAACAATGAAACCGACCTATTATTGTACTGTATGCCATCGATTAGTTAGTTTTATCTGCGTTCTATTGCCGAGCTTCGGTTAATCTACCATTTAAATGTCTATTGTTCTGTCCTCCGTTACTTCTGCTATTTATTAATCATCCTGCATAGTCACATACTTTTAATCACAAGTTATCATGTCTGGCTTAAATATCTTGATAACTACTTTTATCTTCCATTATTCTGTCGCACAAATACAATATGCCTATTATTGCCTTTATACCTATAAGGACCATGAGTGCCTATATCGTTTACAGATGGTAGATATTTAGATCCTAAGGAAACTGATCGAACCAGCTGTAGCCATGCGATAAAGTGAGAGCTCACAATACGATGACAAATTCCTCCATTTATATGAATCATTTCTCAGTTGTGAGCAATGTATCAAGACGAATGAGTCCTCGTCAAGCGAGGGGGACACCGAGCGCGCGGCGCGAAATGTCACCGCTCCGGATCACTCTCAGTTTTTGTTGAGAGCTTAATCCGATGACGAGGGATGCGGCAAAAAACCTCAGCTAATGGTCCGCACATATCAATGACGGTGGCGCCTTACACAGCCCTTCCCTCCCTCGCAGCCCGTATGACCTCACACAATTAACGAAAAAACGAACGTATCACCCTATTAGACGTTATGGACGCGGTACTTTTGTTAATCAAACACACAACTTCTGTATTGTCAGAATTATTTTTCAAATTCAAATAATTTATTTGCTAGAACGTATGTGTAGGATGTTATAATATAGGTGTATAAGTAAATTTACTTTCTACCATTATTATTAACATTAGGTGCCACTAAAACTTGCCACTGAGTTAAATGAAGTTAATGGAAACGAAATAATCATCAGACATGTTTGTAACCTCACGTATACAATAATTGCCTTCATAGTTCATGTTTTTGTCAAAGAGAATAATGAATAGTGGTTCTGTTACATAAATTACTTAAAGTTTTGCTGTGGTCTCACTTCTTTACATCACATATGTTATACCTATTTCAATATGGACATCATGTATTGTGTGTAACGGGCTGCTTTCAAATGTCAAGTGTCACAGTGAGTAGTCGTCGCGGTAACAGTTTGTTTATTCCTAGTGGAACAATGTCGGAAGTGAGGTGAAGCTGTAAGTTATGTGAGTGTTGGTGTGACGTGTCGGACGGAACACGCCGGACGTGGACGAGTCGTAAATAACTCTATAGTTGTGCGTTTTTTGTGCGCGTACCTGCTCGTGGCGCCCGCGGCGGGGACACTGTGACGTCACCGGCACTGTGCAATGCACATAAATATGTAGGTCAGAAGGGTTGCAGGTAGACGTTGCGTGGCAGAGAGGCGCCACTCGCCAGCGCTGATAACTGGCGGTAGCTGATAGTGCGCGAGTGCACCGACACTCGTCACTCACACTGATAGCTCCAAGGAACAACCGTCTACGTCTATAGTCGTGATGTCATACTTAAGGTTAGATTATTATTTATCAGCCCATATGAAGTCCACTGCTGGACGCAGGCCTCACCTAATCTCCGCCTCTTGACCTTTATGCGATGTTCCTTCTTAATTGTGTCTGCCAGTCTTGCTCCGATGACCGGCGCCTGTACCGCCGCCTCGACTGGTCGGAATGGTCTGCGTGATTTCGCAGCTACGAGACAGGCTGATGCTACCGTCTGATCGGATGATGCAGCAGTAAGCAACCGCGGCGTAGGTTTGTACGCTCGCGTCACAAAACACAATGTAGTTCGATCTTGGCGGCGTCACTTACTTCGTAACATCTTCATAGATATCTTCCTACTTTAAATTTTGTGCCGTTCTAATTAATTATTTATTTATAATTATTATTTAACACAGGCATTTTCTATTTGTCAACCATGGTTAGGTAATCAAAGTAGGTGCAATAAATCAAATACCTAAATATTAATAAATATTAATGTAGTTAGTGCAATTTATGAAAATATAATTTGAACAGTAAAAAAAAATCTAGACACGTGACAGTGTGTCAAGCCAAGTTCAAGGATATTTGTTACAAAAAAAAGCCAAAAAGGCAAGCAGCATCACACTCACATTTGACTAGCTATGTTTGGTCGACAAGGCACAATGCCAGGCTTCGCACTTATAGTGATTGTTTCACCACATAATAGTCAATAGATATGACTATTTGTGGAAGCAAAATGGACATAAGAAGTGTGTGGAAATGTTAATAGTGTGTATCAACTTTAGCACATCCGAGTACAATAAAAATATCTTGTTTTCGACAAACGACGAAGAGAAAATTGATGAAGGTGATACCACCCGGCGCGGGCGCAGGCGCGGACGTTTCTTTGTATTTAACTTTACTTTACTTATATTAAGTAGGTAGTACAAGGACTCGTAGGTCTAAGTAATAGATATTTTTTATATTTGTCGTCCGACCGTGGAGCATAAAGTAGGTATACATATTATAAGTATTATACTAGAGAATATTTTACCTAAAATAATAAAATTATAAAGATTTAACAACGTAAGCACCACTTAATAGGTACAATCATTTACTAATTTATATCTACCTCATTGTTCAAAACACTACACACTTGACTCTGTTATATGTATATATATAATGCTTAATCTGCGAGCTTGTTATACAAATAAGCGCATATTAGAGCTGATAATCTTCCTTATATTAAATGACACCACGAGTCTTTCATCATCATCATTATCATTTCAGCCTATTGCAGGCCAATGCTGGACGTAGACCTCTCCTAACACGCGCCATAGCACTCTGAGTCTTTACATATGTAATAATATAAATGAAGGAACAAACTACACTCAGAATATAAACAAATATTTATATTTGTATGTATATAAATATTTGTAAAACGCGCGAATATTTGTATTACGGGAATTTTATTTACACTCTTTGCAGATGGACTCGCCTCATATTTACTGTAAAATTACAAACGAATAATAATATAGATACACCAACTTTTGGATGAGTTAGACATACAACCAACATAGTGGTATATAAGATGAGAACAACGCTTGGAATGTAGCCGCGGTGTAGTGCGACCGGCGCGCGCGCACAATAGCCTCGCGCAGTGTGCCCCGCGCCGGCGCCGCCGCACTCCCACAGATAATATAATATGTAACTGTACTTTGTAACTACTGGAAGGACCCTACAAGGTACCCTTCAGTTATGTCAATATTATACAGATATTAAATGTTTACTTACAATAACTTGGGTTTCTGCTAAATCAAATGTATGCAATTCAAAAGAACGTAGATGGATTACCAATATACAACAATTTCAATATAAGATTACATGTGAAACGAATGTTTAGTGTTTACCGAAGTTTTTGAACAAACAACGTCTAAAGCCTTTTTTATCTCCTTAAAATCTAAATTTCCAAAAATCATTATCTCTTAGCAGAGACTATTGTTATGAAATATAAACTAGGTACACGATATTCCAAATTTCAGCTTTCTCGACTGACAAGTTGTTGGCCGGCCGATGATGGAACTGTGGCAAAATTATTGGTATTAGATCCACAGGGCGTCTAACCTAACCTAGTTTTAAACTATTTTTACAATTTTTTTTATTGTATGTTTAGAGACTTCTGATGAGTTAGTATACATCTTCTGTTGTAGGGCATTAGTGTTGCGTTACTTAGTGCAAGAGGATCTCTACTAGAAGGTACTAAGTACTATGAGGGAGTAACTGAGCGGAACAGTTGTTACTACAGTAGTTAAGTAGTACTAAGTAAGTACTGTGTGTTTGTATAACGCCACAAATTCACGCCACAATGCACTTACGATACAATTAATTAGTTGATTTATTGCCGCTCACGCACGCCCTATTAATACTAAATATTAAGTAAGTAGGCTATATTTCTTTATTTATATGCTAATAAACACATCACACAACACATCACGCCTTTCCGCGAAGGGGTAGGCAGAGGTGCACCACATATAATTTGTTTTATATTATGTAGGTTAAGTAATATCTTCTTGGTTCGTTTCTGCTTCTTTCTGTCTAGGAGAGGCACTTCCGTGTTGTTCCCTATACACCGCCACCGTCTATATGCCCAAAAGTAAACGCGAATTATTTCTCCTGTTTCGGAACACTGCATCTAACTGTCAACAGTTCTACACAGAGCAGAAGTAAGGACTCATAAAGTATTTACTTACTAAATTTCTAGAACTTTGATATCATAAAAAATTGCTATATGAATTTTAAATTCAATAAATAATTCATTTTCCTAATTAAGATTTATTTTTAAGTGATATCAATGTTAAAGGTTATTTTTTATGAGAAGTTTTGGCCTTGATTTGAAACCAAAGCCTCGTGTCAGATGAACAAACTCTTTGTATTCGACTGCGGTACATTTATGTTGGTGCGCTCATTAAAAACATTGCCTAAATATTCTACACTACCTACCTACTAACCTGGAAGTTTTCGTCAACTTCTCGGTAAAATGAAGTTATAAAATAAAATGTCCAATACTTAGGCTTTTCTTCCGTTAGGTATAAAGGTGCTGATAAACTAGAGCATTCACTTGTAATGAATGTTACATTACAACAAAATAGTGATTGTCGAGCGGGCAGCACACGTGACCGTCTACTTTAACATCTTCGTGAAGAATATTTTTTTGAGGAGCAGTCACTATAATTATAACTTATAGTGCGTTAGCTAGAATATTCGTGAAAATGTTCGTAGCGATGCATGTTGGGCTCAGATCTATCAATCATGAGTCATCATGACCAAGTATTTTAATAGAAATTTATAATTTATTTATTTTGTTAATAGTTTTCATCACATTGGTTTGTGTGTCATATTGGTATGATTCAAAAAAGTGTACGATGCGGCGGCACCCAGACGGCTCAGAATCAGGGACATTCCACAAAACGTTACATTGTACTCGGTAAGTTACAACACAGTCATATGTTTTTGTATGTGACTGAAGACAATGTAACAATAGTACACACACATATTCTACGTGTATTAAGTTAAGTATAGCCGCTAAGTAGCCGCCGCCGCCGCCGCCCGCTCCCTACTGCTAAACGTGATGTGTGCTGATTGTCAACACTACTAATCATCTTGTTAGGTTTACGAGTTTACACGAGCTAAGCGACGTGTTAACTATGAGATAACTTCCTTACATTACTTGTGTGTTAGTAGCTAAGTATCCGATAAATTCTTGAATACTGTTGTTAGAATATATGCACTTTAGAAGAGTTAAATTAACTGATAGATAGTACTATACTGCTTTACAATTGGTACTTATTATGGCCCTGTTTTACCTATGTAAGATAAGTTAGATAACCTAGGTACCTGGAACTTCGAAGTAAAAATCTGAAGCTTTTTGAAGTATTCTTCATATAAAATCTGTCACTGAAGTGATAGATAGCTATCTAACTATGGTTTACAAGACATTTATCCACCAGTAGTGAAACAGTACCAGAGGTAACTAAATTACAAAAGTAGCGGAACAAACAAACTCAAACCTCTCTATAATTCAATGAGCAATTTTCAACATGAAACTGTGCGATTACACTGAATAGTGATCATGGATTATTGATGTCATCTAGTGAACACAACCAGTTAGGTCTAAACACTTGAGCTACAACTAGGTTCCAAACTTCTGTCCGCCAACATGTAGGCTCTATAGAGAGCTTTTACTTTGTATCCATTCTTAGGTACCTACATACAATAACTTCAACTGATAGATCAACATTTCTTTCGCACTCAGATGAAATAATACAGTTCCACTCACGTGACTCCGCCGGTGTCCGCTTTTGAGACGTAGCAGTAGCAGCAGCAGTAGAACTGGCCGGACGGTGGTGTCGCTATGTATGTGTATCACTGTGTCACTATGGCACGTGCTGCACTCATCTGATAGCACAACAGATGTCCGCGATAACAGAGATGTGGCGATACGCGGCGTGCGCGTCTGTCCCGGCCGAGGTGCGCGCGCTCACTGCCGCCGCCCGCCGGGGGCGCCGCTACACCTGCCCGGTGCAGGCTCCTCCCCGGGGCGGGGCCAGCAACCACCCCTCCCGTCATGCTGTTACCCGCGGAAAATGCGCTTTTCCATAAATTGCAGTTTCCATGATGTACAAGCACGTGACGTGGTTATGAGCCGCGTGTCGCAGGCGCTTGCGGGGGTGAGGGCGCGTGGTGCGAGGTGCGGGGCGGCGCGATGGGCGGCGGCTATCGCGCGAGTAATGGGCGCCGCACAGAGATTTATAGAGGGGTTAGTTTCGGACCCTAATGGAATTAGTGCTGCGTTTTGTTTATAGTCAGACGTCGTCATCAATCCTCCTCCCCTCCCCCCTCCGCCCTACAGCGCCCCTGAGTGGCGGCAGTGCGTCGTGTGGCGGACTGCTGCTGCTAATTAATCGGTGGCAAGAGTTACGGCTGATCAGCGGATGTTAATTGAGGCTCGCCACTAACTGGCGCGCGCACGCACCACGCACTCTAATTAGACAGTTGTTAGAGCCTCCAGAGCAGTCCGAGTCAACTCGAACTACAAGTTGTAGCGCTACCTGCAACATTATGTATACCTTGTGCTGATAACTGAAACACTATTCGAGTTAGAGCTAGCAGTTCTTTACAATGTATATATAAATACATACCTACTTTAGTGTGTCAGTTTCAGCGGTAAACAGAGGATGCATGATATCTATAAAGCTTGGTTAAATTCAGCAACAACTAGTCGAACGAGGCCGAGAAGTTTACATTCACATTTAAGTGTTAAGTGCGAAGAGGTAAAGCGCCATCGTACGGTTGGATTGTGATTGAAAGTACAACTACAGAGTTTCAGGGTTGTTCTAGAATAATGTATGACGTAACATCGACCATTACAGTCGTTATCATAAGCTGTTTGGCTATTTTTATTGAATAAATAAAATGTCTGGTAGGTTTTGTTACCTTGCAGCAAACTCTACTAAATGTGCTTCTAATCGTTAGCGGTCCTGTTGAAGGTCGAATCGAAGTTCTATCACAAATCTCAATTTATTTTTAATTCGGTTATTTTATATTTCATTTAATTTCTCCTGAACTTTAACTGTGTAGGTCTGCTAGTGTGACACTCCTCTGTGGACGGTGGGTGCGTGATATTCTTAAAACGTTATCCATTTTAACATTTTCTCACCGTATGCCCAAAACCTATTGAACACTAAAAAAACCGCAAATAATGATATTTACAGATAATTCTGATGATATGACAAGGAGCATGAGAAAACATCACTCAAATAACAAACAGATAGTTCCCATACAATGATAATTAACTTAATGAAGAGCATTCAAACAATTTGGAACAAACCGTGCAGTACTTACTAGTGTAGTCGACAGTTCCGCGAAGTGGCGCGCGAGCTTCCCACGCTCCTTATCAGTTATCAGTGGCGTTGGTTGAGCGGTACCGCACAATGGCGCCCTTAGCGACCACATAAAGAACTCGTCATAAGCATAATAGGCACACAATGCGTCTATTGAACTATTATTGAACGTCCCTTACCGACATTATGTTGTCGGCGTCGCGGCGGCTTCCTTCAATATCAGTAGCGCTTTGTGTTTCCTGAAAACGACCACCATAGAGACTAACACGAAGATCTACCGACTACTAACTCACAGTCACTGTTGTGAACACTCTCGTGAACACCGAGCGAACATCCGTATGAGAACATCTCTGATAAAGGTCATCTTATTATTTTATTTTGACACAAAAGTAGGGTCGGACTCGACACACTCGTTACCGTAGTCCCTAATTGTGTGTCAGTTTATTTGTTAGTTATCCTGTTTCCAACTTCTATTTGCTGGTGGTCACTTCACCAGGCAGACAAAATAGTAAAAAAAAAACAATAAGACAAAAACGACAAGGGAAAATTAACCAAGTAGTCAATTTTTTTATTTCATATAGATCAAATACATGATACTTATGTACGTCATACAAAGCAGAAAACCGGTGTCAGTAATTTGCCTAAGGCCAGTTCACTGACAAGGTTGAGCTCTGAGAAGAACTTGGCAAGAAACTCAGTACACTCTTTTTATCACCATAGTAGTTACGATTTTAATTTTTTACAGTTTTTACCGCAATTCACACATGCAGTCAGACATTTCGACTGGCCTGTTTGTCTTGTGGTTAGTGACCCTGACTGCTAAGCCGGAGGTCGTGGATTCGATCCCCACCCAGGACAAATCTTTGTGTGATGAGCATGAAGGTTTGTTCTGTGTCTGGGTGTAATTTATCTATAATAGGTATGTATTTACAAAAAAAATGTATTTAAGTAGTATTTCAGTTGTTTAGTACCCATTACACAAGCAAATATAATTGCTTAATTTGGGACTAGATGGCGCTGTGTGAATGTGATAGAATATTATTATTATAATAATTATTATTATTTATGGGTATTAATGTCCAACTGCCAAGCAGGGCTCGTCCGTCAAACTCGGACCGTATAATTTGACATGCCGGTACTTGCCCATTTGCCCACCATCGCTTTCATTCGCAGGAAATTTCAATACCGATTTGAGAATTTGAGAATATATCTACCCTCCCGTTGCACCACCGATGTACCTTAGGTACTAGTAAACTACACAGATATAATTCCAACTTAAAAAATCATCTAGATTTGAAAAAAACTTAAAAACCGGTTAAGGGCATGTCGGACCATGCTCAATGTAGGGTTCCGCAGAACAACAGCAGACCTGCTAGCGCTTAGCCCTTTTGTTGCGAATCAGTTTTTGGCAATACCCACCCATGTTCCGCCTACTATGATATATATGGTATAGGGTAACCAGTTTTAGGTACCTACCTATCTGAGTCATGTATTGTTGTTTTACTGTACTGTACTGTATTGTGACGGATGATTTGTCTGTTGACGCTGATACAGAACGAGAACGCATGGCATTGGCGGTGCGAGGAATATACCCGTAAGTTTGCACGATGCTTCATGGAAGTAAAAATCACGTTGTTCAAGGCCTATCGTTTTATTCGAGCAGCCTATGAGTAAGTCATACCCGTCAGACCGCCACGCGCCAGTGTGTTGCGACTTTAATAATATATATAATAACATGTTTAGGATGCTGATGCGGCTGCCTCCCTACATCATCATCAGTGCATCACTAATGTTTGCTAAAGCACACACGGATGGCTATTCGGCGATAATATGCAAAAAGGTATCTTCAGACAGCAAAGGCACCTTAGAGAGACCTGAATCTTATTATTTTTCTTTTTTAAGTCGATTATCTAAAATAAAATAGGTAGGTATGTTTTTAGTTTCAGAAATCGCGTGACAATAATAATAAAACAAATCAAAATAATTGTTCTAAACTACCCAAACAAACATTTGTTGGTTCATAAGAGAAGCTAAATCACTTGTTACCTTAACACAAGTATCGCGATTTATACATTACAGTCAGTAAGTATGTTAATTTACTTCATTGTAAATATAAATTATAATGGCATTTGTTAAAGTAGGTACTTTAATTTATTTTTTAAATTCGTCAACTTAAGTGTATCTGAGTAGAGTTTATTGGTTCGATAAGTTGTGGCTTGTGTATGGACGGTTGGAGTCGATCTAACTCCTATACCTACTATATAACTTATAATTTATACTTAATATTATAAAGTTGAAGAATTAGCTTGGTTGAACGTGCTATTCTTAGGAACTACTGAACCGAATTGAAAAATATTTAGTTTTGGATATTTATACTTATAGGCTTATAGGAGCTGAGTGGCCAAACAAAGAGCCACAGGAGCGAAGTCCCAGAAAACAGCTTCATAAAACATGAATATTATTAACGACAAATGAGTTATATCAGTGAGTATCGCGTTCCAAAACAATATCCAGCGGTAACACAATAACAAGAGAAAGTGCATCAAATCGTTACTCATCTAGGTTTGTTCGGACTTTACTGTATACGAGTATATGGTACTGTGTTGCTTAGTTTTAATAGTAATTTAATTTAGTACATTTTTAAAGTGTAATTATCTTATTATATATCATAAATAATATTTAAAAATATATCAACGTAAACAACTGTATCTTGAATAACTATGATACTTCGGTGAACATTTCAGTAATATAGTGCTACAGGCATCAAAGTCAAAGTCAAATCTTTTTATTTCATTTAGATCACATACATGATACTTATGAACGTCATACAAAGACAAAAAAAAGGTGTCAGTAAATTTATCTACGGCCAGTTCACTGACAAGGTTGAGCTCTGAGAAGAACTTTGCAAGAAACTCAGGCCACTCTTTTTAATCGCCATTGTTGTTGCAATTCATCTTCAACCATAATAGATAATATTCTTTATTTAATAGCAAGATTTAAAGTAGGTACGTAAATAATTAATTGTCATGTATATTTCTATTATTATTTGACAAAGAGAAAGCTCAGCGGTCTTACATCTATACGTACAACTCCGCAGGCCAGCTCCACTGACACTCCTGTCTAAAAGTATTTAGACATCTATACAAAACAAGCTGTATTAGTAAACAAAACTATTAATAATTAATAGAATCCCAAAATTGGTCGACGGGAAGACAATATTGTAGTTATTGATAGGGTGGACATTATGTGATCGTTTTATAAACACAATGTAACATAAAAAAGAGTTTAGTGACTGTTTGCTGAACAAATAGCATAAGTTGAATGAGTTGTAAACATTGTGTTTGTAGAAGGTTCAAACTGTAGAACAAACAAGAGTCCACGGAGAGTCAACAGTGCGACACCTCGCGCTCGGCGCCATGTTTGTTTAGGTGCACTATATTGCGACACTTGCCAGGAAATACTTTTAGCAATACAGGTATAAACTTGACTCGCTCACTTTGTTAGTTACATGTATAGACAGAGATAGACATTACCACCAAGATCGCACCTGAGATCACACCAACTCTCTTTACATACTCTAATGTTATATGGTTTTATTTGAAATCTTCGTTCTATTTCTCTAGTGTATTAAGTGGCTAATACCGACAGCGGATAGAGAAATGTAGAAGTGCAGAGACAATAATTGTTTTCTTACTTCATTATCATACGGAGATCAATCAAATAATATTAATTGTTTTTGTGAATAAACCGACACTTATCATAAGGAGAAATTATTATTATTATGAGATAGATATTGCCGATGTGATGTGATGACCAGTGACCATTCACTATTATACTTTGATCAATTAATTCAGTAACAATACACACACACGTTGTTCACTGCACTGTTATTCCTATTCAATCGCCGTTAAACTATTGTGTGAAGACAATGTGATCACATGTTGTATTATACAAAGTTTCTTAGATGCAAGTTTGTTAGTAGTCCATGTCGCCATGTTTACGATAGGAGCGAACGCTTGAATGAGCTCCTAAACATAGGTACCTCGATTATATCACTTATGCTTTACTGTTTGTAGTACTGAAGCTAGTAGTACTGAAATATAAGCACCGTAGGACTTTGTAGACCCTTAAGTGGAAGGTGTCTAGGTACATCTATGTAGAGACATACTTGTTATTAGTAACTTTCCACATAGTACTTGATAGTTCATGGTTCGTACAATATGAGAGTTTGAATTTGAGGGTTTCGAATTTCATTGATAATTATTTAATTAGACGTGCAAATTTAGCACATTCTATTAGAAACAATAGAATACTTAATATAGAGATTAATGGACTAACTAGTTAGCATTACTGTGGACATCACCAGTAGGTTCTAGTTGTTACCTTAGGAAAGGTACATCTACCAACATTAATATTATAAATGTGAATGTTAGGGATGTATGGATGTTTGTAACTCGAACACAGAACGGCTGAAAGGATGATATTTTTTCTTCGGAAACCAACAGATGCAATAACAAAGAACAGTAACAATATGATACAAAGTGTCAAATAATTAATTTATCTTCACTTATAGTAACATAATGGGTTAGTTATGTGAGCTTAACGTACTTACTTATAATCGTGTTGAAAAAACAATTATACCTACAGTGTAATTACAAAACATGAAAGAAAATACAAACCAGAAAGAACACTAAACTTGATACCGAATGTTTCAAAGATTAATAAACTAAAGATTAAACAAAACGCTTCCAACCATGACGTCATGCGCCACTGTTAAAGAAGTCTAAATCCGTTATTCGCTCTCCTAATAAATGCATTTTGCCTATAATGTGTTGTGGCATACGACTGATACGACAGACTCTGTCTCTAGTCTGAGAGATAACTACTTTTACTGATATACTAGCGGACAGAGCCCGCCCGCTCCTAGTTGAGCTATTGACAATAAAAAACACCTAATTATGCCAAAATGAAAGAATAAAAACAACAAGCTGTGGCCACAGCTATGCTTGACTTCATGACACATTATATCAGCTTGTTGTCACAGTCACGTCTGTACAGACTACACAACTGTCGTCACACTCCATAAGGAGTACGTCTACGTAGGCACTTAGCTCTAACTGTGTTATCTTATCTATTGCCAATAGTGCATATAATGAGTCAGATATGTTCGACAACTGAACGTTAACAATTATGCAATAATATCCAGTTCTTATTAGTTTTGTTAATAACTTAATATTCATGAAACTAGTGAGTGTTATATTGATGTCTAATAATAATGTTTTACCAGAATAGGTACTATATTTAATTCAACAGTTATCTTAAAATAACTTATGTAAGATGAAGTAGAACATAAAGAGATCAGTAGATGGCGTCCTAGGCGAACATGTGTGCCTACAATATGTAAATAAGTGATGTGTTGAATAAGGTGAATATAATATGTAGAAATTGTAAAGTGTAGAGAAAACAAAGAGATGTGTTTGTTTCGGAGCTCTCGACTCTTGGTGATCTGGAGTAGTGTATGTAGTCACGAACAAATTGTACTATTGACTTTCGATTTTAATTGGATTTCCTCTTCTTTTTGGATTGTATTTAACATCTTTTCTATATTGGTAGATATAAA
The DNA here is from genome assembly GCA_905147015.1 of Laspeyria flexula. Taxonomy (NCBI): domain Eukaryota; kingdom Metazoa; phylum Arthropoda; class Insecta; order Lepidoptera; family Erebidae; genus Laspeyria; species Laspeyria flexula. The sequence goes on along the minus strand of LR989954.1, from coordinate 154,810 downwards.
ATTTAAGTTTTTATCTACCTCGACTGATTGCCTTCTTGCTATGTACTCAGTATTAACTAGATGAGCTAGGTACACATCTATATTCTAGAACTAAATCTAACACATTCCTTATTGATATCCAGATAAAGTATGATTAGATAGGTCCTTGCTGAGACTGTGGTAGTGTGAGACAGACTCATTAGTAGGTTGGTGAGTGAGTGCAGCGCGACAGTGCTGCTGCGCGACAACATTGATCAACTCGGCCGCGTCTAAATAAATACCAACAGCGTGTATAATACACGTAGTGCATTATAAGTCCGAGTGTCGATAAGCAGGAGGGAGAGGCGGCTGCTTTGTACCTATTCTATTATTTCATGATCCGATAAAAAAGGAATAAAGGCTCACAACCTAAACGTAGGAATGTTGTAGATTTTGTTTTAGGCGGGCGCCGGCGCCGGCCGCATTAGTGGCGGCTCGCCCGCGACAACAGTTACACATTAGCCCCTCGCGAGCTGCCGCCGCACTCGCAGAGCGCGTATGTCGCGCCGCGCGCTACGCCACGCTCGCCTCTACGCCGTAGCGCACAGAGTCCACTTTTTAACTGAGCTTTCGTAACTTAGCATCTTCTACGAATTAACTACTAACTGAAGGGTTTTACAGAAAAGGATGTAACTGATCCTTCGGCTATAGAATTGTAGTAACGTAACAAGGGGCGGTAAGGTCGAGATTGCGGTGCGTCAGCGCAGTCGCAAGCGGAGCGCTGTCGGCCGCGTCTCCCGCCCACTTATCGATCGGACAATTTAACCGATACGTGTATAAGTGTAATATATCAATTGTGTTGGCGCGCTGCTGTCCGTCCGTCCGTCCGTCGCGACTGCTAATGAATTTCGTCGGTTGATTGCGGCCCCCTCTCAGCTCACCTCTCTCCTAGCTCTCACATAACTTATTGACAGGTCCGGGCGTGTGATAGCTCGTACACTTTATAACACGAGGATATGCACGGCGCATGCGCTAATTATTGTCGTTAAATGATATCACTCACAATATTTGTGTTGCGAACTGACTTTCAGTCTATGATAACAATATTACAATTAATCAAAAATATAATAAAGTTTATAGAACTGCTCAGATGTATTCCTCGTCAAATTAACAATATATTATTATAATAACAGTTATAAATGAATTCATTTTGACACAATACATATACATATAACAATAGGTATTATTATCACCTACAAGCTGTACTAAGGACCTAGTAACTAATACGTCTAATTTAGATATAATACAAAGCTACACAATGAAAGGTACTCACATACATATATTAGTATAGAAGGTTTGCTAGAGCATGTAATAGATTCTACAGAAAGTATAGCTTACATTAGTACACATATAAATACAGTCATTGGCGTTGTGCTCTCCCAATCACAAAACACCACTACATGTTCGGTTTAAGTTTGTTCATTTGAGGAAATTAAAAATCATATAATATCTAATTGTATAACTAAATGTGTGTATCATAATTATACGTAATACGTAATTACGAGTCGTAACGTAAAATCAGCCGCGGAACTTCGGTCGCGTACCTTCGGCATAGTGTGTTTAGATACTAATTGATAACTATGAAGGCACTAAAATGGCGGCCTACTTTTGATTCTGATATTCTACAAGAGAAAAAATACAAGTGCTTGTAATGTGTTTCACAAAAATATTACAAGCCTTGTAAATTAACTATGACAACATGCCATTTTACAAGTTTGATTAGAATTATTTGGAATGATCTTTCTGAAAAACTGATCAATGAGAACTTTTCACATAGTTGATTGAAATCGTTGAAAGTTTGAAACATAATTTAAAATAAAACATCAAGAGTGTATTAGTAGTGTGCTACAACTTACAGGCACGATTTTCTTATTTCCTATTTATTTTATATAATGGATATTAATTTATAATTTCAAAATGGCCAATGTTTGACCAAAGCTCAAAGGTATAAGACTGACCCGTTAATTCCGTTTAGTACTAATAATATAAAATTTGCGGTACATAAAAATTAAGAGTCTCCCGTTACTGCTAGCAAAATTTCTGAAAGTCACAAGTTACAAGTGTCAACGCAATTTTTTGAGAAACAGAATTATTGCTACACCTGTAGATATTTACTTGTGAGGTAGACAATTTGTTTGACAATTTAATCTACATACGTGTGAAATGCAGTTTCGTGAAACGCTACGCTTGTAAGTTTGTCATTTTACAAGTGTTACTATGGTGACACACATGTATTACAAGGCTTGTAGCTTTCGAGAAACAGGCCAGTTTACAATTTTACAATAATGTTGCTCCATCTATTTATTTTCTGATTATGTACCTAATTTATCATGTATAACCGGTAGCGGGTGCTTGTTGGATGCAGACGGCACAAACTCGCTCGCTCGCAGATTATAGGTGAGGCCTATGTCCAGCAGTGGACGTCATTGGGCTGATGTGATGATGATGAATCCAAAACGCCCCACTACTTGGCACAGCAAGGCTATTCTCACACTAAAGACATCTCTCTAAAGTAAAGTTATCTCTAGGTTTTTTTTGTGAACTGTGACTGCAATAAACTCGGACAACGCTCGACACGAATATTTAACGATCCTAGTTAATTCCAGTCTGGAGGTTTAGTAAAAAAAATTACATTAGATAACATACTTGGGTAAATATCCTAAGCAACTACTTACCACTTTTGGGTGGGAAATAAGATGTGTGTGTGAGTGTGTGTAATATTGGGTAACTTGTCAAAGTCAAATCTTTTTATTTCATTTAGATCACATACATGATACTTATGAACGTCATACAAAGACAAAAAAAAGGTGTCAGTAAATTTACCTACGGCCAGTTCACTGACAAGGTTGAGCTCTGAGAATAACTTGGCAAGAAACTCAGGCCACTCATTTTAATCGCCATAGTTGTTACAATTTCAACTGGTTTGCTTACAGTTTGAAATATCACAGAAAGGTACAGAACCAAAACACCATACTAAATCAAATTCAATAAAATTTGGATATGAGAAAATAATAATAAGCAATCAAACTTTAATTTGTTTTCGTCAAGAAGTATGGTATGTGGGATCATCACTTGGTACCAACTAACCACCAGGACCAGGAGTTACCTAGATAGTAGAACTTTCAATGAGTCCAGTGGGTTTATTGCACTTAGTGTGAAGGGTCGAGATATACACAATGATATAGACAATGCCTTTGGCATTAAGCCCACCTTTTTTTTGTTACCTTTTTTTTTGTGCATACAGTTTTAATGGAGCCAAGGGGAAGAGGCGGACTGGGATAGTGGAACTCTTCAGTGGCTGAACCTTAAATTTTAATAAAATGAGGCGTTACATGTGTCCAATATTATATGAATTAGGCATATCTATTGCACTCGATTGTATTGCACTTGAATTACTTAAAATTACCCATGTCCTCACAGCACCTAGGTTGTCTAGATCAGGCTATTCGCATTGACATACTTACATTTTTAAATAGTTATGGGGTACTTTTCTTACACAGCGCCATCTATACTCAATACTCAATACTTTATTGCCATTCCATAGGTATTACAGGTGAGCTTAAAATTAAATAGTAGCACTATGGACCCCGACGGGCACAGCATTTATGAGAGAGGGGATTACAAACTTAAATACTAATTATTCTAACATGTACTTAAACTATATCTTAATATCTATTTATATCTAATATTCTTATTTTAACCACATATATTTTTATGATTATAATTATTTCATAAAGACTATTAAAGTTCTTACCTGTATTATATTTATTTATCTATTCTATTATAGCCTTATTTAAAACTATGTAAATCCATTGCAGTACCTACTGCAATGGTTAGTTAATTGTGTAGTAGCATTTGTTTTGGAGGAAACATTTCAATTTATTTAAAAATATATTTATTTTGCTTTCATCTCGAATTTCTTGTGGCAGTTTATTGTAATTTTTTACAGAAATTACTATAGGACTGATTTGAAGATTAGATGTTGGTAAGTTTAATCTATTTTTGTGTCTTAAAGTATATCTTGTTTGCTCGGCTGTTTTCTCGGGTGTTATAATATTCTGGATGGTTTCTGACAAATTTGGATATTTCTAATATGTATAGACAGGCAAGGGTCAGGAAATTATGTTTTTGGAACATTGGTTTACAACTATCTGTTGGTTCTATATTAGTTATTATTCGGATTAGCTTTATTTGTATCTAGCCCTAAGTAAGCTAATATAAGCTTGTGTTAAGGATTTAGACAATTGATAAGCACAACTGTATAAACAACAAAACACAACTGTATAAACTCCCACTGTGCCACCGCAGGGAGTTTATACAGTTGCAGTTTTCAGGTCTCGGGTTCGATGCCCGGGTCGGAACAAAATTTGTATGATCTGCAAATGTTTGTCTCGGAGTTTTCTTCAATGTACAATATGTATTTGCCCGAGGCAGTTAACACATAATTATATTCCAGTTACATACCTTCTACCTAATATAAAACTTCTCTATTTACAAGTAAATAATTTAATAAAATAATAGAACCCGACTGGCAAAAATCAACAGATAAGCAACGCACTAACAAGACCGCAAAATGGTTGTAATTAATTCCTGGTTAAATTTAAATACATAACTTATGTATAGATTTGTGATCTCCATTTGATTCCCTTTATTTGTATACACTACTCGATAGGTTTGGATAAAAAAAAAAAAATTCTTACAATGGCGCCAGAAGTCCGGGTCCGCGACCGCGTGCTAATGTGGGAAATCGGGTAAAAACAAAGTTACAATTCGACACATTTGTGCCATCTAGTTGCATACAGGTACATTAAAATAATATTTGCGCCATCTATCGATGAATACACGAAGCATAATAGTAAACTATCGCAATTCTACATGTATTCTTTTCAAGGTTTTGTTTTTCAACTAAACTTTAATATGTTAAGGTTAGAAAAGTAACTACTCCCAACATCTAGAATATTTTTTTTATAATGTACACATATTATAAAAAAAGAAAACTCACTATGTTTGTGTAGGCAAATGAATAAAAGTGGCAAGTACCACGAGCAACAACTAAGGGCAAGTTACAACGCTTGAGTAGTTGTTAGTTCCACATCAAACCACTAGGTGTCGCTATACGTTCCATACACGAGGCTTATCTGACAGCCAAGTGACGCAACGAGACGCGAGGCTAGCTCACACCTAAAGTAAACTTGCTATGTATGTAGATAGTAGATAAGTATGTGGTGTAATATTTTATCATTTATATTAACTCACCACATTGCACGGCGCGTCGCGCGTCGCTATAAATAAGTTCAATCCATTGTCTAAGTACATTATGAGCTCTACATTTTATATTATATTACTACTGTGTTAACAAATTGTTATTGTATGACCTTACGAGTATAAAACGAATATAGAAACATCACATATAAAGGTAGTTTCACAAACAATACTTTTAAGTAAATAAAAAATTTAAGTCTAACTAAAAGGTCTAGACAGAATTTTCACGTAGGCTCTCACCTATTTGATACTAATAATGTTTTGTTTGCCATTTAGGTACAAGGATAGAAAAAACAAGTCAAGTGAGAGTCGAACACGCGCACTGAGGTTTGCAATTTTAAATATTATATTTGTAGGTAATGGGATAGCTGTAAATTAGATTATGTTATTTTTAATTTCATAATAACATCGTTCTATTAAATGTCAAAACTAAATAATTAAAATTTCGTAGATACTAAAGTATCTATTGATTATATTTGTGTTCCTGATAATGTTTATCGCACATCTAACACCACAAAATCAGCTAACTAAAGAATCGGAAACCGAGACCACAATGCAATACCTAACTACTTAATATTGTCGAATCATACCACAAGCTGTTCGCCCCACGATATGAATCACTCAACGACCTATTTTGAAGTGGTCGTTTGCAACTAAGTGGTGTGAATCGACGCATGTCTATTTTGTACCTCATCGTTTCATACCACGGTATTAAATACCAGGAGCTCTTTTACAAAATACAAAATTAGACGCGAACAGGTCGTGGAATGAATCGACCTTAGAGTCTTGGTGCCAACTTTGACTTATTTAATTATAATGTTTGTGTTTATGGCTAACTATGTTACTTATATATTATAATATGTGAGTACTATGACCTGGACAGAGTTTGTAACTACGCGACGACTAAAAGTGCGCTTTATCTATACTTACTAATATTATAAGCTGTAGAGTTTGCTTCTTTGGTTCAACGATCGGATCTCAGGAACTACGATTTGAAAAAAATTGTGTTGGATAGTGCATTTATAGAAGCGACGAGAGCGAAGTCTCGTGCGACGTCTCTTAGATATTGATACCTATTAACGAAGATTTAGTTAGTAATAAACACATACTAATGAAATATGGTTACTGACAGGTGTCAAATATGGTTAATATTTCATTAGTATGTGTTTAGTGAGCACAAGACTAAGTGACCACTGAGTAGGTAAGCGTCGCCACTCATAGTACACATCTATTACTTACACATGGTGTAGGACACACAGGTAGGGAGTTATAACATAGAAACAGATTACAGGAAACGAACCAGAGGTAATACAGTGTCATTGACTACATCCGTGTGTTTGTATAGAGCTGTGTATGTGTGTGTGTCTGTTTATGTTGGAAGGAAAAAAACAAACACAATATAAGCAACAGTCGTTTTATTTTGTCGCATATTTTTTCAACTCTTATAACATAACAGTTTAAACATTACTATCAAAATATAAATATGTAAACCTAATTTACCGAACAAACTGTCACACGCACCCAAGCGCTCGCACTCTCACACAACACTTACAAAATCTCTATACCTAGGTACATATATATTAAGATAAATTCGTCAATTTGTTCCCTACTAGCTAACATGTAATATATATTATGATACACGAACACGATACTATCTATTGATACGCACTTGCTCACCGACACAAACAATCACAATTAATATTATGTACACCTGTCAACTGCGGCCGCACCCCGCGCGCCGCCGCCGTCCAACCAGCCTGATGAGTGATGGACCAATATACACACGAATATGAAATAGGCATACCTACTTAGGTAAACCGCTTTGTTAATATAAACAAAGTATATACATTTAGTACTTTAGTGGATAGGTGCAAAAGGGGAGCATTGTTTAGTGATATGATGTAAGAGCGCCGAGCGCTGTAACATGCTGATAAGGAGATCACAAGTTCCCCCGCCGCCGCTGCCGCGCGCCGTATTAAACCGTCAACTTGAATAAAGTCGGGCGGGACTCGGGAGCGCACCAATCGTAATTTTATATGTAAGTACTAGTTGTATCAACTACGTGGCCGCTGTTTGTTATCGATCATGCGACGCTTCTCACCGACAACCTCGATTGCATCAGAAGCTCGCTCTAAGCTTACAAACATATTATTATGTTTGGCATTAATGTCAAGACGGTAGCGTCTCTCGTGGTTGCGCCACGTCGTCAGGCTGGTGTCGCGGAATGTGCCCTAATCTTATTATAGCTAAGGTTTATGTACAGATAAGGAACACTACACACGAGTCGACCGCCTCGTTATGGCGGACGGTAGTGACCCGCGCCTCCCAACACGCCGATCCCGCCGCGCTCTAGCGCTGGTACCCTGCAACATTCACTATATTTTAGACCCTGTACCTTGTTACTATATACTAGGCATTTGTCGAGATTAGCGCTCGAAACTCTCCAAGAAGCGTTGGAACAATTCTTAAGATAACGTTAAACACATGCAAATACAAGATGTCGTCACGCAAAATGTTATAACTTTGTAAATGTTAGTCAAGTGTCATTAGCAGTGTTTACCAGTTACCGAGCGAGGAGAGAGCCTGACATGTTCGCGCGGTTAGTGAAACTTTAGCCAACAACCAATAAAATAAGAATTGGGTCACACAATTGCAAATAAGGAAATACTTATAAGAACACAAAAGTGCACCAAACAAAAGTAGTAACAGAAGTTAGTAGGAGTGTGCGGTAAGCCGATATATGCAGTACTACAAAGATAGATTTGAAGACCATACGAGAGCGTGTTGTACTCTAATAATTGTTCTAATATTATAAGCTAAGAGCAGAATGTGCAATGTAGTAGCTGAGCCCTGACGGAGCAGAGGAGCCCGCAGATGTGGCGAGAGATCCTTAGGCTCGTCTGCGTCGCGGCCGCGGATGTACTCACATATCGGCTTGGTGCCGGGCGGGCAGCAGCAGCAGCGGCGCGGCGCCGCCCCCCGCGCCCGCCTCCACCGCCGCGTACAGCGGAGGCAGCACCTTGTGAGAGTGTGCCTCCACTGCCAACACCACACACGTTACACATGGCTCGTCACTCGGAGCTGCTCGGGGCAGCCGTCGCTGTGCTACGTACCTGAGAGGGGAGCGGCGCCGGGGCGCGGCCCGCTGTGTCCGCCGCCCATGCTCTTGGGCTTGCGCTTGCGCGTCTGGATGCCGTCCTTCTTCATGCTCAGCGGCCGGTTCACCTGCGCACAGACACAAGTCGGTCATACGTCACGCATGAGACTGAGTGACTCCGCAGACGGGGAAACTCCTCGTAATCTCCCGCCACGCGGTCCTATCATCCTTTAAACAAGCGTATCTACTCGCGAGGAGATAATTGATAAAAGATTATTTATCTCATTATGAATATTCGTGGCCACGCGATGATAATTCTCTATCAGTCGGTAGCCCCGCGCTTTATCTCACGAGATTAGATGAGACCCTGTGTTTTGATTTTTTATACAGGTCCAATATTTGCCGAGGAGTTCCCTGATAACTGTACTGCAGCGGCGATTAGATACCTGCGGCGCCTAATCAGCATACCCACTGTAATCGATGCACAATCGTACGATACCGGCGCTATCTGCCGAGCATACGCCATGCGACAGTACTTGCGACAAGGCAGTACTTACGTTGTGCAGCTTGTAGTAGAGGCCGCACGCGTTGCAGACGGGCTCGCCGTTGTTGTTGCGTCTCCACAGCGTCGTGTTGGACGTGCGGCAGTTGGCGCACGTCACACCCACGCGACGGTTGCCGTTGGTCGGCTGCACAAATTTGTGGTTACATTTAAACACTTGTTACGTTACTCTAGAATAGTTCTAGGAATAATTGTAGGTGATGTACCAGCGCTTGCTGCGGCTTCGCCTTCTGTCCCTTGAGCGGCGGCCGGTTGACGCCGTTGATGCGCGTGTACAGGCCGCAGGCGTTGCACAGGTAGTGGCCGGTGCCGTCGCGGCGCCACAGCGGCGTCGTCGCCGCCGCGCAGTTCACGCACTCCTTCACTTCGCCCATGCCCGCCATACCTTATACATTGACACGATTATATTTAATACATATTAAAGGATCCTCTAATAATAACAAGGCAGTTAATATACGTACTGGGATCAAATCCATCATCTATAGGCAGCAGGTTGTGGGCGGGCCAGGCCTGTGTAGGCGCCGGGTACCCCTCCACGAGCAGCCCCCCCTCGTACCCCGACACGGGCACGTATTCGACGCCGCCGCCCTGCCCCAGGTAGTGGTCGCCGCCCACCTTGTACTGCACCGTGTTGCCGTGCGTGTACAGCGTCACCTGCACCACACAACAAACGTTAACTCACGTACTTGACGCACTGCTACAAGTTTAACAAGTATACAAGTAAACATCGGTGGAGCTCACCTGTTGTGAATTAGGACTAGGTGGCGCCTCGTACACGGCTTGTGACTGCGGCACAACGGAGCCGTACACCACGTGCGCGCCTCGCGCCGTGAGCGAGGACGAAGAGAGCGTGGGGTCGGAGCGGTACAGCAGCTGGCCGGGGGGCGACTCGTCCCCCCGCGCGCCCCCTGCCGCGCCGCCTCCCGCCGCGGGGCTGCCGTACAGCGTCAGCAGCTCCTTGCTTCCTCCTGCGTACGCGCCGTACGTGGCGCCGCCGTACTGCGGACTTTGTCCTGCGTACGTGTAACCGCCGTGTACGGAGGTGACGGGTTGCAAGCTCGCGTATGTGCTGGGTCGCGGCTCGCCCTCGCCGCGCGTCTCATACTTGACCTGCTGATATGCGACGCCGACCGCTTGTTGGTTGTTGAGCGACGTGGTCTGGATCATTTCGAGCGCGGTGGATGCAGACACCTGGTCACTCAGCACGGTCGCATACTGGCGAGAGTCAGCGGGGGCCTCGCCGCCCGCGTACTGTAGCTGCTCCTTGTCCTTATGTGCTAAGAAGGCTTCGTGCGCCCCCTCTTCACCCTCGCCCTCTTGCGCTACGATAACGTGGTGTGGCGCACCGTATCGCAGCGCCAAACCTCGTCCATAGGGCGGGCGCTGCGGCGCGCGCGTGTACTGGGGCTGCAGGCGCTTGTCGGCGGGCATGGGCGAGGCGAGCGAGCGGTATGGCTCCTGCTTGAACGCCAGGTAGCGCGCGGTCTCGGCCTCCGCCAGGCGAAGTCGCTCGTCATCATAGTTTTGCTGCACGTCGCGAGGGTCGGTGCCGTCTTCGAGCTTAGGCGCATACTGATGTAGATGCTGTGGGTCGTGGTCGAGCGGCGCCGCTTCAGGTGGTTCATCCTTGACCCCGTCGTCGGTGACGAGCTCGCTCGTCTCGTCCGTGGTGATGTGTCCGGCGGCGGTGATGGTGCGCACGGTGCGACGGGACGTGATCACGGACTGGGAGTGTGGCGCGGGTGACACGTCCCGGTGCTGGCCCTGCTGCTGGCCCTGCTGATGGCCCTGCTGCTGGCCCTGCTGATGGCCCTGCTGCTGGCCCTGCTGCTGGTCTGCACCGTCGGTGGCGGGCGCGCCCCCGGCGGCGCCCTCTCCGGTCTGCTCTTGCTCGAGCCGTTCTTCGTTCTTGACAAGTTGCAGCGCTTCTCCTGAGCCGTCTACGTCGCGGTGCTCCATCTGTGCCGCGTTCTCCATGCTCGACCTGTATTATGAACACACGGATTGTGTAAAGAGGATGCGCACACCTAAAAGGGAGAAATGTGCCTCTTACAATTTTGTAGGTTACAAATAATAACGCTTGTGGGTTTTTAACGTTGACACCTAAACAAACGAATAGGCTTCGTTTTAGGAGCGGAAGAGCGCCGGCGCGGAAACACGCGACAAATAGGGAGCACCGCGCCGGCGCCGCTACGTCACCGCCACAGACACATGACGACGCATGAGAGGTGAATATTCTACATTACTACATGCTTGTAACATTGATAATATGGTCAAGTGTGCTTGTTACCTACGCAAGTCACTGGTTCACAATTAATTATCACGGCATTGATTGTGGTGGGAAAATTAAGTTACCTGTAGGTTAGTAACAATATTGTATGATAAGGGACATTAAAATTATATGGAGACGTATGGCGCGGTGTGGGTCGCGGGCGTCGTTGTACAAACATGTGCTCGTCGTGGATGCGAGCCGAGTTTGTTGATCGTCTGTCGGGCTCTATGTGTGGTACTAAGCAGGAGCTCCAAATTGTACTGAGTGCGGAGGCGCTAAGGCTGGTATTGAGGCGACGACGACGCGGCGCTGCAGTGTTTGTTCGCGCGATCCTCGCTCGCGATAACCGCCGCGATAACTACAACGTGCTGGTCTAACTGTCGAGTTCACTCACCACAGTGCAGCGCGCCGCCGCTCAGCTGTACGGAGAGGGAGGGTTCTATCACTTTTTGTACTCTTTGTATCCAAACTATTTATTAGTAACTAGCTATTTATTATGTTATGATTTTAAAAGGTGTGCTCGCGCTAACAAGGTTTTTAGTAATATTACAATAAATCTGAGTAATCATCTACTATTAGCTATGACCATATAAAAATGACGTAATTCTAAACTGAATTGCCATAAACATAAAGTTCCGGAGTAGGAGCAGCTGCAATGAGTATTATTTGGACTAAATGCGAGGCTAAATGAAGTCTTGTGTGTATGAAAGACAGCCCCAGAAGAAGGGGGAGTAAACCGGGGCCCCTACCTGGGCAGGGGACCCTATTCAGGGGGACCAAAATTATAATCCATACATATTATAAAAGGCTATTTTAATGCATAATAGCTTAATCTCTCCTCTCTCCTACGTTTGCCTTACCCGACAGGGTCCATAATATATTTCTTAATTACAAATAACATCTATAATACTTTATGGTGTGCAATAAACGTATTGAGTATTGAGTATTGGCTTTGTCCTGACTGACTGACTGACAGACAACGCACAGCCTAAACCGCTGGTCGTAGCAACTTGAAATTTGGAGGGTGTGTTTTTCCTAATGTCTAGAGGTGTACTAAGAAAGGGTTTTTTTAAAATTCAACCCCTAAGGGGGTGAAAAGGGATAAAAACGATTATATGAAACTTCTTTGTTTTTAACTTATAGATTTGAAAATTTGTTTTGGGGTACTACTATCAAAATAAACAAGTGTTTATTTAAAAACCAAAAAACCCGATTGCCTTGCCTTGCCAAAAAGTAGCCTTTGTCAGTCAATATTATTAATTATTATGTATATTATAACTTAGTGAATGTTGTTAGTGCTATTTAGGTAATTAATTATGAATGTGACTTATTTCCATCTTTTTACTCCTTTTTAGACAGTCGGTCGGTTAAATTAACTTTTTTATTTATTTTATTTGAAAGCACATTTTGTAGCGATCATTCTTATAAAATAAATGTTTTCTCAAAATCGTTTAACTGTTTCAATGGGAGCGAAGCCCCGCACGCCGTAGCATGATATTATAAATCTTACAAACAAATACACTCTTCAGCTTTATAATATTAGTATAGATATAGAGATTCGGGGATGAATAATAATAATATATAATAATATTCTACCACATTCACACAGCGCCATCTAGTCCCAAAGTAAGCAATTATATTTACTGGTGTTATGGGTACTAAACAACTGATATACTACTTAAATACATTTTTTTTTATTTGATTTTAATTTTAATTTTTTGATTGATTTTTTTTTATTATATAATAAAAACACCCTAAGGGATGAAATGCATACATAGCATCACGCTCTTTTCCCGAAGGCTACCCCTTTGCAGAGGTATTTCGCACCCACATTTCACCAGCTATGTTTGGTATGTACCATGAAATAGGGGGATGAAATAGTTGTGGAAAGTATTAGAAATTGATATGGATATCATTTTCGAGGTTTTCAGGGACGCTGATTATATAAATGTTATCTTTAATGACGTAAAATGATATTATCTGTAGTGGGGTGTTGTGGAGTTCATGAATTGCACTTAAAACAAAGACCTATGTAATATCGAAATCTACGCGGACGAAGTTGCGGGCAAAAGCTAGTCTATAGTTATAGAATTCAAAGTCCTGATCTTTATACATATATATAACGCACAGCCGCGGGTCCTAAAGACATGAAAATTGGAGGGTGTATTCTGTGTGATGTGTAGGTATCCACAAAGAAAGTACTTTTCGAAATTGAACTCTTAAAGGGGTGAAACGGGGTATCAAATTTTATATTGAGAAGTTGTATCTATTGTTGTGCTCAAAAACAGAAATAATTTTATGGACGGTATAACAAAATGATCGCACACATTTAACTCCAATTAAGAATCGAGTAGGTAAATGGGTTCCTTTCTTCGTGAAAATCAAATAAAATTCTACTTCTTTAGAAGATTTACACTTAAAACAAAGAACGAAGTCGCGGGTGAAAGCCCTAGTATAATAAGCTAGTATTATATTTAACGTTTGAAAGCCAAAAACTATTTGATTTTATGTATCTTGTTTTTAAATACGTACGACGTACCATCTACGACAAGATACAAAGATAATTCGTTCTTTGAACTCTGTGCAACAAGTTTTAATAAATTTTCCAAAAAACTTAGTTTAGATCTAGTTTGTACTAGTTCTAATACCACTAAGATACTTTTAAGTAAGAAATTTTTCACATCAGATCAACAAATTTATCATTAATACCTTTATGAATATTTAACAATATGTTCCATAATTATATATATATTATTTTCTAAAAAAAACAAGTTTTTTACCTAATTTAATATTACTGGTGCAAGAATATCTATATACACGAACTCAATATGTTAAAGCTCGTTATTTGTAATTTAAGTTACTTATTTGTAACCACACATGTATCCTATTTAGTCTGTAAGCTTTCTGAACAGAAATAAATACATAAATATACCAGACCTGTATCCCGAAAAAAAAACGAAATCGGCCCACTTGTTTAAGAGCTACGATGCCACTGACAATTCAAACACAATTATAACACTCCTATTTTTGCCCCAGGTGTACAAAACAGGTGTATTATGTACTTTTAACCGAATTCTAAGAGAAGGATTTTTCATCATCATCATTTCCACCCATAAACGTCCCACTGCTGGGCACGGATCTCCTCCAAAGAATGTGGAGAGAATTTAGCTTACTATACCACGCTCGCCAGACGGGTTGGTATAGGTTTTGTTTCGATGTATAAGGTTACTCCCTTAGTCGTCTTTTACGACACCCACGGGTTGAGATGGGGTAGTGACATTATGTATTCTTAATCTGTCACTACACGGACTACATAGGATATATTACATAATGTCTGGGCAATGGGCATGCCCAAGCGACATACAACTTGACTGTTTCTTACATTTTAAATTAAAGATATGTCATGTGATGTGTAGGAGGCTAACCGTGCTCTGTAGTGTTGTGTCACTTAATTGTGGAAATGCCGGAGATATCAAACAATACTTATATTATAATAAATAGGTGTATCTAGCGGAGTCATAACTACGTTTACGTACGTTTGACAGGCCTGTTGGTCTAGTGGTTAGTGACCCTGACTGCTAAGCCGGAGGTCGTGGGTTCGGTCCCCACCCAGGACAAATCTTTGTGTGATGAGCATAAAGGTTTGTTCTGTGTCTGGGTGTAATTTATCTATAATATGTATGTATTTACAAAAAAAAAATGTATTTAAGTAGTATATCAATTGTTTAGTACCCATAACACAAGCAAATATAATTGCTTACTTTGGGACTAGATGGCGCTGTGTGAATGTGGTAGAATATTATATATTATTACGTTACTTTGTTAATTTTAGTGCTAAGGTAACAACCTGTTTCAATGTTGTACACTAATATGTCAGAACATCCGCGTCTCACGCAAAATAATTGTGAATTAATTAATACATATTGTCAATATAGATACCTGTTATATGTAGACAGCAAAATTGTATATTTTAACGCTACGAGTAAATTTTTTTATTAACAATGTCTTTTTTTTTCAAGCGAGTTATGTCTCCTAAATATATTTTGCTATGATATTAGACATAATATAAAATAATGAACATCGCCTTTATAAAGTAACAAAAATAAATTAAATAGCGCTCCGTAATTATGATACCAACAACATAATATATCACTGTTATAATACATAGGTGATTGGTGATTAGGTAAGAATAGGTAATATAATATATATTCACAACAGATGGTTGAAAACAAAAGAAAGTTTAATAATGTTATAGATGTTGTAAATCTTAGCACTTATACTTAATAATGTAAGAAGAACATTGATTTCACACCAATACCTAATCCGTTACTTCTCACTGCTTCATTTATAGTAAATAAAACATATCTTAGTTTTTAAAATTATTTAAAAATAATCTAAATTAAATTACTATTACAGCCCAAATTTATAATGAATATCACTAATTTATAGATACAAGCTCAGCGCCCGTCGGCGCTCGCGCGACCGCGAATCGTCGCCGACGGCTACCGACGATTTGTGCCGCTCTGTATCCAAATATAACAAAATAATATACCCTGAGAATGTCTATGGTAACCAAGTCAGAGTTCATGGTCTATTCTTGGTTATTACACAATTATATTAGATACGTACCTTTTTTAAGAGCCGTTATTCGCTTGCAAACGTAGGTACCTACTCGTACTAGTATTACTTTCACAAACATGATAGCAGCATGTTATTGTGATACATAGAAGACGTTTATATATTAATTTCATTTGTTGGTGTAAACCGTTTTAATTCAAATTAAGTAAATATTAATCCCTGTAGAGGAGTAATGAGTCGCTTGAATTGGAGATGCAGATCTCGCAAGGCGTAGTACAGTGGCTACATGCCGTAGCACTTCAGTAGCTCTCGTAGCCCGTAGCGCTTTGTTCTAAATTATTGTCGTTTTGACTTTTTATTTTGAAAATTCTACTCCCCTGACAATTTTGTTATTTATATTAGATATTTATTTTTTGTTTGGATAGTAACTGATATGCATATCCGCTTAGAATCGCTCGATAATATTAGGTATCAAAATTATTATCTATAATTTAGAACATTCTTTGCATTCATAGGTACCTACTTACCTACATTTTTATTAATAAAATTATTATGATCCTTCACTGTGTACTACTGGAAAAGTAGACTAAAAAAACTATGTTTTTTTTCTATGTTATAAAATAAAAAGGATTTTCCATAACATTTCACAACTTTTCACAAATCATCATTAAATATTGTGCTTCATAATTCCTTGTACTTCACACTATTACTACACTAAACATTTTCATTGGCCCCTATTTTTTTGCCTACACATACTTACTTATGGTTTGAAACTTCGAACTTATGGATATTAGTGTTAATAGGTGTATCAGACATACGAACGATCTCTTTTAGTTATGAATTATGACGCGTGCTATAATGTACCTGATACTGTTATGTTACGATTATTTATAGAGAAGTATGCAACTCCGAAATATATAACTGAGAACTCTTATTGTAATAGTTAAATAAAATAGATAATGTGCTAGATTACTAATTATGAGAGAGGTTTGTAATATAAAGGTCGCGCGCGGCACATGTCGTACGTGTGTGGGAGGTGTAAACTGGAGCACAACGTTGCAGGCCCGAGATGTCGCCCCAGTTCACCTCACAGAGGGAGGAATTACCTCGTCAACTAAGTACTACTAATCTTCACTTTATTTTCCATCTGCCACAATCACTCGCAGATTAGATTATAATGTTATTATGTGGTTGTCGCGCTACCCCGAGACAGCGCGAGTCCCGCGGGCGTCTCCCTCTGCTGCAACTAGCTAGCGCTACAGCCACATACTCGCCGTGCAAGTCCCGGCCAACACGTACAGTAGGTGCACCAGACAACACTACACTCACGATTATATTGTAATGGCACAGTGTTTGTGTGATCGACAATAGTCTAGTGGAGCGTACAAAGATGAGTGAACTCACGGCTGGGTGCGGAGAGGTGTCTCCTGTCCTGAAGTGCGTGTACCGGGAGTGTCAGTGTCAGTGGCGGCGGTGCTCCAGCATCACAGTGCGGTGGGAGCGGCGCGGCGCGCGCGTGCTGTAGAACTGTCGCGGCGCGAGTCTGCCGCGTCCAGGTGCGCGCCGCCCACACACACGCCGCACGCCGCGCCTGTGTGCGTGCAACACAAGCACGCCATTGGTCGGCGCGCCGCGGCCGCTCGCCCGACAGAGCCGCGGGGAAATTATTTTCATGTTTCAGCAGAGGTCGGCGCACACCTCCGTTGGCCACCGGGCGGCCACGACCCGCGCCGTGCGCCGCTCATGATGAACAGGTTCGAACATCTCAACTATCGCCACAATCACTACGATAATGAAAGATAACCGGATAACTAACTTGGTATCGACTCATTCATGTTACTCACAACGAGCCCTAGCCGATAGATAGCTCCTGTGCGATGCAGCCGTGTTTGTAATTAACTATCTGCTAGTTTCAGATACGTAGATAGTTCATGTTCTCACTAGTAGCGAGGACGCAGGTGAGTGTGGCGGTACTGCGACACACCCTGTTGTGCCAAATTGTGATTTAGGTCAAGTGTCCCCACCACACACAGCACACAACTAGGTCTACGTATTTCGGTAATTCTCGTAGTTTGTAATGATTTATCTATTATTTGTTATCTTTGCGCCATCGATCATGAAATCAGATATCAACAACTAGATTGTTAGGAAATTGATTTTGATGGTGTATTGAAAAGTTGAATTCATCTGGTTACGTGTGGCAGGCAGGATACAGGAGGAGCATCGCTGAGTGTGGTGTTGAGACATGCGCAGTGCACTCCGGGCGGCCACGTGACCGCGCGGCCTCGTGCTGCGCTCGCAGCAACAACACGAACATAATCCCCACTTATCCCCGAATTTATGTCAATATAATATAGGTAGGTAAATCGTGGTGTGCGCTTTAAACAATCATTATTATATTTACGATCGTATCTTAACAATAAAAAATCGATAAGTGTAATGCGTCGCGCAGTATCTTATCGCGAGGCTTACTTGAGACATCGATCATCGGTCTAATTACCCTCGATACTGATCGTTGTGGCCGGCCACGTCCACCACCACCGGTACCTACCCACTACCCACTACCCACTACCCACCAGACGTGTGGGTCTCACACACCCACTGACCACTACCTACACCTAACTAAAGTGCACAAACACTTTCCATCGATTGTTACTTCTCTACGTGCGGTACGAGGAGAAAGGATATAGGTACACGTGGTCGTATCAAGACAAGACAAAGAGTTTGAAACTCATCCCTGACGTAGTTGGGCTTACTTTAAATGGAACTCCCATTGTCTACAACTAGCCCGTTACATCAAACATATTGAAGTGGATAAGTACCTAGCTACCTAGGTGTATACTGCACCCACCAGTGCTAAAACAACAAAATCGTTATAGTCCAGTCTGTACCTAACTGAATATGATTCATTTATTTATTGTTCTACTCAACAATACGAGCACAATAAGAGTATAATATACAATAAATGTATATAAGTGCAGTGCAGAAAGTACCTATACCTACCTACTAAGTGAAAGTTTTGAATGTCAATAATTGCCATTACTCATTCAATGTAAAGTTTATTACTAGGAATATAATGTCTCATAATTACACAGAAACTTTGCCTATGAATCTTTAGCCTTACTTTTCATACCTTAGGAGCTCTGTATAGGTCACTCAGCATCAAGAACAGAAAGCTACCATTGAGTTAACCCGTGTCGCACGAGCTTAATGTGATGGACAGCCGGCTGCAGAGCGGGATCGACATGTCCTTTTTATCCGGGAACGACAGTTACCATTTTCATGGCAATTCATAGCATTAGTAAAAAACTGGTCAAGTGCGAGTCGGTATACTGAGGGTTCCATGTTAACACGCAATCTTTTTGTGATTGAAATGTAGGTAACGGGATAACTTTAGTTAGAATAACATCTCCTCCATCAACATCAAGTACATATTCACGTAAATGTGATCAGTCCGGAATAGACTCTCACTCTACTCTATTTAGTACGCGTGTGTTGTGTACTTGTGTACCCCTTTCCTTACACACAGTGTGTAACTACACATTTTTCCTTTTCTTGTGCAACTTGATATTGCCTCTTGACAAATTTCATTATTCTAGAAAATTTGGTATCATGTAACCAAGGCATCAAGGTCAATCATATATAATAGGTTTTGATTGTCTTGCGATCGTGAAAATATGTTACAAAAAACACTGGTTAAGAACATGTCGGTCCATACTCAATTTAGGGTTCCGCAGCAAAAGAACGAATCTTCATATCGCTTAAGTGCTTTTGTTGCAAAACGCAGTTTGTTGGCAATACTTAACTCAAAAACGGTAATTTTTTTTATATAAATATAATTATATAATTTGATTCGATAATTTGGTTTGAAGTATTTATGATTCTTTCAGATTTTTAAGTTTTACGGTAAGGGGGTGTCACACAATTTTTGATATTTCAGCATTTATTTCGGAATATATTCACATAATCAAAACTTAACTTTCTTAGGAACCTCATAGTATGAGCCATTCGTAAACGTTTGCTGAATTTTTTTTATTTTTTTATTATTTAACTATCAAACTAGTAGGTCTCTTATTCTTTCAATAAGAGACCTACTCTCTAAATTTCATCAATATAAATCGATCGTCGAAGTAGTTTTTGAGTAAAATGCTTGTGACATACGGACGGACGCGACGCACGGACGGACGGACATGACGAAACTATAAGGGTTCCGTTTTGCCATTTTAGCTACGGAACCCTAAAAATGGAGCATAAACCGCTGCGCGCTGTATCTTCTGATAGGGTTTATACTTCGTAGAACTCCGATTTCCATTCACATTTCACTGCTCTGGTATTGCAGAACTTAGTGTTTGATAATTAGTTCAGCTTGATACCGCGTTCTTGAGAAAATGGATCTTGACGGACGGACAGACTGACAGACAGACGGACGGACAACGGAGTGATCTTATAAAGGTTCCGTTTATTTTCCTTTTTAGGTACGGAACTCTAACGACAAATAATTAATAATAATCTGAAACCACACTGGTGAAGCACACCATTGGAACTCGGCCTTGTTTGACAACGCTATAGTTGTCATGCAATTGTAGTTTGAGTTTCAACAATTTTCTATAGAGAAAGTCTGAGTTAGTCTGCTAATACCATTCGTCTTTATCTCCAAATCAGTGTTACTAAACTGTGCCTATAAGTAGGTACAATAAAGACTCCTCGGTGACATAACAGATGGCATAGAAGTAGTTTAGTAGTAGGTAGTACATATATTGGACAAAATTATTTATAACATTCATTCAGTACAGTTTTGTATATCATCATCATCATCATTTCAACCCATAACGTCCCACTGCTGGGCTCGGGTCTCCTCCAAATAATGTGGAGAGAATTTAGCTAACTATACCACGCTCGCCAGACGGGTTGGTATAGAGTTTATTTCAAAGTTTCCTTTTCTTGCAGTGCTCTTGTCGGTATGTGGTTACACCCTTAGTCGCCTTTTGTAATATGGGGTAGTGCCATTATGTATTCACGGATAGTAGTAGGTTTGTATGTAATGGACGTAAACTAAACAGTTCGGAAGTGGGCCGTGACGTCACTGCTGACACATTCGCCCAATATAGGCTTCAGTAAATATCGTGATTCACTCCAATATGTACGAGTAGGTATGTATGTAACTACACCCATCACATACAACAGTTCTTACTTACCCATATCATTGTATAGTTTATCAACACATACCTACATAAATATACCATAGGCATACCTAGAAAGGTTTCCTAAATATAATAATTTTACTTCAAAATTCCTTTTATCCAAAGAAACTTGTAAAAGTAACAAATAAGTTTTGACTGTGAACTTCTCATACAAATCTCTAAAGTTGTTTCCCAAATATTAGAGTATCAATATAATCTATAATTTATCTATAAACAAGCATTGCCCGTTTATTAGTGTCATGTAGATATCCGACCGACTCGTCCAAGCTGTAGAGCCAAGGGATCTATAATTATAATAAATTGTAGATCAGAATTTAGTTTACATCACAATCATATCGTCGCCGTCGGCAACTGTACCCACCTACTGTAGCCTACGACTGTATGCACTAAAGAAATCAAGTTAGTCTCTACTTTTGAAGGTTCATGCATTTATTTATTCCCTATCCCTTTACTTGACTACTAAGGCTGACGTGTGAAGTGTTGGTCGACGGAGATGTCGAGGACTGACGACCAGCTCGACGGTGGAGGCGGCGCAGCGGCGGGCGCATGCGCACAAACACCTCACTTGTGTTATCTACAGCGCACTTGACGGCCCCTAGATAACACCTACGGCTCGACTTATACCTAACTACATCGGTATGTCCACCTATACACGTACATATATGTATAATGTATGTACATACATGTAACTATAGTTAGAAACGCGAATCACGAAGCGCGAGGTACCTACAATGATTCTACCGCTACACACAACACAAATACGATGAACAGCCAGTACAAAGTGACTAAGGCTGAGATCTATAGAACGTACTTGGACTTTGCTCTGACTAAACTTTCGAGATAAGACAAAATCGGTATTTATAGTGCTTTTTATTTACTTTGACTTTATCCAAGCCCAAGCTAAGCAAAGTCAAAGTTCTCAAAATCGACGACTTACGAAAATCTTTGGCTATTATACTGTAATAAATTACTATACTGACTATTGAACTTTGTCGCATAACATTCATTGAACATTGAACAGCTGTCATTAGCGATCCTTTACTCAATTTCTTTCATAACTTAATATTTATTACCTTTAACCAACTTTAGACAACAAAAGAAAACTGAGTTTTTGGACTATTATAAATTACAAAAAGTATTGTATCATTTGTTTTATCTTTTATTTTACAAAGAATTCAGCAGAAGATGATGCATGAAATGAAACATCTACTCGTACGCGGGCTAAGCAATGATATTGTCTATAGATTCCAAATCAATGCTTTGGCTGAGATTAGGCTGAGCAAAGTTTTGTTGGAGTGAAGTCTGAGCAAAGTCCAAGTACGCTCTATAGATCTCAGCCTAAGAGTAACTTTGTACACAAAAATCAATAAATAAGATCATAACAGACAATGCGGCAAAAAATGCAAAAAGTTGTAATGCTCCCTTTGTCTCAGGAACCCCGTTTTTTTTACAATGAAGCTATTAAAAACTTCATTTTATTTTTCACTTGGATACGGGAAAATCCCGAGTTTAATATAAATGAAACTACGACTTTCTGTTATATGTGCACAAACTGAACGGAAAAGTCACCGTAGGTACCTATTTCTAACGCTACCCCTAGACATACTCTCATCTCATACAATGAATAGAAAAGAGACCGTTCACAATCATATGATGCCCAACATAGTGACTCACTTAACGATTAGAACTGATTAGAATGGGTACGTATGTATATATATACAATACATTATAGGTACATAAGTACATTCCAGCAGAACTCGACAAGGAACAAGAACAGGTGTAATTATTTATTATCATTACTTTCAAAGTCAAGATTACCTATTCTAATGATTTGTTTTCCTCTTCGTATTTTCATGAAGAGCTGTACAATATTATTATTGACGAAATATATGAGCGATCACTCTTACGTACCTTTATATGTTATGATAATGTTGACACAAGAGTGATTCAAGCGACGACATCTTTATCTTGTCAATAAGATGTGTGCCGCAGCCGCTTCAACTTGTCCACGAGAATGAGATGTTTTCTTGCGAAATTGAAATATGTTCGAGATTAAATAGGCGTGGCATGTCTTTCTAGTCGAGCTTAACATTTATTTTTATTCACGATCAGTCAAAATAATGAAACCTAGCTACTTATCTACACAAATTGCTGTCATAATATCATTTAAAAATGTCTTATCCGTTAGGAATTCAGATGAAAAACATAAATAAAAAGATATCCTGTCGATATAGCAATTATATCGGATTAAATCTTTCCAATAAATATATCTATTAAGTAATTAGATACCTACATATTGTCCAGATTATAATTTATCTATAATATGTACCTATGTATTTACAAAAAAAAAACTGTATTTTAGTAGTTTATCAGTTGTTTAGTACCCATAACACAAGCAAATATAATTATTATTGCTTACTTTGGGACTAGATATTATTATATTATTATTATTATAGATACTATACAGGGTGGAATTTTGTAATGTCACCTGCAGGAAAAGTACTCTTAATACTAGAGATAGATACTATTAATCAAAGGAAACATTCCTTTGTTTTTAAAAAGAAACAAAACTGTTTTCAACATTTTTCAAATTCGCTTGCCACGTCCGGGAATTGAACCAGTTATAATCCAAAAAAATAAGATTCTGTACTTTTATG
Source organism: Laspeyria flexula (assembly GCA_905147015.1). Taxonomy (NCBI): domain Eukaryota; kingdom Metazoa; phylum Arthropoda; class Insecta; order Lepidoptera; family Erebidae; genus Laspeyria; species Laspeyria flexula. The sequence goes on along the minus strand of LR989954.1, from coordinate 131,163 downwards.
GCATTGATCGTTAGGGTTAACCATAAGGTTCGAATCTTACTAATAAATATGGTTAATTAAATAAGAATAATGTTTTCTTTGAGTAAAGTACTTTACCTCCAGGTGGCATTACAAAATTCCACCCTGTATAGTATAGGTATGAACATCATCATTGCAATAGTCAATTAGATAGGTACTTTATGCAAGTCAAAGAGAGTTTTTTTCTAATAGTTTTAATACATCATCTCTCCCCATTAAGGTTCAGTGGAACATATTACATTTGCATCATTCTGCACCTTATATCTATCTATACTTAGGTATATCTAGATATAGACATATTTTGAGAAAAAATCAGGTGCTCGTTATCTCGCTTGTCAACGCATCAGTTTCGCGAGGTGACAGTGACATGTGCCCGCAACGTGCTTCACTAAGTATTGGCTTCTTGTTATTGCACAATGCACACTATTATAACTACATACCAATTATTTATATTCGGAGGTGCGCGTTGTGACGTGTTGTTGGTGGACGTGGACCTGGTGCAAGTAGTCGCTGCAACTACTCAAGCATCGTGATTACTTTACACTTCCGAATCTTTGAGCCTCAATTTGTTAAGTACAAACGGATAATTTAAACTTTGCCTCTCTGTAAATAAATATTGCTGTTTGACTTTTGGATTTCCTCCACATTGTTTGCAGAAGACCCGTGATCAGCAGTGGGACGTTTATGGGTTGACATGGTGAATGATGATATTGACCTTTTGAACGACAACGCGAACGACTAGACTCGACAAACACAACGTGCCCTGTGACAAAGCACAAATCTATTAAAAATACAAGATAAAGATGGCAGAGTTACACTTCCTGGCTCGACGCAGGACACGGAGATGCCATTGTAGCGTGGCGTGCAAAAGGTTAATTCTGTCCAAACATTGCTTTCAACAAGTTTTCTCTGTAGGGAGCACAACAATTGTAATTGGTCCACGGACCGTGTTATTACCGATTCATACATCTTGGCAATCTGTTAGTCGAGCAATAGTCTAAGCTGCTGACTGAACTGCAATGACGCATGAATGACGGGACAACGGTGTAGAAATGATACGCACGACACGACACTCGGGTAAAGACTACTTTTATTTTAGGAATACATGATTGTGTGATGTGTGGGATGTTGATGGATTTATACATTAATAAGGTAAATTATGACTAATACAATAGGTATGTAAGTTAGGTAGGTTTCATATTGTATATTTATATTATGATACAATTACAAGGTTCATATTACAGTCCCAATTACCAAAATATAAAATTATCTCTTATTACTATAAGTAATATCATAATAAATATCTATTTACGTACCACAGAGTATACTCTGAGTGATATGTCGCTCTTATGGGAGTCTTGTCCATTGACTCGTCTCTCACCCTCAAGCCGCAATATGTTTCTGTCAGTGGAGTCGGGTTTGGTAGTTGTTGCTACAGGTTCAAGTTCCTGTTTGACAGTTATTAGGTGATGTCCGAGTACATGCACACATTGCTGACGTACCGGGGTATCTACAGCATGTTTCTGATAGTTTTACTTTGGAACCTTCCTGGTATCTCTAGTTTCTGATAGTTTTACTTTGGAACCTTCCTGGTATCTCTAGTTTCTGATAGTTTTACTTTGGAACCTTCCTGGTATCTCTAGTTTCTGATAGTTTTACTTTGGAACCTTCCTGGTATCTCTAGTTTCTGATAGTTTTACTTTGGAACCTTCCTGGTATCTCTAGTTTCTGATAGTTTTACTTTGGAACCTTCCTGGTATCTCTAGTTTCTGATAGTTTTACTTTGGAACCTTCCTGGTATCTCTAGTTTCTGATAGTTTTACTTTGGAACCTTCCTGGTATCTCTAGTTTCTGATAGTTTTACTTTGGAACCTTCCTGGTATCTCTAGTTTCTGATAGTTTTACTTTGGAACCTTCCTGGTATCTCTATGTTGCTGCTGAGCCCCGCAACTGAACCCCATACGTCCAGACTCATTAATAAATAACTCAACTCAAGGTGAGATGTCGATCTTCGATACGAGTACCGTTATTCAGGTTTTCTGAAGGAATTAAATTTAATTTACAGTTTTTCGTAACAGGTCTTATGGGTAATCCCCATGTTACGGAAAAACTCATAAATACATTTGGAGGCAGTTTCACATTGACGTCTGCTGCACCTGGACGTGGCCGAGCACACCGGCGGGGCCCGCGTCACGCGTCACGTGGCGCTACAGTGCATCGACCCCACTGATACAACACTTAGTATCGCGGCTTTCTTTAGATATGCAAATTGTTATCTCGTTTATCTTAACTAGGCGTTAATGTGAGACTGGTTATCTTAGAGTTTTGATAATCGTATCTAACAGATAGACTATCTAGCGAACAGCTGTTGTAGTAGCGCACTACACGCTGTCGCGACAGTGCGCCGGCGCGCCCCCGCCACCCCCTCCACCCGCTGCACTACTGCACTTGTACGATCTTGAATGAATGCTTTTTTAGAGAATTACTAACAACCTATATTCGAATCTAGTTACAGCATTAACGAAATTTGAATGTTAGGGTCGCAGTCGGTCCAAGTGGCGCGGTGGAGCCCGCGAGGGGAGCCGCGAGGGGAGCCGCGAGGGGAGCCGCGAGGGGAGCCGCGCGGCGTGCTGGGTGTGTTCGCGAGTGACGTGATAACGTGAACAAACAGCGCCTTGAGCGCTATGCCAATATTTGTAGGGAACGTCGTCGGCGCAGCTCCCCCACCTCCCCCCTCCTCCCCGCGCGCTCCGCCGTGACCCGGCCGCGGCCGGGAGGACGCCTCGACTATCTACCACGCCGGAGATACGGCGATACCATCCCCGATACCGAGTAATTATCAGATAGAAGGCCGACAGATTTGATTACGAGAGTGCGTATCTGCTCGGTAACTCATTACAGTCGACACAGCGCCGGCGCAACGCGCGTACAGCCGCGCCCTCGGGAGCGGAGCACCCGCGCCTCGGGACCGGAGCACCCGCGCCACGGGAGCGGAGCACCCGCGCCTCGGGAGCGGAGCACCCGCGCCTCGGGAGCGGAGCACCCGCGCCTCGGGGTGCCTCCGCGACATATGTGGTGCAGTGCAGGCAGTGTGTGCGGCGGCCGAGCGGCGGGCGAGCGGCGGACGTGCGGTGGGCGAGCGGCGGGTGTGCGGCGGGCGAGCGGCACGTAATCCCTGCTCCGGATCTGATAGCCGCTCGATACATCGACGGATTATTGATGGGCGCCGCTCGACCTCATCGCGATCTTATCAGTTGTTTTTTTCGTCGAATATTTTCCGTGAAAAGCTAATAAAGTGGTGATGTGTGTGGAGGTGCGGGGTGCGCGGGGCGCGGACGCACGTGACTGCTGATAAGCCGCCATATTGTTTCAGCAAATCTGTCGCCCCCCTCCCCCCACCCCGCGCCCCGCGGCCACTCATCGCCGACATATTATGAGCACTATCATCGTGTAGGTACCTATAAGTAGGTAGGTATGTGCGTTTCAAATTGTCACGTACTCCACGAGTTGCGTGTAAGTATGAGTCTAAACAAACAGACTACAACGTACGTCGATATCAAGTCATAACAAATGATGAAATACTTGTGCCTGCTAATATGGAGACACAGTACATATACCTAAAGTTATGGCGGGGCTGCCTTATGTGTGGAGCTCTCTACAACAACTGCTCCAAAGGGCCGCAGGATATCATTTTAATGATTCAGAGTTATCAGAACAATATCTCGTATCGTTATCCCACGATAATAACGATAGTTGCACACACGGCACACAACTAGTAGATACATACGAGCGCGCGTCACGCGACAGGCTGAGGGGCGGGGGTTTACACAAACACACAAGTCAGTTTTAATTGTACCTTTATTTGAAGGTATAGTTTATCGCTTATGTAATATTTACACAAATACATGTATACTAAGTAGCGCCGGCTCGTCGACGCAACACAATATGTATAACATAACACGTAAATATCGCAGCGTCGTCGTCGCCGTCGTCGCGTCAGACAGTACAGGACAGGACAGTACAGGACAGTACAGTACAGTACAGGACACAGAACACTACTTTATGTTATAAAACAGTAAATATTTGATGACAGGTTCAGATCATCCCGACGACACGACGACGTGACGACGCGACATGAGCAACAGTCGCCCGACCGACGGACGACTTCCTTATATTATATAATTATATACTCCATAATAATATACATTAATTTCTATATATTATATATTACTTTCAATGACCATGCAACGACACAACATAATTACATAAAGTTCATTTCAATAATTAACACTAAAATATAATAATTCGGATTTATGAATTAGAGAGGTTTATCAGATCTAATGGTGCCATTATGAAATAAGAGTTGGTCTGGCCCACGAGGCCCGGGGCCTGACCTACTTTACGTGTTCTCTTCAACACACACACAATAACTATATATAATGTACCTACTTGTATCAATCACACAGCGTGGGGCCTGGCGCGGCCCGCAGGCCCCAACACGAACTTGTAACTGACATGGTCAAAGGTAGTCCGTGGACGATCTGTGAATAGTGATGACTAACTCCTTTGTTCGACGAATACACATAACAAGAATATTGGACTCTGTTACAGATTCGTGTCGAGGCCCCACAAACAAGGCGCGCCGGGCGCGAGCACATGTCTAGCTAACAACTCGTTATACTTATTAGTGGAATGCGGCAGAAGTCATGGAGTCAACACAATATCTATACGTTTACTTGACGTCACCACGAGACGAGCGCGCCAGTCTGCGCCCGCGCACTCTTACTTACTATACAAAAATATAAAGTTCGTTCAACGTTTAATAAATTGTAGGCGTGGAACATTTACAACAGCCTCTTTACAAGATCGCGGCGCATATATCTATATAAACATTAACTATCTACCTAGGAATGCAACACTTTAGGAAAGATTCGAACAGTCTCATCGCTTATTATACATAATTATTATTTGGTAACAGTGGGAACACAGTTAACACACAACACCACGACGCTCGCCGCGCCCCCCGCCGCACCACGTGCCCGAGCTCAGCTTCACCTACCTCGGGCCTCGGGAACAAGCAAACAAATAAACAACAGATATACAGATAGTGCGGGGGCGGAGGCGGGGCGCGCATGCGCGGCGTGCCTATATTTGGTCAACTAGCGGCGACACATATAGTCACTCTCGCTCCTACACTATGTAGTATGTACTAACTAACGTATCTAAACAACTGAGATTCTATGTCATTATTATGGCGCGGGGCTGATCACCGTGCGGGGCGCGCTCAGCTGCCCATGGACACGACGGTGGGCCGCTCCAGGCGCTCGGCGGAGTCGGCGGCGCGGCGGTACTCGCTCTCGTCGTAGATGGCGTGAGCGTGCGCGTGCGCGTGCGCGTGCGCGTGCGAGTGCGCGTGGGCGGGCGCCAGCGCGGAGCCATGCGCGGGAGCGGCGCCATGAGCGGCGCCATGAGCGGCGCCATGAGCGGCACCATGAGCGGCGCCATGAGCGGGCGGCGGCTCCTCCAGCTTGAGCGCGTGCTGCTGCACGTAGTAGTTGAGCGCCAGCGGCGAGCGCGCCCCGCCGCCGCCGCTGCTGCTGTCCACTGTGGAGGACACACGAGCGTTAGTCGCGACTACACGACAGTGCGGGACAGACGCGACGTCCGTCGACTGGACACTCACGCAAGTTCTCGATCTTGACGCCGGAGGTGATGGTGCGCTGCACCGCCGACTTGAGGTTGCGCTCTGCCTTTATACTGTTCTTAGGTTTCCGCTTCCGCGTCTGAAACATTATATTATCAATCATTATTATTAGAAACGTATTGACAGCGACAACAACTTAGGTACAGCAGAGGATGCAAACCTAACCGAAACATACCACAAGGATTGCGGTGTTTCGAGTTTATTAAACGTTGCCTCTTATATAACATCACGCTACGACCAATAGCAGCTGAGTAGTGGCTAAAGATAGAAATGAAATGGAATCTCGTTTATTCATCTAGGTTACAAGGTAACACTTATGAAAGTCACAAGAATGTAACACGTTATCCGAAAAGTAGTGTCAGCAAATTTACGACCAGTTCGCTGACGGGGAGCTATGAGAAGAACTGGCAAAAAAATCACGCCACTCTTTTTAAAAAAATGGATAGTTACAATCTTTTGTAATTTACAATTTGGGTAGCGTGTAAAGTGATGCAGCAGAACACCATACCGTTAGATTAACGAGTTATAATGAATGTTTACAAACTAAATAATAAACAAAAGTAAAAAGTCAGGCTCTGCGGTTGCATCACTTTACATATTGCTATGCAGCCGATAGGGGCAGTCTGTGAATAAATATAGTTTTAATTTTGTAAAAACATAACTTAATAAAAAAAAATGTTACTAAAAAAATAAAGGAATTGCAAGAGAAAACTGACATAAATATTCAAAAAGCCCCCACGTCACAAGTGTCATTCAACACAAACAAGATATATCAAATCAATGATAACATTATTCCCAAGACATTTTTTTTTCTTTGACTTATTTTTATGATCTAAAAACTCGTTAATTGTATTTAATAATCGTTTTGAATTTAAGTAAGGGTAAATTCATAATGTCTTCGGGAATTTTGTTAAAAAATCGTACACCGAGTCCCTTAAAAGAATTATGAACTTTATGTAAACGATAGATCCACGGGCGCGAAACTCCGTGCAATAGTAGCTAGCCAAAAATAAATAAGTTAAGTAGGTAGGTAGCTATTGAGAGATACTAAATTAAATACCTACACTATTGGACCGAAAACAAAGAAAAATCCTTAATTGGTTATAGTGTCCATAAAAGCTTATCTTTTTTTTTTTTTTTTATTGCCTAAAGTGTCAGACGAGCAGACGGCCCACCTGATGGTAAGTGGTTACCACCGCTCATGGACGTTGGCAATGTTAGGGGCACAGCCAGGCCGCTGCCTACCTTGAGAAGTCTGTGTCTCTTTTTTAGGTATAATAATATGTATGGTGCCGCCGGCAACCAACAGCCATAGACCTCAGCTATGTCTAGCAGTGGACGTCATTGAGCTGAACTGAATGCGAACTTATATAATTGTGTATCTACGTATTAAAACATTATAGGTACACACTCCGTGGAATGTTTTTATTACTTCGACCTAACTTAACCGCAAATTATTATTAATGAAATTAACGAGCGATAACGGTAATAAATATTCTGGCTTGTTAATTTCCGTTACATTCTAGCCAAGTAGAGGGTAATTAGGCACCGCAGCGACAGAAGCAGTCGTCATAGAGTAAAGACTGAACACAGTAGGCACCTGTATGGAGTCCTTCTTCATGGTGAGCGGTCGGTTGATGTTATGCAGCTTGTAGTAGAGGCCGCACGCGTTGCAGACGGTCTCGCCGTGCGCGTTGCGGCGCCACAGCGACGTGGTCGTGGTCTGGCAGTTGGTGCACGACATGCCCGGCCGCTTCGTGCCCATCTGCACACAGACGCTGGTCAGTGTCGGGGACAGGGAGCTCCGCATGCATGACTCGTGGGTGTTAGGCGTGATGTTAGGGAACAAGCGATGGTGGTTAGTGGGAAGCGGGGCGGGCTCGGGACGTACCCCTTTCTTCTGTTTGTAGTCAGAGGGGGTGGTGGCGTGCGGCGCACAGAGCGGCGAGGGCGCGGGGAGCGCGTGTGTCGCCGCGATGCCGTTAAACAGGTAGCCCTTGTAGAAATCCGCGCCCGGCGGGGCCCCCTCCGCGGCCACTGCAACATGACAAGAGACTGAACTAGGGCACTGGCAGGGAGACGCTCGGCGGGCGCGGATCTCGGGCGGGTGCCGGGGGCGGGGCGGGGCGGGGCGCGGGGCGAGGTGTGATGCGTACGTCGTGGTGTGGCGCGGCGAGCGCGAGCGGCGCGTGGCGCTGACGTACCAGCCGCCGCGGCTGCTTCAGCGGCCGGTTCATGCCGTTCATCTTGTTGTACAGGCCGCACGCGTTGCACAGGTAGTGGCCCGTGCCGTCGCGGCGCCACAGCGGCGTGTGGATGGCGCCGCAGTTCACGCACTCGCGCCCCTCCGTGAAAAACTCCGCCATCTCGACTAGCAACAACCACAACACCAGTTATGTACGCGTCACTCTCGCGACCAGCGCCAGCGGCGCCGAGCGTCACTACTTACTCCTCGCTCAGTCACTCATCGAACATCAGTAGGGGAACTCAACAGACAAGGAAGTCGCTCAATTATGTTCGAGGACACACTATTACACAAGTTACATAAGTAACACAAAGCGCAAATACATCACAATATACAATAAACAGATAAACAATTTTTTTAAAGAAATGTGAAAAAATTGATTCAGGTTTAACTCGGACATATATGAGTATGTACATTTTCTATGATATCCACACTAGACAAGTTTAGGTACACCTAGGGACCTACCTATGTATGGCGGTCCGTAGGGCGAACATATGATTTATTTGTTTAGGAAGTCATAACAGAATAAAAGCTGACACAAGAGTATGATCGGGTCATGTATGTGTGTGCAACCTTGACAGTGACAGTCGATGAGTCAGAGTGCGGCGGCACGTGCGCCAGGCGAGCACGTACTGCGCATCTCTTTGTTCCGTGTAGTGTATGCGGAACCCGCGCCGTCCACTAAACTAGGTAAAGCACAGTAATAAGCTATAAACAGTCGGCGGCGACGACCAACGACCGTCGACGGGTCACAGCCTCGCGCAGTAATTCGAGCCGCGCCATTGTTGTGCGCCTGCGCCGCGCTCGGCACGCGCCGCCGACACTCCGCACTCTCAGCTATTCTACTAGACTAACTCACCAACTGATGTTATTGATGCCAAATGTTTCAGCTAAATATTGGCCACATTTTAATTGATAGTAATAAAACTAAACACAAATAGCGGTACAAAGATCGTCTGTCTGACCTTGAGAATGCAAAGAAAGCAAATTATTAACAAAAAGGTACATTTTAAATTTAGCATCAAATAGATTTTATGTATAATATTATACGTATACAGTTAGAACGTGTTAGAGGCGTATGTCCAGCAGTGGACTGCAATCGGCTGAAATGATGATGATGATGATGATGACAGTTATAAAGGGCCGAAGCTGTTGGAGTAGTATAGTCCCTAGCTGACTGCAAAGACATCTCTGATCATATTATTGTAAGTTTAAGAGACTAGAGCTCTTACTACAACATGTAGTAATACAGATACATTGATACATAGAAACACGGTGTCTATACCTAAGTACGACACGCTTGTCAAATCTACTAACGAACTCGGCACAGGTAGGTGACGTGTGGGCGTTAGAGCTAATAAAGTAAGTAATTGTAAACGAGTCAATCTCATACAGCGTGCTCCCAGCGCATGCGCAGTGCCCATGTGGTACTGTTTCAATGGAATCCGCGACCGTTACGTGCGTCCCCCCCCCTCCTCCCCCGCGCCCCCGCCCCCCCTCCGCCCGCCATTCACGCCGCGCCACTATGCTCTTATTTATATTATCGACTCAAAACTTAAACTTAAACCGTTGTAAATAAATAAATAAACACTTGTAACAAAATAACTTAACGAAACGAGATAATTTTATTTGCCTATTTTATTTCTGCTAACTGTACAAAATTGTGCACATTCGAAAGAAGTTTGCGGCAAATAATGTCAAGTGCGATCCCATACTTATTTAAATCGCATAGGAGATCATTGCAGTCAATGATATTGTACTATATATATATATATATATAATAATAATAAAATACATATACATATAATATCATTGATTGCAGTTAATTATACGCAACAAGCGAACCTGACAAATCCTGTCGTCCTGCCCTTTCGTTAGGTGCCGATTGTAGCATCAATTACAAATTGTGAATCTATTAAATCCACGCAATACGAACAAAATGACATTTAAATCGATCTACCTTATTTAGTAGCAGTTCAGCGACAAGCACACGTACAGAAGAACTGAAATACAGATGTAATTTCACAAATTCCCATTATGTAATTTTGGCTAAAACTTATGCGTTGTGTTATTGTGGAACACGTGCACGCAATATATTAAACGTACGGTCGGAGAACAGACACACTTGTCATCTATACGAGTGCTATTGGTAATAACGACATGTCGCACATGGCGAGGACACACGATAGCCGCTCTCACGTTACCAGCTCGGCGCGTCCCGCCGCGCGACGCCGACGACGGGCGGACGTGACGAGCGCGTGACGAGCGCGTGGCGAGCGCGTCGTGAGTGCGACTGTGTGTGTAACGGGACCGGCCATGTGCACCTGACACACGCAGGGCTACCGCGCACCTCACTATGACTACCTACCTACTTCATACAAATGTCACAAGTATTATATTATTATTGTCATTCGCCAAGTGGTGACAGTCTGGCCATGTAACGAACAAACAAGTAAGTACTTCTTGGAATAATATAATTATGTAAATGCGCAATTTATACGTAGGTAATGCAATTCCCCAAATCTATATGTAATTTCAATTTCATTTCTCAACATTAGTTCAATAATATCCCATCAATCCAACCAAAAGTGGCTGAATGGATAAGGGACCGGCGTGCAAATCACGCGGTCCGAGTTCGATCCCGACCGGCAGTACCAATGTGGATTCCACTTTGTGGAATTTATACGTACTAGTCAAGTGACTTATCATCTGCTAACGATGAAGGAAAACATCGTGAGGAAACACACATACCCTAGAAGAAATTCTATGAGTAATGTCCGTTCCACCAACACGCACTAGGCCAGCGTGAGTGGATCATGGCCTAAACCCTCTCAGCTCTCTAGTTAGAGAAGAGGAGACCCGGAGCCCAGCAGTGGGAATTAATGGGTTGCTGATGATAATACCATCATCATCATTATGATGATGATATCCCATCGTCATCATCAAATCAGCCGTAGGACGTCCACTGTGTCGGTATCTTCCCAATAACATTTTAGAACATTAGTTTGTGCCATCCCTAGCAGTGTTAACGACAGACAAGTGTCGCGTGTCGCTGATCCTGTACAGCATCACACGCACTAATGTTCGATCTTGATCGTAACATGTCATGTCTAGATAACATCACATGATCACGGACTGGACCGTGGACAGTCCCCCGGCCATACACCTCTCGCAGAAAAGAAGCTGTGACGTCATAGACGAGCTATGTCTTAATGGTCGAGTGAGCGATAAGGGCGGGTCCACATAAGCGCTGGTGCAAGTATGCGCGGCTCGCGTGCCCGACTGCGCCTGTTTTTTGTCTGTCTCGCGTCTCTTTGTTTGCGGCGATAGCGCGGCGAGCGAGGCCGGACGCGCCGATGTTTGCGCGCGGCACGTGCCTTATCCGATACCATTTACGGAATGCGATTTTAATGTGCTTAAAAGGGAACGACTTCATTTTAAAATAAGACAACGTTTTTTTTGACAGACCTACGCAAACAATCGTCGTGTCGGTGTGTTGTACGCCTGCGCATGAGTGCGTGTGTAAAGCGTTTTACGACGCGAGGCTTGTCGTCCCGTCCACTTTATGGTGGTAAACAATACATCAACAGGGACTTTTATGTTCTAATGATCGAGCTACGGCGGACGGAGCAGGAAAACCGCGAGATGTTCAATTAATTAAATATAGCGTTGGGTAGTACCTAAGTGAGTTGTCGAGGCTCGCCGCAGTCGCCGCTGCCGCCGCCCGCCGGTCCACAGTGCGACACTGTACTGAGACTCAAGGTCCAAAGTTGGCATGTTAAGGATAATAAAACAGCTCAGTACCTAGTACGAGTATGTAGGTACTGATCTAAAATGATAGGTATAATATATAATATTGTTGTAGTTTATATTGTAAGTATACCTAACATCGAGTTGTTATTGGTGGACGGTTTACGAAAGCGCTTAATTATAATTTATTACCGAATATTATTGTAATGATAAATAAACATTTTATTATCTCGCTCGTCGACGACTTCACAGAAAAGATATAAATAATTTGACGAGTCACAAAAGTGACATTAAAACCGAGTAGAGTAGTGAGTCGCGAGGACTGACGAAGGTCTAAGTGGGTGTCGCGGCGCGGCCGGGGACTGTTCACACGCTGCTCGTAAATTATACCGGAACTGAGGGCTTATCGAACTTCTTTTGAAAATCGCTTATCAGCATAAAAACATGGCGCGGGAGCCGCAGCGCGCAGCAGGCTCAATGTTACTTGTGACAGTACTGACAGTGCGCGGCGCAGCGCGGGCTATCGCGACGTGACCCGCCACAAAAAACTGACCCCCCCCCCCCCCCCCCCTCCCCGTGGCACCGCTCGCACTGTTGCTATCTGTTATCGGAATCATCAAATATACCAAATTATGATACATTTACAAATGCTACGATTTCATTCGTTTGTATTACGTAGTTTTATATTCTCAATATATATTTTTTGTACATTAAATGTCAATCTTCTATTTTTTAAATTCATTTTCAGTGTGAGTGATACCAAGTTGGTTATACACACCTCCATTATATTTTTCCAATATCTCTACATCATTGTTTAAATGTAACTTTATCTAGTGATGTCTCAAGTGCTTTAATAGAATTAAAAGAAACTAACAGCCCTCATATATCTAATGAGCTAAGTTTAGGAACTAGGTACCTAATGAGTATCTGCCGATCTAGTGAACTGTGACGTCACGTGTCCATATAATGATTAGGTACCTAAGTACTTAGGTACGAGTGTGTGGTATGGTGTATGTATACGTTCAGCCACAGCGCATAGATCGATTATTGGAATAGGTATTGATCTAAACTGTCACATGTCATTAGTGTGTGTAGCAAGAGCGACATCTGTGCGTGTGTCGTCACTACATCTAACATCAGTCGGTGAGTCAGGGCGAGTGCGACCCGATCATTGGGTTCTTTCATTCGTTATGTTATTGTTTGCTTTTAAGTTATAAGCAAAAACTCTTTGTTTCTTATTGTAAACTAGACAACATAATATTCAGTAGGCATGTAAGTGTGTAGGGGTGATGGAGGTACTCACTGGCAGAGAGGCTGGCGGCGGCGGAGATCTGGGGCCGACGGTTGCCCTCGAGGTTCCACACCTCCTGGAACATCACGTACAGATTGTTGTACAGTGGTGTCGATACATACAGTACGTACATGCTGCTGTTGACGACGACTGTACCTTCAGGGCACACGTTAGTCTTCGAGCGCCAGCACAACTGCTGATACACGCCGATGTCACAGTCTGGCGAGTTCTCTCAAGGGAATACGAGTCTTGGCAATATGCACTCTCTCCACCAAATTGTGTTGACAATAAAAAATGTATGAATGTGCAACTATTTATTTCATTATTAAACAATCGTAGACCAAAACAAGGGGCGTAGATATTCTCCTCAGATACGAACCAACCTTGGATAAGAGTAAAGGTTTATCGGGTATCTCTGAAGTCGTTGTAGATATTGTGTATGCAATGGTAATCACTAACTACGTATTATCTACTTAGTTCACAATAACAATAAAGTGGTGATAGTAGTATCTAATATTGTGTTAGTGACATAATAATTATGTCACTAACACAACGCACGCTTCCGAACGTAAACGTACCTATATAATATTATAATTATGTTCAAAACTAATCTGTTTAGATAAAACAATGCGCGTCGATGTCTTTTTAGATAACAAACTAAACGTCGCCGTCGTCGGTTCAACTACTACAGTCTATGGGTAACTCGGGGCTATAGCACTCGGGTTTATGTGTATCTGTAGACGCTGACAAACGTAAGTTGTGTGTAATGTAGTGTGCTCACCTGCGGCGAGTAGGCGTTGGCGGGCAGCGCCGCGGCGCCGTACACGGTGGAGGGGCGCGAGGTGGCGCAGGCGAAGCCTCCGCCGAAGCGCGCGCTAAAGGCGGGCAGCGAGCCGCCCCCTTCAGCGCCAGCGCCCCCACCCCCGCCCGCACCCCCGCCCTCGCCCGCGTACTCCTCCGCCAGCACCACGCCGCCGCCGGACCCGCTCGAGCCACCGTAGCTCGGCGACCCTCCTGACACACATAGACCACACTTAGTATCCTTTGACTCCCACATGTCGCCCTCTACACGGAACCAATTCGTCATTTACTTTGTTACAACTAAAGGAAAAACGTTTGTGGTCCAAGAAGTTTGGCACCTCTGGGGTCCACGAGTATGTTTGCAGTGTACGATCTGTATTGATCGCTGCGAGTGACGGGCGCGGGCGCCGCCGCCGCGAAGTCAAGCCGCTACACACGCTGGCGAGCAATACACAATTCGTTTCACACCGAAGTGAAAGTGTTGTTGCTAACCTAAATATTTATTTATTTAAGATATTGCAGTAGATAACATAGGTCGCTTTGTATAGTCGACCACATACCTAATTGCTTTACCTCTTTTAACAAAACCTTCCATCAAAATTAAAATTCAACAAGACTCGCATTGATGACAACTGACACTGTACTGATGTCACTTGCAAGCAAAAATAGACTTGATTGTTTTGTGATATTCAAACGACATTTACTCTAAGGGTGGTAAAGCTAATTTATTGTCGACTATACATAGGTGCCTGCCTGTATGAATGTGTACCTGCGCTGGAGGTCCATATCTGCGACTGTGAGGTGAGGTCTGCGCCGTTACCGAAGTAGGGCGAGCCGGTGGGGCCGCCGTACGCGCAGCGCGAGTACACTGCGCCGCCGCCGCCGCCGCCACTGTTCACAACATGACAAGTTATATTATAGCAGTCCCCCATCACTAGTGGTCTCCTGGTCGCGGCGGACACGTGCTAGTACATGGAGGGCGACAACGCGACACGCTTGCACGTGTCACATCGGTGCTAATTATTTATTCAAAACTCCATTAGTCGCAAACAAGTCTCGTTCTGAAACTGGTCGTGTTGTATTTAAATAATTACCAATTTGTGCTAAACGGTTGCCAACTACACAACATTTAAATAACTAATAGCTTTTACCAATTCATTATGGGTAGGTAGGTACTGACGAACGTGCTCGTTGATACCGTACTTTGTGTATTTACCCAATATTAGGTGTCTATAGGTACCTACACAACAAATGGATCCAAGACCTCATTAATGTACCTGACAACTTATTTATACAATGTCGCCCATCGACATTCACAAATTTTCTGAATACTCATGAAAAATCATGTAAAATTAACTTTAAAGGGAAAAGTTTCCTACATAACTCCAACATAAAATAAATAATGTTCTGTGAATATGTAGTTGTTATGTAGATTATTAATGTTTTTATGGATTCACACTTGTTTTTACCAGACTGCCTAAAAGGAGAGTAATGCTTTTCGCGGGTGTGTATGTATGTATGAATGTAGGCATTTCTATTCCATTGTGACCTTCTGTAGCCTAAACGGCTTGGCTGATTTTAAAGTGATTTGTATTTTTCCCCCGAGTCTCATAGGCAATGTGACGTCAACAAAAAACCAATATGGCGGCCGTAAACTGTCAAAACAGACGTTTTTTTAGAGCTATAGCGATATGGGTGTCAGATGAAAGCTAATTAATAGCCTAATTTAATTATATACGCACTAACTATTGCCTGCGGCTCCACTTATCTCTTGTAACCTAAATAGCTTGCCCGATTTTGAAGTGCCAGGTGTTATAATATTCGTATTCATCCCCGAATCTCTATATCTATACTAATATTATAAAGCTGAAGAGTGTATTTGTTTGTAAGATTTATAATATCATGCTACGGCGTGCGGGGCTTCGCTCCCATTGAAACAGTTAAACGATTTTGAGAAAACATTTATTTTATAAGAATGATCGCTACAAAATGTGCTTTCAAATAAAATAAATAAAAAAGTTAATTTAACCGACCGACTGTCTAAAAAGGAGTAAAAAGATGGAAATAAGTCACATTCATAATTAATTACCTAAATAGCACTAACAACATTCACTAAGTTATAATATACATAATAATTAATAATATTGACTGACAAAGGCTACTTTTTGGCAAGGCAAGGCAATCGGGTTTTTTGGTTTTTTAAATAAACACTTGTTATATAGAAAGCACTGTTTTTATTTTGAATTTTTTTTTGTTCATGTCAATAAAATGATATATGGTGTGTCGAAAACGAAATTTGTATCAATGGACATTGATGAAGGTATTGCGCGAGGAAGAAAACAACATGTTCTAAAACAAGTTGCTAGGTCATAAATGAATTTGTATTTGTATTTTGTCATCGGCCATCACTAATATCTGGGGGTTTATGAGAAGCGCCACTTTGTTAACAAACATATTTATGTTAATAAACCTTTGTCTTCAACATTGACACGAAAACACGCTCATATAAACACTACCTTTAAATGTATTTATTTAATGTATATTACTTGCTACACAGTACACCTAAGCTACGTATCTAACTATCTAGTAACCATCTGTAGGACATCGATGACTCACTCTCAGAATCTAAGTACAGTAGTACATATGTAGGTATATCGATGTAAATGAGATTGATGATACCGCCATTACACGGATCTCAGTTGTATGCCTTCCATACACATGACGGTTTAGCAAAAAGGAAACCTGCGCAGGAAAGTACGCGCCTGAGTTAAGCCGGAGCGTGTATGGGCGGCATTACCTATTCCATACGTTGAACGATCATCAATAAGAATTCGTTATACCTACATTTTAGCATAATTACAAAAGGTACGTTTGTATGAGTGAGTAAGGAAGGAGATAATGAGGCCCTGATCGATCGTATCTGTTCGGTTAGTCAAGTTGGTCAACAGTAGGAATGTGTGGGGCAGTTAAATAACTCGTTGTAGTTGAAAACATGTTTAACTGTCCGATCAATTAAGTAAAGTAACTCAACTAATTTGTCGCGACCGCAGTGCACTTATGTATATTAAACGAGTCTTGGAACAGGTCGAGTGTCAGTTCGAGGTGTCGAGGTGTCGAGGTGTCGAGGTGTCGTCGCTAGGTAGTGTGCGGTTCGTGCGCTGCGGGCTCTACTCGTAGCGCTCGTCTAGTAGTTAAGTAGAGCGCAGTGAGGCTAATGGCTCGGAACGTCTCGGAAGTAGGTACGCGTTATCGTCCCCTGCCCTCGCCCCCCCCCTCCCCGCCCCCTCCCACCGGCCCCGCGTGCCCTCCGCAGCTCCGCGGGCGCCCTCGACCCGCTTGCATTCATTACACTCGACACACCATCATCACACACCATGGCTCGTTCACCACACACGTTTTGTTTACATTAGACCAGTTAGCTAGCGAACTATAGTTATTTTCCGCGATCCATTATATATTATAGGTACATGGGTATCTTAGATAAACCTAATGTGTGTGTGTCTCGAGCGCCAGGCGCGGCGCTCTGTAACCGGAGAACGCGGAAGTGGACGCTGCGCTGGCGGCGGCAGCTCGGACGAGTTGCACACACCACCACAACAAACACAATAGCCGTACAATAACATGTACCTCAGGCATTACACACACTAGTGTGTGTAGCGACACTCACACACACTACTGCACTGAATGCCACCTCATTAATAACGAACGGAACAATAACACTAACAATCTTGTAAGTACGTAGCTGACTTGAGACATCTGTTCTTGCGACTTGCAAGCATCGATACATTCTGTAACTCCAAGTATCGTACGACCTACAGCATTTGAATGTCTTTAGGTAACTACAACATCTGATAGCAAGGAAACTGCTCTCGAAAATTATGGCTCTTTCTCAAATCCGATCCACCTTCCAGTATTAATCTGAATGTCTCCACCAGTTGTCCAAAACGTCTGGGCAACCCAACTAGTTGTAGCAACTTGAAATTAATCTGCAACATTCGACAGAAGAACTATGTCGTCGTGAAACCGGCTTAACAATCTTAAGTGAGTCACAAAATTAGCTCATAAACAAATAGTTGAAGCCATTGTAATTCGATCCTCCTGAGTGTGCTTACTTACTAAAATGTTTAAAGAGGTGGTTTAATTGAAGAAGGGAAGTTATGTGGCTTATGGCAGTGCAGTGAGCAGAACGAGCCCGCAGCGTTCCGCGGCGCGCGCAGAGCCCGCACGGGACGGGCCCACGTGCGGCGGCGGGGCGAGCACGTGCTGCCTCCTGTCCGCTGCTCTCTGATGCATTACAACTTATAACTGACACTTCATCAAGCGTTTTGTATAAAACGCTACAAGAGTCGTGTCTGTTATGAGTGCGCCCTCGACCCGCTCACGGAGACACAGCGCTAAGAGCCTATACAAATAACTCATTTCAAGACACTTAAACCGTCACTCGACGCGCACAAAAAATAAGTGTACAAATTTGGAAACGATCCTTCGCTCTTAAAACGTGTAAAATAGCGCATTAGGAGAGCGCGCTCACAAAAAGTGTCGCCGGCGATAAACAGCGAGCGAGCGCCACCTGCCTCCAGCGTGCGGGACTCATAACTATGTAGTAGTACAACTCGACCAGCTCGGTGTTGTCTGATCATCTGATGCTTCATGGTGCTGGACACACGAAGCTCCTAGTTGTTTTCATAACTAAATAACTTAGTGTTATTTAGTTAGTTGTGAACTTGTTCTGGACCCGCTCTAACATCAAACAATATTTGTGCTCATGGGTGACCATACAGCAGCACTATAGTCAAGGTACCTACCTCCTAACTAGCTATTGTTTTGTTACTATTACATTTTTATTAAATTTGTAAGGCTTTTGGATCCGTTCTGCTTAATCACATTACACATAAGGTAAAAGGGTACTCAGTGCTAGTACAGCATATCTGCTAATGCTGGTTCATATACCAACGACCTTCCGTAGATAGAGAAAGTTCTGCTACCGAGCTCTTACATGTTTTGTGAGAAGTGACGTTCTGCTCTGACGTCTCTTTTATAAATTGGTTATTTATTAAATAATTGGTAAAACAATTATTTACATACTCGTATTACAGAAAAGTTAATAACTTTATATTGTTACCAAGTATAGCGAGAAGGTGCGCGCGAGGTCGCGGGGCGCAGCACGTTACACTACACATAATATATAAATACTCGCTCGTTTTTCCTCGTATATATTAATTGGTAACTAAGTATAAACAAACTAGAACATTGGAGGAAAACACAAACGTGCCACTCTCATTAATTATTTTCAAACATAATGAGTCAAAAACAAGCCTGTTGTTATTGTATTATGTGTGTCTTGGAATGTTACAGCTTGTATGTATGTATGTATGTATGTATGTATGCGGCACTAACTTGTGCGGTGTGGTCGTTCTCACGGCGCCGACACCCACGCCCGCATCCTCCACCTTAGGTACCTACTACTACCTACCAATGTAGCCCAGTTAGCACAGGCCGGGCCCGGGCCCGGGGCCGGAACTGACGCGCGACGGTATGGTGCGCTGTGCTGAGAGAACCCTGTCGCTATAAAAAGTGGTCCCGCACAAACAACCCTGGGCCGGGCCGGGCCGCGGTGTATTTGCACAACCAATTGAGAGCGTTTCGAGGGTTGTTTGCTTTTGTTCTTAGAGCGGTTGTCATAAATAAAATTAATCCGAGTGTGCGGATCGACAAACATTAATATTGTTAGCGTGATGGTGAGGGCGAGGGACGCGGGGCGCGGGGCGCGGGGCGCGGGCCACGCTCGAGCTGAAGTGGCGCGCCGCCGCCGCGAGCCTCGCGCAGGAAGTGCTCGATAGCGTTACTCGTTCGTAGAAACCAACACACAACTCTTTCATATTACAAATATACATAACCACACATGTCTCTACACACACGACCGCTGAACCGCTGATGAGTCCTCTACCCTACTACTAGATCGATCAAGTCAATAATGTGGAACATGTCGGTTCTATATAATGCGTCGGTAGGTAGGTAGAGTGGCGCGCGTTACCTCGCTACAAGTACGGTTAGCTATTTGCTTGTGCGAACTCGGTCAACGATAGCTATAACTAGCTACCTACAGCCCACAGTGCAGTAGGTACCGAGTGCCGACTGCCTGCGCTAGCGCATAGCGTCGCTCTCTACAACAAATGCATGTACTTGCACACGTTATACATAGGTAGTTTGTTCATAGTTTTCAAACCCCAATCATATAAAGTGCGCCACCAACAGACATCCCTGACATTACAATTCCCATTGACCTTGTAATACTCATTTATATGAGAAAGTTCTAACGCGGGTACGTACTCGTGTATAGGTAGGTAATGGTGGGTACAGGCAGGTCCACAACTTCGACGAACCGTAATCAGATGAAGTGAACGTGATATAGTAGTGACGTGGGGCACGTCCCAGTGTGTGCTGGCTCAGCAGTGCTCGCGGTGACGTCACACTCGCCGGATGTACCACTCTATACATCTGTACTAACTATCAACAACAGCTCACACTAACACTCACAACTGCACTATAACACCCAGTTCGTACTCAATACGCAAAACATAGCTACTTGTCTGATTGTAACTAGCACACAATCTACTCTAGCACGAAACTTAAGACGTAGCCTACTAGACGGAGCCCTAGGTATACAAATCAATTCTCTTAGAATGTTTAGTGGGTAATTTGTCCATTTCGCGTAAGCATGAAACTTTCAAAATGACTACCTACGGGCCCTACGGCATCGCGGCATCCTTCTTGCAACTAACACGCTTTGTGCATTATGTACCTAGATATAATATAATAATATGACGATATGAACGGCGTGGTGTGTAGGTAGGTACCAGTTTTTAGGGTTTCGTAGCCAAAATGGCAAAAACGGAACCCTTATTGTTTCGTCATGTCCGTACGTCCGTCCGTTCGTGTGTCACAGACATGTGGTGTGTTTACTCGAAAACTACTCGACTACTAGTGTGGGCTGCTACTAGGTCTGGTAATTAAACAATAAAAATAAAAAGGGTCCACTCCATACCATGTATATATGTACCATGTATGTGTGTAGGTACTACATGGTACCTGTCACAGATGCTGAAAAATTTACAAATGCCACATATTAGGAACAAATTGCTTAGTCCTTTGCAATCTGGATTCAGGCCAGGCCACAGCACAACCTCTGCTCTTCTTAAAGTGACTGGCGATATTAGGGCAGGAATGGAGGAAACTAAGGTTACAGTCTTAGCCTTGGTTGACTTCACGAATGCCTTTAATACCGTCAGTCACGATATCCTTCTTTCTATCCTCTCCCATCTTATGGTTTCGTCTGATGCACTGGAATGGTTCTCGTCGTATCTTCAGGGACGTCAACAGTCGGTACACATGGGAGATTGCTCTTCCGCTTGGTGTGCCGTCAACTCAGGCGTTCCTCAAGGTGGCATACTTTCTCCTCTATTATTTTCTATTTTTATTAATTTCTTAACTCCTCATCTTCATTGTGCGTATCATCTGTATGCCGATGACTTGCAACTTTATTACCAAGCTAGTGTAGACGACATATCCATAGCTATAGACCAGGTAAATTACGATCTGGACACTATAAGGAGTTGGTCTGGTCGTTTTGGTTTGTCAGTGAACCCTAGCAAATGTCAGGCCATTATTGTGGGAAGCCAGCGACTGATGAGTAAAATCGACCTGGAAAGTTTACCATCACTTGTCTTTGATGGACTGACTATCCCGTTTAGTTCAACCGTCAAAGATCCGGGGCTAATTATTGACAAAAATCTCAGCTGGCAAGCCCAAGTCACTAGTGTTAGTAAAAGAGTAACAGGTACCCTACGTGCCTTATACCGCCTGAAGAACTTCCTGCCTCCTAAAACCAAAACAATGTTTGTGCAGACCTTAATCCTTCCTATAATCGACTATGGTGATGTATGTTATTTCGACCTGAATGCAGATCTTCTCAATAAATATGACCGTCTTCTCAATAACTGCATTCGATTCATTTTTAATCTGCGTAAATTTGATCACATCTCTTCGTATCGCGCAGAGCTTAAATGGCTACCAATACGGCAGCGTCGTAATTCGCGAGCTCTTACTACCCTCTTTTCTTTTCTTCATTCTCCTATTCTACCCAGTTATCTAGCTCCTTACTTCCAAACGTTAGCCTCAACCCATGACCGAACATTACGCTCTTCTAACAATCTTCTTCTCACCTGTCCCTTTCCTCACACCACTGATTTTGTTCATTCTTCCTTCTTCATACAATCTGTCCTACTCTGGAATGCGCTCCCTCTGGAAGTCAAGATGGTCACTAACAAGGTTACCTTCAAATTTAGGGTACGAAGCATCCTACTCGACAGAATATCACAATCATCACAGCAATAAACTAGTAGTATATAATATTATGTATAATATTAATATTATATCTATATAATAAATATATATATTCATACTATTTTATTTTATATATACTATGTATGTATTTAGATCTTGATATATTATATAACTATTTATCATATATTATTTTTATTCTATGTTACTACTTATATATTGTATTTAATTTATGTATTTAGTCAAGTCATTATTTCTCTTTTATTTTTGCACCTACCATGTTCTTCTCTGCATCACCCTAAGGTTGGCAGGTAGACAATGCCTTTGGCATTAAGCCCACCATTGTACAATTAATGTGCATAAAGTTTTTAAATAAAATAAATATTTCAACAGATCTTTTAAAAACCCTATCAAGTTTCTCAAGAAAGTATTATGTGAATATTTTCCGAAATAATCGCTCCCAAAGTTGTATAAATTGTGTCCCCTCCCTTTATTTTCTAAACCATCAAACCTAAAAAAATATCACAAAGATAACGCTTAATAAATACTTCCACCGAAAATTATTTTGAACACCGTTATTTAATCGCCGAAAAAGTGCGCTTCTTAAGAAAAGGACGTAAGTGCTCTAAAGATACGCTCTTTTGCTGCGGAACCCTACATTGATCATTGTCCGATATGCTCTTAACCGTTTTTTTTATTAATCAATTGTCCATATTCTATCGCGATTGGCAATTGGTGACAATGGTTTTAAAGAGTCGTTAACTAAAACTATGTATACTAGAATATAACTTGAAGTTGCGTGAACTTGGACGTACTCGTCGCCCGTCGTGTAGGTACGAGTACAACTCGAGGTTAACCGCAGCGTGGAGTTTGAACAAATTATATGTTTATTAATAATATAGAACACAGTGCGCGCCTTATCGCCGCGCCTCTGCCGCGCCGCGCCGCGTACGTGCGTCACGTGACGGTGGCGACACCGCCGGCGGCTGCTGCTCGCTGCTCGTTATCGCGCCTCGACCAGATACGACACGCGCTAACTTTCTATACAACTGACTCTTTTACAGGAAATTTGACGTTGGCACATATTGTGGGCATTTCCACAAGTTTGGTAACCACTCGAATGTCGTCCTCACAGTGCGCTCCATAGAGCGTGCGAGTAGCACCGCGAGTGTGCGACAGCGAGTAGCACCGCGAGTGTGCGACAGCGAGTAGCACCGCGAGTGTGCGACAGCGAGTAGCACCGCGAGTGTGCGACAGCGAGTAGCACCGCGAGTGTGCGACAGCGAGTAGCACCGCGAGTGTGCGACAGCGAGTAGCACCGCGAGTGTGCGACAGCGAGTAGCACCGCGAGTGTGCGACAGCGAGTAGCACCGCGAGTGTGCGACAGCGAGTAGCACCGCGAGCGTGCGACAGCGAGTAGCACCGCGAGCGTGCGACAGCGAGTAGCACCGCGAGCATGCGACAGCGAGTAGCACCGCGAGCGTGCGACAGCGACGAGCCGCTGATACGCAATATCTACGATCATTCATCGTCGCCATCAATGAGTTACACCACGTGCCTCCATACCGCTTGTTGCAACTTTGGCGCACTCCAACTTTTCGTATCCACTGCCTCATTACTTGTCAGCGCCTAATAAGAGCCCGTCCATGATGACATTGTAACCAAGTGTTGACAAAAAGATGGATATATTATGGTAGGTATGTGTATACATATGTATGTGGGGACGAATCGGCACGTGCACGAACTGACAGAAGGCGTCACGTCGGAATGTGCGCTGTTGCACCACGTGCTCGTGCTGTCACTGCAACACTTACACCCCGCACCACCGGCTGGCCTGCTGCCACCCCCAACACGCTGTACAATGTCGAGCCTATGCGCCCTTCATTAACTACCTATCACAACATTATTTTGATTGATTTGACTTCGTCAATAGAATCAAACAAGTCTTGTACCAACTAACAAATTGACAAATTAGCATACAGCTGGCCTGAGGGCCTGATCATCAATAGGTACTAGTTCTACTGCAGCCAAAGGGTGTCAGCAATACATCAAAAGCGAAGCTTTGAGCAAAGCCGCTCGACTTGCCAAAATGGAATCAAATCTCTTTGGGAATTTGATATTTAGTTCGCGGCACAAGTCTGAGTGACGACAGCGCGCCGCACGGCACTACTTAACTGCCACGAACCTACAATAATATACCTAACATATAATTATTGGTACATTCACTATGATAATGAAAAGAACGTGCAGATACTCCAATAGTTGCACGTTCGATTTTTCTAATAAAAATTGTACAATATAGAATGTTATAAGATTTCTTGGATAGATTCGATTAATAAATGAATAAGTCCTTTTTCATATTATTAATACTTTATATAAACAATTTGAGCGGCTCTTAATACACCAAGACACTGAAAATAAGATTTATCAAGTTTTTTTTAATTTCTTATTTAGACAGATTTTGTTAAACTTTTTTATACGTTTTAATTACGTAAAACAGTTATTACGAGCTATGTTACCAAATGTTAACTCCATCAGTTCAGTACTTTCGGAACAATTTTTTTGCAACAAACGGACAGTCGGACAGACATATTTTCTCATTCAGTTAGATAAGAAACTACAACGGAATATACATATGTATGTGAAACATCTCTGCCTACATAGCATCACGCCGTTTTCCCCGAAGGGGTAGGCAGAGATGTTTCACACTCACATTTTTGGAACAGTTTCGATATAAGGAAGGTGGAAGGAAGTACCTACTGCTAGGAAAGCGAGCAGAAGTTTGTGAAATGTGTCAATGCTAAGTACTTATAAGTATATATAGTACGTATCCAAAGATATGTCTCTACTAACTACGGAACCATAAAGACAAGATGAACATACAGGCTAATAAAATATATCATTAATCAATCTTACATAATATAGATTAACATAATATTATGTAAATAAAACTATACCTAATACGAGTAGTCGCTATTCTTAAAACTTCATAATTAGTTTAAAATTAATTTTCCTGTTACGTGATGTAGTTAAAACGTAGTTTACATATAAGTGGAGAATACGAACATACTACAGTATAAACTGCTTCAGACTTAGGTAAAAGTACCTACTCTGCTTTTTTATTTAGATTAGTGGGTACCTGTGTACCTGTGTATGTAATCGATATATACAATTCATATTTAAATGTTTTCTAAAAACAAAACTGTAAAATATAACCTATAAAAGTAAAAACATATAAACTATATTTTGCCAAAATTAAATTCTCTCATCACATCAGCCCAATGATGTCCACTGCTGGGCATAGGCCACCAACAAAATGAACCAATTTTTGTGGTTCATTTTCTTCCATTAATTAAACAAGTTCTCTTAACAACATATTATAAATTGTATGTAAGTAACTATTGATAAGATTTATATAGGTAGGTACGAGTATATCTATCAAATCGCACAACTTTTAGTAGCTACTATATACTTTTACTTTTGAATACCTAGGTGTATATACCTATATATATAATAGGTATTGTAAAAACTGTTTTGAATTTCAGTAGCGACCTGTAAGTGCCTAATTAGTATTCAAAGGACATGTACAATACATAGGTACACACGAGCACGTCGAGTTGTCTACAAATAACTTATGAATAGAACAGTACGTAGTTAGTTAGTACCTACTGTCAGTACTACAGAAGTTATTTAGCTAAAGTTAGGTGACAGCGGACAGGGGGAGGGGGAGGGGGTGGGGGTAGCTTTATACAAAGTGGGTAGAGTCAGTGACGCGTTGATGTATTCCGTGCTACATTTACAATATAATTATTTGTTGTTCTATTATTGTCTCGTTTGTTCTAGTCGTAGGCAGTCTCTGTCGTGTTGTGCCTCGCCGGCGCCGGCGCCGGTCTTATGCCGAGACTATACATTACTAAAGTACAAATGCATACAAATAACTATGTACCTATACACCTACATAGAGTCGACTCTACGGCGTTAGCTTCTCTCTAAAACTAAGTTAATTGGGTCAATGTAAATCCCAAAATTTACTACATGCCTATTTTCAGTTAGCTATTAGTCATCTTTTAAGTATTAGTTGGAAGTTTACGCTAACATAACATTAATTTTAGCTCATTACGCTTGTTTGTAATACCTATACAAAGTACAGAGCTTGCTGTACAGTTTACAACAAAAAAATTAATCATTTACCTAAGTACGAACAAGAAACCTAAGTCACCGCGCTTCATTTGTTTCTTTCATTATAACTCCGCTAAGCGGTTTGTGTTTTACATAAACCGATCAGTTAGCAGCGCGGAGCTCGCCCAATGAGTAGACGAGAACGTGACTACGTCTATCTGTAACATTTCCGACGGCTTTCGTATAACTAAGTACTGCTACATGTAGATACCAACTACATTGTTCAATATATAGAACGTTGACTTTGTACCAAGTGGAGGCACTTTACCGAACATTTCAATTGATTCAATTGTAACGAACCTAGGACTACATGGCATGGCTCTAAACTCGTAACAAACAAATAACTAAGTGCAACGTGCAACACAGAAAACAATAAATGATTACAAAGAATGAATTGTAACTAAACTAAAAATAGAATGAGAGTACAGTGGGCGGCTGGCCGTTAACTAATGTGTAATATCATTAGTTGTGGTCGACTCCGCCGCCGGCGCACACTGCCTCAGTCCTACCACTACACAGTACACATGCTGATCGATTATTGTAGACAATCTGAGATAACTAAGTGGGTATTGGACAACTGCATCGGTCTAGCTAACATACTAAAAATATATAGAAAAAAAATTGTTGAATTAAAGAATTAGTGCGTTGGTAGAAATAGTATAATACGGGCGAGTACTTACGAGTCGACGTGATGGTGCTCGTGCGAGTAGGGCGGCGGCTGCGCCTGCGCAGAGTATGGCTCGTAGTGCACCACGCCAACGGGGTAGTCGTCGCGGCGCTCGGGGCTGGGGCTGAGGTCGGGGCTGGAGCGGCGCAGGTAGGCGCCGTCCGTGGAGCCGCCCTTGAACAGCTGCTCCTCGAGGTGCGTGTAGGCGTGCATGTCGCGCGCGTGTGCCGCCGCCGCGTGCGCCGGCCGCAGCTCCTGGTAGCTGCGCGAGTGGGACGGCGACACTTCCCCGTGGGCGTAGCCGAACGTGGGCAGGGGGGGCGGGCTCTCCGCCGCGCCGCCGCCGCCGCCGCCCGCGCCGCACTCCGCCTCGCCCTCTGCGCACACGCACACACACACACGTCACTCACCTACCATTGGCCGCTTTATTCGTGAACATCCGAATAGATAGCGAGCGGGGAAAGCGCCGCTGTCCGCCCCGCCGTCGCCGCCGACACATACGTATCTACTAGTTACTACTGCACAATTGTGCGCTGTTCTGGGCTCTATACTAGTACTACACCCGACCTGACCTGACCACTACACCTCGGTGTATACTTACTACTATATGTACAGTACCTTACATATAACTAGTTCTGTCTCACTTATTTTATTTTGACTATCTTGTTTAAATTATATTCAATCATATTATCTACAAGCTTATGTAGGAAGGTATTCTAATTAGGCACAATTAAAAAACAGCACTGATGAAGTTGAGTATATTCTGTGCTACTACCTATAATTAAGTAGTTTTTAATTTGAAGTTGATATTGTTCATTTTAATTAGATAGTTAATGCATTCAAATATATTGTACCTAATGCAGAAGTACCTAAATAGGTAAATTGGAATTTAATTTTATGTCGTCAACATTACAAACATACTTTGTAAGTAGGTAGATAATTATTAATATTATGATGACGATATTCTGACGATACTTTCTTTATTACTTATACTTTTTTTATTGGACCAAAAATATAATGAACCTGATATACATTAAGTTATCGTATGTACGTATAATGTACAGTACGTAGGTAGGTCACTTACCTATACAAGTTATATCATTATATGTAGGTATACATACGTAGGTATATTTAGTACACGAGACACAATGATATTGTAAGCAATATCATTGACAAGACAGTAATAGATGCACATGTGACGACGGCGACGTCTCGCTGAGTTTTGTGATATTTGGAATTTGTTTTATATAGCGCCATCTAGCACAAAGTACTTCTGTTGTGGATCTAGACAACTTATAGACATACATAAATATATATAGATATCTATTACAAAATACTTACATAATATGGGTACCTAGTACATATAAAAATATCCAAATTCCGAAACAAACATTTGCAGATCATACAAATATTTGTTCCAACTGGGGATCGAACCCGACATCTCAGAAACCGCTACCGTATAAACTACCGCTGCGCCACCGGGGCAGTCTATAAAACAAATATAGTCGTTCGATATTATCGAGCGCGACGCCATGCGCCATGCGCCGTGCGCCACTGTCCACTGATACCGATGTAAACAATACATACGATGTACAAGCTGATAACGTAACTCCCGCAGCGGACGAGCTCCGCGCCCTCCCCAGCAGCAGGTCGTGCTCCGAGCCGCGCTTACCTTTGACACAGTTGTTGTTGACCTCGGCGAACAGCACGTCCAGCTCGTACGGCTCCGGCTTGTGCCAGGCGCAGGGCCACGTCTCGTGCAGCATTCTTGTATTGTCACTAACACACTATTATCGCGAGTAAGTTAATGCACGTGGCGTGCTGACGTGCGACAGCTCCGCGTGCAGTGCGCTGACTGGCGCTCGCCGCTCCGCTCGGCCCCGGCGCACGCGCAGGGAGGGAGGGGAGTGGGGACGCGCATCCCCGCCGCGCCGCCGCCCAGGCTCGGGACGCATCGCCGCCCCTCCTATGAGAGCTGCTCACATTTTGGGAGTGTCCAATAAGAATCGGAATCCCTTCACTGTACAACTTGGCTGTACCTAATTATATGAACACAATACATTTACGGTCCAATCGTAACTACTTCTCGACGCTATAGCCGTTTCTCGTTTGTGACCAATCCCCTCCACGGGAGTTCAGAAAAATTCTTCCACTTTGGATTCGCTAATCTCTTTGCCCTGTCTTGTTTGTTGTACCTATCAAAACGAATGAATGAAATAGCTAGGCATACAAGATAGATCTGAACATCGTTACCTATCTAGCGAGGCCCTAGGCCCACACTAAATTGTAGGAGCTAGTGCAATACATAATTTAGCGTGCCGATGGCCACGGCAGGTAACAGGGGATGTGTACGTCGATCAGCTGTTCGCTATCGGCGCACGGCGGCGGCGCGGTAGATAAGAGCTATCAGCACGTGCGCCGGCGTCACCGCCTTGGCCGTTATCTCGCAACATCTCCCGACCTAGGCTACCGGCCGCGCACGGCGCGAGGCTCGCTTCTGCTGCTGCCGCACCACATGTGCGCGCCCACATTATCGCATCCCAGGAATCAATAAATATTATCGTATTAGCGGTAAAAGTGTTGTAAATCGAACAGAGCTCACACTTTTTTTCAATTTCCGGGTATCAGCTAAACGCGTGTTATATCAAAAAAGTAGTTGTGACAGTGACAGGGCTGGGGGAGCGAGGCGAGGCGACACCCCGCGGCGACCGTCAACAAACATAAATAAACAACTCGTAACGAGACAACATCGTTAACTGATTTACAGCGAGCACCCCGCGCACCCCCCACACACCCCCGCGCTCGTCCCGGGACCGCATGTTACAGACGATGTGGTTCTTGCCATTAAAATAGCTGTTAAATAAACAATTATTGACATCATCATCATCTCGGGCTATGGTGGCCTGCAAGTAGTGTCGTGTACCTAAGTACTTACTTGAACTACCTAGAGCTACATCGATTTTGAGAATGATGCCCTTTTTTTCAATCCACACATAGGTACTATTAAAATACAGGTACTTAATGGATTATAATAAAGTAGGTACTCATACATCATAACAGGAACAGTCTCTTATCATTTCTCGTAGGACAAGTGTGTAGGTACAGTTTCACAACGTTATCTTGCATTAATAGCAGACGGTGAATCACTCGTGTCGTGTACCGTCTAGCGGTGGACTTCCCTGCGGCGGCGCCGGCGGCGGCCTCACGATCATCACAATTATATTAAATATCTACCAGGTTAGCTAAGTAGCAAGATCCCGTTGATGTTTTAAATTATAATACCTATGTTTTAAGGAATAGTATCTAGGTAGGTACTTCTAAAGGTGTGTTCTGAAATAAAACCAAAATTTAAAATTTTACGAAGTCCCCGACAAACGCTGATCACTTTGAAACGGCTGCACAGATTTTGATAAAACATGTCTAAGAACTATCACGATCAAGACAGCTCTCAAACAAAAAAATTGCATCAAAATCAGCTCATTTGTTTACGAGTTACGATGCCACAGACAGATACAGATACGTCAAACTTATAACACCCCCTTTTTCGTCCGAGGTTAAAAACTATGATACCTAGTAAGGAGGTAGGACTCATAACAAATCAAGGACAAATTAATGGAATTAACCGAGGCTTAATTCGTCACTGAATGTTTTTAGTACCGTGGGACAAAGTGCTTGCCGGCACATTCCTCTTCGTTCCTTACATACACACTACTAATAATAAGAGTAAGGTATTGTGCGCGCCGTCCTGGGTTCAGATCCGGGGAACACTAATGACTTGTTCGCAGAAGGGCGTGGGACCGAGCCTAACGTCTAACGATGACGCTGTTTGTTGGACTGTATATATCTATATAGGTATAGGTACTTAGTTATTGTTTACAAATTTTATTCTCTAAAGACTTTTTCTTAATAAGGCTATTTTTATATAGGGCAACGGCTTTGTAAGAGTTGAATATGAATTTGTTGGTGAATGACCGTGAATGACTTGTCACATCCCTCTCACACCGCTGAAGGTGATTGTTTGGTGAGTACATTCGGCCTTCCTTGACAGATCCAACGCCACCAAGCGGATGCTGACTGCATTACATAGACACACATAAACAATAATACAATGTTTTTGACCACTACGTTTGCCATTGCTTGGCGTACACATCTTTAATGACCTAGGTATATAAAACTACTAGATGTCATAATTACTAACTATTTGAATGACTGTCATGTCATTTCTATTAGCTACTGCACTATAACTACATATACCTACTAGTAGTACTACGGTCAGTGCAGGCTCCTTGATTCCACTCGAGTCTGTCGGGTAACGAACATCGCGTGACGGTGAGCACCAGGACTGCTGCTCTTTTAAAGGACTCTTAAAGCATTGAGGTGACACACACTAGTTTCTGATCATGAGTGCAGGGAGTCACAGACACAGAATCAAGCAGCGAGGAAGTTGTCTGGTGAGTGTAGAACTGTGGTCGCCGAGGTCGAGCAGTCGTTACAGTAATGAACCATTAGCTGATGATGTTTACGGGTGACGCGCACTAAACAAGTTCCACAACTAACTACCGTTACATATTTGTGTTTACGTTTCCGCTAACGATCTCACCAGACGAACTCTCACTCTGCTAATGTAACGTTTAGCCTCGTCCACCATCAACACACACATTAACGTGGCTCGCTCAACAACACGCACTAATCACTTAAGCTTAGGCGACCACCAACCACCATACACATCTGAAGACATCACATTACTTAGACCTATCACATAATGTATACCTTGATCACAACAATATTAATGAAGTTTTCCTCCAACTATATGATGATATACTTTTCTGTTTCTAAGACCTACTTTAGATAATGTTCAAATATCTAGCTGATGCTGTGTTTGGGACTTGGGAAGGTACCAAGCCACTTCCGCTCTACAAGAGGGAGTTATTATTATAGTAATAGATAGCAGTGTAGTGAGCATTATTGGAGTGTTGCGTGACTAAACACGCCGGAATGTAGTACCCTGTACCCTATGAATTGAGCAGATAGTGAACACAAAGGAACTTTCGCAATGTGGCACAACACTACGAGTGCACGAGCGGACGAGCAGCATTCCGTGTCTTTGTGATATTTACAACTTTTGGACATAATCTGTACTTATCTTACTTGTACCTAATAATTAGAAGCCCTTACTGCACACCAAATTACCCACATGGTTTATGTTAATAATATTAAAGTAGGTAGGTACCTACTCTGTAAGTTTATATATACTTAGGTATCTACAAAAAATATCAGACAGATCAACAACCAAGTGATTATTTTCAGGTAACGAAAGCCTACAACGGAGTTCATGCCAAAAGTTTGAATTTCTCGAGCCAAGTGCGTAGACCCTATTATAATCGGAGCTTAATGCACTTAGGTGCGATTATCTACTTATATCGTATTATGGTTAGGTACCTACCTACTACCTATACAATTCTGAGTATCAGATACCAATAGAAAGTTGTCCGCTTTAGAAACTAATAACTTGTTAGAATCGTTGTCGTGTTCAGTGATCCGGCCAATAGGTAGTGTACGAACTATTACGATCAACATTTATTGCTTTTCACATAACGCAGCGGCGGTGCGCGTGTGTGTGTAGCGGGGGCGGGGAGGGGGGCGGGGGGGGGGCGAAGTAATTAGTGGTGCAGTGAGGCCGGCGATGCAATGTAGGCTGTGCGAGTACCTGAGCTATGTGTACGTATGAGCAGCGAGCGGCGCGTACAGCGCACACGTGCGCTAACGAGGTCAGCCTCTACATTATGGGTGAGTAGCCATCGCGCGCGACCGACAGCCGAGCACTTGTACTAGAGCACTACGTTCCACCGTGTCTGGTGGTGCCTGGTGGTGCCTGGTGGTGCCTGGTGGACCGAGCGAGCGAGGAGGTACC
The DNA here is from genome assembly GCA_905147015.1 of Laspeyria flexula. Classification (NCBI taxonomy): domain Eukaryota; kingdom Metazoa; phylum Arthropoda; class Insecta; order Lepidoptera; family Erebidae; genus Laspeyria; species Laspeyria flexula. The sequence continues at coordinate 98,257 of LR989954.1, read as the reverse complement.
AAACTAACAACATCCAAAAGTCGTTCGATTGTGCCAAAGTTCCGGCACTAGTTATATTGCTGCCTCGACCACAATTGCGTGCGCCTTGTTATTTATAATTCTCTGCTTAGTCCCGTAGAATCAAAGAACTTCCAGATTTTCTGAGTAGAAAGAGACTGTACCTCATCAGGTTGCACCTGGTGCTGTCCTAAATGGATGTTTCTTTCTTCTTTACCAACAGAATATACCTAATATTGCTTTACTCTATCAGCAAATTTACCTGGTGTTTGTCAACCTATGTTACTTGTATGTTACTCTAGTAGTACACATATTTTTACACATACCTAGATCAGAATACATAGTACTTGAGACAAAACCTACCAACCCGCTAGTCCCGCTGGTATGAGGGTACCTAATACTAACAATACAATACATTTCGTAGCAAGCTATTCGGGTTGTCGTTTCATCCTGTTTCGTTTATGTCTTTTCAATACACAAAAAATGGTTATGAATATTATTACCATATAATATTATGGAAGTTTCCCTATTATAGAAATTGTGTAATCAATTCTGTTCTAGAGAAAACTAAATGGTCTAGAGTGGATATCAACCTAAACACTGTGCTATGAAATGTTAGAAAATGTAAATAAGTGGCTAAGAAATTGTACAAAAATCAATAGTTTAGGTAAGTACCTGTAGGTTGTGTCGTGAAAGTAAAGTGTAGCAAGTACCTAATACTGAGAAGTGTGAGTCAAGTAGCTCACGCGCCGGCGCCGCTCCTGGTGACGTCATCAGGACAGAACATTAATGTAGGTAGGTACACCACACGCACTCTCATCGGATAAAGGTACCTACTATGGGATAGATTCCTAAATCGAGATAGTTCATTATTTCAAAGTGCAGTAAGTTTTCGGCCGGAGCGTGTTTTAGTTGATTGTATCAAAATGTGCACCGATAGGTCCCGGCTCGGGCTAACTCTATACGAGAGAACACAGGTCACCCATCTCAACATGTTTGCTGCGAACAGAAGCAATTTTTCTTGTGTTATCAGTTTCAAGGTATATTTAATCGTTATATACCTTGAAACTGATAAAACTGACTGGCCTGTTGGTCTAGTGCTTAGTGACCCTGACTGCTAAGCCGGAGGTCGTGGGTTCGATCCCCACCCAGGACAAATCTTTGTGTGATGAGCATAAAGGTTTGTTCTGTGTCTGGGTGTAATTTATCTATAATATGTATGTATTTACAAAAAAAAATGTATTTAGGTAAGTAGTATATCAGTTGTTTAGTACCCATAACACAAGCAAATATAATTGCTTACTTTGGGACTAGATGGCGCTGTGTGAATGTGGTAGAATATTATTATATTATATATGTATGTACTGCTCGTATCAGATTTAATATTTATTTAAAATATCAGTAAACTTCTGATTTTTAAATTTCCTTTTCGTGTTAGTGTTAGTTTAGTTTATACCAAAGCTAAAAATAAAAACAATTAGTTTAAATGTGTCATAGCTATCACCTAACAAGGAGTATTATTCTAAACCCTTCAAGTATAAGATGGGACTATTTCAAGGTTGTTACTAATACTAATTAAGGTTGTTACTAATACTTATCATTAATTAGTCACGAAATGAAGTGGTGCTAAAACAAATCTATGTATATAAATAAAAATGGATCCCCGAAAAGTATGTGATGGGTTCACGTGAGAACGGCTCGACCGATTTGGCTAATTCTTTTTTTTGTTGTATTTGCTATTGTCGAGGCAAGGCAAGAAAATATACAAAAACTTGAGTGTAACCATCACCATATAACCATCTGAACATGAAACATGACAATGACAACCATAGCTGTCATGACAACTCTTTAGAAAGAATAAAAATTTTAAAAAGAAAATAAAATGTCTGTTACGGTATGTAATCAGATTTATTTAGAGAAGATAATTACAATATGTAAACTCCTAAATTCTATTCAATTCGTTTATTAAAATGTCAACATGGACCAATTAAAGATTAGAACCTAAAGATTAGAGAAAAGAAATGTGAAGGATTTCTTAAAAACGTTTGACATGCATGTCGTTTCCATATCAGAAATTTAAGGTCAATAATTCGGAAATTAAGATAAACAATAACATTCAAAATATTGGTATGGAGTTAAGGATTTAAACATAGTGGTTATATTATATGTATTTGGTATGGATATATTGACATTATATTTGATTACCGTACATGGGCTTATTGTAAACAGAAGATTTAGTGTGAAGCCCAAGCGGACTTAAGTAGTAAATCAAGTCTTACAGATTTTTTAAAATTATCACGAATAATAAAATATGGCGGTACGCAGTTCGCCGGGTCAGCTAGTAATAAATACACAGAATCGATGTTAGCCTTTGCCAACGACCTTGCAATCCTTACACCAAATCTATAATAATGTCAGAAACAGACGAGAGAAACAGAGGAGTTTTGCACATTGCAACCAAGTAAATGCCAATGTTTGATTAGGTAAGCGACCTCCTGTATCGTAGGTAATATCATAGATAGGGTAGACCAATACTCCGTAATGTGAAAACGTACGCATCTGTGCCAACTGTCTTGTACCGCGTCACGCGTCTTGGAAGGGAATACAGCTACTTATAGCTAGATAATATTATATACAATATAGCCACCTATTACATGTCAATTCTCCAAAGTCATATTATGTGATATAGATAATTTGGATAGGTACCGAACTACCGACCGATGGATGAATCAGTGAGTCTGTTAGGACATGGAATCTTCATTGTCCTATAAACAGATTACACAAATAACAATGTAGGGTGTCCCTTTTACATTATTTTAATAAGTTATTAGTTTGACGTCGTTAGAGCGACGGCGACGCCGGGGGTGGGTACGGATGAGAGGGAGGGGGGTACTGTTAAATAAATGGTCATATTAATAGTTTTTAAGCGCAGAGGCCGGAGGTCGCCGGTTCAGCGTTATCAGAGCGTCGGGCGCGCCCCGCGGCCCGCGCCGCCCCCCCGCGCTCGCCCGCGCCCGACCTCCAACTAAAAATGTACAAAACAGCTATCATCCACGAGCGGACACAACGCGCACCACGGCCTCGCGCGGTGCTCACTGCTGTAGGTACTCGCGCCATCACCTTCTCTCTGTCGTATGTCGTATGTCGTATGTCGTATGCGGCCTGCACGCTGCACCCAGCGCGATCACCTCGCGGGTGGACGTCCTACGCTGCGCCATGCGCCATCAGTTCTACGTTCACTTGAACTATGTCGCCAATTTTAAACAATTCGCTTCATATGGTAACAAGTTTCAAAGTTATGAACCTCTACTAAAGATACGTCTACTACTTACGTAGCTATCTTATCTTATCTTAAACATCTATGATGCCTACATCCTACTACAATTATGAATGCGAAAGTTAGGTTGGATTAATGTTTGTCACTTAATGACGTCAGAACGGCTGAATGGATTTAGCATATAGATAGATTATAGTTTGGAATAGTACATATAAGTACATACTCGTAGGCTACTTTTGACCGCCAGGTGACGTAGAGCAGAGCTAGAGATTTCGGTATATATTTGAAAGGCCACAACAATCAATAAATGCTGCCAATTACTCAATTACTAGATAATTGATAGCCAAAGTTAAAGATAGTTTTTTTAGAAACGTTAAAAGTTAAGGGTAGAAAACATTTTTAGTAACCTTAGAGTGTTTTTAAAAGATCTGCCGAAGTATGAGCCACTCGTAAATGTTTGCTGGAAAAATAAAATGTCAGTATTTGTTAAGTAGGTATGTATGTGTATGGAGTGTGGAGTGCCCCCCTTAAATATACTTATTCGTTATTTAACTACCAAACCGAGTCGCGGCCCACACAAGACACCTATTCTCCAAATTTCATCGATATATGTAGTATATCGAGTTGTTTTCGAGTAAAATGCCTGTGACACACAGACAGACGGACGGACAGAACGAAAGTATAAGGGCTCCGTTTATGCCATTCTGACTACGGAACCCTAAAAATCAAATTCGTTGTGTATGAAATAGGAAGTGTTCAATAAAATGTATGATGTGTTATTTGATTCATCATCATCATTATATCAGTCAGCTTATTGCAGTCCACTGCTGGACATGGGCCTCTCCCAACTCGTTTTTAATATAAATAAATAAATAACAATAATTTATTCTCGGACACAAATCCATATTCGTTAACCTTATTTAAATTTCATCATCATCATATAAGCACCTAACTTCCGATAACATCATCATAACATCACCTAACTTCCGATAAGTAATTAAATTTTAAAATTTAAGGATTTAATTGTATAAAAAATCCGTATTCGGATAAAAAGTTAAATTAAGAATACCTTTGGGAAACATGAAAAATATGACAGAGAAAAACTTGGTTAAAGATACCTGCAGCTACTTTCTTGATTTGTTTTGTTTTAAATGACTTGCGGAATATTTTCTCCATTTTTTAAACATAATTATTATGTACTATATATATTGTTATACTTGTTTAAATTCACAAACGCACGTTTACTGCTCACAAAAATACATATATGAAGGTAACTGTTTGTAAGTTGTAACTATATTTATTCTGTGCTGAGTTTGCAATGTAGGTGAGTTTTCTGCATTTATCAACCAAACAGTTAGGATAAAGCGTATTTTATTTAGATTTATCATACAATGATACAATGATAGATGAGTAAATAATTCTAATAGACTTTAGGCTATCATCATGCTACTCGTAGGAACAAAATGAGTTGAGTAGTGGGTAAGCAAAGATGTATGGAGCGCAGCCCCGGGCGAGCGACGCTAGCCGCCGCCGCGCCGCGCCTATTGTTGTGCATAAGTGACCTGTGCCTAGTTGCCTACTATCATCATCATCATCATATCAGCCGCATGACGGCCATTATCCACTGCTGGCCTCATCTCATTTATATTAAGTATTATATTTTTTGAGCTTTAGGTAAGTAGGTATACCATTATTGTCATAGGTAACTATTTTGCAAACTAACTTGATCGGATTTGTTTCGAATAAGAAAATGTATATAGGTAAGTAGCTAAATCACGCTAAAAGATTTTTGATCCTGTACCAACACGAATCTCACGGCATTAATTAGATATAATTAATCTGATTTGGGGATGATTCGATACTTCACAAAAGCAGGAAATATTACAAATATTACGAATCGGTTCTTAAACATTTTCAGGATTTTATTTTATTTTAGGTAGTTGGTTGGGACATGAAACAGTTACACATTAACATAAACAGTTTCAAACAGCTAACGAATAAAGAGGTAATGTCTAACCCACACCTACGAGTATGTAGCTCCACCAAATTTATCGTACAAATTAATAAATAAGAATCGATATCCCACTAATTATTTTTTCCCAATTGTTGTACAGTCAGTATCACTGAACTACTACGAATATTATAATGGTTTAAATAACTTAGAGATAAAGATATTTATAATCATAGTCAAATGAAAAGGAAAACGCGTGCATTAGTGATATGGTGCGTGGAGGAATATTGTGTGGTGGTGGTTATCGGCTGCCATTCATAGCTATATCGAGTGATAACTGATAATTAACGAATGAGTTGTCGCGATCATCCTTGACGCGGCGTTCGTCTAGTGCGCGCCCTCACTTACTGCCGCTATGTAGTACGTGCCTACGTATCGGTTGGATTAATGGAAAACTGACGGTCGACGGAATGTACATAATATTTATTACACACGTGTTATACCATGTCTGAACGTTGTGCATTTATTTAGCTGTACCTACTTATTCACTGGCGACCGAAAGACCACCGCGGGGCGGGTGACTACGCGGGAGAGGGGGGGGGACTGGAAATGCGTTGGAAAGTTTTATTATTTAGGGTGCACAGAGATAAGACGATCTGGCTCTCATGACGCTAATAACTGTGTGCTCGTTAGTGCAGTAAACAGCGTCGTTAGCGCCCTGCGCCCGCGCACCGCGCCCTCTGTACATGTGTGTGTCTAGTGCCTACACACTACAGCTGCTAGGCACAGAACAATAATTAAACGTGGCTCGTTCAATCAAACATCATCACGATAACCACAAGATCGAATAACTTTAGCGTTAAGCTAACAGCGGACAGTAGTCACTTGTTGACTCTACATTGTAGCGCCCATTTAATTACTTATCATATGTGGAGGGATACACAATATCTAGCACGAGAACTTTTTAAGAGTGTACCTACTCGCAAATCGCAATCCTCGAGTATTGAAGTAGGTATCTGTTATAGTTAGCTACAGGCAGAGTCACGGACCGTTATAAGTGGAGCGGCTTCAGTGAGCGCGCACAATGTCCCGCGCTCGGCGCTGCGCTGCGTTGCGCTGCGCTGCGCCGCGCTGCGCTGCGCCGCGATGGTGCCGCGGTGACGACACAAACGCACACCAGTGCACGTGTCCGCGTGCCGGCTCCGGGGTCGCGAGGGCGCCGCTTATCGCGCCCGCTCCCTGCTCCCCGCGCGCCCCACCCTCGCACTCTCCATATTTACATTGACAGACACAACTCAATGATAATATGGCACTGATCACTACATTCTCATCATTAAGTATATATTTTATTTTTTTAACGTTTTGCTGTTTAAGTCATCGCGCAACCGTTATACTTAGTCAAATACACTACCTACCCATTCAATATTGTTTTTAATTCCTCAAGTACATTCATACCAAACTTCAAAATGGAACATATTTGAAACAGCAGTTTTAGGATACAAATGACATCGAGTTTTAGCAACTCAAGTCACAGCACATTATGTCACTGGTCGCTTGCTCGTCTGCTCGTGGCGACTCGTTTTGTTGTCCTCAACTATTCCAGGCTCCGACAGATTGCAAGCGAGAGACTGATGAAGGCCACGAGCACGACGCTGACGGTGCAGTGGTTGAAAGTGTAAGCTTTCGTTGGTGGTGCCTTTTCAATATATTGGACACATGGAGATAAAGGTCGTACACATAACATCTAATGAGACAATAAAAAGAATCGAATCTCTCTGAAAAGTTAGTGACGTTGGAGATGTTTGGACAAGTCGCGGCGCGGCGCTTCTCTGGCGTCATATATCACATGCGCAAGGTCAAGGGAAGCGGCAGAGTCGCGACACCGCCGCCCCCCGACGGAGAAACAAGCGCTTCATTTTAAAAACAAGATTCATTAATTAGGTACGAGTACTTGTAGGCATAGGCGCATAAGCAATTTTATTTTTGCATCGAATGAACAAGCTTGCATGAAACTTATTGTTATCTATGTTTGCAAAGATATATGATTACTAAGATAAGATATAGATATTTCTTGTAATGCTGTTCTAGACCAGCAATGCTTACCAAATTGGTAAGAACGTGGCTCTCGGACCCGTTGCTAGTTAGCACACTTGTGCAAGACAATTTAGATGAGCTCAACTTTGCCTGCAATTATCAACATACACACAGAAAATTAGACCATTTTCCTAAACTAAAATAAGGTGACAGACAGTGAACAGAAACTTTTGTTACCAATTATTGTCACTCTTTGCTCTCATACACAGTTGCACGTGAAATACAACAGCTGTACACACATAGAACTGAGAGCACCTCATCGTGTTGGAAACACAACATCATCAACAATCCACTGGGCTGGGGTCTTCTCTCCTCTATCTAGAGAGCTGAGAGTGTTTAGACCATAATCCACACACGTTGGCCTAGTGCGGGTTGATGGATCAAACACTGCTTGTGAAACACATCCACTCTCATGTTCTATTCGGTTACGAAACTAACCGTGTATTTGCGTATGTATATTTGTGTCGGCACGTGTCACGTGACCCTAACCAAAAAACCAACGGTAGAGACTTGAGGGTCTGTTTTGGGTACCGACTACCGGTAAATTGGGTTCAAACATTACATCCCGGTAATCATCATCTCTATGATTTGCGCGGTTGGATGATGAAGATAACAAACGGTGCTCGGTGTAGTCCGGTGTGGAGCGATGTGGCGCTGTGTGGCGCGGTGTGGCACGGTGTAAAACGGTGTGGCGCGGTGTAAAACGGTGTGGCGCGGTGTGTCGCGCTGTGGCACGGTGAGGCACGGTGTGGCGCGGTGTGGCGCGGTGCAGCACGTGGTGCGACAGGGTCCATCGTCGTCGGAGTGAGTGTTGTCGCGGCGCTATCAGTGATCGCCGGAAGCAAGCACCCGCGCGCTCCACTTAACTGTGCCGAGCGCCATATATGTTAAATATCTTCATTATTGGCTTTACACCACCAATAGTTCAGTTCGGCCAGGATTGTCGCGAGCTCAACTACTTTGACCGTTCGGATCGTAGTCGTGAACTCGGTGACGAGTGTAGGTAGCAGGCGCAGGTCGGCGGTGCGGTCAACACTCGCTAACAATAACAAGGAAGGCGCGGGCGCCGGCGGCGAGCGGCGCGCGCGCCGGCCGACTGCGGCGCGAGGCTCGCGCTGCCGACGCGCTTTATCTAATCGCGAGCCGCCGATAATACGCCGCGACTCCTGAGTGTCTCGCGCGGTCCTCTGCCAGCTCCGCAGCGGCGCTACCCTCGCGCACCTTGCGCATACGCCGCGGTCACCCTCGGCTCCGACTGATGCACACCATATAAAAATGGTGTACGAATGTTTCGCGATAAGAAGGCGCACAACGCGAAGGGTCACAAGCGCCGAGCGGGCGGCGAGGCGAGCGCGACCCTGCGCCGGTGCACTACGGTGCACTATGGCGCGCGCACTCACTTCTTTTGCGCGCTCTCGACACTCGTTCTCGCGCGTTCAACTCACTACGGACGTCATGAAACTACGCTAGATCTAAACAAAGAATTGTGATTTCATGATAAGGTGGCACAAAAATACAACTACACCCACTTTAAACAAAACCGCACACACCTAACTAAGTATAATTTTACTGTTATTGTTGATTTATTCATAAAATGAACGCTACTCTACAGTTCAGTTAGCTACAAGTAGTCCAATCAGCGAGCTCACTACAGCACGGTGACGTGGTCCGCGGCCAGGAGCGAGCGGTGCTACTTTTGTTTATATTAGCACAATTGCGACTATTGGAAGACATGATGGTGCGTGTCCTTGTGCCTTGCGTAAGCAGACGCACCATGTAGGTAACACACGAGTAGCTGAAGCTATAATGAAACAGCTTATCGTTAGAAGTGATGTGACAAAACATCGAGTGAGTGCAGTGAACTAATGGAGTAGATACTTTATCCGTTTGTAACATCAAACGGCGCCAGAAAACAAACTAGGCACGTTTGCCGCCGGTGCCGCTCACCAACTTTGTTAAGTTCCTACGTTAACTATACAACGAAATATCTCAATTATCAGGGATGAATGAATAGTATACCAAAGGGATTCCGAGCACAGGTACGAACATAATATATATCTTAGATCGTATTCACCCAATATGTAAGGATTATCTTAAACGACACAGCCGATATAGGCGCCACAGTTGTGCAATGTGCCACCACCACGAGATATACAGACTACTTACGGGCTCCGTTACACCCGCCGGGACAACAGAACTCCTAGTTGTATCGTGTAGTGCAGGTGCACCGTGCAGGTCAATAAAACCTCTAGCATTGTTCTCAACCAGTCCTAGCCAATAACAATAAATTTATCAAAAAAACGAAACCTTCGATCGCTTACGCTTGCAATCTGAAGAAGCAACATCAGCGGCTCTCGTCTACCGGATGAGTTGTGACAAAACCTGGAGTGTTCCCACAAATCTTCGACACTACTTATTGTATCACGTACTTACGGAAGCAGGTGTAGTGCCGCCGAGCATTACCTCTAGAGATGCGGAGGGCACTGGACACTCACCAAAGTGGTACTCGTTCTTGGTGGCGGCCATGGCGGGCGCGGAGCTGTGCGGTGAGTGGGGCGCGAGGTCGGGGCGCGCCGGGCATCACTGTGGCGGTCACTGAGGAGCGCGAGGTTGCGCGTGCGCGCGGCGGTCGAGAGCGCGCGCGAGTCGTCGCCAGCGCCGCGCGCCGCCCGCCCCGCGCCCCGCGCCCCGCGCCCCGCGCCCCGCGCCCCGCGCCCCGTGGCCCGCGCCCCGCCCCGCCCCGCACCGCGCTTACGCAACGGAAGACGTCTCGCGAGCGACACGCCTGACCCCGAACCTCCTCCAGCCACCCCAGCTCGGCGCTTGCTTGCCTACACTCTCGTGTGACGTGTCTATGGACACTCCATTGAAACTTATTTCATTCTACGTGAACCTACTTACTCGAATCTGAGTTTCGTTTAGAAGAAACTACCTTCTTTGTCCTGGGTTATTGCATGTTATCTATAGGTAAATAACCAAGAACACATATTTAGGTGACACTGTGACGATATTTCACTAACCCAAACTAATATAAAATCTTTGTTTAGAATGTAACGTTTTGCAAATTAGTAGGTATTGGGATATGGACTTAAAATGTTGTTTTTAATATTTTTGATTTTTTTTCAAAGAGAGAGACAGGGAAAGACAGTTCTTTGTTTTTTAAAGTTATATGTTTGGTCCCATGAAATAGGGGGCTAGCCCATTGTCATTCACATTTGCTTACCAAACTCCGGGAAAATCTCAATACTGGTATTTCATGATAGAAAAGCCCAATTCCATTTTCACCCGACCCGGGAATCGAACCCGGGACCTCTTGTACAGCAGTCGTATACACTTCTAACTGCGCCACTAAGGCAGTTCGGAACCTTATACATGTTATCAAAAACACAAACACGTGTTCCTTGCTTTTTTTTAATTCTATCCCAAGGGGGATGAAATTGTGATAAAGACGTTTGAAAACTAAGTACTTAGTCGTTATTTTTTGGGTTTTTATGGACGGATAATACGCAATTAGAACTTCAGTTAAGGCCCTTCCCTCCGTTTTGCACCGAAAACGGCTATTTTCTGAAGACTACTCTTCCTAACGGCGTACGGGCGGGACGACGCGACGCGACGATATAAATCGGTCACACAGAGCCGTCACTCTTTTCTCGCTGTGTGCCGAAACGTAAATATTTATGAACTTTAATTTTTATTCGTTTGAGTTCAAAGGCTAGCTAAAACTCTAGATGTATAAATATCTGATTACTATGACTAGTACTATTACTTACCTATTATACATGACAGTGACGCAAGCAATACTCAATCATTTATTGAAGCACGATATGACATAGGATAGTTTTTTCGGAAATGTTCTTCTTTTTATAACAAAAATATATAAAACTAACCATCTTATAGCACTAAAGTAAAACTACCATGAGACAAATATAAGTCACGTCAGAATATTTCTTTAAATTACGTTATTATTCATAGGGAGTAAATTTAAAAATAATCTGCGCCTAAGACTAAAACAATTAAAAATAACAAGTGAGGCAGTAATGAACTACTAACAATTTATTTTTGACTGGTCTAGTGGTTAGTGACCCTGACTGCTAAGCTGGAGGTCAGACACAAGGACAAATCTTTGTGGGATGTATGATGATGTATGTATGTATTTACAAAAAAAATGTATTTATAACATATTTGCTCGTAAAGGGTCAATAATTTCACCAATTTCAGTATCGTAATGTATCTCATTACGCACTAGTGCGGTAATGTAAAGTAAATTGCACGGCTTCTCATGCTCACATACCTACTAATAATCAAGGGGCTCCGTTTAAAACGAACGGTACCTACTTTTTTAAATCTTAGCAAAGAGTTTTTATGTCAGAAGAGTGGTCAACATTTTATGAATAAAATTAACTTTGGGAGATAAAATAATTATATAAAATAAACATTTAATTCTTTAATTTAGACCATAAATTACAACCATTTATCTGTACTAAAACACAAAAATATTAATTTACTTTTAGTAATACTCAACCTTCCACTGCTGTCTATCTCCAGCCTTATTCCACCATTACTGGCTGTTTTTGTGTTTTTGCCTTAAAAAAAAACGCTGATGCGCGCGCATCGATAATTTGTGACAAGTAAAAATTATACCGCGCGCTATTTATTTTCGCTGTATTTGTTTTTTTCTAAGAAAGTCCGAATTTTATTTATTTCCTCGCAAATATTTTATAAAACGTCGTATGACATTCGTGCGCTTTGATATTTACAGCCTCTGCTTTCTTGTATCACCTCGGCTGTAATTATCAACTTACCGCACTTATATCATAATGTACTATTATGTAGTACATCAGTTGTTTAGTACCCATAACACAAACAAATATAATTGCTTACTTTGGGACTAGATGGTGCTGTGTGAATGAGGTAGAATATTATTATTATTTTAAAACTAGCTCTTTAAATTTGAAATAATTTTACAACCCCACTGTTTTAGGCAAAGATTTCAATACCAACAACAATAGACTTCTATTGGTATTGGACATTGGTACTCCACCTCTATAAAAAACTGGTTAAGAGCATGTCGGATCATGCTCAATGTAGGGTTCCGCAGCAAAAGAGCTACGATGTTCATATACACTAGTATTTGAAAATAATCCAACCGATTTTAATGAAATTTCATGAGTCTGTTAAATTGTTTCAGCTTGAAAGATTGGATCATTTTGAGAGAGATAGGTGGCGCTGTTGGTAGGATAACGACCACATACAGAGTGGAATTTTGGTTTTGTTCTTATTTATTTTAACACATTTGTTAGATAATTCAATACAATATGGTTGAACCTATAGATCTATGCCATAAAAGTACAGGGTGTTATTTTTTTAAATTTTTGAAAAGTAAGTTTTTCAATTGCTTAGTAAGCAAATTTATATATTTTTTTTTAGCTTTTGCCCGCGACTTCGTCCGCGTAGATTTCGATATTACATAGATCTTTGTTTTAAGTGCAATTCATGAATTCTACAACACCCCACTACAGGAGTTGAATTTCATTTTACGTCAATATAGATAACATTTTCGTAATCAGCGTCCCTGAAAACCTTGAAAACGACATCCATATTCAATTTCTAATAATTTTCACACCTATTTCATCCCTTAGGGTAAGTTTTTCAAACACCAAAAACAAACCCATTAACTCACATCTTAACTGAAGTTCTAATTGCGTATTACCAAACATATAACTTGAAAAACAAAGAACTGTCTATTTACCTAATATTTCACCCCCTGAACCCATCCCTATCAAAAATATTAAAAACAACATTTTAAGTTCCTATCCAAATACTAATTTGTAAAACGTTAACTTCAAAACAAAAATCTTTTCATACAACGTTTCATCCCCAATTTCACTCTTCCAAAGCTACCCTTGTCAAAAATATTGATGAGGGTATTTTTTATTTTGATAGTAGTAGCCCATAACAAATTATTAAGTTAAAAAACAAAGAAGTTTCATACCTACATTTTTTATCTATATATAATATATATAATTACAATTAAAATTGTAACAACTATGGCGATTGAAAAGAGTGGCCTAGTTTCTTGCCAAGTTCTTCTCAGAGCTCAACCTTGTCAGTGAACTGGCTGTAGGCAAATTTACTGACACCTTTTCTGGCTTTGTATGACGTTCATAAGTATCAGGTATGTGATCTAAATGAAATAAAAAGATTTGACTTTGACTATCCCTTTTCACCCCCTTAGGGGTTGAATTTTAAAAAACCCTTTCTTAGTACACCTCTAGACATTAGGACAAATACACCCTCCAAATTTCAAGTCGCTACGACCAGCGGTTTAGGCTGTGCGTTGTCTGTCAGTCAGTCAGTCAGGACAAAGCCTTTTATAATATGTATGGATGTATTATTTACTTGATATTTTGTTTTTAAATGCAAGTCTTTACCCGTTATAAACAAGCAACTACTTTATCTTAGTCACTATTCATTTTATTAATTAATATTAATATTCTACCACATTCACACAGCGCCATCTAGTCCCAAAGTGAGCAATAATATTTGCTTGTGTTATGGGTACTAAACAACTGATGTACTACTTAAATACATTTTTTTTTGTAAATACATACATATTATAGATAAATTACACCCAGAAACAGACGAACAAACCTTTATGCTCATCACACAAAGATTTGTCCTGGGTGGGGATCGAACCCACGACCTCCGGCTTAGCAGTCAGGGTCATTAACCACTAGACCAACAGGCCAGTCAAAACTATAAACTATAAAGGATTTATGCTAAGGATTTTGTATTTGGTACAAAATTATCCAACACCCAAGTTCAACGACTATTACTGCTAAACTAATAAAGTTATCTTATAATAATAATAATATTCACACACATTCACACAGCGCCATCTAGTCCCAAATTAAGCAATTATATTTGCTTGTGTTATGGGTACTAAACAACTGATATACTACTTATATACATTTTTTTTTTGTAAATACGTACATATTATAGATAAATTACAACCAGACACAGAAGAAACCTTCATGCTCATCACACAAAGATTTATCCTGGGTGGGGATCGAACCCACGACCTCTAGCTTAGCAGTCAGGGTCACTAACCACTAGACCAACAGGCCAGTCAAATCTTAACCGCTATAATTTTCATTTAAAGTTCATAAAATGCACTATCATCATGAATTTTTCCAGATTTTTCAAGTCAGCAGTTTAGCTTTTAGAGGGGGGGGGACGCCCTACAGGAACAAAAATTTGCTCTTCAAAGTTTAATATTTCGTAAATGGACCATTAAATCGAAAAATAATGTTACTAACCCCCAAGTCATTTTGGAAGACCTATTCAACGATACCCCACACAATGGGGTAGACAACAAAAAAAATATTCATCGCCACTTCACGTGTATGGGAGCTACCCTAAAAAAAAATATTTCCCAAAATTTTATTTTACCACTTTGTTGACGTAATTGATATACACACTCCTACAAAATTACAGATTTTTAGTACTAACGGTCTCTTAGCAAAACCTCGGACATACAGACAGACCGACATAACGAAACTATAAGGGTTCCTAGTCAGAACTACGGAACCCTAAAAATTATATAGGTAGGTAGAGTAGGTTAAAATTGTCATGTCACTATAAATATACGAACTAACCTGTTAGTGGGTGAGTTGTGTAGTGCCATCTAGCGTACGTTCACTGTACCTGTAGTACAATGTAGCAAAGTAAACGTATTTAAGTTTCTCACGTTGCAGTACAGACAAAGGTGAATGAAATTCTGGTCTTGAACTATGTATGTAATCAATGTTAAGATAGCTCTCAATAATTCACCGTCATGGTGATGATAACATTTTGATGATAACATTAGTTTGTTTATTTGTCTTACTGTCTTACAATGCAATGTTTTTGTCACTGATTAGTTAAGTAAGTACAATGCATGGTCACTTGGTTATGTTAGATTTTTATATATTTTGAATTATTTTCTTCATGCACGATAGATGATGAGAGGAGTACACTCCATAGAGTAATCTTTACTACAGCGCCATCTCTTGTAATAACACTAAATCATTTTGATAAAGAGCTTTGCTTTAGTGGTGTCAGATTGTTGAGCAGAGCGAGCCACGTGTGAGCGGTGTGAGCGAGCTTTGAGCGAGCCACGTGTGAGCGAGCTTTGAGCGAGCCAATGTTCCAACTTCCATTGTTCAGTGCAGTGCGGTGTGTCTACCGATATACATGGCGGCGACGAGCACGTCCAGCGCAGCCGGCGCGGGCGGCGGCGAGGGACCGGGCGCGGTGAGCGTGCGCCCGGCTACACGTGACGACGTGCCGGAAATGTTGGCCATGATACAGGTACTTAACAAATTCACGTTTTGTCACACTGCAATACTGTTTGCATCTGTTGGCAATAATACATAACACAAACTGTGCGAATATAATCCTGATCAACCTCGTCTTTTGTCTAAATGTTGGCGTTACTGTAATTCAACATACACTCGATATTACTGGGTCTATCTAGAAGCATACGATAATATAATATCCAGGGGTCCATAGATGACAGAACTGAGCACTAAAACGAGGAAGAAAAGCTGCTGTAGTCTCAGGAAAGCTACGCGTCCGGGTGGTGCTGGCGGGCGACAGCTAGTAAATATTTACACATTTTTTTTCGCTTTGGCTAAACATATTCGAAACCGTAGATGTAACTATAACCTATGTTAACCTTTTCACCGCCACGTCAAATACGAAAATCTGTGTTCCCCACGCCAAGCTATAAATTCCTTGTTTTATACCTACAAAATAATAGGGATGGCAATGATATCTCCATAAAACATAGATTCTTCTTACAAAAGTATGGTTTACAAATAAAAAAACCTTATAAATATTATTGGATTTTATTTCATTTCACCTTTAATTCACCTTACTTCACATCTAATAATATAATCAGTACCCAGAAGGAGCAGCGTTATTCGAAAGCAAAAAGCGAAGCAAATATTTAAAAATACACAAAAACGTACCTAATTCAAATATTTTAAATTACAAAGTCACATCACTAATCTCGTTCGGTACATCTACATTATCCACTTACGTTTATAGCCGTCCCCTTGGCGTGGCCGCACAGTGTGTCAGAACAAGTCTGTAGAGGACACCCTCTTTTTATAGTCCATAACGATGGATATAATCGTAATACAGCTAAATATGAAACAACTAGGTAGTTGAAAATATTACTTAATTTTCAAGATACGAATTTTTTTCTGAAAGGTCATTGAACTTTGTAATAAAGATTTTTGTAATATTTACCCCAAATTAACCAACACTAATCTAATTTAAAATTACTAACTAATTGAAGAATCAATATTTAATTGAGTGTATAAATTACAAGTCTCTATGTGCTCTGGCAAGTGAGAAAAAAAATATTTTATGAATTTCAGAAAAAAAATCATAAAAAAATTTCTATATGACGGTCGCATTTTCTTTTACCAGCAAAATACACTTCAATAATGTGTCTTTCTATATAGAAAATTTTGAATATGTATCACCCAGGACTTCAGAGATATATCATTTCTAAATTTTTTCTGTATTTCTATGGAAATAGGGTTGTCACAAAAAGTTTGTGAATAATTAATTAGACATATCATAATTATTTACCGAGTTAGTCAATAGAGGACTACGCGAGATTTTAGGTATCTATTTTATCGAAATACCTCATAGGCATAGAGTGATAGAAACTTTCTCGAAATTGAATCATAGGCTAGAGAGACAACGCTAACACAAGTTTTAAAATTCAATATCTCCAAAGTCCTGTGCTCGAAGCGTCTACTTTTTTTTGTGGTAGTAATAAATACTGATACTATCAATTTGGATATTTAAAAAAATGCGACCGTTAAGGGATTTTTCTGTAAAAAAATAAAAACTAAATAATTTAAAACAAAAATTTAAAATTCATTATCTCGAAAGTCCTGGGTTTGAAGCGTCTCTTTTTTTTGTGGTAGTAATAATTACTGTTACTATCAATATGGTAATTTAAAAAATGCGACCGTTCAGGAATTTTTCTGTAAAAAAATAAAAACTAAATAAATTAAAACAAAAATTTAAAATTCTGTTTCTCCAAAGTCCTGGGTTTGAAGCGTCTACTTTTTTTTGTGGTAGTAATAATTACTAGTACTAACAATTTGGCAATTTAAAAAAATGCGACCGTTAAGGGATTTCTCAGTAAAAAACTAAACTAAATAATTTAATAATAAATCACGTCAACGAATAAAACAATGTCAAAATTTATTCGTACCTTCGTAGCTCAGTTATGGCAAGCAAGACCATTGCATCCGCCAAGTTCAAGTTTGCTGTTAAACATTATTCCAAGAAAGCAAACCTTTATCTAAAACCGGTAGGTAGTTAAGACTTATAAATGGTAAATGTACTTACATGATTGTATCGAGCGACATGTAGATACCTACCTATTGGTAATTTTAATGTCGCTCCACCAACACTCATAGAAAATCTATTTTTAGTTAGGTACATAAATGGTTGTCATTCGCAGGAACTGGCGGAGTACGAAGGAGAGCCGAGTGGACCTCGCATCACTGAAGACGGTGAGATCATCAGATTGTTACAAACTTGCGTATGTACATAATTGTACTTGTTTACTCGTCATGTACATGACGAGCGAAATGACTTCTGACACCTCAGACCAACTAAAAAGGAAAGACGGAGCATCGCGAATCGCGAAGTTCGCGAACATCGCAATGAAGCCACATGTTTTATTTGTCAATGTTTGTTGTTCGCACGTTTGTTGTCGCTTGGGCGTCGCGTCTCTTCCACGTCTCGACAAGATGGCGGTGGAGCAAGAAATGAATATTAAATTTGTACAAGAAGTTGAAAAAAATGCTTGTTTATATAACTACCAATTACCAGAATACATGTGAAAAAATAAAATAGACAGGACTTGGGCAGAAATTGGGAACAAATTTCTAAAAAGATAAAAAAATATTATCATCATCTTGTAGTTCTTGTGCTGCTACAAAAAGTCTACAATTCATGTTTCTTTCAATATATGGATGAATCCAGTATTTTCTACTCTCGCGATGACGTCTTCTGCTTCTATAAAACAGAAAAATCGAAGGGCTTCTTCGTCACTGGAATCGCTTGATATAACGTCCGTCCACAAAAAACGAGTTAGCACAAATAATGAATTTAGTCATTTTTCAGTAGCATAATATGCGAGCATCAAGTGGCGAACTAATATCCAACCAGTATTCTACTCATGTATCGTATCCTACAAATATCGTAATGGGAGAAGGGCCGGCGAGTCACACGATACTAGTCGCGGACGCGTAGGATACCAGTAGTGTGCGAGCCTGCATTCAAATGTATGTGAGATACTTGGTGGCGACTAGTCTCCGATACTTGCAGGATACTTGAGTCGCCTGTGCGTATCGTAATGGGAGAAGGGCCTAACTATAAAGAGATCACTCGCAGAGTTGTTGCACGACGGGTTCGAGTGTGAGGCGCCGTGGTTCTTCGGGCTGATCGCCGAGCACGAGGGCCGCGTGGTGGGGCACGCGCTCTGCAACCGCGCCTACTCGAGCTGGACGCGCCGCGCCTACTACGTCGAGGACCTGTTCGTGCGGCCACCCGCGCGCCGCCGAGGCGTCGGCCTGCGCCTGCTGCAGGAGCTCTGCCGGGTACGTCCTTCGTCACGGGTGGCCGGACGGTGACTGTCACTGTCACAGTCCACAGGCCGCACGGTGCGTGTTGCAGATGGCGGTGCGCGACGGCGTCAACCGCATCGACTGGCACGTGCTGGAGAGCAACGCGCCTGCGCTCGGCTTCTACGCGCGGCTGGGCGCACTCGACATGCGCCTGAGCGAGGGCCGCGCCGCCATGCGCCTGCACAGGGACCGTATCCAGGACCTCGCCCACGACAAGCCCTGACTACACCGTCATGTGTCAGTGCCTGTGCCTAGTAAAACATTAGGTAGGTACTCATTTGTAGATAACTTCTAAAATAGGTATAGTACGATGAAATTGTACACCATGTACTATGCGATTAGAATAAGTATGGGATTGCACGTGGTACTATTTGCCGCTAACTTCAGTGGAATGTGTACATTTTTGTACAGCTAGCAGAAACAAAATAGGCAAAAAAATTATAACTTGTAAATTTATTTATTTATTTCTATTCTATTTTGATTATGTACATTTTCCTTGCACGTTTGATGAATTAGGAAGAATTAGGTTGGAAGAATTAGGACCTGACTAGATTTGCATTATATTTGCCTTTTTGTTAGTTTTTTGTTTGGTTGAATGCTAGGATCCCAGGAACTAGGTACTGGTTCAATTTTAAAAATTATTTTAGTGTTATAGGCTATATAACATCACGCTACGGCCAATAGGAGCAGAGCAGTAGCCAAATAAAAAAACGACGGGAGTGAAGCACCGCGTGACTTCTAGATAAAAAATACACAACAACCAACAAACACTAATTTCATATTCAATACTCACACATAATTTATTTAAATACTATTAATAAAATATGATTATTTAGCTATGCCAGTTACCTACTATGTTCATGTAAAATGAGTTTAGTGAACTATGTACCTAAATGTTCTTTCAGATAATAAAGATCTTACAACCGAAAAAGTATGTATGTACCTAATTGTAATGTGTTTCGTTTTTTCCTTTTTTTTTGTACACCCTACTTGTAAGGTATGAAGTTGTCTTCAAATGGAAAACAAAACGGCGTCTTGATTTGACAGGCCCATACTTATTCTAATCGCATAGTATGTACAACTACTTTTCGTAAATATAATAATGTTTCGTCAGTACACGTACAGCAATAGCGAGCATCGCGTGTGCTCCCTCGCTCCTTTATCTAATTCTGTGGTTACTATAGTATACTATAAATAAAGATTTTGATTTAGCAATTACCTAACTAAAATCTTCAGGTTTCATATTGTGTTCTGTGGCATTACCTAGACATGTCTATTAAAAATGTTAATCTCTCTCATAGCAAATTTTACAACTAGCCGAGGCGCCTTACGACAGCAGTCCGGTCCGGCGCCGGTGTCAGCGATGCCGCGGCGTCCACAATGCCTTCGGAATTGTATCAATGTGTAATGAATTTATTTTATATTTTAATATAATAAAATAAATAATTTTATATTTATTCATAATATTTTGTACATTTTTTATTTCACAAGTTTTCTTGATAATAATTTGACTACGCAGGAACACAAAACTCTTTTCTTAGTTTGAGGTTTGGATATCAAGAGAGAGCAGTAGGTATGTATTGTTGCTCTGGTACTAAAAAACCGGTCAAGTCACGTAGAATTCGCGCGCCGTGGGTTCCGTACTATCATGTATTAGGGCAAAAAAACCGGTTAAGAGCATGTCTGACCATGCTCAATAAGATCTGTCAAAGTAGGTACCTATGTACAAATGGTACATATTTGCTAAAGAAAAAAATTTTTCAGCGTCTGTTACATGTATGAAGTAAGGGGGCCCTCTTAAAAATATTTATTTTTATTCCAAATTTCATCGATATGCATTGCCTAATTTGAATCCTTGTTGAATTATTAAACTCAGTATAGGTAGTTACTACTGCGCACTGGGTTTTAAAGCGTGTGCCACACGGATGTAATCTTAAGATTCCTTCAGCTGATGTAGGTAATTCAAATTTCGTACTAAATACGCGGATGGGATCCAAGCTCCCACCAAGGCCACCTCTGTTGGAACACAAGATTATATCCATGTGGCACACATCACATCTGTTACAGGCACCTCGCCTGGAGCTTGCCTCTGGCGGGAGTGAGCCCGGCGGCGGCGGCGGCGCGCAGGCGCGGCGACCGGGCGGGCGGCCGGGGCCGGCGGCGCCGCGCTGGCCGCACTCCGCGCCGAGCGCCGCGCCGGAGCACTCGCCGCGCCCGCCGCCGCCGCGCCGCGCCGCCACACGCACAGGTTCTCACCGACTGCTCTATGGTTCCATCCTACTTTCACTCTTATAATAATTTCGGGCTCCTGTACTATTTCCACTAGTCTACGTCGCTAGGTCGGACGAGCGGCTCGCGAGTGATGATGGTGTCCAGTGTGTCCACGAACTTGGCGAGAGTGGTCTCGGCGCGCCACGCTCGACTGTGGCCACTGCGTCCGTCGTGCAAGTGCGTCTTAGGCGTCTTACGAGTTTCTTGTTTCTAATATCTTCAATGTTATGTAAGTGATTTAAAAATGTGACCGAAATGAAATAAACCACTGATAAATAAGGTTTTACCGGTAGACTACAGTTTTTCCCCTTATTCCACTTACGCAGGTACCTACCTAGCCTGACCCATCAAATAATGTAAACACTAGGCCCACCGGCTGTGAAAGGCCACCGTCGGCTTCAAAGATTACTTCGGAGATGCGGAACTACGGATAGGTACTTCTCTCCATTTTAATAGCCTTCAATGTACTAACTACTTTCAGAAAATATTTACTTTGAACTAGTTAGCCACTTGTCGGTACTCAAGGAAGGGGGTTCTAAGTATCCGTCCCTTGACACAGATTATTATATATTGAGATATGATTGAGACTGAATTCGTAAATTAAATAGAGACTCTATTTACTAAGACTGCTGTCCGTCTGTCTGTCTGTCACCAGACTGTATCTCATGAACGTGATAGTTGACGTAAATATTTCTGTTGCCGCTATAACAAAAAATATTAAAAAACAAGCAATAAAACAAATTATAATAGGTACTTATATATTGCTCGATATTGATAATGGCAACAGGTAGACGTTTGAAATATTCACAGATTATTGACTTTTAATATTCAAGTTAAAATTTAAAAAAATAAAAAAATCAGTAATACTTATTAGATACCTATATAATAATAGAGTGCTATAGGTACATATTAAGATAGTAATCTATAGTAATACTAAATAATAGAGGCAACTAAAGTTTGTGACGTTTTGCTTGTAGGGGGTAATCTCGGGATCTACTGAACCGATTTTAAAAATTATTTTAGTGTTGGATAGATTTATCGAGGAAGGTTATAGGCTATGGAGATGAGCAGGAACCAAATAAAGATAGACGGGAGCAGAGCCCCGCGTGACTTCTAGTAAAATATAATTATTGAAGATTATTGTTTATTTGAACATTCACTTAGGTACTATGGTCATTTAGGACCATTCACTTATAGGTTTTGTCTGTAGCTAATCTAGGAACAACACATTTCGCAAGTCACGTTCACGTTAGGTTAGGTTAAAAAACCGATTAATAGCATGTCGGACCATGCTCAATGTAGGGTTCCGCACCAAAAGAGTGTGTGTATATTCATAGCGCCTGCGTCCTTTTGTTGAGAAGCGCAATTTTTCGTCAATATTAATTCAAAAACGGTACGTCCGACCATGTTCAAAGTAATTTTAATTGGAAATATTTTTGTGATTTTTTTCAGTTTTTTGGGTTTTCTGTTCAGAAAATAAGAAGGGGACACACAATTTCAGCTACCTACTTTCGGAGTGTTTATTTCCGAAAATATTCACACAATTAAAAAAGAATCTTAGAAACCTTAGTGTTTTTATAAGATCTGTTGAAGTATTTGCCACTCGTAAAAGTTTGCTAAAAAAATGTGTGGAGGAAAAAATATTTATTTTTATTATAAATTTAACTAACAAACCTAGTAGCGCGGCCCACACAAGACTATCACTATAAATATATATATATATATATATCTCCAAATTTAATCGATATACAGGGTGGAATTTTGTAATGCCACCTGGAGGGAGGCGGACCATACGTCTGTTTGCCACCGTCGGGGTATAAAAAAAAAAAGTACTTTAAATACTCGAGATAGATCATTTTATTCAAAAGAAACATTCCTTTATTTTTGAAAAGAAACAGAACTGCATTTAACGATTTCCGGAAATTCGCTTGCCATACCCAGTAATCGAACCAGCTAAAATTCCAGAAAATAACGCCTTGTTCTTTTATAGTAATCACCGACAGGGTCAATCGATTCAATCAAAAATAAGGATCGAATCTCTCTAACAAACGTGGTAAATTAAATAAAAACAAAACATAAAATCGTATCTTATAAATTCAATGAGACAAGATGAAGCACTTTTACTCAATGGTCCGTAATTTTTACTTAATAAATTCGTAATTAATAATTATCTTTGCTGTCATTTATTCACTAAAATAGGAAAAGAACTATTTAGATAAGAAGATTAGATATGCACGTATGTTTGTGCAGGTCAAATGAAAAAAAAGATGTGACTTACTTACTTGTGAGCCACTAGATTTACCACGTAAGTAATGTAAGTTAAAATTTTATGGTTTTATTCTTATTTAAATAACCATGTTTGTTAGTAAGATTTGATTCTCATGGTTAATTAACTCTATCGATTCATGCCATAAAAGAACAGGATGTTATTTTTTTGGATTTTAGCTGGTTCAATTCTCGGGTGTGGCAAGCATATTTTCGAAAAATTTTGAATGCAGTTTTGTTTCTTTTTAAAAACAAAGGAATGTTTCCTTTGAGTAAAATTATCTATCTCTTATATTAATGAGTACTTTCCCTCCAGGTGGCATTACAACATTCCACCCTGTATAGGTACATCGAGTAGTTTTCGAGTAAAATGCTTGTGACACACGGACGGACGGACGCGACTTAACTGTAAAGGTTCCGTTTTTGCCATTCTGGTTTAACGAACTTGTTATGGATATGCCTGTTCTGTATGTTAGACTCAGATGTTAGAGCACACAATAAAAATGTTCTGGGGTTAGAGTTTGGTCAGATGCAGATTGTTGAATAATAACTCCGTTTTGTTTACACTCCACAAGATTATAATACTGACTGATTTATAATTATAATTAACAGTTTTAGCATTATTCATACATAAACACAGTCACATTATACAACAAAGTACAATTTTATTATTGTTCAAAATGGAGATAAAAATGATTTAATGCATGTGTAATATTAAGGTGGACAGATAGGTAAAAGATCCGCCAACAATTTAGCGGATCGGAATCCGGATCTTTCTTCTTCCTCGAATATCCGTGGTTATGGATACGGATATCCGGCACACCACTACTTCAAACTAATCTAACTTTATTGATCTGATCTATGATGTCTATTTGGTGAAACCAATTAGGTGCTTAGGTTTAAAATATTATTAATTTGGGATTGAGCATGATATAAATAAAGTGTAGGTGTATTGATCGGTGCGATGGGCGGCGGCAGGTATCGTTTGATCCGGTGCAGCGAAGCGAGCGCGTAATCGGCGCGGCCGAGCGAGAGCGCGCGGCGGCGGCCACCCGGCGCACGGGACGCGAGCGGCGCCATGCGCGCGCCGGCGCCGCTGCTGCTGCTGCTGGTCGCCGCCGCCGCCGACCTCGCGCCGCCGCCGCCCACGCTGCTGCTGTTGCGCGCCGCGTGCGAGCCCGACCTCCGCCGCCTGTTCGACGAAGGCCATCTGCGGCTACACGAGCCGGTGCGCCCGCTCCTCGCCTCGCGCCGCCTGCGTCTTCTCACATTCGAAGGTGAGCGAGCCGTATCTAACATTGTTGATAATCGTGCAAACGTGGAAGTAAGTATACTCTTTCAACTACATCGGAGTATTTGTGACCGCCGTTAGAGACTTGCGGGCCAGATTGGAGAGCCACGGTGACCCGCGCATCCCTCGCGGCGCTCAGCGAGGACGGCACCGTGCTGAGCGTGGGCTGGCCGGGCGCGGGCGCGTGCGGTGCGCTGGTGGCGGGGGCGCGCGCGCTGGGCCGGGCCCCGGCCGCCGCGTGCGCCGCGGGGGAGTCGCGCGGTGCGGCGGCGGCGCAGCTGGTGTGGAAGCTCGGCTGGAGGCGCGCCCAGCTGCCGCCGGCGCCGGCGCGCTCCGAGTGCGCGGCGGCGCTGCGTGCCGTGGCGCGCGAGCTCGCGGCGGCCGCCGTGGCCGTGCGCTGGGCCCCCCTGGCGCCCGACGAGCTCGCGTGGCGACCTCACGGTACGTGTCGTCGGAGAGACCGCCGCTACGCCGACGTTTACTTCGGCATCGGACCAGTTCAACCGACGGTTCGATATCGGTTGCAGTTGTGATCCTGTGTGCCTCTCGACGCGGAGGCGGGTCGAGCGCGGCGGCGTCGTTGGGCGCGCCGGGCTCGGGTCCTCCGCTGTTGCTGGTGCACGTCGAAGAGCCGGAGCGCCCCTCCCGCGCCTCGCCGTCCCCGCCCCGTCTTGTGGCGAACGATGGAATTAATGACGCTTTTCAATTAAGCAATATCAGTTTTGTAGTAGTAGGTGAATCGTTACTTAAACAAAATAATATAAACAATAATTCTTCCACTGATGAAATTTCTCCCCGGTACCTGTCCTATTTCCGTCGACGGACAGCTCGATCGATTTCTATATCCACCGTTGAACCATTGATGCATAATACAAACGAGACCACCGAAATAGACTCAATTCCACTTCGATCGAAAGAAGAGCATCCAGATAACGTGGTACGTAGTCAACGTTTTGCATCAGCACAAGAGACTATTCGTGTGAGGTACGACGCTGAGAATAGAGGATACCGCAATCGGAGACGTGATCCATCTCACCTCCTTCACTCTGACTTTCAAATTAAATACTTAGGTAGAATTTTATCTCGCACCGATATCCATTTTTTTCAACATGTGCTTCTACTTACCGACGGAGATCTAAACAAACGTCCATACTTAAGCGAACACGACGTTTACGCAAAGGTAATCGAGGCAATCGAAAATGACTCGAAGGCTGCGCATTCTCGCATAGAACATAGTTACATGAAATTTTACTTATACGAGTGGTCCGACGTGGGCGAGGGAGCGTGGCGCCACGCGGCAGATCTCAGTACCACGTCGACGAGGTCGCTGGACTCGGGGGCCGAGTGGCTGCACGTCATCGGATGGTCCAACGTGACCTTGGCGCTGGACCGCTGGCGCGCCGCAGCTCCTGGGCGGGCGGAAGAGGCGAGCGGCGCAGCAGCGCTGTCCGCCGCGGCGGCTTGCAGCGCGCTGGCGCTGGCGAGCGCCGCAGCGCTGATCGGGCGCTGGTTGTCGCAGCGTCGTCGCCGCCGTCGCCGCCGAGAAGACGCCGTGTTAGCTGTGGCCGACTTCACCTTCCCGGTGGACGAGAGACGACGCGTGGGTGAGGGCATGGAGACGATGCTGTCCTGCTGGCTGCAACAGCTGCATGAGTTCGGCGGGCCTGAGCTCGAGCGGCCCGACCTGCTGAAGCAGCCGCCGCACGCCACGCCACTAGTGCCCTCGGCGCCCTCCTCCACGTGCAGCGTCAACCGCGCTGTTGTGGACCGCCGCATCAGATACAAGGTAGCACTTGTATAGGTACATTCTATATTGAGCATGCACCATGTTGTATGTCGTCACTACAAAGTAGCTGTTCTGATGTGCAGGGAGACGTAGTGCACGTGAAGTATCTGCCGGGCACCACCACGCTGGAGCTCAAGCGCAAAGCCACCGACGTGCTGCTAGTCATGCAGAACCTGCGGCATGAGAATTTAAATCCATTCATAGGTAACATTTAATTTTCCAATACATATAAGATAAGTATATTTACTTGTACATGCTATTACTCAATTTTACACAAACTAGTTGACCTTGATTGGAAATTTCCACCTTGACTTACACATATACTCTTATCAAAGTAATTCGTAAAAAATGTAGTTAATTATTCAAAACAACCAACATGGCTTTTTCCATGGTCGGAGTGTTGATACCAGTTTGACACTTAATACAGATTTATCTGTTGAATTTCATGGATGCCAGACGCCGCGCCGTGTATTTCAACTTTTCAAAAGCTTTCGTTAAAATTAATCATTAAACCCTTAATAATAAATTGAATAGTACATGGTGACCTGTTACCCTGACTAAGTTTCTAACTTCCTATATAGCAAACTAGAGTCGAGCAGTTGTAATAAAAGCTTACCCACACTTGACGATTTCTTGAAATATCAACGGGCATTCCACAAGGATCACATCTCGGTCCGTTTTTATCCAAAGAATGTGGAATCACATTATAATTGAGTTACTTAGGGTGCCTGTGCGAGGCGCGCGCGGCGCTAGTGTTCGACCACTGCCTCCGCGGCTCGCTAGAAGACGTGCTGATGGCGGACGAGATCAAGCTGGACTGGACATTCCGGCTGTCGCTGCTCACGGACCTGGTGAAAGGGATGCGCTACTTGCACTCGTCGGCGCTGCGCACGCACGGCCGCCTGTCGTCTCGCAACTGTGTGGTGGACTCGCGCTGGGTGCTGCGCGTCACCGACTACGGCCTGCCCGCGCTGCACCAGGCGCAGGCGCTGCCGCAGGCCTACCGCACCGCTAGAGGTGAGGCGCGCCGCAAGCGCTGCTCGAGCATGCCAATAATTGTGCTTATTGTAGTATTGGTTCATGTGCAGACCTGCTGTGGACGGCGCCGGAGCTGCTGCGGGAGTCGCGGGGCGAGGGGCGCGGCTCGCAGCCCGGCGACGTGTTCTCCTTCGCCATCATCATGCAGGAGGTGATCGTGCGCGGTGAACCCTACTGCATGCTGGCGCTCACGCCCGACGGTTAGTGCCTATATTAGCGTTTGTTCACGGCTCGCGGTATATCGATTAAAAGCATCTCTCGAGTGCCTGGTTGGGACGAGACGACATCTTCGGTCTTCACCCTTGTCAACCGGCTCTGCCCAATAGACAAATCTTTCGCGAATACTTTGAGCCTCGGTTCCACTCTATTGTCTCCTTAATACGCTGCGCTCTATAATGCGGATGTTAGTGACTTTGAGATCTGTCTATTGTCAATTGAGCAATGCGTCAGTCCAAGAGCGCGCGTAGACTAAATGAGAGTGAGTTCAGAGATCGTGGAGAAGCTGTGTCGGCCGCCGCCGCTGATCCGGCCGTCGGTGTCGATGGGCGCGGCGCCGCCCGAGGCCGTGAGCGTCATGCGCCAGTGCTGGAGCGAGGCGCCCGACCTGCGCCCCGACTTCCACCGCCTGCACGACATCTTCCGACATCTGCACCGCGGCAGGTACCAAACACACGGGGGGGGGGGGACACACTACCGCATACCGCCATCTTAATCAATATTGCACGACTCTTGCAGGAAAATAAACATAGTGGACTCTATGTTTGAAATGTTGGAAAAATATAGCAACAACTTGGAGGAGCTAATCCGGGAGCGCACCGAGCAACTTGACATGGAGAAGAAGAAGACTGAACAGCTACTCAACAGGATGTTGCCGAGGTACCCACACGCACGCGCTACTCTTCTTATATTTCTACATTTCCGATAGTAAACATGTACTTTACTTAACTATTCTACAGAGGTCTTGTTGTTTCGTACTTTTTAGGGTTCCGTAGTGAATATTTTTTCAGCAAACATTTACGAGTACTTCGACAAACACTATGATTTCTAAGATCTGTATGAACCCTTTTAAGTGAGTATTTTCGGAAATAAACGCCCCGAAAGTAGCATAAATTGTGTCCGCCTCTATTTTCTAATCTGTAGCCCAATCACAAAATATATGCGTAATCGTAACGTTATCGTATCGAGGGCTCGATACGTTTACGTGAGTCGGCATCACGAACTCTTACTATCGACTATCGAGGGCTCGAAACATTTGTCGATACCATTACATTAGGAATTTAGGTAAACATGCCCAGTTGTCGGCGTTACAAGATTACAACTGATTTATTTTATTTATATCTAAGCTTCCGAGTAAAAAAAAGTATAAATATAGTGTATTGAAACCGTAAATTTATATATAAAATAGTTATTAATTAATTTAGAATGCGTATTATACCAATTTTTTAATATTTTTGGTTAGGTTAAAGGCATTTGTTGCAGCCGGTACACTGGGCACACTACCCTACTCGATAGTAGTAATGCCATTGAATTAAATGTCAAAAAATTTAAAATGGCGCATTTTTTAATTTTTTATCGGCGTATTATTTGGTTATTTTTTCTCTAAATATTATGCAAAAATTATAGGAAACTTATTTAATTACGTTAAGAATATTATATTGGAATAATTTAAACCAAATTGATACAAAATTTAACAACAAAATGGAAGGACGCCACCTGGCGGTTCACAATGTGAAACTTGAGAAAATATTTTTAAGTGAATTTAGGCCATTTATTGCTCTCATAACTAATATAAAACATGTTAAATATTATCAATATTGATTATACATGCATTCTATATGTACATTAATGTTGAAAAATAAGTTTGAACACGTTTCAAAACTTTACTCACTGAGAAATTTTAAGTGACGGAAGGTTTCGACGAATACGTTAGCCAGCTTTCGAATTTTACGTAGCGTATGTCAAAATTGAGTTCGTGATCGCAATTCAAATTAATTTATAAGGAAATACCAGACGAGCTCGATACGATTACCAGACGAAAGTAGTTGTCAAAAGTTCGTGCTACCAATATTGGTGCATCTTACGTACGATAGAGGCGCTGTACAAATTGCCATACATTTTTTCTCGATGGCGATACGATTACGTTTACATTAGAAGTTCGTGATCGGGCCTCTGGGTGCCTAGTGCGAGTTTTATTATATAAATCGAATGACTTTTACCATCGTGAAAACCGAGCAAACAATAAACGCTTCGAGCTTCGACAATAAGCGAGTGTGGGTTTTACCGAACCTAACTTTCCGAACCCCGTTTATTCACCGTGACAACGGTGTGTTATTTTTGTAGCGTTGGTACGACATTTACGTCTTGAGATTACCCAAACAAATCTAAAATGATATTTTATAAGGCGGTTTAATAGAATAACTTGTCACTCGATTTATCGTAGTTATATCGTGTTTGTTTATATTTTGACACATGTCGTGTCCTAACAACCTCTTGCTTTATATTTCATTGTATTTTAATTTATACAAACTTATAAGAAAGGAAGAAAAGTACCTAATATAATTTATGGAACACTTGTAGTAAACAAGTTACTAGTGTTACTTATGAATTTTTGTTTTGTGAAAGTTATATTATTTTGTAAAATTACTTCTTGCACATGGAAATATCAGTAAACCAGTCTACAATGCAAATAGTAGGTGGTCCAACATCATTGACTGTGAAGAGAGCCACACTTAATATATGAAAAAATCATGATGGAACTTCGAAATGAATATGACAAGGTATGTATTGATGTTATACTTAATGCTCACATTTTTTTGCCGAAATATGCAATCATGCATCGTAGGTCATTATCTAGAGGGTGATAATGATGCTAAAGAGATTAAATTTATATGGACAGCATTTACTCATATCAAATAAAGTCTATTAGAATGCTAAGCAATAATTCGTCTGCCAGTCAGCAATATTTTATAGAATTGTTGTAGACGTGCAATCACAGTAGATAAAAACATTACCCTCCTTTTTTGCAGTCGGGTAAAAAGGTAAATCTATGGGGGTCTCAGTTTCCAACGTGTTTGAAATGTCTAACAATTTAAACACAATCCATATGTATATTTGTTACAGATGAAGCTGAAGATTATTGGAGAAATATCTAACTGCAGCAGCGTAGAGAGCAAAATAGGCTGTGGATGATGGAAGTACTGACAGATTATAATAGTTTCAAGCAATGTAGACATAATAATGTATTAGGTCTGATTAAAATAAAAGGCTGGTTCAAAATGAGTTCCTTATTGGTTTTTATTTCCCATATTAACTTAAACAATATAAACAATAAATATAGACTGGCCTGTTGGTCTAGTGGTTAGTGACCCTGACTGCTAAGCCGGAGGTCGTGGGTTCGATCCGCACCCAGGACAAATCTTTGTGTGATGAGCATCAAGGTTTGTTCTGTGTCTGGGTGTAATTTTTCTATAATATGTATGTATTTACAAAAAAAAAATGCATTTAAGTAGTATATCAGTTGTTTAGTACCCATAACACAAGCAAATATAATTGCTTACTTTGGGACTAGATGGCGCTGTGTGAATGTGGTAGAATATATTATATTATATTATTATATTAAAATCAGGGTGCCTAGTGCGAGTTTTTTTACGAATTCACGGCGTAAAAGTAAACGCAGATTTGTATGGTATTGAAATCACTCCATCTGGTGGTTACTTTAGGAAACATTTGTTCTGAGTGTGAGTTTTTCCTCTATGTAGTGTATTTTTTACGTGCCGAAACCGTTTTTGCACGTTTAGCGTTGGTGCACGTGATTGGTTAACTCCAAACTGCGTCAACAATTGTGCGAGTGCGAGTTACATATTTTGACAGTTTATGAAGTAAAGTAAGCAAACGTGAGAAATACGCGATCGAAAAGTTTTCACCTTGATTTTTATAGTGACAAGTGACATATTGAAAAAAAGTAAATAATATTAATATTGTAATTATTGTCGTAATTATATTATAAACATTGTATTAGTTGCCTAGGCACATATAAAATATATCTACCTGATTTTAATATAATAATATAATATAATATATTCTACCACATTCACACAGCGCCATCTAGTCCCAAAGTAAGCAATTATATTTGCTTGTGTTATGGGTACTAAACAACTGATATACTACTTAAATGCATTTTTTTTTTTGTAAATACATACATATTATAGATAAATTACACCCAGACACAGAACAAACCTTGATGCTCATCACACAAAGATTTGTCCTGGGTGCGGATCGAACCCACGACCTCTGGCTTAGCAGTCAGGGTCACTAACCACTAGACCAACAGGCCAGTCTATATTTATTGTTTATATTGTTTAAGTTAATATGGGAAATAAAAACCAATAAGGAACTCATTTTGAACCAGCCTTTTATTTTAATCAGACCTAATACATTATTATGTCTACATTGATTGAAACTATTATAATCTGTCAGTACTTCCATCATCCACAGCCTATTTTGCTCTATAAGCTGCTGCAGTTAGATATTTCTCCAATAATCTTCAGCTTCATCTGTAACAAATATACATATGGATTGTGTTTAAATTGTTAGACATTTCAAACACGTTGGAAACTGAGACCCCCATAGATTTACCTTTTTACCCGACTGCAAAAAAGGAGGGTAATGTTTTTATCTACTGTGATTGCACGTCTACAACAATTCTATAAAATATTGCTGACTGGCAGACGAATTATTGCTTAGCATTCTAATAGACTTTATTTGATATGAGTAAATGCTGTCCATATAAATTTAATCTCTTTAGCATCATTATCACCCTCTAGACAATGACCTACGATGCATGATTGCATATTTCGGCAAAAAAATGTGAGCATTAAGTATAACATCAATACATACCTTGTCATATTCATTTCGAAGTTCCATCATGATTTTGTCATATATTAAGTGTGGCTCTCTTCACAGTCAATGATGTTGGACCACCTACTATTTGCATTGTAGACTGGTTTACTGATATTTCCATGTGCAAGAAGTAATTTTACAAAATAATATAACTTTCACAAAACAAAAATTCAAAAGTAACACTAGTAACTTGTTTACTACAAGTGTTCCATAAATTATATTAGGTACTTTTCTTCCTTTCTTATAAGTTTGTATAAATTAAAATACAATGAAATATAAAGCAAGAGGTTGTTAGGACACGACATGTGTCAAAATATAAACAAACACGATATAACTACGATAAATTCGAGTGACAAGTTATTCTATTAAACCGCCTTATAAAATATCATTTTAGATTTTTTTGGGTAATCTCAAGACGTAAATGTCGTACCAACGCTACAAAAATAACATACCGTTGTCACGGTGAATAAACGGGGTTCGGAAAGTTAGGTTCGGTAAAACCCACACTCGCTTATTGTCGAAGCTCGAAGCGTTTATTGTTTGCTCGGTTTTCACGATGGTAAAAGTCATTCGATTTATATAATAAAACTCGCACTAGGCACCCAGGTAGATATATTTTATATGGGCCAAGGCAACTAATACAATGTTTATAATATAATTACGACAATAATTACAATATTAATATTATTTACTTTTTTTCAATATGTCACTTGTCACTATAAAAATCAAGGTGAAAACTTTTCGATCGTGTATTTCTCACGTTTGCTTACTTTACTTCATAAACTGTCAAAATATGTAACTCGCACTCGCACAATTGTTGACGCAGTTTGGAGTTAACCAATCACGTGCACCAACGCTAAACGTGCAAAAACGGTTTCGGCACGTAAAAAATACACTACATAGAGGAAAAACTCACACTCAGAACAAATGTTTCCTAAAGTAACCACCAGATGGAGTGATTTCAATACCATACAAATCTGCGTTTACTTTTACGCCGTGTATTCGTAAAAAAACTCGCACTAGGCACCCTGAACAAAACAAAACTATATAAAAAATACATCCAATTACAATTATTTAGAACATAATTGGATGTATCTACCGTTTTAGAGTTATTGCCGAAAACTGCGCTTCTCAACAAAAGGAGGAAGATAAATGTTAAGTCGTAATTATTATTATTTATATTTTAAACAAAATTGCAAAGTTGTAGAGCTAGCTCGATAGATGGCGATGTGTACTTGTGCCTATCGGCTGAATCGCGCTATTAAGATTCTCCGTCTTTGAATGACCTCCCCTTATTAATATTAAAAGAAAAGACTTTATATTCACGTTCTAAAACCTGGATATATTATAGGAGCCATTGATGAATTAATTCATAACGTCCAATGATAAACTAGGTACTTACTTACTTACCACAATAGACCCATTCGTAGTTGAGGTACAGAAGTTGTAATTGTTGGCGCGGCAGGTCGGTGGCGGAGCGGCTGCTGCTGGGGTCGCGCGTGGAGCCCGAGGAGTTCGAGGAGGTGTCCATCTACTTCAGCGACATCGTGGGTTTCACGGCGCTCGCGGCGCGCTCCACGCCCGTGCAGGTGGTGGACCTGCTCAACGACCTGTACACCACGTTCGACGCCGCCATCGAGCGGTACAAGGTGTACAAGGTGGAGACCATCGGCGACGCCTACATGGTGGTGGGCGGCCTGCCCGTGCGCACCCGCGACCACGCCGAGAGCGTGGCCACCATGGCGCTGCACCTGCTGCACCTGGCCGGCCAGTTCCGCGTGCGCCACCTGCCCGACACGCCGCTGCAGCTGCGCATCGGCCTGCACACCGGGCCCGTGTGCGCCGCCGTGGTGGGCCTCACCATGCCGCGCTACTGCCTCTTCGGCGACACCGTCAACACCGCCTCGCGCATGGAGTCCACCGGTGAGTCGCAGCTCCGGCGGGGGCGCCAGCTCTGCCGGGGTCGCTCACCGCTCGTGTTGCAGGGGCCGCGTGGCGCATCCAGGTGTCGGCCACCACGGCCGAGCGCCTCGCCGCCGCCGGCGCCTACCGCCTGCGCTCGCGGGGCCTCACGCAGATCAAGGGCAAGGGCGCGATGCACACCTACTGGCTCTTGGGGAAAGAAGGCTTCGACAAGGCTCTTCCCACCCCGCCTGCTCTCGAGTCAGTTTTGTTTGCATATCCACCAATAATTAAAACATAAATTAAAAGTTGTTGCACAATTAACAGACCCTTTTATATCCAGATCAGAAGAAGTCCTGTTCGAAATGGAGGGTGAGAACGAGGGCGAGTCGCCGCCGCCGACGAGCCGCTCGCCCGCTCTCGTGCGCCAGGTCTCTGATCCTCCCCCCAGCCGTGACAAACAGGGTAAGAACTAACCAGTCATGGGAAAAAAGTATTTAAGTATTTATCACAATTGTTTCTGTACATAAAGATTTTGCATTACTTATAAACATTATATTTGGTTTTGCAAATGTATAAGTATTGTGATGCAATTGTTAAAGTAACGAACAATGTTCCACGGAAGAAGTGTGTACAGTACAAGTATAGTCGACATCATGTTGTCCCTCGGCAGGTGCACGGGTGAGTGAGCGGTCGGGCGCGGTGTCGGCGGACAACAGTCCGTCACGTGCCGCCGCTTCCGCCGCCGCCCCCGCCGCCGCCCCCGCCCCCGCTCTCACCGCCGCCACCTCCTCCGCCCCCGCCGCCGCCCCCGCCCCCGCCGCCGCCCGCGCAGCCGTGCTGGCGTGCGCCAGCCTCGACCACACCGCTGCCGCCGCGCCATACTCGCGTTACCGGTTCTTATATACCTATTTATATTATTATTTGTATAAACATAATAATAAAATTCTATCGGGTCCATGTCTTACATCATAAAAACTGTATAAACAATATAAAACATGTTTTAAAGCTCCAAAAGGTTTCTGATTTTAAATAAAGTTTAAAAACGAAACATTTAAAACCAAAATCATCAAAATCGGTGCTGTTCCTCAAGACTTCCGAAGATTGCCTTTTTTTTACGTTTTCATTGACGCGACTATTACTTAGGTGCTCTATAATCTTGTCGTCAGATGTCTGGGGAACGGGCGTCGACCATTACGGCGGCAGTGGTCCCTGGAACGCGGCGACGGTCTGGCCGCGGCGGCGGGCGGAGGGGCGGCCGGCGCAGAGGTGCCAGCGTCGGCGCCGTCGTCACCGCCGGAGTGGGCGCCGCTGGTGCTGCTGGGCGGCTCGGCGCCGGCGCCGCGGGGCGCGCCGCGCTACCGCACGCGTCCGGAGCGCGACACCTAGCGTAGCGGCTTGCATGCGGCGCCAGCGCATGCGTCGTAGTTCGACAATAATTTTCGTAGACGAATATTGTTCGCGCGGCTCTTCACTCGTCGCTCGTCTAGATTGCACCGCGTCGATCGATATAAATGTGAAAATAAACTTTTTTATGAATAGCACTTAGATACTGAAGAGATAATATTGGTGTATTTTTGAATTTTTTCGAGTACTTACTTACTACTACTAATAAAAATAAAAACTAAATGAATGTCTTCTGTTGTTGTTTCAATCTGGTTTATTATCCGGACAGGTACCTACCTACTCGCACTGTCAGTGGGGTGAGTTTTTTTGTTTGTTTTTTTTTTTAAAAGACAACGCCCGCACTAGGGAACAAGCCCTGTGTCGCGGGGAGCTTTACAAACATGAAACTAACGGACACAAAGTACACCCAGACTAGAAACAAATATCTATGAATCACACAAATATTTGTCTCGTGTGGGAATCGAACCCACGTCACCCAGCAGTAGTGGTGAGGCGACCACCTTAACCACTGCGCCACGGTGACAGTCATCATCGTGACCGTCATCAGTAAAAAGTTTTTACGCTACTTAATTTTTTTTCGTCGGGGATTTAAAATAAAATTATTTGACCCTTTTTATATGTTTTGTTTCTTCTGTTGTATAGATATTTTCGTCGCGGGTTTTTTTTTTTTTTTTTTTTTTTTTTTTTTTTTTTTTTTTTTTAATTTTTTTTTTTTTTTTTTTTTAATTTTGTTTTTGTATTTTAAATATATTCAAAGAGTGCCCTATCTTACTAACTGTAATTCGTATAACAGAGGCCCGATCGCGAACTTCTAATGTAAACGTAATCGTATCGCCATCGAGAAAAAATGTATGGCAATTTGTACAGCGCCTCTATCGTACGTTAGATGCACCAATGCGTCTGGTAATCGTATCGAGCTCGTCTGGTATTTCCTTACAAATTAATTTGAATTGCGATCACGAACTCAATTTTGACATACGCTACGTAAAATTCGAAAGCTGGCTAACGTATTCGTCGAAACCTTCCGTCACTTAAAATTTCTCAGTGAGTAAAGTTTTGAAACGTGTTCAAACTTATTTTTCAACATTAATGTACATATAGAATGCATGTATAATCAATATTGATAATATTTAACATGTTTTATATTAGTTATGAGAGCAATAAATGGCCTAAATTCACTTAAAAATATTTTCTCAAGTTTCACATTGTGAACCGCCAGGTGGCGTCCTTCCATTTTGTTTTTTTTTTTTTTTTTTTTTTTTTTTTTTTTGTTTTTTTTTTTTTAAATTATTGTATCAATTTGGTTTAAATTATTCCAATATAATATTCTTAACGTAATTAAATGTTTCCTATAATTTTTGCATAATATTTAGAGAAAAAATAACCAAATAATACGCCGATAAAAAATAAAAAAAATGCGCAAATTTTTTTTTTTTTTTTTTTTTTTGACATTTAATTCAATGGCATTACTACTATCGAGTAGAGTAGTGTGCCCAGTGTACCGGCTGCAACAAATGCCTTTAACCTAACCAAAAAAAAAAATATTAAAAAAAAAAAATTGGTATAATACGCATTCTAAATTAAGATAGGAAGACACAAAGGTTTCAACAAAATCAGTGTATTGTATATAACAACTATCCTCAAGAACCGCACACACTTTACAGAATTTCAATCATCTAAATTGGTCAAACTGTTTCCGACATAAATGGTATTATGTGGGAACACACAACCTCTCATCCCAAATATACCGTCTCCGTAACGTTCCGTCGTGGATAATTAATATCAAAAATATAAATAACAAAAATAATCGTCTTAGTGAAAAAACACAAATAATGACAAGAGTTGTCAAAAGCCTCCATAGATGGCGTTGTGCCGTCAGGCTGAATCGCGGTGTTAAGATTCTCCGCGATGTAATGACGTCCCGTGTGAAGAAACTTTTGACCTTCGGTTAGGTTAGGTTAGGTTAGGTTAGGTTAGGTTAGGTTAGGTTAGGTTAGGTTAGGTTAGGTTAGGTTAGGTTAGGTTAGGTTAGGTTAGGTTAGGTTAGGTTAGGTTAGGTTAGGTTAGGTTAGGTTAGGTTAGGTTAGGTTAGGTTAGGTTAGGTTAGGTTAGGTTAGGTTAGGTTAGGTTAGGTTAGGTTAGGTTAGGTTAGGTTAGGTTAGGTTAGGTTAGGTTAGGTTAGGTTAGGTTAGGTTAGGTTAGGTTAGGTTAGGTTAGGTTAGGTTAGGTTAGGTTAGGTTAGGTTAGGTTAGGTTAGGTTAGGTTAGGTTAGGTTAGGTTAGGTTAGGTTAGGTTAGGTTAGGTTAGGTTAGGTTAGGTTAGGTTAGGTTAGGTTAGGTTAGGTTAGGTTAGGTTAGGTTAGGTTAGGTTAGGTTAGGTTAGGTTAGGTTAGGTTAGGTTAGGTTAGGTTAGGTTAGGTTAGGTTAGGTTAGGTTAGGTTAGGTTAGGTTAGGTTAGGTTAGGTTAGGTTAGGTTAGGTTAGGTTAGGTTAGGTTAGGTTAGGTTAGGTTAGGTTAGGTTAGGTTAGGTTAGGTTAGGTTAGGTTAGGTTAGGTTAGGTTAGGTTAGGTTAGGTTAGGTTAGGTTAGGTTAGGTTAGGTTAGGTTAGGTTAGGTTAGGTTAGGTTAGGTTAGGTTAGGTTAGGTTAGGTTAGGTTAGGTTAGGTTAGGTTAGGTTAGGTTAGGTTAGGTTAGGTTAGGTTAGGTTAGGTTAGGTTAGGTTAGGTTAGGTTAGGTTAGGTTAGGTTAGGTTAGGTTAGGTTAGGTTAGGTTAGGTTAGGTTAGGTTAGGTTAGGTTAGGTTAGGTTAGGTTAGGTTAGGTTAGGTTAGGTTAGGTTAGGTTAGGTTAGGTTAGGTTAGGTTAGGTTAGGTTAGGTTAGGTTAGGTTAGGTTAGGTTAGGTTAGGTTAGGTTAGGTTAGGTTAGGTTAGGTTAGGTTAGGTTAGGTTAGGTTAGGTTAGGTTAGGTTAGGTTAGGTTAGGTTAGGTTAGGTTAGGTTAGGTTAGGTTAGGTTAGGTTAGGTTAGGTTAGGTTAGGTTAGGTTAGGTTAGGTTAGGTTAGGTTAGGTTTCAGAAGGGTCTGAACGAGGCGGCGGCCACTATTGCCGAGGTGGCCGAAGCCTTGTTCAATAGAACAACGTCGGAAGAAACCAAAAGGCTGCGGAAGGAGAATGCCCGCTTGTCAGCCGAGGTTAAGGATCTCAGGGAGGAACATGAGGCGCTAAGAGCTGACCTCAACAATATTAGGAAGGAACGGAATACCAGCGGGGAAGCACCCAAAGATACGGAGTCGGAATTGGTACTCCTACTCAAAAATGAGTTAGCGAGTATCAATAACCGCTTCTCAGTGCTGGAGGGTCGGCTGCTGCGTCCCCCGCTTGCCTCCGGAGCAACTCTTAAACCAGCTGCTCCTAAACCGCCTGCTCCTAAACAAGCGACTCCTACACCGGCAAAACCGGCAAAAACATTTTCAGCGGTGGTAGCTTCTGCTGCCAACAAGTCATTGCCGCCTGCTAGTAACCAGCCAATAGCTGGCCCATCAGGGGTGAAACAAGTGACCAAGACGTCGGCGGCAAAAGTGGCAATTACCAACAGTTCTGCCGAAGCTCCCAAACCCAACCAGGGTGAATGGGTGAATGTTGGCAGCAGAAAGCAGGAAAAGAAGGCCCGGAAAAAGAAGGCCAAAAAAGCAAAGAAGGAGCTCGAAGCAAAAAAGAAAAAAGAGGCAGTACTGCGCGCCCCTCGATCGGCAGCTGTGGTTTTAACACTGCAGCCAGCAGCTTTGGAAAAAGGGGCCACATATGCACAGTTGCTTACAAAGGCGAAGACCCACATAAAACCCGCCGATTTGGGTATTATCACGGGTCTTCGCTGCAAGCCGACACAAACCGGAGCTCGAATGCTTGAAGTGCCCGGAGCCACCAGTGGTCAAAAGGCTGACGCACTAGCCGACAAATTGAGAGAGCTCTTCCCAGCTGAAGAAGTCCGAGTATCCAGGCCTACGAAGACCGCAAGTCTGCGCATTACGGGCCTGGATGACTCCGTCACCGTAGAGGAAATTGCTGCTGCCGTCGCAGAGAGGGGGGGCTGCACGCTAGAGCAGGTCAGGGCAGGCTCTATCCGCACTGGCCTCTTTGGAATGGGTTCAGTCCTGGTGAGCTGCCCCGTGGCAGCAGCAAAAAGGCTCACAGATGGGAAGAGACTGCTGGTGGGCTGGGTGTCGGCACAAGTCAGGCTCCTGGAGCCTAGACCAACACGGTGCTTCAGGTGCTTGGCAACAGGACACCTGAGCGCTAAGTGTACGTCAGCGACAGACCGCAGTAACCTCTGCTATCGCTGTGGTCAAGCAGGACATGTAGCAGGCTCCTGCGATGCCGCGCCGCACTGTGTTATGTGTGCGGCGTATGGCAAACCTGCGGATCACAGGATCGGCGCAAAGGCCTGCGCCGCTTCCACCGCTAAGGGCAAAGGCCCGGCGAAGGGGGGCCGAAAGAATGGTCCCAAAAAATCGGCGCCCGCGAAGCCGGCGCCCATTCCGCAGCAGGAGTTTGAGATGGAATGCCTATAATGGCCCCACTCAGACTCCTGCAAGCAAATTTGAACCACTGCGCCGCGGCCCAGGATCTTCTTATCCAGACCGTGGCGCAGTGGAACGTTTCATTGGCGGTCATTGCCGAGCCGTACTTTGTCCCACCCCGGGATGATTGGATTGGCGACCAGTGCGGCTCGGTGGCCATTGTTTCATCGCCGGCTGCCGGCGCTCAGGCACTTGAAGCCTTTTCTAAGGGCCGTGGAATTGTGGCGGCTCGAATGGGGGATTTTGCCGTGGTGGGGGTATATCTCTCCCCCAACATATCTCTCGCCGACTTCGAGGTGGCAATAGCTTACCTGGGCACCGTCGTCGCCCGCTGCCACCCTCTCCCTGTCTTCGTCCTCGGGGACTTCAATGCCAAGTCTACGGCTTGGGGTTCCCCGGCCACGGACGCCAGGGGAGAGGTGGTAGAGGAGTGGGCCGTGGAGCAGGGCCTACTCATCCTCAACCGGGGCACAGTACAAACGTGTGTGCGTCAGCAGGGCGGGTCAATTGTGGACCTGTCTTTTGCCAGTCCTGCATTGGCCCGCCATGTCTCCGGCTGGCGTGTCGAGGACGGGGTGGAGACGTTGTCGGACCATCTCTACATAAGGTTCGACGTGTCCGCCCTGGACGCTGGCGCTCCGGCCGGAGCAGCCCCGGTTGGGAACAGTCCGCGTTGGTCGCTGAAGTCATTGGACCGGGAGGCACTCTTGGAGGCCTCAATCGTTCAGGCCTGGGTGTCAGCACCGGATAGGCCTGACGATATCGAAGATGAGGCCGAGTGGTTCCAAGAGTCGCTTACAAACATCTGCGATGCGGCGATGTCTCGGGTACATTCCACACCCAAAAGGCGGCAGGTGTACTGGTGGTCGGAGGAGATTGCGCTGATGCGCCGTGACTGCGTCGCGGCGAGACGCCAGTACACCAACTTCCGCCGAAGACGTCGCCGCCCTCCCGGTGCCGATGCCATGGAGGCAGAGCTGTACGAGGGGTACAGGGCGGCCAAGAAGAGGCTGCAGCTGGAGGTGAAGCGGGCCAAGACGAGGGCCCGCGAAGACCTCATTCGGACCCTGGACACAGATCCGTGGGGGCGTCCATACAAAATGGTCAGGGGCAAACTCCGCCCCTGGGCCCCCCCACTGTCCCAGGGTCTCCGCCCCCAGCTGCTAGAGGAGGTGGTGGTCGCTCTGTTCCCTGCGAGGGAGGAGCACCCTCCTCCGCCCATGGTTCTGCCTTCCATGGTCGTGACTGACGCGGACGATGGCGACGACGTGCCCGAAGTGACCCGGGTGGAGCTGAGCTCGGCGGTGCAAAGGCTCCAAGCCAAAAACACCGCCCCAGGGCCCGACGGCATTCCTGGCCGTGCATGGGTCCTGGCCCTGCGGGAGCTCGGGCCCCGACTGTTAGGACTCCTCAGTGCGTGCCTGGAGGAGGGCCGGTTTCCATTACGATGGAAAACCGGCAAATTGGTCCTCCTCAAAAAGGAGGGACGCCCGGCGGACTCTCCGTCCGCCTACCGGCCCATTGTACTGCTGGACGAGGTGGCGAAGCTTTTCGAGCGTATCATTGCCGACCGCCTCGTCGCACACCTCGGTGCAGTTGGGCCGGATCTGGCGGACAACCAGTTCGGTTTCCGGCGCGGGCGTTCCACGGTGCACGCTATCCTACGTGTGAGGAGTCAGGCGGAGGAGGCCATGTCCCGGGGTGAGGTGGTGCTGGCGGTGTCGCTCGACATCGCCAACGCGTTCAACACCTTACCCTGGAGTTGCATTCGGGAGGCACTGACCTACCATCGGGTGCCGGCCTACCTCCGTCGCATAGTCGGGGCCTATCTTAGTGATAGAGCTGTTATCTACCCGGGTCAAAATGGGTGGGGTCGGCGAGAGATGTCGTGCGGTGTTCCACAGGGATCGGTTCTGGGTCCGCTCCTGTGGAACATCGGATACGACTGGGTGCTGCGCGGAGTCATGCTCCCGGGTGTCGTCGTGACGTGCTATGCAGACGACACCCTCGTAGCGGCACGGGGGAGAGATTTCCGGCGGGCGTCGATTTTAGCGACAGCTGGGGTTGCGCAAGTCGTGGGTCGGATCCGGCGGCTGGGTCTCGAGGTGGCTCTTCACAAGTCGGAGGCCATTTGTTTCCATGGCCCCCGCAACGGGCCACCTCCGGGATCCCACATCATTGTTGGAGGCGTTCGCATCGGCGTCGAGTCGACACTTAAATACCTTGGTCTTGTCCTCGATAGCCGATGGAACTTTAAGGAACATTTCCGGCGTTTGGTCCCCAAGCTCATGGGAGCCGCGGGCGCTTTATCGCGGCTACTACCCAATCTTGGGGGCCCGAACGCCTCCTGTAGGAGGCTCTACTCGGGGATCGTGCGATCCATGGCCCTGTACGGGGCTCCCGTATGGGCTGACAACCTGGCGGCCGATAACATCGCCTTGCTGCGGAGACCGCAGCGAGCAATGGCCGTCAGGATTGTCCGCGGGTATCGCACGATATCCTTCGAGGCGGCGAGCCTCCTCGCCGGATCCCCTCCGTGGGACCTGGATGCCAAGGTCCTCGCGTCGCTATTCCGTTGGCGCGAGGAAGGGCTGGCGATGGACTTGCGCCCTGTGCCTCAAGAGATTGGGGCGCAGCGGCGCCAGCTCCACATGGTCCTGCTGGAGGAGTGGAGGGCGCGACTTGCGCAACCTAGTGCAGGGCACGCCACGGTGGTGGCGGTAAGTCCCGTCCTTGAGGAGTGGCTGGAACGGCGGCATGGCGCCCTCACGTTCCGTATGACGCAGGTGCTGTCGGGGCATGGTTGCTTCGGCCGTTACCTGTGTCGGATCGGACGTGAGCCGACGCCCGAGTGTCACCACTGCGGGAATTGCCCCGAGGACACGGCGCTCCACACGTTAGTGGAGTGTGCGGCA
This sequence comes from Laspeyria flexula, assembly GCA_905147015.1. Taxonomy (NCBI): domain Eukaryota; kingdom Metazoa; phylum Arthropoda; class Insecta; order Lepidoptera; family Erebidae; genus Laspeyria; species Laspeyria flexula. The sequence continues at coordinate 54,887 of LR989954.1, read as the reverse complement.
TGGGCCGTGCAGCGCCGTGACCTCGCCGCGAACATCAGAGCGGGTGCCCTCTCTTTGGCGGCCGTGGTAGAGGCCATGGTCCAGGATGAGGGGGCATGGGACGCCTTCGCCTCCTTTTGCGAGGAGGTTATAGGCCAGAAGGAGGAGGCAGAAAGGGAGAGGGAATTAACATCTACCCTCCCCTCCCGCAGTCGACGTACCGGGCGTCGCAGGGCGCTCGCCGCCGATTTACGCCCTCCATAGAGGGAGGCCTGCGGGCGGTGGCCTTAGGGCAGCCGCCGCCCGACCAGTACAGGCCCGAGATGGTAGCGCGCATGTGTTCCGCGTGCGCCTCTCGTGAGGGAGGGCAAGGCCCTCCAAAGCAGACGGGGCCCGCCAGGAATGGCGGGCCGTGACCCGCCGGGATAGCGAAAGTAATGCGCAAGCGTCCTCGCTCCCCGGCACATGGGTCGTCTGAAGGAACACCGTAGGTTTAGTTGGTAGGCCGGTACCGTCGCATACCGGAGAGCCCAACATAACCACACGTCTCACCCGGGCGTGTGGTATGCATAAGGCGCATTCCTACGTAAAAAAAAAAAAAAAAAAAAAAAAAAAAAAAAAAAAAAAAAAAAAAAAAAGGTTAGGTTAGGTTAGGTTAGGTTAGGTTAGGTTAGGTTAGGTTAGGTTAGGTTAGGTTAGGTTAGGTTAGGTTAGGTTAGGTTAGGTTAGGTTAGGTTAGGTTAGGTTAGGTTAGGTTAGGTTAGGTTAGGTTAGGTTAGGTTAGGTTAGGTTAGGTTAGGTTAGGTTCCGCTGCCGCCTTGTCGTGGCAGGGGGGCTCAGTACAGTTATGGAAGCGAAGAGCAGCCCCGGGGGGACGTCACCGCCGACCCGGCTAAGTGGTGGCGTCCCGGTACCCCCGCCAGTTCTCTGGTGGGGGCGGCTGCCGCGTTACCGCTCACGCGGTGGCGTGGTGGCCAGGGGGGGATGGGGAGGGGGTGAGGCAGGTGGGGAGTGCCGGTCGACTGCCTACCTGCCTCAGCCCCAGCGTGGCCACATGCGCGAGAATGTGGAGGCGGTGGGGCCGCAGTGGAGAGGGGAACGCCACCTCCCCTGACTTCTGCGGCCGTTGCCGGACTGAGACTCGCTCTCGTCCGGCCGTGGGGTCGTCGCCACCGACTCGGCTAAGTGGTGACGGTCTGGAGCCTTCGGGCACGTTGTGGTGGGGCTGCCGAGTTACCGTTGTGCATCCACGCGGTAGCGCGGTGGCCGAGTGGGGGGGATTGGGGAGGGGGTGAGGCAGGTGGGGAGTGCCGAAGACTGCCTACCTGCCTCAGCCCCAGCGTGGCCACGGGCGCGAGACCGTGGAGGCGGTGGGGCCGCAGTGGAGAGGGGACCCTACCCCCCTGACTTCTGCGGCCGATGCCGGGTGTAGGACTTCGGTCCGAACCCGGCCGGGATGCGGCTGGGCGGCGGTCAAACGTCGCTCGGCCCAACTCGTAAGCCCGGCTTCGGTCGGGAACGAGGGCCCTCGCCGTGGGGCGGGGCCGCGAGGAAGGAAAACCTCTATAAAAAATCACCAACGGGAGGGGGTGGGTGAGGGTGGTGACTTCGGTCGCCGCCCGAACCAAACCGTAAGCCTGGCGCTTGCCGGGAACGGGGGCCTCCGCTCTTCGGAGTGGGGCTGCGAGGAAGGAAAACCTCTATAAAAAATAACCAGCGGTAGGTGGCAACTTCGGTTGTCGCCCGACACTCGTAAGCTCGCCCCTGGTTGGTGGGCCCGAGGGCCTCCGCTCTTCGGAGTGGGGCCGCGAGGAAGGAAAACCTCTATAAAAAATTACCTACGGGATGGCTGAAGCCGCACTTGTGCGGCCGAGGTGCGTTGGCGAGGGAAGGGTCTTCGGGCCCCGAACTTGGCCGACAAAGCTCGTAATCCCGGCGCTAGGCGCCGGGGACGAGGATCGCCACTCTGTCACCCGGAGCGGCGGTCGCGAGGAAGAACAACCTCTATAAAAAATTACCACGGGGTCCGGCCTCCCTCGGGGGGTCGGATAGACGCCGGGACTATCAAGTGTGTGATTATCCGGCATACCTTGGAGTGTTGCGCGGAGTGGTTGGCGGGGGGTCTGCCGACTGCTCCGACTGGGCGCGACCCCGGGAAGATAACGGTCTGTGTGGCTCAGGACGTTATACCAGCCCAGGATTGGGCTGGAAGCTGGGCGGAGTCTACCCGGCTCCGCTCCGGGATGAGTCCCTTACGGGACACGCGCGAGGGGGGCACTGGAGGCAGCATACCCGCGTTCCCAGAGCCCTCCTACTATGCGCAGATGAAGGCCACCGGAGAGGTTTTAGTGGGTGCAAGCCCCACATATCCCCGACACGGCCCCCCGTGCCGGGGAATGGGTCAGCCATTTCCTCTTCGACAAAAAAAAAAAAAAAAAAAAAGGTTAGGGTAGGTTAGGTTAGGTTAGGTTAGGTTAGGTTAGGTTAGGTTAGGTTAGGTTAGGTTAGGTTAGGTTAGGTTAGGTTAGGTTAGGTTAGGTTAGGTTAGGTTAGGTTAGGTTAGGTTAGGTTAGGTTAGGTTAGGTTAGGTTAGGTTAGGTTAGGTTAGGTTAGGTTAGGTTAGGTTAGGTTAGGTTAGGTTAGGTTAGGTTAGGTTAGGTTAGGTTAGGTTAGGTTAGGTTAGGTTAGGTTAGGTTAGGTTAGGTTAGGTTAGGTTAGGTTAGGTTAGGTTAGGTTAGGTTAGGTTAGGTTAGGTTAGGTTAGGTTAGGTTAGGTTAGGTTAGGTTAGGTTAGGTTAGGTTAGGTTAGGTTAGGTTAGGTTAGGTTTTTTTTTTTTAAATTTTACAAAGAACCCCCTGACATGATCAGAGACCTTTTTTATCTTTTTTGTTTCTAGCTGTTTGGTATTTAATTCGATGGAGTTGGTGTAAGATTAAAGTATTTTGTCTATATTATTTTTATCTATATTTTTTATCTATATTATTTTTATCTATATTATTTTATCTATATTATTTTTATTTCAATATTTTTCCAGCTATATTTTATAATGCTTCTTCCTTGATATTTAACTTATTAAATATTGCAAGCATTATCTGTTATAGCTTTTTGGTTGGGCTACTCCAGTTAGGAACGTGTTCCTATCTGGAGTAGCCCTGCCATTACGGTTTATTCTTGTTCCTTTTTATCACTGTGCTGGCTATTTCTTTACAGAATTGGATGAATGCAGGTCTTTGTGTGTTGTTGCTCATTATTAGTGGTATATTCTCCAGTGTGATGTCAGTATTTATTTTGTGGCTAAAGTCCAATCTCTTCCTCCCGAAGACGGGGCACTCTGTGAGTATATGGGCAACTGACTCCTCTTTACCCGGCTCGCACGCGCACGACGGACTCCCCTTGCACTTGAACCTGTTCAAGTACTCTGAGAATCCGCCGTGCCCCGTGAGAACCTGGGTAATTACCCCGTCGAGTTGTACTTTACGCATGATCTTGTATGCGTCCTCCGCGTTCGGGAGGAAGAGCTTGGTGGTTTTAGCTTGTTGGGCTGTTGTGTACCGCTCGTTCCACTCCTTTACAGCTTCAGCTCGTATGCGTCTCTTTACGTACGAGGTGGGGCACTTATCGTACGTCGGCTTCGTCTTACTGAACAGTGCCGCCTCCTTCGCCAGTTGGTCCGCCCTTTCGTTGCCCTCGATTCCCGCATGCGCTTTAATCCAGCATAGCATTATCCGCTTGTTTTGGTTTTCTATATCGGCTATGTTTTTTCGGATTTCCGCAGAAAGCGCATGCAGGGAGTCGTTGTTCACGATTGTTTCCAGGGCGGACCTTGAGTCGCTGATGATGGCGTAGCTTTCAGCTTTGCCTACCAGTGCCACCTTTGTGGCTTTCCATACCGCCACCAATTCAGCTTGGTAGACAGTGCAACACGGTGACAGCTTCATCTTTTGGTACTTGGTCTCGGCCCCGTTAATCCTAATGGATAACGCGGCTCCGACCTTTCCCTCGATTCGGCTGCCATCCGTGTATATGTGCACGGCACTGTCTACTTTGCCATCTACCTCCTCCTGGCTTTTCAGCTTAATGAATTGGCGGCTGGTATGTACTGCTGGGTGTGGCTTGTCAGCATATGTCATCAGCGACTCAATGGCGTTGTCTCCTAGCTCTAGCCGAGACCGCCCCCTCCGGGCTTCGTATAGAGAAGCATTTTCTCTAATCCGAATGTCCAGAGGGAGTATCCCGGCCAGAACCAGGGCAGCGTGAAGCGACACTGTTCTGTAAGCCTTGCACATTCTCTGTACGAAGGGTCTTTGTACGGCGTTGAGGTGTCTCTGGGTCATGGCTTTCGTTGACGCATGTTGCCATGCACTTGCTGCGTAGCAAATTATGGGTTCCACTGTGGCCTGGTAGATGATCCTTATGACCTCTGGATTGAGGCCCCAGCTTACCCTGGCAGCCCGCGACAGCTGCTTGTAGACATTCAGCGCCTTTCTGCAGACGTTTGCGGTGTGTGTGTTGAAAGTCAACTTGTCGTCGATGGTCAGCCCCAGAAGTTTTATCTCTTTTACCGGCGTGATGCCGACCCCTCCCATGTTCAGTCGTGGTGTGTCGTACTTGAGTTTTTTCGTTAAAACCATTGCCGAGGTCTTATGTGGCGCGAATCTCAGTTTGTTGGCGACACCCCACCCCTGAACATGTTCGAGGGCGGCATTTGCTCTTCCTTCTATTTCGGCGGCTGTGTTCCCATCGAAGACAAGGACCACATCATCCGCAAACGCCTGCGTGTAGTCCCCCCTTGCTTCGAGGCTTTTCAGGAGAGGATCCAGCAACAGGTTCCACAATATAGGGCCCCCTATGGATCCTTGTACGCACCCTTTGTTTGTCCCCTTGGTGTATTCTTCGCCCGCGTATCTGACACTTACGCTTCTTTCCCTGAGGTAACTGTCCATGACCCTCCTCAAGTTCAGTGGACATTTTTCCTCAGCCAAACGGACTCTAATAGCCGGCCACCAGGCGCTGTCGAAGGCTCCCTCTATATCCAGAGATACCAGTGCAACAATCTTCTTTTCTTTTATTTTTGATCTGATATATTGCATCAGGGTGTAGAGGGAGTCTTCGGTGCTCCTTTGTGGCATGAATCCGTATTGGCGAGTACTCATCCTGGGTATCAGGTGGAACTTGAGGCGGGCCACTAACATCTTCTCATACGTCTTTCCCAAAATTGACAATAGGCCAATGGGCCTGTGCGATTTCGGCGTGGTGTAGTCGCTCTTTGCTGGTTTCTTCAGTATTACTACTGTGGCTGTCTTCCAGGCTTTTGGGAAGTAGTGGTACTCCAGGCACTTGTTTAGAAGGGACAGGAATGCATCCGATGTTGTTTTTATTGCGTAGTTGCATATGTCTGCTGTTAAACCGTCGGCTCCGGGGGCCTTTTTAGGGTTGAAGGATTCGCTTGCGGCCTTCAGCTCCATCATGGTGAAGGGTGGATCGTCCTGGTCGCTTTGGTCTACTGCATTTACTTCCTCGGCCTTTGTTCTCGTGCGTGTATGGTCTAAGTTGTCAGAGCTTTCGAGATCTTCCGGGTAGAAAGATTCTGCAATAAATTGCACGGACCCTTTTGCGTCCAGAACCGATCCATCCCTCACCATTGGCAGATCCTCTTCCCTGCGTGTTGTCCTTCCTATCACCCTATAAATCCCTTCCCAGACCCCTTCCCTATCCTGTTTACAGCAGAATTCCTTCCAACTTTCCGTTTGTGCCTTTTCCACTTTTAATTCGTACTCTTTTTTCTGTTTCAGGTACTCATCGACGACCTTCGATCTTCGGACGGGAGCAGCGCATCGTATCCTTCGTTTCTTCGTAGCGACTTCTTTCTTCATCTTCGCGAGTTCACTGGACCACCATGGCAAGGTAAGTTTGTTTTTTGTTTTTCTAATTGGAATTGTTGTATTGCATGCTATTTTAATTATTTCTGTGTAGTTTGTTACTGTTTTCTCTATGTCCTCTATGTTGTTAATTATTTCTATTTCAGTTTTTGTGATTTTGTTTTCTGTTGTTAATTGGTCGAGTTTCTCACGAAACTCTGTCCAATTAGCTTTTTTTGTGTTGTAGGTTCTAGTTGTGCTTTCTATTTTAATTGCTTTAGATTTCTGTAGTTTTAGAGTAAAAATTATGCCATTGTGATCTGAACTGGTTAGTCCTTCCTCGATCTTCCAGTCGTCTACGAGTTCCAACGTGTTCGTCGAGCAGGCTGTGATGTCAATGTGGCTGCTGTATCGTTTTCCTCCTCTGATTGTGTCGAAGGTCGGAATTTCCCCTGTGTTGAGTACGTTCAGTCCCAACTCTCCAAGAGTTCCGCTCACTTCCTCGCCTCTGGGATCGATCGCAAGACTTCCCCACCATGTGCTTTTGGCGTTGACGTCACCTCCAACGATCCATGGCTTTGAGCCATTTGCAGTTTCAATTTCCTTTAGGTGTTCCAGGTATGGCTGTACTGGTTTATCCGGTTCAAAGTAAATTGAGACCAGTGTAATTTCCCAGGCAACTGTTTGGATCCCCACCACAACGATGTTGTTTGTGGTGAGTTTTGGATACTGTACGATTTTTAGGTCGTCATTGAAGATGGCTATTGCCGCCTTAACAGTTCCTTCCCCTACATTAGTGCTCTGGAAGATTCGCACTCCTTTTTGGCTCTTCATCACTTTCATGTTGCCGGTGTAGGGCTCTTGGAGAAGTGCCACCGCGATTTTGCGTTTCTCGGCCTCAATCAGTATCTCGTTTGTGGCGAGTCGTTTTCGTTGGAGGTTTGTCTGAGCTATTTTATAGTCGGTTTTTTCAACGTGGGTGCCCTTAGCAATATGCTACATTCGACCTGGCTAATTCGTCCCATTTCTGTCTTGTAGGGCAGCTATGGCTAAACGCATTGTGCTCTGTGCGTGCTAAATTGGCTTTTTTGCAGTTCCTGCAGACGGCGGGCACACCTGACTTCTGTGCCTCGCAATCTACCCTTAGGTGAGAGCCACCGCAGTGGCTGCATGCATCAGCCGACTCTTCACAAAAGCGTCTGCCATGTCCGTAGCCCAGGCACCTCGTGCATTGGACTAACGGAGACTGGTCTTCAACCCTAATGCGCTGGAGATCAATGTGGAGATACCCTTTTTCGGTCAGTCGCCTCCAGATGATGGGGGATGTACTAACCACTACGTGTCGTGCGTGTGGGTTTCGTGCCTTCCTTTTGTACTTGACTTCTATTCTGTCATCTTCTCCCTGTAGGTCGCGAAAGACTTCCTTGTTTTGGCTTCTCATGGCCTTAAGGACGTCCTCGTCGGTATTTACCGACAGGACGTCCCTAAGCATGAGGAGCGGGTCTTTATTCCTCATCTCTTCTACTGTGAGATTTGCCCCTTCTTTCTCTAGTCTGTCTTTCGCCTTATCCCTTTCTTCCTTGGACTCGAATCCCATAATGACTTTCCTGTTCTTCGCTTTCCGCACTCTTTCCACTTTGACCCAGCCTTCCTTCGCGTCAATCGCCTTTCTGACTCTATCTAAAACTTCCTCTCCCGTTTCCGTTTCCACTCTGGAGGCGACCACAACCGAGTGTAGGGTATTACGCTGTTCCGGCATCTTGTTGCTTTGGGACGCAACAACATTCGCGTATGTGGGAGTTGCCATCCTTTCGAGTTTTTCAGCCTGTGCTTCCAGTGTTGACTTCAGCTGTTCCATGCTCTTGCTGTTTTCCAACAAGAGCTTGGAGTGTTCCTGGATGTTAACTATGAGCTGATTTGCGTCCTGCGCTATTAGGTACGTCGAGTTTCCTACTCCATCTTCCCTATCCAGCTTTGGTGTCTCCTTTCCTTTTGACTTAATCTTTTCCAACTCCTTCTCTCCTTGTTCCATGAGATAGAAAAGTCTGTTTATCGCTTTCTCTACTCCTTCCTTTATTTCTGTCTTTAGGTTCCTAGACTCCCTTAGGTATGCTTTCGCGTTTGTCAGGCAGTTCTGAGCCTCAATCAGCCTGCTTACGCAGTTTGATGAGGGTGATGATGGGGGTGGTGATACTTCCATCGAGAGTCTACGCGTAGCTGCTTGCTTCTCGGTGTCACCTATGCTCCTTCCCTGAGATAGGCGTTCTGTCAGAGGGGGACCAGCCCCTTTCGTCAATGCCTTTATCAGGGGAGACCGCTTTGGTGGTACACCGGTGGGTTCGTTCAACTTTTTTGGGGTATGGAACATGTTCAGGGGGTTCGCGGTAGATGCCGCTCGTAAAATGGTATAATAACAGAATCAAATTAAAATAAGTTTGTAAAAGTTGTATATAAGGTAGGTTGAATTAAGGTAGGTTTGTATAAATGTATATAAAGTAAATTAAATTAAGGTAAAATTGTATAAGTTGTATATTGGATTATTAAAATAACGTATTAATAGTATATAATGTGTCCAAGATTATTTTGGGCTTATTTCTAGATTAATTCGTCAATATAAAACGTGTTTTTGAGCTAATAACTCCTAAACCCGTGGTCTTTCAGCTCTAAGCTCTTGGAATATTGTCGGACTATCCGAAATAGTCAATTTCCCAAAAATTTTAAAAATCGGTCCTCCAAATTCCACCCTCCGTCTATAGTGGAGCTTCAACCGGGTGGGTGGGTGGGAAAAAAGACAAAAATTTTTGTCCTGAAGTCCAGGAACGCTGTAGAAGGGCGTTCTTGGTGTCGTTAGACGCGGGGCGTCTGCGCCAGTCCTGTAAAAAATATGCCGGACACCTCCGGGGGTCAGGGAAAAAGGTATAAGCAGAAATGTAAGTAAAAAATATGAAATTTGGGGAAAAATCACAGTTTCTAACAACTTTTTTATGTTTCAGATGGAGCCGAGAGTGCAGCGCCCTCCTCGTGATAAAAGCTGAGATTTTCAGAAAATTTGGAAAAGCAGAAATTGAAAAATCGGTATAAACTTAAAAAATTTTGAATAAAATGGTCAAAACAAATTTCTAATGAAAATTTTTGAAATATAACCCTCGGGAATAGTCGCTAGGGTGTCCCAGTACAAATATCAGTCAAAATAATTCACAAAAAGAGATAAAAGTGAAAAACGAAATTTCTAGGTTCGGTCCCCTAAGGTAGGTTTCCCTACTACACAATACGAGTGAGTCGTCAAGGAAAAAGACAAAAATTTTTGTCCTGAAGTCCAGGAACGCTGTAGAAGGGCGTTCTTGGTGTCGTTAGACGCGGGGCGTCTGCGCCAGTCCTGTAAAAAATATGCCGGACACCTCCGGGGGTCAGGGAAAAAGGTATAAGCAGAAATGTAAGTAAAAAATATGAAATTTAGGGAAAAATCACAGTTTCTAACAACTTTTTTATGTTTCAGATGGAGCCGAGAGTGCAGCGCCCTCCTCGTGATAAAAGCTGAGATTTTCAGAAAATTTGGAAAAGCAGAAATTGAAAAATCGGTATAAACTTAAAAAATTTTGAATAAAATGGTCAAAACAAATTTCTAATGAAAATTTTTGAAATATAACCCTCGGGAATAGTCGCTAGGGTGTCCCAGTACAAATATCAGTCAAAATAATTCACAAAAAGAGATAAAAGTGAAAAACGAAATTTCTAGGTTCGGTCCCCTAAGGTAGGTTTCCCTACTACACAATACGAGTGAGTCGTCAAGGAAAAAGACAAAAATTTTTGTCCTGAAGTCCAGGAACGCTGTAGAAGGGCGTTCTTGGTGTCGTTAGACGCGGGGCGTCTGCGCCAGTCCTGTAAAAAATATGCCGGACACCTCCGGGGGTCAGGGAAAAAGGTATAAGCAGAAATGTAAGTAAAAAATATGAAATTTGGGGAAAAATCACAGTTTCTAACAACTTTTTTATGTTTCAGATGGAGCCGAGAGTGCAGCGCCCTCCTCGTGATAAAAGCTGAGATTTTCAGAAAATTTGGAAAAGCAGAAATTGAAAAATCGGTATAAACTTAAAAAATTTTGAATAAAATGGTCAAAACAAATTTCTAATGAAAATTTTTGAAATATAACCCTCGGGAATAGTCGCTAGGGTGTCCCAGTACAAATATCAGTCAAAATAATTCACAAAAAGAGATAAAAGTGAAAAACGAAATTTCTAGGTTCGGTCCCCTAAGGTAGGTTTCCCTACTACACAATACGAGTGAGTCGTCAAGGAAAAAGACAAAAATTTTTGTCCTGAAGTCCAGGAACGCTGTAGAAGGGCGTTCTTGGTGTCGTTAGACGCGGGGCGTCTGCGCCAGTCCTGTAAAAAATATGCCGGACACCTCCGGGGGTCAGGGAAAAAGGTATAAGCAGAAATGTAAGTAAAAAATATGAAATTTGGGGAAAAATCACAGTTTCTAACAACTTTTTTATGTTTCAGATGGAGCCGAGAGTGCAGCGCCCTCCTCGTGATAAAAGCTGAGATTTTCAGAAAATTTGGAAAAGCAGAAATTGAAAAATCGGTATAAACTTAAAAAATTTTGAATAAAATGGTCAAAACAAATTTCTAATGAAAATTTTTGAAATATAACCCTCGGGAATAGTCGCTAGGGTGTCCCAGTACAAATATCAGTCAAAATAATTCACAAAAAGAGATAAAAGTGAAAAACGAAATTTCTAGGTTCGGTCCCCTAAGGTAGGTTTCCCTACTACACAATACGAGTGAGTCGTCAAGGAAAAAGACAAAAATTTTTGTCCTGAAGTCCAGGAACGCTGTAGAAGGGCGTTCTTGGTGTCGTTAGACGCGGGGCGTCTGCGCCAGTCCTGTAAAAAATATGCCGGACACCTCCGGGGGTCAGGGAAAAAGGTATAAGCAGAAATGTAAGTAAAAAATATGAAATTTGGGGAAAAATCACAGTTTCTAACAACTTTTTTATGTTTCAGATGGAGCCGAGAGTGCAGCGCCCTCCTCGTGATAAAAGCTGAGATTTTCAGAAAATTTGGAAAAGCAGAAATTGAAAAATCGGTATAAACTTAAAAAATTTTGAATAAAATGGTCAAAACAAATTTCTAATGAAAATTTTTGAAATATAACCCTCGGGAATAGTCGCTAGGGTGTCCCAGTACAAATATCAGTCAAAATAATTCACAAAAAGAGATAAAAGTGAAAAACGAAATTTCTAGGTTCGGTCCCCTAAGGTAGGTTTCCCTACTACACAATACGAGTGAGTCGTCAAGGAAAAAGACAAAAATTTTTGTCCTGAAGTCCAGGAACGCTGTAGAAGGGCGTTCTTGGTGTCGTTAGACGCGGGGCGTCTGCGCCAGTCCTGTAAAAAATATGCCGGACACCTCCGGGGGTCAGGGAAAAAGGTATAAGCAGAAATGTAAGTAAAAAATATGAAATTTGGGGAAAAATCACAGTTTCTAACAACTTTTTTATGTTTCAGATGGAGCCGAGAGTGCAGCGCCCTCCTCGTGATAAAAGCTGAGATTTTCAGAAAATTTGGAAAAGCAGAAATTGAAAAATCGGTATAAACTTAAAAAATTTTGAATAAAATGGTCAAAACAAATTTCTAATGAAAATTTTTGAAATATAACCCTCGGGAATAGTCGCTAGGGTGTCCCAGTACAAATATCAGTCAAAATAATTCACAAAAAGAGATAAAAGTGAAAAACGAAATTTCTAGGTTCGGTCCCCTAAGGTAGGTTTCCCTACTACACAATACGAGTGAGTCGTCAAGGAAAAAGACAAAAATTTTTGTCCTGAAGTCCAGGAACGCTGTAGAAGGGCGTTCTTGGTGTCGTTAGACGCGGGGCGTCTGCGCCAGTCCTGTAAAAAATATGCCGGACACCTCCGGGGGTCAGGGAAAAAGGTATAAGCAGAAATGTAAGTAAAAAATATGAAATTTGGGGAAAAATCACAGTTTCTAACAACTTTTTTATGTTTCAGATGGAGCCGAGAGTGCAGCGCCCTCCTCGTGATAAAAGCTGAGATTTTCAGAAAATTTGGAAAAGCAGAAATTGAAAAATCGGTATAAACTTAAAAAATTTTGAATAAAATGGTCAAAACAAATTTCTAATGAAAATTTTTGAAATATAACCCTCGGGAATAGTCGCTAGGGTGTCCCAGTACAAATATCAGTCAAAATAATTCACAAAAAGAGATAAAAGTGAAAAACGAAATTTCTAGGTTCGGTCCCCTAAGGTAGGTTTCCCTACTACACAATACGAGTGAGTCGTCAAGGAAAAAGACAAAAATTTTTGTCCTGAAGTCCAGGAACGCTGTAGAAGGGCGTTCTTGGTGTCGTTAGACGCGGGGCGTCTGCGCCAGTCCTGTAAAAAATATGCCGGACACCTCCGGGGGTCAGGGAAAAAGGTATAAGCAGAAATGTAAGTAAAAAATATGAAATTTGGGGAAAAATCACAGTTTCTAACAACTTTTTTATGTTTCAGATGGAGCCGAGAGTGCAGCGCCCTCCTCGTGATAAAAGCTGAGATTTTCAGAAAATTTGGAAAAGCAGAAATTGAAAAATCGGTATAAACTTAAAAAATTTTGAATAAAATGGTCAAAACAAATTTCTAATGAAAATTTTTGAAATATAACCCTCGGGAATAGTCGCTAGGGTGTCCCAGTACAAATATCAGTCAAAATAATTCACAAAAAGAGATAAAAGTGAAAAACGAAATTTCTAGGTTCGGTCCCCTAAGGTAGGTTTCCCTACTACACAATACGAGTGAGTCGTCAAGGAAAAAGACAAAAATTTTTGTCCTGAAGTCCAGGAACGCTGTAGAAGGGCGTTCTTGGTGTCGTTAGACGCGGGGCGTCTGCGCCAGTCCTGTAAAAAATATGCCGGACACCTCCGGGGGTCAGGGAAAAAGGTATAAGCAGAAATGTAAGTAAAAAATATGAAATTTGGGGAAAAATCACAGTTTCTAACAACTTTTTTATGTTTCAGATGGAGCCGAGAGTGCAGCGCCCTCCTCGTGATAAAAGCTGAGATTTTCAGAAAATTTGGAAAAGCAGAAATTGAAAAATCGGTATAAACTTAAAAAATTTTGAATAAAATGGTCAAAACAAATTTCTAATGAAAATTTTTGAAATATAACCCTCGGGAATAGTCGCTAGGGTGTCCCAGTACAAATATCAGTCAAAATAATTCACAAAAAGAGATAAAAGTGAAAAACGAAATTTCTAGGTTCGGTCCCCTAAGGTAGGTTTCCCTACTACACAATACGAGTGAGTCGTCAAGGAAAAAGACAAAAATTTTTGTCCTGAAGTCCAGGAACGCTGTAGAAGGGCGTTCTTGGTGTCGTTAGACGCGGGGCGTCTGCGCCAGTCCTGTAAAAAATATGCCGGACACCTCCGGGGGTCAGGGAAAAAGGTATAAGCAGAAATGTAAGTAAAAAATATGAAATTTGGGGAAAAATCACAGTTTCTAACAACTTTTTTATGTTTCAGATGGAGCCGAGAGTGCAGCGCCCTCCTCGTGATAAAAGCTGAGATTTTCAGAAAATTTGGAAAAGCAGAAATTGAAAAATCGGTATAAACTTAAAAAATTTTGAATAAAATGGTCAAAACAAATTTCTAATGAAAATTTTTGAAATATAACCCTCGGGAATAGTCGCTAGGGTGTCCCAGTACAAATATCAGTCAAAATAATTCACAAAAAGAGATAAAAGTGAAAAACGAAATTTCTAGGTTCGGTCCCCTAAGGTAGGTTTCCCTACTACACAATACGAGTGAGTCGTCAAGGAAAAAGACAAAAATTTTTGTCCTGAAGTCCAGGAACGCTGTAGAAGGGCGTTCTTGGTGTCGTTAGACGCGGGGCGTCTGCGCCAGTCCTGTAAAAAATATGCCGGACACCTCCGGGGGTCAGGGAAAAAGGTATAAGCAGAAATGTAAGTAAAAAATATGAAATTTGGGGAAAAATCACAGTTTCTAACAACTTTTTTATGTTTCAGATGGAGCCGAGAGTGCAGCGCCCTCCTCGTGATAAAAGCTGAGATTTTCAGAAAATTTGGAAAAGCAGAAATTGAAAAATCGGTATAAACTTAAAAAATTTTGAATAAAATGGTCAAAACAAATTTCTAATGAAAATTTTTGAAATATAACCCTCGGGAATAGTCGCTAGGGTGTCCCAGTACAAATATCAGTCAAAATAATTCACAAAAAGAGATAAAAGTGAAAAACGAAATTTCTAGGTTCGGTCCCCTAAGGTAGGTTTCCCTACTACACAATACGAGTGAGTCGTCAAGGAAAAAGACAAAAATTTTTGTCCTGAAGTCCAGGAACGCTGTAGAAGGGCGTTCTTGGTGTCGTTAGACGCGGGGCGTCTGCGCCAGTCCTGTAAAAAATATGCCGGACACCTCCGGGGGTCAGGGAAAAAGGTATAAGCAGAAATGTAAGTAAAAAATATGAAATTTGGGGAAAAATCACAGTTTCTAACAACTTTTTTATGTTTCAGATGGAGCCGAGAGTGCAGCGCCCTCCTCGTGATAAAAGCTGAGATTTTCAGAAAATTTGGAAAAGCAGAAATTGAAAAATCGGTATAAACTTAAAAAATTTTGAATAAAATGGTCAAAACAAATTTCTAATGAAAATTTTTGAAATATAACCCTCGGGAATAGTCGCTAGGGTGTCCCAGTACAAATATCAGTCAAAATAATTCACAAAAAGAGATAAAAGTGAAAAACGAAATTTCTAGGTTCGGTCCCCTAAGGTAGGTTTCCCTACTACACAATACGAGTGAGTCGTCAAGGAAAAAGACAAAAATTTTTGTCCTGAAGTCCAGGAACGCTGTAGAAGGGCGTTCTTGGTGTCGTTAGACGCGGGGCGTCTGCGCCAGTCCTGTAAAAAATATGCCGGACACCTCCGGGGGTCAGGGAAAAAGGTATAAGCAGAAATGTAAGTAAAAAATATGAAATTTGGGGAAAAATCACAGTTTCTAACAACTTTTTTATGTTTCAGATGGAGCCGAGAGTGCAGCGCCCTCCTCGTGATAAAAGCTGAGATTTTCAGAAAATTTGGAAAAGCAGAAATTGAAAAATCGGTATAAACTTAAAAAATTTTGAATAAAATGGTCAAAACAAATTTCTAATGAAAATTTTTGAAATATAACCCTCGGGAATAGTCGCTAGGGTGTCCCAGTACAAATATCAGTCAAAATAATTCACAAAAAGAGATAAAAGTGAAAAACGAAATTTCTAGGTTCGGTCCCCTAAGGTAGGTTTCCCTACTACACAATACGAGTGAGTCGTCAAGGAAAAAGACAAAAATTTTTGTCCTGAAGTCCAGGAACGCTGTAGAAGGGCGTTCTTGGTGTCGTTAGACGCGGGGCGTCTGCGCCAGTCCTGTAAAAAATATGCCGGACACCTCCGGGGGTCAGGGAAAAAGGTATAAGCAGAAATGTAAGTAAAAAATATGAAATTTGGGGAAAAATCACAGTTTCTAACAACTTTTTTATGTTTCAGATGGAGCCGAGAGTGCAGCGCCCTCCTCGTGATAAAAGCTGAGATTTTCAGAAAATTTGGAAAAGCAGAAATTGAAAAATCGGTATAAACTTAAAAAATTTTGAATAAAATGGTCAAAACAAATTTCTAATGAAAATTTTTGAAATATAACCCTCGGGAATAGTCGCTAGGGTGTCCCAGTACAAATATCAGTCAAAATAATTCACAAAAAGAGATAAAAGTGAAAAACGAAATTTCTAGGTTCGGTCCCCTAAGGTAGGTTTCCCTACTACACAATACGAGTGAGTCGTCAAGGAAAAAGACAAAAATTTTTGTCCTGAAGTCCAGGAACGCTGTAGAAGGGCGTTCTTGGTGTCGTTAGACGCGGGGCGTCTGCGCCAGTCCTGTAAAAAATATGCCGGACACCTCCGGGGGTCAGGGAAAAAGGTATAAGCAGAAATGTAAGTAAAAAATATGAAATTTGGGGAAAAATCACAGTTTCTAACAACTTTTTTATGTTTCAGATGGAGCCGAGAGTGCAGCGCCCTCCTCGTGATAAAAGCTGAGATTTTCAGAAAATTTGGAAAAGCAGAAATTGAAAAATCGGTATAAACTTAAAAAATTTTGAATAAAATGGTCAAAACAAATTTCTAATGAAAATTTTTGAAATATAACCCTCGGGAATAGTCGCTAGGGTGTCCCAGTACAAATATCAGTCAAAATAATTCACAAAAAGAGATAAAAGTGAAAAACGAAATTTCTAGGTTCGGTCCCCTAAGGTAGGTTTCCCTACTACACAATACGAGTGAGTCGTCAAGGAAAAAGACAAAAATTTTTGTCCTGAAGTCCAGGAACGCTGTAGAAGGGCGTTCTTGGTGTCGTTAGACGCGGGGCGTCTGCGCCAGTCCTGTAAAAAATATGCCGGACACCTCCGGGGGTCAGGGAAAAAGGTATAAGCAGAAATGTAAGTAAAAAATATGAAATTTGGGGAAAAATCACAGTTTCTAACAACTTTTTTATGTTTCAGATGGAGCCGAGAGTGCAGCGCCCTCCTCGTGATAAAAGCTGAGATTTTCAGAAAATTTGGAAAAGCAGAAATTGAAAAATCGGTATAAACTTAAAAAATTTTGAATAAAATGGTCAAAACAAATTTCTAATGAAAATTTTTGAAATATAACCCTCGGGAATAGTCGCTAGGGTGTCCCAGTACAAATATCAGTCAAAATAATTCACAAAAAGAGATAAAAGTGAAAAACGAAATTTCTAGGTTCGGTCCCCTAAGGTAGGTTTCCCTACTACACAATACGAGTGAGTCGTCAAGGAAAAAGACAAAAATTTTTGTCCTGAAGTCCAGGAACGCTGTAGAAGGGCGTTCTTGGTGTCGTTAGACGCGGGGCGTCTGCGCCAGTCCTGTAAAAAATATGCCGGACACCTCCGGGGGTCAGGGAAAAAGGTATAAGCAGAAATGTAAGTAAAAAATATGAAATTTGGGGAAAAATCACAGTTTCTAACAACTTTTTTATGTTTCAGATGGAGCCGAGAGTGCAGCGCCCTCCTCGTGATAAAAGCTGAGATTTTCAGAAAATTTGGAAAAGCAGAAATTGAAAAATCGGTATAAACTTAAAAAATTTTGAATAAAATGGTCAAAACAAATTTCTAATGAAAATTTTTGAAATATAACCCTCGGGAATAGTCGCTAGGGTGTCCCAGTACAAATATCAGTCAAAATAATTCACAAAAAGAGATAAAAGTGAAAAACGAAATTTCTAGGTTCGGTCCCCTAAGGTAGGTTTCCCTACTACACAATACGAGTGAGTCGTCAAGGAAAAAGACAAAAATTTTTGTCCTGAAGTCCAGGAACGCTGTAGAAGGGCGTTCTTGGTGTCGTTAGACGCGGGGCGTCTGCGCCAGTCCTGTAAAAAATATGCCGGACACCTCCGGGGGTCAGGGAAAAAGGTATAAGCAGAAATGTAAGTAAAAAATATGAAATTTGGGGAAAAATCACAGTTTCTAACAACTTTTTTATGTTTCAGATGGAGAGCGCCCTCCTCGTGATAAAAGCTGAGATTTTCAGAAAATTTGGAAAAGCAGAAATTGAAAAATCGGTATAAACTTAAAAAATTTTGAATAAAATGGTCAAAACAAATTTCTAATGAAAATTTTTGAAATATAACCCTCGGGAATAGTCGCTAGGGTGTCCCAGTACAAATATCAGTCAAAATAATTCACAAAAAGAGATAAAAGTGAAAAACGAAATTTCTAGGTTCGGTCCCCTAAGGTAGGTTTCCCTACTACACAATACGAGTGAGTCGTCAAGGAAAAAGACAAAAATTTTTGTCCTGAAGTCCAGGAACGCTGTAGAAGGGCGTTCTTGGTGTCGTTAGACGCGGGGCGTCTGCGCCAGTCCTGTAAAAAATATGCCGGACACCTCCGGGGGTCAGGGAAAAAGGTATAAGCAGAAATGTAAGTAAAAAATATGAAATTTGGGGAAAAATCACAGTTTCTAACAACTTTTTTATGTTTCAGATGGAGCCGAGAGTGCAGCGCCCTCCTCGTGATAAAAGCTGAGATTTTCAGAAAATTTGGAAAAGCAGAAATTGAAAAATCGGTATAAACTTAAAAAATTTTGAATAAAATGGTCAAAACAAATTTCTAATGAAAATTTTTGAAATATAACCCTCGGGAATAGTCGCTAGGGTGTCCCAGTACAAATATCAGTCAAAATAATTCACAAAAAGAGATAAAAGTGAAAAACGAAATTTCTAGGTTCGGTCCCCTAAGGTAGGTTTCCCTACTACACAATACGAGTGAGTCGTCAAGGAAAAAGACAAAAATTTTTGTCCTGAAGTCCAGGAACGCTGTAGAAGGGCGTTCTTGGTGTCGTTAGACGCGGGGCGTCTGCGCCAGTCCTGTAAAAAATATGCCGGACACCTCCGGGGGTCAGGGAAAAAGGTATAAGCAGAAATGTAAGTAAAAAATATGAAATTTGGGGAAAAATCACAGTTTCTAACAACTTTTTTATGTTTCAGATGGAGCCGAGAGTGCAGCGCCCTCCTCGTGATAAAAGCTGAGATTTTCAGAAAATTTGGAAAAGCAGAAATTGAAAAATCGGTATAAACTTAAAAAATTTTGAATAAAATGGTCAAAACAAATTTCTAATGAAAATTTTTGAAATATAACCCTCGGGAATAGTCGCTAGGGTGTCCCAGTACAAATATCAGTCAAAATAATTCACAAAAAGAGATAAAAGTGAAAAACGAAATTTCTAGGTTCGGTCCCCTAAGGTAGGTTTCCCTACTACACAATACGAGTGAGTCGTCAAGGAAAAAGACAAAAATTTTTGTCCTGAAGTCCAGGAACGCTGTAGAAGGGCGTTCTTGGTGTCGTTAGACGCGGGGCGTCTGCGCCAGTCCTGTAAAAAATATGCCGGACACCTCCGGGGGTCAGGGAAAAAGGTATAAGCAGAAATGTAAGTAAAAAATATGAAATTTGGGGAAAAATCACAGTTTCTAACAACTTTTTTATGTTTCAGATGGAGCCGAGAGTGCAGCGCCCTCCTCGTGATAAAAGCTGAGATTTTCAGAAAATTTGGAAAAGCAGAAATTGAAAAATCGGTATAAACTTAAAAAATTTTGAATAAAATGGTCAAAACAAATTTCTAATGAAAATTTTTGAAATATAACCCTCGGGAATAGTCGCTAGGGTGTCCCAGTACAAATATCAGTCAAAATAATTCACAAAAAGAGATAAAAGTGAAAAACGGTTAGGTTAGGTTAGGTTAGGTTAGGTTAGGTTAGGTTAGGTTAGGTTAGGTTAGGTTAGGTTAGGTTAGGTTAGGTTAGGTTAGGTTAGGTTAGGTTAGGTTAGGTTAGGTTAGGTTAGGTTAGGTTAGGTTAGGTTAGGTTAGGTTAGGTTAGGTTAGGTTAGGTTAGGTTAGGTTAGGTTAGGTTAGGTTAGGTTAGGTTAGGTTAGGTTAGGTTAGGTTAGGTTAGGTTAGGTTAGGTTAGGTTAGGTTAGGTTAGGTTAGGTTAGGTTAGGTTAGGTTAGGTTAGGTTAGGTTAGGTTAGGTTAGGTTAGGTTAGGTTAGGTTAGGTTAGGTTAGGTTAGGTTAGGTTAGGTTAGGTTAGGTTAGGTTAGGTTAGGTTAGGTTAGGTTAGGTTAGGTTAGGTTAGGTTAGGTTAGGTTAGGTTAGGTTAGGTTAGGTTAGGTTAGGTTAGGTTAGGTTAGGTTAGGTTAGGTTAGGTTAGGTTAGGTTAGGTTAGGTTAGGTTAGGTTGGGGGCGAAGTCAGATAACCTCCTCGTGAGCCAGGGCCTTCTGCTCTGGCCGGTGCACCCCGGGCAACGTCACTCGGCAATTCTTAGCTTCTCTCACGAGAAGCCACGTATATTGCCGGGTGACGGCGAATAGTCTGACACCATACCGTAACCTAGCCCTTAGGGGCTGGGCCGGGGGCCACCACCTCTCGGGGTGGGGGCTGCGAGGAAGAAAACCTCTATAAAAATTACCAGCGGGGGCGGCTTCGGCTGCCGCGCTCATACCGTAACCCGGCCCTTAGGGGCTGGAACGGGGGTCACCACCTCTCGGGGTGGGGGCTGCGAGGAAGAAAACCTCTGTAAAAAATTACTTGGGGGGCATATAGGGGAGGGGAAACCCGACCCTGCCAATGGGTAGATCGTTATCCCGTCGAGTGTCGTTGATCACGTCTAGCGGCTTGACGGGACCGAGGGGCTTGCCTTGATTGGCCGGCCCGCGAGAAGGAAATCTCATAAAAACCAGACAGTAAAGTCTTAAAAACCCCCTGGTACCTGCCGACCCCAGTGTGGTAAATAGGCTTGCCCCCGGAATGAGCGTCACCCGGGGGTCGATTTGTACTTCGTCTCATTCTCGTGGGAACAAATATGGATTCTTTAAATTTAAAATTAAAAAATGACGCAAAGAAGGGAGAGAAGGAGGAGAGGCAGCAGCGGCTGCGTGGTGCGAGGGGCGCACCGGTTTTGGTGCCGGTGGTGACGCCTTTCGCGTTGCCGGGTTCTCCGGCTGTTCGGTCTCGTGCGAGCAGCCGAAGAAGCTCGGTGAGTTATGGGCTGGGCTCGGGGTCCGAATTGGACCCAGACCCGAACGATGGGATGAGTGATGACGTTCGCCCTGGGAGTTCGGCCAGTGGCAGTAGTCGGCTCCCAAAGGGGAAGAAGAGGAGGCGTCCTCGCTCGGGAGAGTTGTTGGGGACGGACGACCCGGCCCCTAAGGTCGCGGCGTCGGGGTCGACCCTGGGCTCTCGGTCCCAGACACCGATCCCGATGACCGTTGACTCCATGGTGGCGACTCAGGGGTCAGTTTTCTCCCAGCGGGAGCAGGCCGCCCGCACTAGGGAGGAACGGGAGCGTGTCGCGGTTGATGCCGCGACCCAGTACCTCCACAAGGTACGCTCCCAAGAGGGCCTTGATGAGATGGGCGATCTCGTCCAGACGGCTGGTGACTCCTTGGAGGCTATTGTCACCGTGGCCACAAGGAGTACCCAGCTAAAGGGTACTTTTGCCAGTGCCCTCAAGACTGCGGCAGCTCGGCTCCGTGAGGTGGTGGAGGTTCTCTCCAAGCGCACCACCTCCGAGGAGGTCGAGTCCCTAAGGGCGGCCAATGACCGCCTATCGAGGGAGATGGCGGAGCTCCGCGCTGAGCTCCGCCAGTTGAGAGCAGTCCCGCAGCGGTCGCCTCATACCATGTCGGAAGAGTCGCCCTCCTCGCTATCGGACGCGCAGATGCGTCAGGTGATGCTCTCTGTGGGGCCTTTGCTTGACGCACGGCTAGGGAGTCTGGCGGCAAGGCTGCCGCCGGAGCCGCGCCTCCGCCCGCCTTTAGCCGCGGACAGGCGTTCGTCCGCGGCGACAGTACCGGCCCCGCCAGTCGTGGCAGGGCCATCTTTTGCGGCGGTGGTGTCTGCGCCGGCACCCCCGGGATCTCGGCCCGGAAATTTGGGCGGGAAGATGGGGCCAGCCAAGGCCCCATCACAGTCCCAGAGGGATTTCCCGTCCCTCCGGGCAACCGCGGGGACTCGCGCCTCTACAGCTGGGCCCGATCGTTCAGCGGTGTCCGCCCCTGGCCCTTCTGCTCCCACTGATGGGAGTTGGCAGACGGCAGGGGCGAAGAAGAGGGCCCAGCGCCAGAGGAGGCGCGAGAGGAAGAGGGCGACCGAAGCGGCGGCAGCTGCAGGGGCAGCTGCAGCCACCAAGAAGAGGAAGCCTGGGAGGCTCCAGCCGCCTAAGACGGCCGCCGTGGTCATCACGGTGTCCAAAGAGGCGGCGGAGAGCGGCCTCTCGTATGCGGACGTCTTCCGCAGGGCGCGACAAGACGTCGGGGCGGTCGACATCGGCCCCTCCGGCGTCAGAACTCGCGTCGCCCGCACCGGGGCTCGAATTCTCGAGTTCCCTGGTGCGGAAGGCGGAAGGACGGCGGACGCCGTAGCCGAGAGGCTGCGGGGCTTGTTTGCGGCGGAGGATGGCGTCAGAGTCGCCAGGCCCACCAAGTGCGCGCAGATGCGCATTTCGGGCCTGGACGACTCCATTACGTCCCAGGAGGTCCGGGAGGCTATCCACAGGATAACTGGTTGCCCCCTGGACTCCGTCAGAATTGGCGTCATCCGCCCCGGACCGGGCGGTATCGGTGCGGTCTGGGCTCAGTGCCCTGTCGCCGCGGCCAATAATCTGGCCGCGGCTGGAAGAGTCCTCGTGGGCTGGAGCTCCGCAAGAGTCACACTTCTTGCGGCCCGGCCTGCGAGGTGCTTCAAGTGCTTGGCGACTGGGCACGTACGCTCAACCTGCACAGGCACATTCGACTGCACCGAACTGTGCTACCGCTGCGGTGAACCGGGGCACAAGTCAGCGACTTGTTCCGCCGCCCCCTGCTGCCCCTTGTGCAAGGCGGGCAACTTGCCCGCCAATCACTCACTGGGGCAAAAGGGGTGCAGGCCCCCTCCCAAGGGGCC
Organism: Laspeyria flexula; assembly: GCA_905147015.1. Taxonomy (NCBI): domain Eukaryota; kingdom Metazoa; phylum Arthropoda; class Insecta; order Lepidoptera; family Erebidae; genus Laspeyria; species Laspeyria flexula. Next base: position 32,559 of record LR989954.1, on the reverse strand, counting down.
TTCCCAGGCTTCTAAGCCCAAAGCCGGGGGCAGTCCATCGACCCAGACTGCCTCCGTCGTGACTCAACCGCCCACGGTGGAGAGTATGGAGGAGGATATTTTTGTTTCGCCTTCTCAGTAATGGAAGGTGAACATATCCTCCTCCTCCAGGCCAATCTCAACCACTCCGCCGGAGCGCAGGATGTCTTCCTGCAATCCATGGCGGAGTGGTCGATAGGTGTAGCCGTAGCCGCGGAGCCGTACTACGTCCCTCCCCGCCCAAACTGGGTGGGTGACCGGGACAGCTCCGTGGCAATCGTCAGCTCCACGGCGCCTCGTTCCCCGCCCTTGTCGCTCAAAGACAGGGGCCCGGGATACGTTGCCGCCGAGTGGGGGGGAGTTTTGCTCTTCGGAGTATACTTCTCCCCCAACCGGAGTCTGGCTGATTTCGAGGTCTTCCTAACATCTCTGGAGACCTCGATACGGCGATTGGCATCGGGCCGCGTCTTAGTCCTGGGGGACTTTAACGCCAAGTCCGAGACCTGGGGGTCCCCCAGGACGGACGCCCGTGGCAGGGCGGTTGAGGAGTGGGCGAATTCGGTGGGCCTCTGTCTCCTAAACAGAAGCACCACCGACACGTGCGTGCGGCGGCAAGGGGGGTCGATAGTGGACCTTTCGTTCGCTACCCCTGCCGTCGCCGCGCGTGTAAGGAGCTGGAGTGTCCTGGAGGACGCGGAGACTCTCTCGGATCACCGATACATCCGAATAGAGCTCTCCCGCAGTCCCCAGGACCCCGGCAGGGGTCACGAGGCGGACAGAGCTCCCCGTTTTCCGCGGTGGGCTGCGACTAAGCTGGATAGGGACCTACTGGAGGAGGCGGCCATTATCCAGTCTTGGCTGTCTCCGCAGGCTCCCCTCGAGGGGGTGGGCGCCGAGGCTGACCGCATCTGCAATGCGTTTACGCAGGTCTGCGATGCGGCCATGCCCCGCGTCAGGCGTCGGCCTCCTAAGAGGGAGGTCTACTGGTGGTCCCAAGAGCTGGCGGACCTCCGTGCGGCCTGCATTCGTGCCCGGAGGTCATACACTCGCAGTCGGCGGCGTCATCGCGGTGATGACGGGGAGGGCCAGCTGTTCGACGCGCTTCGGGAAGCGCGGGAGTCGTTCAAGCTGGCCATCTGTCGCGCCAAGGATCAGGCTAGGCAGGAGATGCTGGAGGGACTCAATCGTGACCCCTGGGGTCGCCCGTACCGCGCGGCGCTTGGCAAGCTCCGCGTGCAGGGCCCCCCCCTTACTGAGTCCCTCCGGCCCAGTTTCCTCACGGAAGTGGTTGAGGGTCTATTTCCGCCTCAGGCGGAACACACGCCCCCGGCAATGGCCCAGTTGGCCGAAGTCCGGGAGGCCAATGAGGATGTTCCGCCCGTCACGGAGGCGGAACTGGGGGTGGCTGTTCTGCGAATTCGCGGAAAGAACACCGCCCCCGGGCCGGACGGCATTCCGGCCCGAGCGTTGGCCCTGACTCTCAACCACATGGGGGACCGCCTCAGGGGACTGTTTGACGCCTGTCTGGCGTCAGGAAGGTTCCCTGAGCGCTGGAAAGTGGGGAAGCTGGTACTCCTGCCGAAGCCGGGGAGGGCCCCGGACTCGGCCGCGGCCTACAGGCCCATCGTTTTGCTGGACGAGGCGGGGAAGTTACTGGAGAGAGTTGTCTCTGCCCGCATCGTCCGGCATCTGCGCGAGGTGGGCCCCGGCCTGTCGGACGCCCAGTATGGCTTCCGCGCCGGGCGTTCGACGGTCGACGCCATTTTGGCCGTGAGGGCCGCGGCCGAGGAGGCCGTCCGAGGAGGCGGCGTGTTGTTGGCGGTGTCACTCGACATCGCCAACGCCTTCAATAGTCTGCCATTCAGCAGCATCGCGGAGGCGCTCCGGTTTCATGGAGTGCCCGCATACATCCAGCTGCTGGTGGCAGACTATCTGAAGGAGAGGAGCGTCCTGTACGAGGACCGAGATGCCAACGTTGGGCGCAGGGCGATGTCGGCCGGTGTTCCGCAGGGGTCCGTTCTTGGCCCCCTCTTGTGGAACATCGGTTACGACTGGGTCCTGCGCGCCGAACTTCCCCCCGGGCTGAGCGTATTCTGTTACGCTGATGATACATTGGTGGCAGCCCGGGGGCGGAACTTCGAGGAGGCGGCGCGCCTGGCCACCACGGGGGTCACCCAGGTGGTCGGGCGCATAGAGGCGCTGGGGCTTAAGGTGGCCCTGAACAAGACGGAGGCCCTTATGTTCCATGGGCCCCGTCGTGGGCCGCCTGCCGGCGCCTCACTTAATGTTGGCACGGTCCTCGTACAGGTTCAGGCCCAGATGAGATATCTGGGCCTAGTGTTGGATGGGAGATGGCTCTTCGACGAGCATTTCCGCCGGCTGGCGACTAAACTGGAGGGAGCTGCGTCCGCCCTAGGGCGATTACTGCCGAACCTGGGCGGACCCAGCATTGCATGTCGCCGGCTGTACGCGGGGGTTGTCCGGTCGATGGCGCTGTACGGCGCACCGGTGTGGGCGGCGTCTCTGACCGCCCAAAATCGCGACCGATTGAGGAGACCTCAACGGTCGATGGCGGTCAGAGCCATACGTGGATACCGCACCGTGTCTGCAGACGCGGCGTGCGCGTTGGCCGGTACACCCCCGTGGGATTTGGAGGCGGAAGTGCTCGCCGAAGTATATCGGCGGGTGGCTGAAGTTCGGGCAGACAGGCGGTCCCCCCCTCTGCCCGAACAAGTGCGTGAGTGGCGCGAAGCTGCCCGCCGAGCCATCTCGGTGAAGTGGTCGGATCGGCTGGAGGCGCCGCGTGCCGGTGTCAGGACCGTGGAGGCGCTCCAGCCGATCCTGGAAGAGTGGATGGGTCGGCGGCACGGGGCCCTGTCCTTCCGACTGGTGCAGGTCTTGTCCGGGCATGGTTGCTTCGGACATTACCTGTACCGGATCGCGAGGCGGGAGTCGGGTCCCGGCTGCCACCATTGTGACTGCGACGACGACACGGCGCAACACACGCTGGAGTCTTGTCCAGCGTGGGGCGAACAGCGCCGTGCCCTCGTCGCAGTCGTTGGAGAGGACCTCTCGCTGCCGGCCGTCATACGTTCGATGGCCGGCAGCGACAGGAGTTGGGAGGCGGTCGCATCCTTCTGCGAGGACGTCATCTCGCAGAAGGAGGCGGCGGAGAGGGTCAGAGAGGAATGTCTCCTTGCTGACCCAATCCGTCGCCGGCGAACGGGGCGGCGTCAGCGCGCTCATCTGCGTTTGATGCCGCCTTAGTGAGGCTGCGGGTGGGGGATCGGGGTTCATTCCCTCACCCGCACCCTTCCGCGTAGGCCGACGGCGTCCCCGGTGCACCCGGACGCCGTCGTTGGGTGTTGGTGTTGGTGCCCCATTGGGGGCTTTCGCTGGGTGGGTCGCTGATGTCATATCAAGTTCCAGCGACCCACCCGTGACGGCGAAGAGTCGGTGCACAGAGGGGTTTAGTGGGTATTCCGGCCTCAGCCGGCGAGTCCCACATAACCGTCCCGTGTCCCCGCACGGGGCGGTATGCGTAAACGCATTCCCCTCTTAAAAAAAAAAAAAAAAAAAAAAAAAGGTTAGGTTAGGTTAGGTTAGGTTAGGTTAGGTTAGGTTAGGTTAGGTTAGGTTAGGTTAGGTTAGGTTAGGTTGCTCCGAATCCCAAACCTGAAAATTTTCTTCCCCTCCAGATAGCGTAGGATTGTCTTCGATTTTGCTCGTGACTGCTTCCAGCTTCACAGCGACTCTTCCCCAGATCTTCCGCGCCTCTCGCACCACCTGAAAATAGAAAAAACACATTATTAATTTATATTCATTAATTTTTTACAGTAAATTCCGCATAACTTATTTTTCCCACCCCCCACGGGGCTCTTTTTGGTCCCAGTTGGTAGCTGGCGTCGAGACGCGTCGATTGACACCCGATCGGCGCGATTCGCACGGCGGCCAAGCCAGATACGGGCAAAGCCCCCCCCCCCAAAACACTTAAAATCCACCTTAGTAATCTCCGAATCCCAAACCTGAAAATTTTCTTCCCCTCCAGATAGCGTAGGATTGTCTTCGATTTTGCTCGTGACTGCTTCCAGCTTCACAGCGACTCTTCCCCAGATCTTCCGCGCCTCTCGCACCACCTGAAAATAGAAAAAACACATTATTAATTTAAATTCATTAATTTTTTACAGTAAATTCCGCATAACTTATTTTTCCCACCCCCCACGGGGCTCTTTTTGGTCCCAGTTGGTAGCTGGCGTCGAGACGCGTCGATTGACACCCGATCGGCGCGATTCGCACGGCGGCCAAGCCAGATACGGGCAAAGCCCCCCCCCCCAAAACACTTAAAATCCACCTTAGTAATCTCCGAATCCCAAACCTGAAAATTTTCTTCCCCTCCAGATAGCGTAGGATTGTCTTCGATTTTGCTCGTGACTGCTTCCAGCTTCACAGCGACTCTTCCCCAGATCTTCCGCGCCTCTCGCACCACCTGAAAATAGAAAAAACACATTATTAATTTAAATTCATTAATTTTTTACAGTAAATTCCGCATAACTTATTTTTCCCACCCCCCACGGGGCTCTTTTTGGTCCCAGTTGGTAGCTGGCGTCGAGACGCGTCGATTGGCACCCGATCGGCGCGATTCGCACGGCGGCCAAGCCAGATACGGGCAAAGCCCCCCCCCCAAAACACTTAAAATCCACCTTAGTAATCTCCGAATCCCAAACCTGAAAATTTTCTTCCCCTCCAGATAGCGTAGGATTGTCTTCGATTTTGCTCGTGACTGCTTCCAGCTTCACAGCGACTCTTCCCCAGATCTTCCGCGCCTCTCGCACCACCTGAAAATAGAAAAAACACATTATTAATTTATATTCATTAATTTTTTACAGTAAATTCCGCATAACTTATTTTTCCCACCCCCCACGGGGCTCTTTTTGGTCCCAGTTGGTAGCTGGCGTCGAGACGCGTCGATTGGCACCCGATCGGCGCGATTCGCACGGCGGCCAAGCCAGATACGGGCAAACCCCCCCCCCCCAAAACACTTAAAATCCACCTTAGTAATCTCCGAATCCCAAACCTGAAAATTTTCTTCCCCTCCAGATAGCGTAGGATTGTCTTCGATTTTGCTCGTGACTGCTTCCAGCTTCACAGCGACTCTTCCCCAGATCTTCCGCGCCTCTCGCACCACCTGAAAATAGAAAAAACACATTATTAATTTAAATTCATTAATTTTTTACAGTAAATTCCGCATAACTTATTTTTCCCACCCCCCACGGGGCTCTTTTTGGTCCCAGTTGGTAGCTGGCGTCGAGACGCGTCGATTGACACCCGATCGGCGCGATTCGCACGGCGGCCAAACCAGATACGGGCAAAAAAATTGCCCCCCCACCCACCCTGTTTCACTTCACTACATCAACTTGGGAGCCTGTGAGCAAAACAGACAACCCGAAAATCACATTTTTCCTAGCCGTAGCATAACTCAACTTTTCAACCTTTTTCAATACTGTCGTAGTTCCGTTCTGTTTATTAAATTATATTACGTACCATAACCCGGCGGCCACGATGTGGTCGCCCACGTCACCCTTGCTTCACTTTTAAGTGTAGTCTCCGACCTTGCTCGAAATGACCACAAGAACGCCTCCCAAGCGGGTCCCGCATCGGGATGGGGACGTGATGGCGCCCTCTGCGGAGCCCTCCACGTCCTCGGGCATTCGCCGATCGGCGCGTGTCAATGCAGCGTTCGCCCGCCCGACCGCCCCCACCGTCTCTGACTCAGAGAGCGACGCGGGGTCGGTTATTGGAAGTGGACGACTAGCCAATACCTTAAAGGTCAACTTGGCAAAATCGAATCCGTTAGCTCCTCGGCCTACGCAGCCGAGGAGGATAGTCGAGGAGACTGATGTCGAGGAAGAAATTGAGCGAATCCTCGATCCGCTGATTGCCCCGGCTAAAACCAGGGCAAAATTGGATTTGCCCCCGCCAGAAGAATTGGCGGAGGAGATGCGCCAGCACCCGACTGCGGACTTGGGCGCCCGGGTGCTGGAGTATATGGCGTCATTGGAGAAGGTGACTGACCGCTCCAAGAACTTGAAGGGTGAATTCTCACACCTTATTAGAGTGTTAGCAAGGAAGACGGCCGCAGCGGTCACCGAGTTACATGCCAGGACCGTCACGGAGAGGCTTGAGCGGGAAAACGCGGAGCTGCGTTCCCGCATTGCTTCTCTGGAGTCCACGGTGGCGGCTCTATCCGATGAGTCGGCTCGGACTCATGAGTCTCAGCAGTGGCCGCTGCGGTCAATGGAGATCCCCCTGAGCGGGACGTTGCCTTCCCCGGCGAGAAGGACACCACCTCGCACACCGCCGCGTTCACCTGTGGCGGACCAAGTTGAGGCGATCTGCTCCACTCTGTCTGTGCAGTTGGACAGGAAGCTCGCCCAACTGCGGTCTGAGTTCTTGACCGAGACCCAAGCCAGATCACGGAACAGGCCGGCGGTCCGTCCTCCCTCACTGTCCCCGTCTTCTTTGCCTGCTGTCCAGGCGCCCCTCCCCACGACGACTCCCGCAGCAAGTCCCGCGCCGACTCCCGACACTCCACCTAGCCAAGAGGCTCTGTGGACTACAGTGTTGGGAAGGAAGGCCAAGAGAAAGGCGAAGAAGCCTGCGGAAGCGCCTGAGGCGAGGAAGGCGGCTCCCAAAAAGCCGGTGCTACCGAGGCCTCCTTCGACGGCGGCTGTAACCATAGGCCTCCCTCCGCAGTCTGCGAGTTCTCTCGCAGACATAATGCGGACGGCAAAGGCCAAGGTCAATCTCGCCGAGATTGGAATAACCGAGGGCCTTCGCCCCAAGAGAGCCATCACGGGAGGACTGATCCTCCGGATCCCCGGCCCCGAGAGCCAAAAAAGGGCGGAGAACCTGGTGGGCCGCCTGAGGGAGGCCTTGGCGGAGACCGATGCCATAGTTGCCCGTCCCATCAAGATGGCAGAGCTCCGGGTCCGGGACCTGGACGACTCGACGGACCAATCCGACGTCGCCGCTGCGGTATCCGAGCAGGGGGCGTGCGACGTCGAAGACGTCAAAGTCGGAGAGATCCGGTTTCGGTCCGGTCTCGGAACGGCATGGGTCCGTTGCCCTCTGGAGGCGGCCCGAAAACTGTCGGCCGCCGGCCGACTCAGGGTCGGCTGGATGGTGTCCAGAGTAGAGGCGCTTGAGGGGAGGCCCATGAGCTGCTACCGATGCCACGAGGCGGGGCACGTGCGCGCCCAATGCAGTGGTGCTGACCGCAGCACATTGTGCTACATCTGCGGAAGCTCGGGACACAAAGCCCGTGAGTGCACGGTCCGGGTAGCGCACTGCCCAAAATGCGCCGAAGCGGGGCGCCCCGCTAACCACAGGCTGGGAAGCAAGCAGTGCGCTCCCGATAAGAAGAGGAGCTCGAGAAGACGCGCGGCTCCAGTAACCAACACTACGGCGGCACCCGAAGGAACGCAGCTGAGCCCCGGCCCGGCAATGGAGTCTGAAGATACGGCCTAACATTCTTTCCCCCACAAAAAATATGCCAGGTCAACATCAACCACTGCCGCGCGGCCCAGGACTTGCTCCTCCAGACTCTGGCGGAGCAGTCGATCGCGCTGGCGGTGGTAGCAGAGCCCTACTCCATCCCCGACCACCCACGGTGGTTCGGGGTGAATGGCGGCTCCGCCGCAATATATTGGACGGGGTCCGTGGGGGATCCCCACTGCAGGCTCCTGCACAAAGGGCCGGGGTGTGTCGTGGTAGAGTGGGGGCCGGTCGTGGTGATGGGTGCGTACATTTCTCCCAACTGTGGCCTGGCCGCCTTTGAGGCGTTCCTGGATGGGCTGGCCGTCCAAGTTAGGGCGCTCCAGAACCGCCAAGTGCTCGTCCTGGGCGACTTCAACTCCCGTTCTAAAGTGTGGGGTGATGTCCGGGACGACACGCGAGGGGAGACCCTCTTGGAATGGGCCGCTGGACTGGACCTAAGGTTACTCAACCGAGGTTCAGTCAGCACCTGTGTGCGGTGGCAGGGGGAGTCGATTGTCGATCTGTCATGGGCGACTCCCCCAGCCATCCGATTGGTCTCGGGGTGGCGTGTCGCCAACGAAATTGCCACACTATCGGACCACCGTCCCATTATAATTAGTGTGGCGTTCCGCCGCCCCGTCGGCGGCCCGAACCAGAACGACGCCAGCCCACCGCACCGCTGGTCCCTGCGCAAGTTGGACGGGGACATGCTAAAGGCGGCCGCTTTGGCTATTGATTGGGAGCCGCCGGGGATTGAGGATCCTGAATCGCAGGCTGCCTGGTTCAGACAGGCTATGACGGGCATCTGCGACGCGGCCATGCCCCGAGCCACTACATCCGGGAGGAGGGGCTCGCTGTACTGGTGGTCGGACGAAATCGCACAACTTCGTGCTCAATACGTAGCGGCCCGCCGCCGGTGGCAGCGAGCCCGTCGTCGTCGTAGACAAGATGACGATGAGGAGACTGTCGGCGCACATAATGCCTACAGAGCCGCCGCAAAAACGCTGTCCTCAGCTATTGCGGAAGCAAAGGCCCGGTCCTGGAACGAGCTCATCGAGGGACTCGACAGGGATCCATGGGGGCGGCCATATAAAATGGTTATGGCCAAACTCAAACCGTGGGTCCCTCCACTGACGCAGACCCTGGACCCTGAATTCGTGGGAGAGGTAGTTGATACTCTCTTCCCTAGGGTCCAGGAGGAGCCCTCAAACCCTCCGTCACGTGAACCCTTTTGGGACGGCGTGGGCCACTGGGAACACGAGGTGACGGAGGGAGAGCTGGACCGGGCCGTGCGGCGGCTCGCAGCCCGAAACACCGCCCCAGGCCCTGATGGGATCCCAGGGCGGGCCTGGGTGTTGGCGCTGAAGGTTCTAGGGGACAGGCTGAGGTGGCTGTTCACCAGCTGCCTCAGCAACGGAGTTTTCCCTTGCCCATGGAAGGAGGCCGATCTGGTGCTCCTAAAAAAGGAAGGTAGGGCCGCGGACAGTCCCTCCGCGTTCCGGCCCATCTGCTTGCTGGATGAGGCGGGCAAGCTCTTTGAGCGCGTGATAGCTGCCCGCCTCAGCGAGCACCTGTCGCATGGGGGCCCCGACTTATCGGACAACCAGTTTGGTTTCCGGCAGGGGCGATCGACGATAGACGCGATCAAGCGCGTCCGCTCCCTGTCGGAGCCGACTGTGCGAGGGGGGGGAGTGGTGTTGGCTGTCAGCCTAGACATAGTCAACGCCTTTAACTCCCTCCCCTGGTCGGCAATAAGGAGGGCACTGGAACATCACAACGTGCCCTCCTACCTGCAACGAATCGTCGGGGCGTACCTGTGCGACAGGACCATAAGGTATACGGGCCGGGACGGGGTATATACTAGAGGGCTGTCCTGCGGGGTTCCACAGGGCTCCGTACTGGGGCCCTTGCTTTGGAACCTCGCCTACGACGCGGTCCTACGGATCGGTCTCCCCCCCGGGGTGAGTGTCGTCTGTTATGCTGACGACACCCTTATTCTCACCCGGGGGACCAGTTTTGAGGAGGCGAGTCAACTCGCCGAACTGGGCGTTCAGTGTGCCGTCGCCGCAATTGGTAGACTAGGCCTCAGGGTGGCGCCACATAAAACCGAGGCGATATGGTTTCATCATCTGCCTCGGGGTAAGGCGCCACCCGCGTCGGTCGTGCGCGTGGGTGACGCAGAGGTGACGGTGGGGCCGTACATAAAGTACCTTGGCCTCACCCTAGATGGTCGTTGGGGCTTCGAAGAGCACTTCGAGCGTCTGGCCCCCCGGGTTCGTCGGGCGGCTGGTGCCCTGCAAAGGCTCCTGCCAAACCTCGGCGGACCGCGGGAAGAGGTCCGCCGCCTCTACGGTAGCGTCGTGCGGTCCATGGCCCTGTATGGGGCCCCGGTTTGGGCACATCGCCTTACTAACACCTCGCGTTGCAGAGCTGTTTTGAACAGTCTGCAGCGCGTCGTGGCGATGAGGATCGCGCGGGGCTACCGAACGATTTCGTTCGAGGCGGCCACGCTCTTGGCACGTTTCCCCCCGTTTGACATCCTGGCGGGCGTGGACGCACTTGTCTATGACGAGAGCCGCGCCCGTCGTGGGGGGAACGAAGCGCCGGGTCAGACGCTTGGAGAGTTCAGGCGGGATGCGCACCGATGGGCGCTCGATGACTGGCGCGCGCGGCTACACTCGCCGCGGTACGCGCGCCAGCGCATCGTCGGGGCGATCCTGCCAAACTTCGGGGCCTGGATGACGACCAAAAAAGCCTGCGTCACCTACAGGCTCACGCAGGTGCTCACCGGACATGGCTGTTTCGGTGAGTACCTGTGCAGGATAGGCCGGGAGGCGACGGCACACTGCCATCATTGTGACAGCGACCGGGACTCCGCACAGCACACGCTCGAACACTGCCCGGCTTGGGCGAACGAGCGGCGGGTCCTGGTCGCTGCGCTGGACCTTGGGGCGGATCGGTCCCCGCCGGCTGTCGTTAAGGCCATGCTGGCGGGGCGCGCCCAGTGGGATGCCGGGGTCTCCTTCTGCGAAGCGGTCATGCTCCAGAAGGAGGCCGCCGAGCGGGATCGGGAGCTAGCCGATCCCGCGCGAAGGCGCAGGCGGCGTGGAGGAGTTGGCGGAGACCGCCAAGCCGCCGCGGGAAGCCAGGCGCAACTGCGCGCTGGACAGGCGGGTGGGGACTCTGGTCTTCACCCGTCGAACTCGTAAACCCGATCCATATGGGTCGGGAACGAGGGCTGCCATTCTTCGGAGTGGCGGCTACGAGGAAGTCAACCTCTATAAAAAATAACCACCATCGTTCCTCGTGGATGCGCGGTGCGGTCGGAGGGGGGTCCTCTGGCTGCTCCGTTATGCGCTCCTCGAGAAGACAGCGGGCTGTGGTGGCGCAGCCCGTTGTGTCACCCGACACCCGGGATGACAAATCGGGGTGGGGTCAACCCACCCCCGGGTTCGAGTCCTAAAAAGGACACGTGCGAGGGGGTCACTGGATGCAGCATACCCGCGTTCCCAGTGTCCCCCCTCAACGCACAGATGGTGGCCACCGGAGAGGTTTTAGTGGGTGCGAGTCCCACATATCCTCGTCGCGGACCCCCTGCGGCGGGGAATGCGTAGGCATTTCCTCTTCGTCACAAAAAAAAAAAAAAAAAAAAAAAAAAGGTTAGGTTAGGTTAGGTTAGGTTAGGTTAGGTTAGGTTAGGTTAGGTTAGGTTAGGTTAGGTTAGGTTAGGTTAGGTTAGGTTAGGTTAGGTTAGGTTAGGTTAGGTTAGGTTTAGGTTAGGTTAGGTTAGGTTAGGTTAGGTTAGGTTAGGTTAGGTTAGGTTAGGTTAGGTTAGGTTAGGTTAGGTTAGGTTAGGTTAGGTTAGGTTAGGTTAGGTTAGGTTAGGTTAGGTTAGGTTAGGTTAGGTTAGGTTAGGTTAGGTTTTTTTTTTTTTTTTACTAAATGGAATACACTATATGTGTATTCCGCGAGTGGATCCTCAAACATGATTCGAGACCTTGTTTGCCAGATTTTAGTTTTTGCTATTTTTAATATTTATTTTTGTTAGGAAAGGGATTTACTGCTTAATTATTACTTTATTAAATATCTTATTTCTATATCTGTTTTCTTTTTCTGTTTCTATTTGTCTAATGTAACTTGACCGAACTCTGCACCGAAGTGCAGGGCAGAATGCCAATGTACAAAATACAGTTTTGCCTTATTGATTCACCACTGCACCTCGGTGCAGATTTCGATCCGAAATTTATTTTTATGCAAAGTCTACGTCGAGAAGAACAACCTATTGACCCCACTTTTACACTACGCTTTTCCATTCTTGTCCGAGGGGATGTTCTGCTCAGGCCGACACATGCTGGGCGACCGCAGCGCGATGCCTTCTGCCTGTCGACACTTCTCTGGCTAGCATTGTCTAAAATACGGTCCAAGAGATAGTGGAACTGCCGTGTCGCGCTGCGGGACGAAGTCGAGCTTTGGTGAACAGCCTGAGCAGGACATACCCTCTTCTCATTTCTACAGCGACCAGTGACTACACAACGCCTCAACAGCACGCCGGAATTACTTGCTTTAGGAAGTGGGACCACCTTAGCAGTATGCCACAGCCGACCTTGCTAAGGAGTCCCACTTCTTCCTGACCGGGCATTCCGCGTCGAAGGCGTTGTGAGCCTGGTTGGCTATTTTGCCACGCCTACAGTTACAGCATGTGGGTGACCCCCCCGAAGACACCTCCTCACACTTGTCCTTTCGGTGGGGTCCCCCACAATGACTGCATACCTCCTCTTTCTCCTCGCAAATTCTTTTTGTATGCCCGTAACCTAGGCATCGAGAGCACTGAACCAGGGGTGAGTGATCTCCGACTTTGACCCGCTGGAGGTCGATGTGAACCGTGCCGGAGTCCGTCAGGCGGCCCCATATCTTCGGTGACACCTTCACCACTATATGGGCCACCAACGGACTCCGCGTTTTCTTACGGTATCGAACCTCCATCCGGTCATCGTCGCCGCTGATGTCCTTGAGGAGGTGCTTGTTCTGCGCCCTCAGCGCCCTAAGCACCTCCTCATCTGAGTTGTAGCTCATTACGTCCCTAAGGACAATCAGCGGGTCCCTGCTCCGAATGCTCTCGAAGCCTAGGTCCTGTCCCTTCGTTTTTAACTTCTCCTTTATCCTCTCTAGTTCTTCTGCGGAACTGCACCCTAATATAACTTTTTGATCCTTAACTTTTCTAACTCTGTCTACCCTGATGCCTTCTTTTACTGCTTCTGTCGCTATTCTTATTTTGTTTATAACCTGGTCTCCGGTGTCCATCGCGTCATTGGACGTGATGATTATCGAGTGCATGGCCGCGGGCCCCCGCAGTTGGGGCTTTGGAGGCGCGGCCACTGCACTCGCGTAAGACACCGGAGCCTTTTGTAGTTCTTCTCTTAGTCTTGTCATTTCAATCTTATTTTCTTCCAACTTCCTGCCGTGCTCCTTAAGTTCTTTTATTAGGGTGCAGTCCGCTTCTTCGACGCCTTGTGGTTGCGTGTCCAATAATTTAATTCCCTTTTCGTTTTGAGGATCCACTCGTCTAACCTCTTCGCCACGTTCGGCTGCCGACTCCTTTACTAGTGCGTAAAGGCGCTCGATGGCCTCCAGCACGTCATTCTTGATGTCAGTGCGGAGGTTTCGGCTGTTGTTGATGGCCATCTTGGCCTTCATCAAACAAGCCTTGGCCTCCGCAGTTCGGCTGGAGTACTTTGACTCCTTTGCGCCCGTTGGTTCTTTGGCCTTGTTTTTCGGCGCAGTTATCTTTTTTGGGGGTGAGATCGAGGCGCGTGATTTCGCCTCTATCTCCCCCACACTGCGCCTGACCAAGGCCAATTCACCTCCGGGCGCAGAGGGTCTCGCCGTAGATGACGTGTTGGAGGTCCTCGGGGGGGTGCGGATGCCGAACATGACGAAGCTAACTTCTTCAAAATCCAATCAAAAGTGTATAAAAAAATTTTAAAATAATTAATTAAAATTGAAATAATTTAAAATTAAAATAAAATAAATTAAAATAAAAGTGTAAAAACAATAAATAATTGGATAATTTAACAATAAAAGTGTAAAACAAGTAAATAAAACGAGACAAAGACGATACAATAACATACACTTAAAATTTTATATTGTCGTTCCCCAAATCCACTCGACCTATGTAAGTGACGACCACCGGGTGGGTGGGTGGGGAACAGACATAAAATTTTTGTCCTGAAGTCCAGGAACGCTGTAGAAGGGCGTTCTTGGTGTCGTTAGACGCGGCGCGACTGCGCCAGTCCTGTAAAAAATATGCCGGACACCTCCGGGGGTCAGGGAAAAAGGTATAAGCAGAAATGTAAGTAAAAAATATGAAATTTAGGGAAAAATCACAGTTTCTAACAACTTTTTTATGTTTCAGATGGAGCCGAGAGTGCAGCGCCCTCCTCGTGATAAAAGCTGAGATTTTCAGAAAATTTGGAAAAGCGGAAATTGAAAAATCGGTATAAACTTAAAAAATTTTGAATAAAATGGTCAAAACAAATTTCTAATGAAAATTTTTGAGATATAACCCTCGGGAATTGTCGCTAGGGTGTCCCAGTACAAGTATCAGTCAAAAGAATTCACAAAAAGACATAAAAGTGAAAAAAAAACCGGTTAGGTTAGGTTAGGTTAGGTTAGGTTAGGTTAGGTTAGGTTAGGTTAGGTTAGGTTAGGTTAGGTTAGGTTAGGTTAGGTTAGGTTAGGTTAGGTTTTTTTTTTTTTTTTTTTTTTTTTTTTTTATTGCCTAAAGTGGCAGACGAGCAGACGGCCCACCTGATGGTAAGTGGTTACCGCCGCTCATGGACGTTGGCAATGCTAGGGGCACAGCCAGGCCGCTGCCTACCTTGATAGGATAGCTCTCTTTAAACCTCGTTTGAAGAAGGACATGTCATAGCGCTCAGGAAACACCGCTGTAGGAAGTTCACCCCAGAGCCGGCACGTACGTGGGATGAATGACCGCTGAAACCTTACCGTTCTAGACGATAACGGCTCCAGGTAGTGCGGGTGAAGCCTACAGCGGCGTCGAGTGGTGCGATGATAAAAAGGCGACGATGGCACCAAATCAAGAAGTTCGTCGGAGCACTCCCCATGGAACAATCGATAGAGCACGCAGAGTGACCCAAAGTCTCTCCGTTGCCCTAACGATTCCAAGTTGTCCGTCAGATTGGGATCATCGACGATTCGAACAGCCCGCCTTTGGAGGGAGTCAAGTGGGTCGAGCTGGTACTTGGGAGCTCCCGCCCAGAGGTGAGAGCAGTACTCCAAGTGCGGCCGAACCTGTGCTTTGTACAGCACAAGCCGCTGTTTAGGTTTGAAGTACTGCTTCGCCCTGTTCAGGACACCCAGTTTTTTGCTCGCCAATTTGGCTTTGTCCTCCAAATGACTCCCAAACTGGACTTTGCTCGAGATATTAACGCCGAGGATCCCAATACTTTCGGACAACGGGAGAGATACTCCTTCAAACTGAGGCGCCATAACAAATGCGTCCTTCTTCGCAGTGAACGCGCATACTTGTGTCTTCGAGGGGTTGAATTGAACTAAGTTCTTCACACCCCATTCGGAGGCTCGCCCTAGAGATGCCTCGACTTCAGACACAAGTATTGACCGTTTCTCCTGTACAGTGACCCGAGGGATGTTCTGGTGGCCGGTATACCGCGCATCACCCGTGCTGTCATCTGCATAGCAATGCATGCTATCTATAGACAACATGTCATTGATATGCAGAATGAACAGCGTTGGGGAGAGCACCGAGCCTTGTGGAACACCAGCATTGATGGGCCTTCCCTGGGAGCATGCACCGTCGACGACGACTTTGATGCTCCTCCCATCTAAAAAACTGGCGATCCACTCGCAGAGTCCCTCGGGGATTCCATATGATGGTAGCTTCGATAGAAGGGCTCTATGCCAGACCCTATCAAACGCCTTCGCGATATCGAGGCTCACAGCTAGAGCCTCTCCCCCGCTATCTAAGGCTTCTGCCCATCGGTGTGTCAAGTACACAAGAAGATCACCAGCTGAGCGACCGTGACGGAAACCGTACTGTCGGTCGCTAATCAGCTGGTGCTCCTCGAGGTACTGTAGGAGCCGTGTGTTGACGACTCGCTCCATCACCTTAGATAGCAGGGACGTTATCGCGATAGGCCTGTAATTTGACGGGTCCGACCGGTCACCCTTTTTAGGGATCGGGTGGACATGAGCAACCTTCCACGAAGATGGAACCCTGTTGGTCGAATAGGAGAGACGGTAAAGGCGCGTTAATACGGGGGTCAACTCAGGGGCGCACGTCTTAAGCACCACCGCGGGGATGCCGTCCGGCCCACTCGACTTGTGGACGTCTAAGAGTCGGAGTTCCCGCCTGACCGCACGCTGTGTGATGCGAATCTCAGGCAGAGAACTCTCACACCGCGGGATGGTAGGTGGTGTGGCTCCTCCGTCGTCCAAAGTCGAGTTTGAGGCAAAGAGATCGGCCAGGAGATCAGCCTTCTCTCTTGCACTATGGGCCAAACTGTCATCAGATTTCCGCAGTGGTGGGAGATTGGACTGGCAGAAGTTGCCTTGGGCAGCCTTGGCGAGCGACCAAAAGGCTCGACTCCCGGTGGGATGGCTCTGAAGTCGCTCGCCAATTCTGGCAACATGCTCTGCCTTGGCTTCGGCAATAGCCTTTTTGCTGAACCTGGAGGCCGCATTGTACTCCTTCCTTACGTCTTTGACGTTTGGATCCCGACGCTCTCTGGCGCTGTTCCAGGCCAGGTATGCGGACTGCTTGAGGCTCGCAGCCTCCCTACAGGTATTGTTATACCAGGGCCGACTGCGGCCGCCAACGGGCAACTTGGCGTTGGGGATGAATAGTTCCATCCCCTGAAGCACCGTTTCCGTGATGCAGTCCGCACAAACGTCGGGATCGCTAGAGGAGAAGCAAAGCGGCCCCCATGGATAGGATGCGAAGAATTCGCGAAGCCCATCCCAATCTGCCGACTCATAACGCCAGACTCTGCGAAACCCTTTCGCTGGTGAGCGATCGGGTTTCACAACAGGGGCTCTAGTACGGACAAGGCAGTGGTCAGAAGACCCCAATGGGGCATCGACCACCACCCTGTAACCGTCCGGATGAGTGGTCAGCAGAAGGTCCAGCAAAGAAGGGTTATGGCTCTCGATATCTGGTATGCGGGTGGGCTGCATAACCAATTGTGAGAGACCATAGGCCGTCGCCATATTGTATACAGTTCGTCCTGGGAGGTCAGTGGTCCGGGACTTCAACCACTCATTGTGATGAGCGTTAAAGTCACCAAGGACCACCACCTCCGCGGACGGGTACTGTTCCAATATTTTGTCAATCCCCTCCTGGACGCTCTCAAAAAGCTGAGTAGACCCCAAATCACTGCTCGGGGACCTGTATAGGCACGCATAGATTCGGGTGAGACCCCCATGGTCTACGCGCAGCCATAGAAGTGACAGGTCCCCTTGTTCGAGGCCCCGAAGGCGGCGACAACATATATCGCCCCTGACGAAAACGCACACCCCGGCTTTACGTAGGAACAGGTGCTCCAGTTCGTATCCGGGGTATTTAAGGTACGAAATATCGTCAGGGGCACATATTTGTGTCTCCGTTAAAAAGAGCAGGGCAGGCCGCGCTGTCTCAAGGTGGTGATGGACAGCGTCGAGGTTACTGTGAAGCCCCCTAACATTGCAAAAGTCCACTTGGAGTGTGGAAAGGGGGTCCGCCGTATGGTACATGCTCTTTTTATTTTTCCGAACCATAGTTTTAAAGAGGTATTAAGGGGGTGGGGATGATTTAAGTGTAGTGTAAGGTCCCTGTGACCCCTAAGGAATAGAGGCGGGGCATAGTCAGGGCCGACGCCCGAGTTGTGTGAGGGGCTGACGCGAAGCACGGAAGGGCCCCCGGTGCCCCCCCGCATGCAGTCACCGGGTTCCACACCGGTATCCCAATCCGGCCCGGCGACTACATGACGGGATTTTCGCCGGTTGGTAGGACAGCCTCCCGGGTGGGATAAATGTTAGATCCGGGTTCGGGTCCCCTACTGACCGGCAGGTGGCCGGCGGAACCATTCCCACCGGGTCTCCCTGGACTTCGCGTCAACCCATCACGCTCAACACACCAGCCCAGACCTCACCACCGCATGCCTCCAGCATCACAGGAACCCCACTCAACACCTGGGAAAGGAGGTTGGAGAGAAGGGACGGCTTTCCCTGCCCTTTAGCCGAAACGCCTGATGGCTTCACGGCCAAAATGGACAGAGCGGTGGTACCTACCCGTTCGGGTCCGTAAACCCTACCACCAGTGGGAAAGGAGGGGTAGAGATAGGACATCAGTACCGCTGGGGACAAGAAGGGGGTGCGGTGCTGATGGCTGGAGAAGCCGGGGTCGCGTACCCGAATCAACTATTCTGCGACCGGACAGGGCACAGAAAGGTAATCCTCTGGCTGGAAAAAAAAAAAAAGGTTAGGTTAGGTTAGGTTAGGTTAGGTTAGGTTAGGTTAGGTTAGGTTAGGTTAGGTTAGGTTAGGTTAGGTTAGGTTAGGTTAGGTTAGGTTAGGTTAGGTTAGGTTAGGTTAGGTTAGGTTAGGTTAGGTTAGGTTAGGTTAGGTTTTTTTTTTTTTTTTTTTTTTTTTTTTTTGGAATACACTATATGTGTATTCCGCGAGTGGATCCTCAAACATGATTCGAGACCTTGTTTGCCAGATTTTAGTTTTTGCTATTTTTAATATTTATTTTTGTTAGGAAAGGGATTTACTGCTTAATTATTACTTTATTAAATATCTTATTTCTATATCTGTTTTCTTTTTCTGTTTCTATTTGTCTAATGTAACTTGACCGAACTCTGCACCGAAGTGCAGGGCAGAATGCCAATGTACAAAATACAGTTTTGCCTTATTGATTCACCACTGCACCTCGGTGCAGATTTCGATCCGAAATTTATTTTTATGCAAAGTCTACGTCGAGAAGAACAACCTATTGACCCCACTTTTACACTACGCTTTTCCATTCTTGTCCGAGGGGATGTTCTGCTCAGGCCGACACATGCTGGGCGACCGCAGCGCGATGCCTTCTGCCTGTCGACACTTCTCTGGCTAGCATTGTCTAAAATACGGTCCAAGAGATAGTGGAACTGCCGTGTCGCGCTGCGGGACGAAGTCGAGCTTTGGTGAACAGCCTGAGCAGGACATACCCTCTTCTCATTTCTACAGCGACCAGTGACTACACAACGCCTCAACAGCACGCCGGAATTACTTGCTTTAGGAAGTGGGACCACCTTAGCAGTATGCCACAGCCGACCTTGCTAAGGAGTCCCACTTCTTCCTGACCGGGCATTCCGCGTCGAAGGCGTTGTGAGCCTGGTTGGCTATTTTGCCACGCCTACAGTTACAGCATGTGGGTGACCCCCCCGAAGACACCTCCTCACACTTGTCCTTTCGGTGGGGTCCCCCACAATGACTGCATACCTCCTCTTTCTCCTCGCAAATTCTTTTTGTATGCCCGTAACCTAGGCATCGAGAGCACTGAACCAGGGGTGAGTGATCTCCGACTTTGACCCGCTGGAGGTCGATGTGAACCGTGCCGGAGTCCGTCAGGCGGCCCCATATCTTCGGTGACACCTTCACCACTATATGGGCCACCAACGGACTCCGCGTTTTCTTACGGTATCGAACCTCCATCCGGTCATCGTCGCCGCTGATGTCCTTGAGGAGGTGCTTGTTCTGCGCCCTCAGCGCCCTAAGCACCTCCTCATCTGAGTTGTAGCTCATTACGTCCCTAAGGACAATCAGCGGGTCCCTGCTCCGAATGCTCTCGAAGCCTAGGTCCTGTCCCTTCGTTTTTAACTTCTCCTTTATCCTCTCTAGTTCTTCTGCGGAACTGCACCCTAATATAACTTTTTGATCCTTAACTTTTCTAACTCTGTCTACCCTGATGCCTTCTTTTACTGCTTCTGTCGCTATTCTTATTTTGTTTATAACCTGGTCTCCGGTGTCCATCGCGTCATTGGACGTGATGATTATCGAGTGCATGGCCGCGGGCCCCCGCAGTTGGGGCTTTGGAGGCGCGGCCACTGCACTCGCGTAAGACACCGGAGCCTTTTGTAGTTCTTCTCTTAGTCTTGTCATTTCAATCTTATTTTCTTCCAACTTCCTGCCGTGCTCCTTAAGTTCTTTTATTAGGGTGCAGTCCGCTTCTTCGACGCCTTGTGGTTGCGTGTCCAATAATTTAATTCCCTTTTCGTTTTGAGGATCCACTCGTCTAACCTCTTCGCCACGTTCGGCTGCCGACTCCTTTACTAGTGCGTAAAGGCGCTCGATGGCCTCCAGCACGTCATTCTTGATGTCAGTGCGGAGGTTTCGGCTGTTGTTGATGGCCATCTTGGCCTTCATCAAACAAGCCTTGGCCTCCGCAGTTCGGCTGGAGTACTTTGACTCCTTTGCGCCCGTTGGTTCTTTGGCCTTGTTTTTCGGCGCAGTTATCTTTTTTGGGGGTGAGATCGAGGCGCGTGATTTCGCCTCTATCTCCCCCACACTGCGCCTGACCAAGGCCAATTCACCTCCGGGCGCAGAGGGTCTCGCCGTAGATGACGTGTTGGAGGTCCTCGGGGGGGTGCGGATGCCGAACATGACGAAGCTAACTTCTTCAAAATCCAATCAAAAGTGTATAAAAAAATTTTTAAAATAATTAATTAAAATTGAAATAATTTAAAATTAAAATAAAATAAATTAAAATAAAAGTGTAAAAACAATAAATAATTGGATAATTTAACAATAAAAGTGTAAAACAAGTAAATAAAACGAGACAAAGACGATACAATAACATACACTTAAAATTTTATATTGTCGTTCCCCAAATCCACTCGACCTATGTAAGTGACGACCACCGGGTGGGTGGGTGGTGAACAGACATAAAATTTTTGTCCTGAAGTCCAGGAACGCTGTAGAAGGGCGTTCTTGGTGTCGTTAGACGCGGCGCGACTGCGCCAGTCCTGTAAAAAATATGCCGGACACCTCCGGGGGTCAGGGAAAAAGGTATAAGCAGAAATGTAAGTAAAAAATATGAAATTTAGGGAAAAATCACAGTTTCTAACAACTTTTTTATGTTTCAGATGGAGCCGAGAGTGCAGCGCCCTCCTCGTGATAAAAGCTGAGATTTTCAGAAAATTTGGAAAAGCGGAAATTGAAAAATCGGTATAAACTTAAAAAATTTTGAATAAAATGGTCAAAACAAATTTCTAATGAAAATTTTTGAGATATAACCCTCGGGAATTGTCGCTAGGGTGTCCCAGTACAAGTATCAGTCAAAAGAATTCACAAAAAGACATAAAAGTGAAAAACCGGTTAGGTTAGGTTAGGTTAGGTTAGGTTAGGTTAGGTTAGGTTAGGTTAGGTTAGGTTAGGTTAGGTTAGGTTAGGTTAGGTTAGGTTAGGTTAGGTTAGGTTAGGTTAGGTTAGGTTAGGTTAGGTTAGGTTAGGTTAGGTTAGGTTAGGTTAGGTTAGGTTAGGTTAGGTTAGGTTAGGTTAGGTTAGGTTAGGTTAGGTTAGGTTAGGTTAGGTTAGGTTAGGTTAGGTTAGGTTAGGTTAGGTTAGGTTAGGTTAGGTTAGGTTAGGTTAGGTTAGGTTAGGTTAGGTTAGGTTAGGTTAGGTTAGGTTAGGTTAGGTTAGGTTAGGTTAGGTTAGGTTAGGTTAGGTTAGGTTAGGTTAGGTTAGGTTAGGTTAGGTTAGGTTAGGTTAGGTTAGGTTAGGTTAGGTTAGGTTAGGTTAGGTTAGGTTAGGTTAGGTTAGGTTAGGTTAGGTTAGGTTAGGTTAGGTTAGGTTAGGTTAGGTTAGGTTAGGTTAGGTTAGGTTAGGTTAGGTTAGGTTAGGTTAGGTTAGGTTAGGTTAGGTTAGGTTAGGTTAGGTTAGGTTAGGTTAGGTTAGGTTAGGTTAGGTTAGGTTAGGTTAGGTTAGGTTAGGTTAGGTTAGGTTAGGTTAGGTTAGGTTAGGTTAGGTTAGGTTAGGTTAGGTTAGGTTAGGTTAGGTTAGGTTAGGTTAGGTTAGGTTAGGTTAGGTTAGGTTAGGTTAGGTTAGGTTAGGTTAGGTTAGGTTAGGTTAGGTTAGGTTAGGTTAGGTTAGGTTAGGTTAGGTTAGGTTAGGTTAGGTTAGGTTAGGTTAGGTTAGGTTAGGTTAGGTTAGGTTAGGTTAGGTTAGGTTAGGTTAGGTTAGGATAGGTTAGGTTAGGTTAGGTTAGGTTAGGTTAGGTTAGGTTAGGTTAGGTTAGGTTAGGTTAGGTTAGGTTAGGTTAGGTTAGGTTAGGTTAGGTTAGGTTAGGTTAGGTTAGGTTAGGTTAGGTTAGGTTAGGTTAGGTTAGGTTAGGTTAGGTTAGGTTAGGTTAGGTTAGGTTAGGTTAGGTTAGGTTAGGTTAGGTTAGGTTAGGTTAGGTTAGGTTAGGTTAGGTTAGGTTAGGTTAGGTTAGGTTAGGTTAGGTTAGGTTAGGTTAGGTTAGGTTAGGTTAGGTTAGGTTAGGTTAGGTTAGGTTAGGTTAGGTTAGGTTAGGTTAGGTTAGGTTAGGTTAGGTTAGGTTAGGTTAGGTTAGGTTAGGTTAGGTTAGGTTAGGTTAGGTTAGGTTAGGTTAGGTTAGGTTAGGTTAGGTTAGGTTAGGTTAGGTTAGGTTAGGTTAGGTGAGGTTAGGTTAGGTTAGGTTAGGTTAGGTTAGGTTAGGTTAGGTTAGGTTAGGTTAGGTTAGGTTAGGTTAGGTTAGGTTAGGTTAGGTTAGGTTAGGTTAGGTTAGGTTAGGTTAGGTTAGGTTAGGTTAGGTTAGGTTAGGTTAGGTTAGGTTAGGTTAGGTTAGGTTAGGTTAGGTTAGGTTAGGTTAGGTTAGGTTAGGTTAGGTTAGGTTAGGTTAGGTTAGGTTAGGTTAGGTTAGGTTAGGTTAGGTTAGGTTAGGTTAGGTTAGGTTAGGTTAGGTTAGGTTAGGTTAGGTTAGGTTAGGTTAGGTTAGGTTAGGTTAGGTTAGGTTAGGTTAGGTTAGGTTAGGTTAGGTTAGGTTAGGTTAGGTTAGGTTAGGTTAGGTTAGGTTAGGTTAGGTTAGGTTAGGTTAGGTTAGGTTAGGTTAGGTTAGGTTAGGTTAGGTTAGGTTAGGTTAGGTTAGGTTAGGTTAGGTTAGGTTAGGTTAGGTTAGGTTAGGTTAGGTTAGGTTAGGTTAGGTTAGGTTAGGTTAGGTTAGGTTAGGTTAGGTTAGGTTAGGTTAGGTTAGGTTAGGTTAGGTTAGGTTAGGTTAGGTTAGGTTAGGTTAGGTTAGGTTAGGTTAGGTTAGGTTAGGTTAGGTTAGGTTAGGTTAGGTTAGGTTAGGTTAGGTTAGGTTAGGTTAGGTTAGGTTAGGTTAGGTTAGGTTAGGTTAGGTTAGGTTAGGTTAGGTTAGGTTAGGTTAGGTTAGGTTAGGTTAGGTTAGGTTAGGTTAGGTTAGGTTAGGTTAGGTTAGGTTAGGTTAGGTTAGGTTAGGTTAGGTTAGGTTAGGTTAGGTTAGGTTAGGTTAGGTTAGGTTAGGTTAGGTTAGGTTAGGTTAGGTTAGGTTAGGTTAGGTTAGGTTAGGTTAGGTTAGGTTAGGTTAGGTTAGGTTAGGTTAGGTTAGGTTAGGTTAGGTTAGGTTAGGTTAGGTTAGGTTAGGTTAGGTTAGGTTAGGTTAGGTTAGGTTAGGTTAGGTTAGGTTAGGTTAGGTTAGGTTAGGTTAGGTTAGGTTAGGTTAGGTTAGGTTAGGTTAGGTTAGGTTAGGTTAGGTTAGGTTAGGTTAGGTTAGGTTAGGTTAGGTTAGGTTAGGTTAGGTTAGGTTAGGTTAGGTTAGGTTAGGTTAGGTTAGGTTAGGTTAGGTTAGGTTAGGTTAGGTTAGGTTAGGTTAGGTTAGGTTAGGTTAGGTTAGGTTAGGTTAGGTTAGGTTAGGTTAGGTTAGGTTAGGTTAGGTTAGGTTAGGTTAGGTTAGGTTAGGTTAGGTTAGGTTAGGTTAGGTTAGGTTAGGTTAGGTTAGGTTAGGTTAGGTTAGGTTAGGTTAGGTTAGGTTAGGTTAGGTTAGGTTAGGTTAGGTTAGGTTAGGTTAGGTTAGGTTAGGTTAGGTTAGGTTAGGTTAGGTTAGGTTAGGTTAGGTTAGGTTAGGTTAGGTTAGGTTAGGTTAGGTTAGGTTAGGTTAGGTTAGGTTAGGTTAGGTTAGGTTAGGTTAGGTTAGGTTAGGTTAGGTTAGGTTAGGTTAGGTTAGGTTAGGTTAGGTTAGGTTAGGTTAGGTTAGGTTAGGTTAGGTTAGGTTAGGTTAGGTTAGGTTAGGTTAGGTTAGGTTAGGTTAGGTTAGGTTAGGTTAGGTTAGGTTAGGTTAGGTTAGGTTAGGTTAGGTTAGGTTAGGTTAGGTTAGGTTAGGTTAGGTTAGGTTAGGTTAGGTTAGGTTAGGTTAGGTTAGGTTAGGTTAGGTTAGGTTAGGTTAGGTTAGGTTAGGTTAGGTTAGGTTAGGTTAGGTTAGGTTAGGTTAGGTTAGGTTAGGTTAGGTTAGGTTAGGTTAGGTTAGGTTAGGTTAGGTTAGGTTAGGTTAGGTTAGGTTAGGTTAGGTTAGGTTAGGTTAGGTTAGGTTAGGTTAGGTTAGGTTAGGTTAGGTTAGGTTAGGTTAGGTTAGGTTAGGTTAGGTTAGGTTAGGTGAGGTTAGGTTAGGTTAGGTTAGGTTAGGTTAGGTTAGGTTAGGTTAGGTTAGGTTAGGTTAGGTTAGGTTAGGTTAGGTTAGGTTAGGTTAGGTTAGGTTAGGTTAGGTTAGGTTAGGTTAGGTTAGGTTAGGTTAGGTTAGGTTAGGTTAGGTTAGGTTAGGTTAGGTTAGGTTAGGTTAGGTTAGGTTAGGTTAGGTTAGGTTAGGTTAGGTTAGGTTAGGTTAGGTTAGGTTAGGTTAGGTTAGGTTAGGTTAGGTTAGGTTAGGTTAGGTTAGGTTAGGTTAGGTTAGGTTAGGTTAGGTTAGGTTAGGTTAGGTTAGGTTAGGTTAGGTTAGGTTAGGTTAGGTTAGGTTAGGTTAGGCTAGGTTAGGTTAGGTTAGGTTAGGTTAGGTTAGGTTAGGTTAGGTTAGGTTAGGTTAGGTTAGGTTAGGTTAGGTTAGGTTAGGTTAGGTTAGGTTAGGTTAGGTTAGGTTAGGTTAGGTTAGGTTAGGTTAGGTTAGGTTAGGTTAGGTTAGGTTAGGTTAGGTTAGGTTAGGTTAGGTTAGGTTAGGTTAGGTTAGGTTAGGTTAGGTTAGGTTAGGTTAGGTTAGGTTAGGTTAGGTTAGGTTAGGTTAGGTTAGGTTAGGTTAGGTTAGGTTAGGTTAGGTTAGGTTAGGTTAGGTTAGGTTAGGTTAGGTTAGGTTAGGTTAGGTTAGGTTAGGTTAGGTTAGGTTAGGTTAGGTTAGGTTAGGTTAGGTTAGGTTAGGTTAGGTTAGGTTAGGTTAGGTTAGGTTAGGTTAGGTTAGGTTAGGTTAGGTTAGGTTAGGTTAGGTTAGGTTAGGTTAGGTTAGGTTAGGTTAGGTTAGGTTAGGTTAGGTTAGGTTAGGTTAGGTTAGGTTAGGTTAGGTTAGGTTAGGTTAGGTTAGGTTAGGTTAGGTTAGGTTAGGTTAGGTTAGGTTAGGTTAGGTTAGGTTAGGTTAGGTTAGGTTAGGTTAGGTTAGGTTAGGTTAGGTTAGGTTAGGTTAGGTTAGGTTAGGTTAGGTTAGGTTAGGTTAGGTTAGGTTAGGTTAGGTTAGGTTAGGTTAGGTTAGGTTAGGTTAGGTTAGGTTAGGTTAGGTTAGGTTAGGTTAGGTTAGGTTAGGTTAGGTTAGGTTAGGTTAGGTTAGGTTAGGTTAGGTTAGGTTAGGTTAGGTTAGGTTAGGTTAGGTTAGGTTAGGTTAGGTTAGGTTAGGTTAGGTTAGGTTAGGTTAGGTTAGGTTAGGTTAGGTTAGGTTAGGTTAGGTTAGGTTAGGTTAGGTTAGGTTAGGTTAGGTTAGGTTAGGTTAGGTTAGGTTAGGTTAGGTTAGGTTAGGTTAGGTTAGGTTAGGTTAGGTTAGGTTAGGTTAGGTTAGGTTAGGTTAGGTTAGGTTAGGTTAGGTTAGGTTAGGTTAGGTTAGGTTAGGTTAGGTTAGGTTAGGTTAGGTTAGGTTAGGTTAGGTTAGGTTAGGTTAGGTTAGGTTAGGTTAGGTTAGGTTAGGTTAGGTTAGGTTAGGTTAGGTTAGGTTAGGTTAGGTTAGGTTAGGTTAGGTTAGGTTAGGTTAGGTTAGGTTAGGTTAGGTTAGGTTAGGTTAGGTTAGGTTAGGTTAGGTTAGGTTAGGTTAGGTTAGGTTAGGTTAGGTTAGGTTAGGTTAGGTTAGGTTAGGTTAGGTTAGGTTAGGTTAGGTTAGGTTAGGTTAGGTTAGGTTAGGTTAGGTTAGGTTAGGTTAGGTTAGGTTAGGTTAGGTTAGGATAGGTTAGGTTAGGTTAGGTTAGGTTAGGTTAGGTTAGGTTAGGTTAGGTTAGGTTAGGTTAGGTTAGGTTAGGTTAGGTTAGGTTAGGTTAGGTTAGGTTAGGTTAGGTTAGGTTAGGTTAGGTTAGGTTAGGTTAGGTTAGGTTAGGTTAGGTTAGGTTAGGTTAGGTTAGGTTAGGTTAGGTTAGGTTAGGTTAGGTTAGGTTAGGTTAGGTTAGGTTAGGTTAGGTTAGGTTAGGTTAGGTTAGGTTAGGTTAGGTTAGGTTAGGTTAGGTTAGGTTAGGTTAGGTTAGGTTAGGTTAGGTTAGGTTAGGTTAGGTTAGGTTAGGTTAGGTTAGGTTAGGTTAGGTTAGGTTAGGTTAGGTTAGGTTAGGTTAGGTTAGGTTAGGTTAGGTTAGGTTAGGTTAGGTTAGGTTAGGTTAGGTTAGGTTAGGTTAGGTTAGGTTAGGTTAGGTTAGGTTAGGTTAGGTTAGGTTAGGTTAGGTTAGGTTAGGTTAGGTTAGGTTAGGTTAGGTTAGGTTAGGTTAGGTTAGGTTAGGTTAGGTTAGGTTAGGTTAGGTTAGGTTAGGTTAGGTTAGGTTAGGTTAGGTTAGGTTAGGTTAGGTTAGGTTAGGTTAGGTTAGGTTAGGTTAGGTTAGGTTAGGTTAGGTTAGGTTAGGTTAGGTTAGGTTAGGTTAGGTTAGGTTAGGTTAGGTTAGGTTAGGTTAGGTTAGGTTAGGTTAGGTTAGGTTAGGTTAGGTTAGGTTAGGTTAGGTTAGGTTAGGTTAGGTTAGGTTAGGTTAGGTTAGGTTAGGTTAGGTTAGGTTAGGTTAGGTTAGGTTAGGTTAGGTTAGGTTAGGTTAGGTTAGGTTAGGTTAGGTTAGGTTAGGTTAGGTTAGGTTAGGTTAGGTTAGGTTAGGTTAGGTTAGGTTAGGTTAGGTTAGGTTAGGTTAGGTTAGGTTAGGTTAGGTTAGGTTAGGTTAGGTTAGGTTAGGTTAGGTTAGGTTAGGTTAGGTTAGGTTAGGTTAGGTTAGGTTAGGTTAGGTTAGGTTAGGTTAGGTTAGGTTAGGTTAGGTTAGGTTAGGTTAGGTTAGGTTAGGTTAGGTTAGGTTAGGTTAGGTTAGGTTAGGTTAGGTTAGGTTAGGTTAGGTTAGGTTAGGTTAGGTTAGGTTAGGTTAGGTTAGGTTAGGTTAGGTTAGGTTAGGTTAGGTTAGGTTAGGTTAGGTTAGGTTAGGTTAGGTTAGGTTAGGTTAGGTTAGGTTAGGTTAGGTTAGGTTAGGTTAGGTTAGGTTAGGTTAGGTTAGGTTAGGTTAGGTTAGGTTAGGTTAGGTTAGGTTAGGTTAGGTTAGGTTAGGTTAGGTTAGGTTAGGTTAGGTTAGGTTAGGTTAGGTTAGGTTAGGTTAGGTTAGGTTAGGTTAGGTTAGGTTAGGTTAGGTTAGGTTAGGTTAGGTTAGGTTAGGTTAGGTTAGGTTAGGTTAGGTTAGGTTAGGTTAGGTTAGGTTAGGTTAGGTTAGGTTAGGTTAGGTTAGGTTAGGTTAGGTTAGGTTAGGTTAGGTTAGGTTAGGTTAGGTTAGGTTAGGTTAGGTTAGGTTAG